>CM067358.1:45403210-45408210 GCA_034190875.2 Urechis unicinctus | reverse complement strand
AAGCATGGTTTGTTTGGATTGATGTCGTGTTGCAGTGGGGAACCAGACAGAACTCTGGACACACATAGAATGCTATAAAGATACCTCCCTCTTACAGTGCCACAACAGCATGTACCAATAAACATGAAAGACAATGACTGCACTGGTTACACAACATCTACTGAACACAGTTACTAAAGCAATAAGGTGAAATGAGAGAAGTATGTGTACCATGGGTAAGAAGTCAGTGTGCAACTCAAAGTGGCTGCATGAATAGGAGTAACTAGAAGCTATAGCATTGTCAGATACTGTCGAAATAACAACCAAGTGGAGTATTTCAAATGTATGCTGTTACAAACACCAAGTGTGGAATATACACACCTAAGTGTGTAGTGAAAACAGTCTTCATAGTTATAATGATGGGGAACAATACAACTTACTTGCATTAATTGAACCTGAAGAATTTAAATTACTAGCCCCAATTCAGCCTGTACTTGAAAACTGTGGCTTCTGGTGTTGTGTATAGAGTGTATAGAGTGTACATTATCTCTTACAGGAATATACAGATTGTATACATAGTCTTGGGCGAGTACTGTGCTATGTATCACTGTGTTGTAGATTGAGTACACATTGTATACAATGAATGTTGATCATATACACATAGGATAGGTTGAGTACATAATGCATACTATTTATCAAGGTTTAGTTTGTGTACACCATATATTTTCGAATGTAGATGGTATACACACAGAAAAGCTTAAGTACCTGATGTATGCTATGTATTAAGGTGTTTCAGGTATAGTGTAGAGTGAGAACCTAATATACAACATGAATATATATGTTGTACACATAGTTGAGGTTGAGTTCATGGTGCACACTATGTATCAAGGTGTAGGTGTTGTTACATACTGTGAATTAAGTATATTGCGCACATTGGTTGTCAACCTATGCTATGTGTACAATGTTTTAATTCATATACCTCATAACAAAGTATTTGAGTAACACTATGTATCAGGCTTTTGCTGGCTTAGTGCAGGGTGTGATCATATATACTATAAATGTAGATGTTGTAAAAATGATGCGGATTGAATACATGATGTATACTATGTATCTAGGTGTTATTAGTCAAGTGAAAAGTGTGTACAACATTTACATATCATAAATGTAAATGTTATACACAAAGTATAGGTTGAGAACATTATGTATGCCATATATCAATGTGTTGTAGGGTGTATAGAGCTTGTAAACCATGATTGTAGATGTTGTACACACAATATATAATTATGTACATGAGGTGTTGTACACATAGTTGAGACTGGGTACATGCTGTATGCTATGTATCAAATGAGCTGTATGCCTTATGAAGGGTATGTAAAACATATTTATTTTGAATGTACTGGCTGTGCCACATAATTCCGATTGAAAACATGATGTATGCCATGTATTAAGTTGTCGTAGGCTCTTTAAAGGACGTGAAAAACATCTACACTTTGAATGAAGATATTGTAAACATAATTGAGACTTAGTGCATGATGTTTGCTATGTATCAAGTTTTGGTACGCTTGGTGTTAGGTTTGAACAATATATATTCTCTGTTGCAAACATAGCAAAGGTTGAGAACATGACGTATGCTGTGTATCATGTTGTTGTAGGTTTAGGTGAGGGCGTGAGCAACATGTATACTATAAATGTATGTGTGGTACACACCGTGGAGACTGAGTATAGTAGTAGGCTTAGTTTATGGTGTGAACAACATATATACTATGAATGTAGGCGTTGTTCTCATAGATAGGGTTGAGTGCATGATGTATGCTATGTATTAGGTTGTTTTGGGGTGCATAGACATGATTTAAGATGTTTCACACAGTATAGGTTGTGTACATGAAGTGTAATATCTATCAATGCGTTGTACACATGATGTTTAATATGAATCAAGGTGATGTAGGCATAGCGTAGATTGTATAGACATTCTATAGCTGTATTGTTGAATGTGTAATGTTGAGTAAATAATGTATACTATGTATAGGGGTTGTTGTAGGTGTGGTGTAGAGTGTGTACACTGCAAGGAGTAGTTCATAAAAGCGAATGCGCTCTTTGGTTGTTTGTAACTTTACGGCTGGCAATAAAAAATTTTTATTTTGTATTCACCACATTGCCTTTCTAAATAGAACTCAGCTAATGAACGGAGTTATTTACATTAGTTGGGGTTGAGCTGCGTGCCTTCATCTATCAGCAAGCATAAGAGCGGTAATTTAGATGTACCGCTAGCAGTGTACATATCTAACAGGCTTTGCATTGTTTAGTGTAGTACAAGGACCTATATTTACAGCTCGGACCACTCAATGTTACGTTGAATCACTATGTTACACCGGTATCAGAAAATCACAATGGAGCCAGATACGTATCATTCGGACCATATTCGTACATGCATATATATATAAAAAATATATATATATATATATATATATATATATATATATATATATATATATATATATATATATATATATATATATATATATATATATATATATATATATATATATATATACCATTACACAACATGCACATGAACTAGACATTGTATGTTTCACCCATCAGTCGCAATCATGTAATGCAGCTACAATTAATTTTAATTTGGGGTATATGCTACCTGGACCATAGCTTTGTCAGAAATGGGGCAGATGCTACCCGAGACATGGGGTATTTGATACGCTACATATGGCTCATATGGACCTGTACATGCTTAACCAGTTTACACATGTATCCTATCCAAGATCTAATTTGTTTTGAATGGCGTTGCTATACACTAGCGGTCGAGAATTCGCTACTCAGACACTGGAGTAGTTGGCATCGATATGAGGAACACGCTATTGAAAAGTTGGTTTAGCGCCACGAACTCTGAAAAATCGCAGCTGTCTAGCGTTAGGACATGGCAACAAGGATTTTAAGATTCATAGTAACGGGCTCATTTATGTGGTAATGATACGTAAAGTGATAAGATATCATATAACTATGGACATGGTATTATGTCTAATAAGCATCTAGAAATATTGAATCATGTAGAATCCAAACTGCCGCACATGTCAAGTCCGGATAGCTTTAGCTCAACGTGGGCTATATGCTACCTGTGGTAATGACCACATGATTTGCTGCATAAGATATGGACGTGGAAAACTTTTTGACCTACACATGCCCCCAATCAATTTTGCTGCAGTTTAAAATTGTTAAGCTACACCCGAGGGTGAAGACACTTGGGTTGATATCAGATACATGCTACTATTTGTTCCAATATAACACCCAAATATTGTCCGTAGAATTAATATCTTAAGTTACAAAAGGCTACGTGTCCTAGTTAATACTTATCCCGGGGTGGGGGAAAACGTCCATGAGTATACTTTACGCAGCACTATTTTATCTGAATTATATAGAAGTGATTATTGGTTACAATTATCTAACTCTTTCTTGAGTATGTTGTGGCATTGTATCATATTTTGCGTAACAAATACCAATGGCTGAGGTAAAATCTGTCGGGTTCCGACCGTACCATGGCCCAGGTAGCGTATACCCCATATTAAGAAAACTGTTTTGACCAATTGGTGGCATTTACAGCATCTAATGAATTATCTACACGCTACCGGTTTGGTATGACTTTGAATTGTTGATTCTTATAATATATAAATTGAGACAATAACGTCTCTAACATCTAAATTCATATAATACGCTACATACTATCACAAAGACATAAAGTCAGCCTTGAGGCAAGATATATGTCCATTCTCAATCGTATACAGTCCACACATGATTCCGTAATCATGACATATATGTAACTTGTTCGCCAATGTCAAGGTGTACTCCCTGTGACCATCCAGAACCTAATGCCATAATCCAATTCCAGAACTCAAAGTAGCCGTTACCTCAAACTAATTGTACCATGTTTCCCACTTCAAGAAGCTTGCATCGTGCATCATGTGTCTGAATCTTTGGATTCAAAGCCCGCCGCCCATAGGACAGTTAGACTATTCGTAGATCAGCAGAAAAGTAACGCAAAAGAGCCACGTGTAGGTCAACCTAAAATTGTGAACTGAACCATAAACACATCCATATCAAGCGCTAATAACGTATATAAGAATTTTATTTTACCATGCTTAAGGTAGCGTATTATGTTAAATCTGTTCGGATGAATAATTGTTTGAAAGTTTACTTATCGCCAATGTTCATAAACAACCAAACCAACTATCATAGCGAGCATATGTAATGTCGTGTTTAACCTGTGTCAGGGTGACTCTTTGAGAAGACATCCAATCTAATGTTTGCGCATTCAATAACAACGGCCATTCAGATTTGTTATTGAATTTAACGAGAGGGTCTTTTAAACACGCAACCAGGTGGCGAACACGACATGTCGACGTGATGGTACACTCTGATGATGTTTCGTACTGTATTGACATCGAAGTTTACGATACACAGAAATTATATTTCCGAACCAGGCAAATTATTTCCGAATGCACTGCATTTGGGTGTAAAACACCGGATTATGCTGCAAATCGATTCAGTCAGGTTTGTTTTATAACCATGTTACTGTACTAAACGTCTCATGCACTTTATCAATACTTGGGTTCAATTATTACAGAAATAAGTGCATTACCATGCGTGTCCGTGAAATTTCCCGTAATGACAAGGTATCATTTACCCCGTGAGGCAATGTCGGAACCCTGCCACAAGCAATGAGTCGCAAGTACCCCACCTTCAGGTAGCATGTACCCCATGTCGGTAGCAAATACCCCATGTCTGGGTAACAAATACCCCACATTGGGGTACTTGCTACTTTACAATGGGGTATATGCTACCTAGGAGGTAGAAAATACCCCTTCACTATGGTCATCATCATCATCATCATCATCATCATCATCATCATCATCATCATCTTCATCATCATCATCATCATCATCATCATCATGATATCAATGATGCCGAAGACAGTCATGTTGATAATCATTAAAATATTAATGACGATGATG
>CM067358.1:45366319-45396329 GCA_034190875.2 Urechis unicinctus | reverse complement strand
CATTGTTCCGCATGTGGGGTTTGGCATCGTGTACATATGAGTCATTTCTCACATATGCTTTTCGGGAACCTTACTCCAGGGACATGGACGTTCCATAATCATAATGTTATTACTTTCCACCAACATGTTTAATGTCAACCTATTAGGGTGAACTATTGTTTTGTTTTGTGTGGTATGTTTAAAGAGCCTAACATGCAATCGAACGACTAAACTAATTCATCATGCTTTATATTATAGCTAACACTTCTTGAAGATAGCGCATATGTGTATATATCTAGATCAAGTAATTGTTAAGAGAACAGCTGACAGGAAAATGTACAATCAGGCTGATCATGTTTGGTGTTGCTCAAAGTATTGTGCATTACATAATGTCAAATACTAGAACAATCTTATTCAAAGTCGTCATCCACACCGCCAGAATGTTGCCGTTGATCACCATCTGGCCCTAGGCTGCTATCATTACTTTTCAACATCTTGTACAGAGTCACTATTATAACAGTTTTTGATAATCAGTAAACTACCACACCCGCTCTTTGTGTTGGTATTTTTAAGATGCGTTTCATGAAAGAGCTTGTTGATTGCTTCGAGTTTTGCCAACGTGATAGTTATAATACCCGGCATTGCATTAACTGGAAACAATTTGTACCTTATAAGTACTGGAACCATGCAGATTGTAATAAAAATAAGGGCACAATTATTATTCTCGGAATAACATTTTCGACAATGTCTCTTGTTTGAGACTGGGAGAAGCCTGCAGAGATGTAAATGTAGCGAGAGTAATCAACAAAGCCTCAATATAATGGTCAGGCTGACGCCGACTGCCTTAGTAAAAATAAAAAGCTGCGAATATAAAATTATAGATAATGCTCTGCGCGTATATATATATATATATATATATATATATATATATATATATATATATATATATATATATATATATATACATAGATATATACATATATATATAAATATACATATATATATATATGTGTGTGTGTGTTTGTGTGTGTGTGTGTGTTTTGTATATTCATATAAATTGCTTCGCCGCAACCAAATGCATTTTGAGAAACAATATATATATATGCATATATATACATACATGCACATATATATATATTTATATATATATATATATATATATATATATAGATACATATATATTTAAATATATATATATAGAGAGATAGATATATATATATATATATAGAGATACATATATATTTAAATATATATATATATATATTACATATATATATACATATATATACATATATATATATATATATTAACATATATATATATACATATATAAATGTGTATATAGGTATGTACATAAATATGTATATATTAAAATATATTTATATATACATATATGTATGTACATATTTATATATACATTTGTATATAGTTATAAAAACATATATATATATATATTGTTTCTCTCGAATGCATTTGTTTGCGACAGAACAATAGATATATATATATATATATATATATTATATATATATATAAACACACATATATATATATATATATATATATATATATATATATATATATATATATATATATATATATATATATATATGTATACATGTGTAGCTTGATGTTTAATATGGCTGTGTATATTTAAATCTTTAGGCCATTACCATCACTGCCACCGCCTATTTCCGGGGCGTGCCAGTAATATTTTGCCCTCTTTGTTGCGATTGTATGATACGAATCGTTCTGCCAGAATAACTGAGACTCTAATGACCTGATAGCAGCCAACAAACGATGTGATCAAACGTTATATGACGCACTAGACCGGTTAAACCTGTCATACGTCATCAATTATCTCACCCAAAATCTATTTGTGACCATAGCGTTATCATTTATATATAAATAAGAAAGTGATAAAGAACCATTTTTGCTGTTCAACGGCCATAAGGTTATGAAATATACGCATTGAATTAAAACAGATTACGAGTCATGCAGCTAGCGATCATTCCGTCACTCTATCACAATATTTGCGGTGCTTGCTTTAACATGACCCGAATTGTTGATCTTATATATCGTTTCATCAATGCATTTTATCTGAAAAGTTTGCATCAAACGTACTTCAATGATATTTAAGTCTATTGCTCTGCCGCAAAAAAATATGCATTTCAAACAACTACAAATCGGAGCCTGTTGGGGGCTCAAAATGGCACCCATGCGCCGTTAGCGTTCGAGTTGTTGTGGTAGCTCCTATCAACAGAAAAGGGGCTACGTCAATGTCTTGCATCATTTATGAGCAGTTTGAGTCATCGTGGGTTATGACTCATTGTTACGTTGAAAGCATGGAAAATAAAAAGAGTGTGACTGGCGGTCGCAATGAATGGGATGACCCCATTTCGTAGTTCTCTACTGTAGATAAAAACTGATTACTTCTGGTATGTTTGCCAGTTGCTATTGGCACTTTGTCGAGTTCTGCATACATTTACTGATATCAAGAGGAATTGAAAGTTATTTTATAAATGCTTGTTTAATTAGTGGTAGAAGTATTGTAATGCATCTTATAGCAAACCTTTATACAGTGGGCCTCTTTTTATATTATTCTGTAATGGTAACGTAACCCGGTATTTGGTTATATTGTAAACCCTGAATAGACTCTGCTGAAACACGACATTGCATCAAGCAGATGCTATTCTGCTCGCATTGGCTCTCTGGTATTGGTGATATGATTTGACGCACAATACATGTCATTATTCACAGAGACATGTATGGCTCATGACAAGCAGTTGACGTTTCTATTAGACCGCTAGTTTCATTGATGAATGCGTCCATTGAAATAGGAGTTCCGCCTTAAAGCTAAAATGCAGTAAAATAAATTATGTCTTTGGACAAACAAGCAAATGTAGTCTAGGCCCACGTGATATTTCAAGATTTCTTGATTTGCTTAATATATATAACAAATACAATAACAAAACTCAAAGAAGCACCTACACGACAAAAACATGAATCTGTTCTCGTTGAGTACAAATAGAAGCCTCCTTATATTTATTTTTGTCAATTATGGAGGTTTATATTGCGATAGGCACATCGCAAGTTTAGGTGAATGTTATCATATTGTTAAAGTTTCGAGCAACTGAACATTTAGGGAAGGTTCATTGTGAGTCTCGGCGTAATCGGAGGTGAAGGCTATATGTTCTATGCCAAATCATAGGACATATTAAATATTATTAAATCGCTATGTAAATATTGAAATTTGCAATAAGGCAAATCATCGGGCAGCCTCCATAAACAAATTGCCTGCATGTGGTTTAGCTGTTTTTGAATCCAGGGGCTTTCTCGATGTAATCAGAAAAGCAGATTGTACAATTTAAACTGTGTGGGGCTATGTGTTTGACTATTTGATTGCAGAGAAAGCAGATAACAATCAAAGGAAAATCTGACAAACTTGATACAGATAAAGTCATCGATCATTAACATCGTGAATCGTGAAGCATAGAGGCGACTAGATGATATAACACTTTGGACGTATCTGCCTGGGCATGATGTTTGCACAACCACAAGATCATATCTCCACAATAGCCTTGAATATATTGGAATATTGCTCTGAGTGAGCAAAAACGTATGTTTAAGCTTAGACACTTTTGAAGCCGTTTGTTGGCATCTCTATACAGCTTTTGTAACAAATGAGCATGACATATATATTCATTACCCTGTTGGTCATATCGGTATGGCAACAAATCCGGTTGCAACTGAATTCACAACTGAGACTCTCACATTGAAATACTTACTTTCTAATGTGCAGCACTTGACTCAAGGTGAAGTCATATTTACAGCCCTGGTATTTGCATATTCCAATTTGCTATGCTCACTGTCGCATTACCCTGAACAATTGTTTGCATTATGCTGAATGGTGACGATAAGGGACATATTTATCGAATGCTAAGTTATGTGTTATTTGTAAGAAATACACAGAATATAACTACACATGTTGTAAAGCTGGTTGTGATTAAAGTTTAAAATGGATAAAGACGGCTTTTATAATTCGCTTGAATGAGCATTTTGCGAGAAAGCCAAGAAAAGGAGCGGCCCAACCCGCTCTTGAACTGCCGTTCATCATAAACGAGAAAACACTACATGTAAATGTGAAGGTTAAACTAGCATTCCACAGTATACAATGTATGCAATGACAGTGTTCACAACGAGTACCCATGGTGTCTCCACATTTATAGAAATGGATCACATAACTAACATTTATTCGAATAGCTTGCAAGTATTGATTACGACATCTATCAAAAACAATCAGAAACCACTTGTTCTGAATTCGGAAACCTGGTATCCTGAATGTTCTGCATTAATACCAGCTAGCTCCGCGGACGCTTACGTACAGCTGTTACCTATGTTTGATGCCGCCAGTATGGATGTGGATGCTTCCATGAGTAACCATGTAGTTATGTTATTTTTTCCAAGATATATGATGTAGCCTGACTCATTCCTACTTTTAAAGCTTTGACATAATGTGTGAATTTCTAAGTGAGAGCAATTGACGGTGACTTTAAAGTTTCTCTACTGTACATGGAAAACTGATAGCGCCTTATGCAATGATGGTTTGAGGCATTTTATTAGATTGAGCGTTAGCTAATATGAACAGAAGCAAATTTAATTCAATAAGTGAGGGTTCAAACATTGATTGGAGCCCCCGAAAGAATGCTTTAACTAAATCTCAATAAGTAGGCTCCTTTCATTGGATTTTGATGTGGACTATATATGTGGTTGTGAACCGGACTACAGTGATGCAAATTGATTGTTATCAGCATGGCGTTGATGTAACGGCATTGTAGAAATGTGATTTCTTGATGAAGTGCTACTTTCGTTGCTCATTAGCAACAAGTAAGTGCCACCCCCAATCATCCAGCACAAGAAAGTGATAGACACCGCAGACATACAGTGCCTGGTTTTATCAACATTAGCATTTTCATTAGGTACTGAACACCAAAACTGCATTCGGAATGTTAATCATGATCAGTTGCATCATATTCAAGATAAATATATCAGCTCTCATTGTGTAAGCGACTTACATTCTAACATCTTTCTTGCAAGTCTCGTACAAACAGGTTCGATGTTGTAACTAATGTAAGTAACTGATACATGATCATGACAGTGTAAAACCTAGGATACTAGATAACGCTACGAAGACCGGGCGGATGCTTAGGCACAAAAGTAGTGCCATGGAATCAATCGTGGTATGATTCATTCACTTTGAATACATTCAGTTCTGTCTCGTAAATGCCGCTGCTTTGTTTACATTCATTGCCAACAATGAATAGGTGCATCGTACTCAAAATACGGGACCAATTTCACTAAAATCTCAAGTTATTTCATATTCCAGAGTTTGATTATTTGTCATCATAATTTGTGAATAAATTATCGAGCTTCTCGCAGCTGCTCATCTGCGAGTGATTAACTTAATGCAGACACTGACATCTAACGGTACACGATAATGATAATGTTGTGATCATTTGCATATTGAATGAACAATAGCTTGTTAAATAACATTTGTAACCAAGATTTTAAAATTTAAACCTCTGAGCATGCCATGCACAATTACTCAAAGAACTGGTATATATATATGGTTGCAGTTGTGGTTATCAACATTGTTATCCCTAATCGATGAAATAACCGAATGGCGCCGATTAATATTCGTATCCTCCGGTACTTGAACATTTGTTGTCTTCACCATAAGCAGATGTAATCTTGTTTGTGTAAATTGATTCCATAATCTTAGACAATGTAAAGTGAATGTCGTGCTTTCAATACAGCATAAGTTATATTTCAAGGGAAAATTATATCTTTTATTTATTCAAATGTGATTAAATACTATATTTTAATGCAGTTAGACATTACGGGAAGCACTAACTATTAAACTGGTCTCTCATCAAGTCAACGTTGAACATGAAATCACAGTAAAAGCATATAACAAACAAAGAAAGGTCGATTGTTTATGTGCGATGCAATGATTTAATTAAGCGTGCGTCGTGCATTTAGAGCTGTCTCCCGGACGTGCATCCTAATTTGGTAGAGGCTGAAAAATAATAGTGCCGTGTTGCGCGATAAGTCGTTTGACTACAGCAGTTAACAATATGCTGTGGTTTACATAGGTTTTGGATAACTTTGTTTTCGGTGTCGTCTAAACATGCAAATACCCATTGTAACAACCCGTCACATCAAATCTGAATTACGTAAATAGCAAAGAATGATTAACATCATGCTGCAATATTGTCCTGATGTTGTCTATCTGTATATATAATGTGCAGTTGAGCGTGATGTTGGATCATATTGGAACCCTAATTTTGCTAGAAATGCTTACTTTGCTATATTATTACAAATCGAAAAGGCTGTCTGCGGCTGGCATGGCATACGTGTACTCATCAATCGGCAGTTAGCAAAACGTCGGAATCAATATTTCTTTCCCTGACGCATTTCATCGATGGAACTAAGTTATACTTTATTGTGCAAATAGTACGTTGAAATAACCAGAGGTGTTGACTTTCAGTTTTACTCTGTCAACAAAATGGTGTTTTGAGCACTACAACCGATGACACAAAAATCGAGAGGCTGCGCCTCTGTGGCATTCTGTTCACTGCCATTGACATACGTTGTCAGCGTTAGCAGGCTTGGTGTTGACGGTGTTATATATGTTTGATTATGCGTGGCCTGAGCTGTTTAACATTCGCATGAAGTACAATACAGTGATAACATTAGAAGGAGTTTTTAGGATGGCGACGAGCGTTTTTGTTATTAGTTTTAGTGGGTTTGCACTGTATGGCAATGTATACTTGTAAACATTTAGTCTGTACTCAGTCAATCATGTAGATTGCGATATAAAGACAGATATGAAGATTCACAATGGTACATATATCTTCGTACTTAATTTTCTCATACGAATCACATTATATTAACGCCGCTTGTGCCATGTCAGGAAATGTTTCTTGTGGTCGCTTTTGTTTACAAATGTTTACATTTAAATACATTATCTGAAGAGGGTTGTAGAATTTAAATGTAGAAACGAGTTTAGAATAATATGATATACTATGATGTAAGCATTCGATCTGGCTGCTTTTTGAAGTGATGTAGAGCAGCATTTAGTGCTAGCAATATATATTTTTACTCAGTACAATTTTAGTGCACATATTATATTGACGTAAGACACCTGCGTTTTCTAGTCGAGTGATATAAATACACTCAAGCTGCGAGGTCTTAATATAGTTAGCTACTTATAGGGTTCAGTTGATGCTACATAAATCTTTAACAAAAATAAGAAAAGATGAATAACAAATATATAGTGTTAAACCAAAAATGAATCTTACGGATGCTTTGGGTAGCAGGACTGCAACAGTTGTCCTCTTACAAATCAGTTAAATGTTATTCAAGCAGGGAGTCAGATTGTCACGACACGCGCCATGATAGATCACATACAGATTGAATGAAGCATTAAGTATCGGACTGTCTAGACTAACCAAGACTCTAACGACATGATAGTATCCAATAAACTGCATGATTAAACGATACATGACGCACTAGGCCTGTTTAACCTGTCACCTGTAATCAATTTAGTGTCTCGAAGATCCCCAAGCAATATCTGATTGCAACAATACCATTATCATTTATATGTAAATAAGACAGTTATAATGTTACATCTTTCCTGAATACCAGACATTCACGTGTTCACAGCTTCAACATAAGAGAATAATTACAACTCATAATAAACCCACGTGAACATTAAAGTAGATTCAACGCCATTCATACAATAGTAATATATGCGGCACTAGCATTAAAAATGTCCTTATATGCGTAATGACTCGAGATCCTTACGTAGCTGATATTGCTTGGTGGAATAGCATGGCACCCACTCGCCGTTCCCATGACGTCTATGGCATCCTTTTTGCGAAAGTAGACCCAGTATAAAACTTTGCCAATAACCATTACGCATGGGAACGATTAGAGCAGACCCTTTATGGATATATACACAATGCTATTGTACATCGCAATTTATCCGAGCAAATAAATTTTCAAAATAGCAACTTAAACTGTTCAGGCTGTGAAATTGTTTTTGGTTTAGTAGGCTATTTTCTAAGAGGTTGGCAATTGAGCTCTGATTGGTACGCTTGGGTGACAAAAGGTGTCGTGGAATCTGTTTAGTCTTCCAACATCCTTTCTTTACTGGGTTCAGCCCCTGGTGTTTTATTCTTAAAGTTGTCCGTCTTTTGCATTATGTTTAAAAGTGAAAGAAAGCGAAAGCATCCCACAACTACGCATTCTGGAAGGTGGTTTTAAATGAGATGTTAAAAGGGTTACGAGCAAACACCTTGCATCAAAACAAAGTGAGGTAGATAACATCACATATAAAACTCGCATCAATAGTTACCACTAAATGAAAAGTGAAATTACACCCACAGTTTATACGGCATAAAAGTCTACTCAAATAAAATATAAGCACTGTTTAAAAGATGCTTGCGCCAGGCTCTACATACATATTCCATAATATCGCTCTCACCTCATTAAGTTCTATATTAACAGAATCGCTTCCAACTAGGAAGATTTGCAATTGTTTTGTATCATCAATCCAGTTTGTGTCACAGTGGGTTGTGACTCGTTCCTATTTTAATAGTATTGACATAATAAAGAATGTGAATCGATGTGGCATGAAATTGGATGGTCCAAGTTTTTGGTGCTCCACTGCAGATTGGAAACTCCTTACGCCACCTAATGCAACTACGACGTAAGGCAATTTATCAATTTTTTGCAGGGTTGCGATTTGCCGGAATCTGCAAACTACGGTTGACATCAACAGGACTCGAAGGTTATTGTAGAAGAGCGTTTCAAGTAGCATTCGACATTGATAAAAATGCTGCAGGTGTTCATCTGAATATTAATTTTGTAATTTATTGTTATCAGCATGGTTTTTCTGTTCCTACATTGTAGACATGTTATTTCATGAGGAAACATCCTCAAACATTCTGCAAGCGTAAATGGTACTCAACGGTGACAATGACCGGTTGTATAACAATTTCAAAGTCACACAACTGTCACTTCATTTAATTGTGCTGAATACATATTCCTTGCAGAAACAACCGAGCACTATGTTGCCTAGCAACGTATATAATGCATTCAGGTCGTTAATTGCATCTTGTTCTTTTTCAACAAATAAACTACTGTAAAAGAAAATAAATCCAAACACGTTTCAATAACTGACTTGAGGGGCTCTAGTTAGTAAGATATATATTTCCACGGGAGGAAACAATAGAGACCAGGGAAACATTGCCCGAGTCGAGTATTCAGGTCAATGGTTCGGCTCTCATAGGGAAGGATTTAGTCCATTATTGATCTTACTTCTCCACCACATCATTCGTTGGAGTCAGCTTCGAACCATGTATATCTAACTGTTGGTTATGATAGGCTAGACAGACATCCCCCGTTATTGTGGACAGGTTGCATTATATGAATATATAGTACCGTGACATGGGAATGGGGCCATAATATAATGTAGGATCCGTACACACTGGTATGCTTCTTTTGAAGTGTCAACCACTCGTATTTGAAATGTGGGAAGACTTTGATGAAAATACTGGGAGCCAATTGACTGCAATATCTATTTATGGTATTGATCGATTGTAGCAGACTATCTTGTTTGATCATTCGCACATTTATAAAAATAACTAGTAAAATGGCATTGGTAACTATGCTCATAAATTTGGTCTTTTGCTTTCTGTGTGACACGCTGCGGTTACGCCGCGTACTATTTTCAACTTATATATGATTACAACTCGGTTGGGAATAAATGTAAAGTACTAATTTACTGTGGACACGTCGCTAAGGCAATGCAACCAACCATTAGCAGTTGTAAGATACTGTGTGACTTTAAAATGCAAAAATGAGACCAACACAATGCGGGTGAAATTTGACGCTTTTTATACTTTTAAGTAGTCCCTACATGTAATGACGCAACGAATGGTCCAAATGCCTTCAATATCAACTTCATAAAAAATACCATAGTCAGTTAGGTTGGTAAAAGTAATTTTATAGTAAACTGTAGCATAATTGCCGGATAGTGCGATATTGCAGTTCAAATACCAATATTTAACCTTTTATTTGTCCACATTAGCACAATCTAACAAGCCATTTCTCCCTCATTAAAGCCAATTAATTGTCAATAAATTTGTTTAATATAAGCCACTTAGTAACTACTCATTTTAGCGCATCATTCCATCGGAATGATGTGTTAACAATGTAAGTCATTCAATGACCTTTGAATTAGAAGTCTTCTTACTTTTGATATCCTTCTACACCGTATTTCCGATAGCAATTGCTGTTGTTGGATAGTCGCCGTTCCGAAGCAACAGTAGAGGCATTCATGAATTCTGTCTATGGAGATTATCATTATTTACTATGATCAGTATATGTTTGATATATAGCTCTTGATGAATAGTTCCAACAAAAACGAACTATAAGATCAGTCACTCTCAACACCAAGTGATGATAAACAACAATATATTTTCGGAGTATTCTATGCTCAATGATAACCAGTACCGCAGGATTTACAGCTGAGTTCATAGTTTTCATCATTGGCTTTTCCCAATAAGATAATACATGAAAGAGTTAAAAAATGGTGTATTGAACTGTGACTTGTGAGAGGAAATCTGTAGTTTGCCAAAAAAAAAATATGCGCAAGCACAAATGGGTCCACAAACACACAGTCACTCCATTTAGCAAGTAGCATAGTCTGTAGAATTGTTACTACACGTCAGTACAACCTGCAATCCCCTGTCAATGACCCATTATCTTTTCCTGCTAACATGCTTACAATCTATGCCTTGCTAAAATACAGATAATCACTATAGACCTCAATGCAAATACCCTTAGAAATTTTATAGCCCTAAAAATATGATCTTTTGATAATCAATGCGACAAAATACAGGCTTCTTCAACGATACCCGAGTCTTGATCCTATGATAAACCCTGAATCTGCCTTAAAGCAAGTCAAGTAGCATTTCGTTTTATTGATATTGGTATGAGGATTTCACTGGTCGTTCCAGAAAAACGAATGGGGAACAATTATTCCATTTACAACCTGTATTGCTCCCTTGACACTGCCGCCTTTCTTTTTATTACACTGTCAAAGCAATAGCTAGCCTAAAAAGAGTTTACTATCCTTGCAATAATTTGGCGCCCTTGCAGCGTCAACTCGCCGACAGCTGTTTGAAGTTGCATACTTCTTCCATAACTCTTCTGCTACATCAACAGTTGTACCAATCTCCGTACACGGAGATAAATTCTAATTCATTCTTATTTACAAATGCTGTTAACCATCAACACCTATTTACTGTGTGATATTTAATGGATACTGACATCAATTCAACAAGATGCTTTCTAGGTGGGATTGTAATTTAATAGCTTACAAAAAAAGTAAGTAAGGGTTAGTGCTGGTAAGTATCATTGGATTTATGTCAGAGAGAAAAAGACTGATGAATATCTGATTTTCTAGGCTGTATTGGCTCAGGTGCATTGATGAATATCACCAATAGTTTATATCATTGTTATTGCATAATAATTTGGTCGAACACTCATTTATGGCCCCGCATATCATAAATTATGTGTCGCATATCGTAATCGTAGAATGGTGTTCCGAATTACTTTTAGGCATCGCAAGTATTATAGTTGAATCCTATTATGTTTTCAATATCGAGCATCTTAACATTATGTTGAGAGTTACTGTTATTATTGGCCTGTTTGTGAGATTAAGACGATGCATTCTACATTAAAGCTGACATACGAAATTATACTTAACTGCTTTGTAGACATTCATAAATAGGCAAATCTTTAGTCAAGGTAAAATCAAGCACCTTTGTATAGATTGCCTGGGGCCAGTTTGTTTCTATTATATATATTATATATATGACATAGTTAACACTTCCGTTTTTATTATTTGGCTTCATAAATAGAACATTGAAAAAAATCCCAGGTTTCTGCGGTGAAGCGATATCAAATTAAGAATTTTGAATGAGCATTAACTATGTTATTGATTCCTATGGTCCTGTCGCAAATGTGAACTTTGCGTCCGTTGGATTCTACCGGCACCAAAACTGTTGAATGTAGCGTGCAGCATGGCATGTCACTAGACAATAAAATATTGATGTATATTATTTTATCTGTTCTAATGGACTAGTTTCGGTAACTAGCCGCCAGCTTCTGTTTCGTGACCACATGTACATTCGGAACCCTGCAGTAATTCTAAACAAGTTTGATAGTGGCATTCAATCATTCTGTGGAGAGAGAAGCTCTCATCTGCGATATCGACCAGTTGCTGTACATTATGTTGCATGATACGCAGCTCTATTTTAGAAACATCCGCTAATGTTAAAGAAACGTGTGTGTAATATCATTGCTGTAGGTCATTTTTATGCATTTATCATGAGTTATCAAGATGTTATGTCTTACTTGGCGAGGAAGGACAACTCAGCCATGGACCAGCCTAGACCCTACAAGACGTCCAAGTATATTACCTTTCGACCGGGGCTAAGACATGTCACGAGATTACTCGACCAGGAGTTAATTTGACCACAAGTCAATTCGGCCATCCATTTTATTTAAAGATTAAAATAAAATTAAATGAATGACTTATAAAATACAGCATTAAAAATTCATAGTGCAGTTATATGAGATTCATTAAGCCGAAACATTTTTTTCACGCCAACTCTTAATAAACCTTTGTGAAAATAAACAATAAACCACGATACCAGATCATTTACAATTAAATATATTACATAGTTACTTGACTTAGCATAATATACGGAACAACTGCTTTTGATATTGCGTGTACGAAACAAGCGAAAGTAGTGTGCACGAAACAACCTGCGCACGAAACAACTTGTGCACGAAACTACCTGTACACAATCAGCTTGCGATTGGTTTGCGATTAGTTTGCCACGGATTTATAGGCATTTTTGCGGCTTCAGGGTTGTTTTTTTGTCATTGGTTGGGCATCGAGTTACGTTTTACTCGGACTTAAAACTTGAAGCTGTGTTCCGCATCGCATACTGGTGGCCAATAAATGTTCGATGCCTGGTCGATGTCAGGCAGATCATCGCACACATTTGGCGGACTGCGCTCAGACGCTGGCCAAGCCCGGTCGACTTGGCGGCGCCCGGCTGGAAATCGGCCAGACATCAGGGTTCGAAGGGTATAAAAGGCGGCTCACCTCAGCCATAAGGGTCTCGTTCTGGCTGCATAGTGGTCTGCGCATCAACCAGGGTCGAACCCATCATCGTCTTCAGCGGCGCAATATTTCTGCATGCCCCTCTTCTTCAGCCATCAATGCAGCCAGAACCAGGTTGTAGCGGTAACGTGCAAACGCCAACCTCTCCCCTAACCGGGCGACCCGCACGCACTGTGCAGGTGCTCGCAAACGCTGCGGATGTATTGTAAAGTGCTCCTAGAGAAAGATCGAAGTGAATGAAGAAACTACATCACGCAGAAATTGGCCGGATCGCGGCCGTTGATCGCATAGCTCTTGACAGACACACTACAAATGACCTTCCGGCGGCCGGTCAACCCTGCCGGGTACCCAAGCAGGGTCGCTGGGACTTATGCAGACATCGGACGAGTGCCTGCCGGGCACCGGCCGAATAAACAGGCCAATAATTCTATACTATTTCAAGGCGACCCCCCACCCCCACGCCCCCAGGCCCCATCATGGCAGCGTGCTGGGCCCTATTTATTGTGACTGTGTCCGCCCTATCGCACTATCTTTCGCAGACCTCTACACGCCGGTCAATGCCTAGAAACGGCAAACGCTGCCCAGATTCCTCTTTAGTTGTTACTAAGGCATGAGTGCCAGTATCCAGTTAGCACGTACATAAGTGAAATATTTCATTCAAATATAATATCGATCGTGGTTTGTACGATCAGACAATAGTCTTTATGTCCATTAGATATAGTGCAATCAGTTTATTGTATGAGTAGCATCATGATCATCATAATCATGATCATGATCATCATGATCATGATGATCATGATCATCATCATCATCATAATCTACATCTTTCGCGGCCTCATCGTCGCCGCCCTCAATGTGAATTAAGGTATAGATAATGAATAATGAAGAAATGCGACAAGCAACTTGGTTGGCAATGACAATACATACTTAGTTTATACTTAGTCTATAATGCACCCAGCGACATAAAGGCAAATACAAAGCGATGAGAGTTTAGTTGTTAAAAGCGGCGGTCATGTGTGTGCTTTCCAGATATTTGTCTTCTGCACCGATACAGTCGTTTATGGTAACTCGCAACAATCATTACACTAAGCCGACGAGGGCAGCATGAATAACGACCCGACACATAACCTCCAGGTGTTGTGAAGATGTACGGGCGTCACAAAAGTAGCAGCTCCATCATTAGTGTCAGAGATGTTAGAGATACGGGGTAGTCTGCAGAGCTCATTTAAAGCGCGTAATGTTAGAGAGGCAACCATCTTGAAACGGAGAATAGACGTCACGAATATCGTAGAAATATATCATGAGTATTCTAGTTACTTTTGATAATAATCTGGATTAAAATATTTAAATTATTTATACTGCCATTCGACAGTTTCGGTCGTATCTCAATTTGCAGAGGGGTTGAGCATATTTCAAGAAAAATATAGATGGTGAATATCATGTTCAGCGTATACATCTGTCGTCCGAAGCAAATTAGTCGAGGCAATGATTACCCTTCCTATCATACAATAGATTTCATAGTTGCCAATACATTCACAGTGTATAAGGTGCAAGGAAATTAGTTTCTAGTTTAGGCTCGCATTCGAGCATTAGCACACGGACACATCGATCATCCATTTCCGCAGCATGTTGAAACTAATTGAGCCACAACTGACATTCTTCCATTTAACATGCCACTACTTAAACGCTGACATACGCATTAATTTTTTTTTATTAATAAGTACAGGACCCTTGTTCATCTCCACCCAGGACCTCTTCTTTTTATAGCCCACATAAATCCATGTCTCTGTACAAGAGCGCTATAGGGCGAGGTGTTGTTATTATTGTTTAAACATATAACTATTGTAGATTCAGCTATGAAAATGCTGCTTTCGGCTATCAAGTCATTGATTTTTACCAAACTGCATTTATGAGAATATGAGAAGCTAAATGTACCTGACAGAACTTTGTTTAAGATGACGATAAATGTTTCTACAGTATTCCGATTGGTTGCCGCGTGTACTTGCAAACAATAGCCAACATTCATTTTATAATACCCCTATAAATATAAAAAACAAATGACATTGACTCATGCGACAATTACATCCATGCAGATTAATGCTTCACTGTATACCAAACTACTCATATCTTGCGTCGTCGCTTGCTTGCAGAGCACACTCTTTCTTCAGAATAAAAATTGCTGAGGTTATCCAAAACTTTCGTTGGCAGCGTGCATCTTAAGTAACCGAAGTGCGGAAGTGCACTATAGTGTTACACTCTATGCTTTGTAATTAATTTTGTGCTACTACCGCCAGATTACAGTAGGTAACCCTGCTAAATAATTATTTACATTGTTGTTATTGCCAAAAACACAGCAGCTGGTAATCAGCTGCATCTTACTTCAGATGCTGATCTGGTGTGTCATTCTGTATTTGATTTGCAAAACAAATTTTCCTTAAGTAAATTGAAATACATTGGCTACAACATTTTTGCGATACAATTATGTATGTCTCTTCAAATATATTCCTGCTGTTTACAAATCATTAGGTACAGCATCTCAGTATTTGTCATGGCTGACATGTTGATTAAAATGACACTTTGCACGTATCAAACCAGGATATATTTACCTACTACGAAAAGGAACAAGCTTTCCATGCTAATTACTAATTAAGCAATAAATATAAATAAAATTTGTCGAAGTTGGATTTTTTTTTATTAATGTTTACTGGATATCTGGATATCTGGATCATATCATCAGTGAGAATATGCAGCACACTCAAAACAGAGTATTGTTTTAAGAATCTATGAAATTTATGCGTTGTAATTAACATGGAGCGCTCCAGGAATGTTTCAGTGCTTTTGACCTTTAGTAAATGACGTCGATTACTTTGCCAAAGAGACTTCATGTCATCACATGCAATCTGGGTCACGTGACATCAGATGGCATATACTGCATTGCACAGGCAAGCTACTAATGTCAATGGCAAATCCCAGCTGTTTACGCCCATCATAATGCCGACTTAGTTGTCATCTTGACGCGTGTTTCCTCACTGCTATACACGGATAATGCGCCTTGACGGTGCTTTTTGTTGGAATTTCGTTCAAGCAGCTCAACCAGTGCTTGTATTGTTTCCACATATGATCTATACATACCCACAAGGTGTTTGTCTCAGAGAAGTTTTAAGCTACAGGTCAATGACGTCGTTTTATTTCTGCAGAGATCATCGTAGCAGAGGACACTAAAATGAACTTCAGGTAGAAAGGGCTTTATTCAAGTTCCTGCCTAGGCGCCCAATGATAGCCCTATTGGCGACATTAAAGGTGAGAACTGGACATATTCTGATGCCTTTATTATGATTGGTTTAAATGAACAACGGAACTTGACCATCCTCACATTATGAAAGTGTGCTTCGGCGAGGTCTTACGAAGTTGTCAAAAACATTAATACTAAGTTCAATATATTGCTCGTGCTGCCCTACACTCTATCATGTTCGCCATAGCCCCAATACGAAATAATTTGAAGCAAGTTGAATAAAGACATTCTTTGTCGATAATATTACATAGATTATTTGAATATCCACATATTGGTACAATGGTGACAACCTGGTCAGACAATGAAAATCATCGACACGACCATCATGATTTTCACAACTACCATCATCATCATCATCATCATCATCATCATCATCATCATCATCATCATCATCATCATCATCATCATCATCATCATCATAATCATCATCATCATCATTATCATCATCATCATCATCATCATCATCATCATGATATCAATGATGCCGAAGTCAGTCATGTTGATAATCATTAAAATATTAATGACGATGATGGTAGTCGTGGGAAATATATATCGAACTACCCTGCCCCATTGGGTCATGAGTTGTTGAGAACGTAACAAAAGATGCATGGCTCAGTCAGCAGATCTTTACCATAGTATATCAACACTAAGGTCTTGAAATATTCGGAAGTAGGTGTACACTGCGCACACGCACACACCTACGGTTCTGCAACTAAGGATTACTCAAACTTGAATAGTGATTGGTTATGTACAAGCTAACAGACATATGCACTATATATTTCACGTTGCAAGGAAATCTATAGTTGTAATTTGGATGATCGCTATCTAGTGTTTACAGTTTTGGCATTTTTATTACACAGCATTTGGATAAGAGTTTTGCTATTTAAAGAGAATTTCCTACTGTATTGTCACTGCTGCTGGCGACTCACTAATGACCACGCTTTGTCATACATGCATGTAGCCTAACATGAATTGGCTCATGAAGCAAACCTATTCGCATTGCTGAGAGGAAACAACTATTCGGGCATCAAAGCTTCAGTTGTATTAAACCATGTTCAGCCATAATTATCGAACACTATGAAGTTTACTCTTGAGGTCAGAATACCCGTTGCTTCATGTGTCAGAAGGACAGTACATTATTATGCTCAATAAAAGATCATCTGCTGGCGATTTACATGCTTGATAGACAATGTATGATACTTAGAACTGCACAAATCGGTTTATATATAGTTGCATGTATGCAATAACGTAACAATTATTTCTGACCTGGTCTGAGCTCTCGTATATGTAGGTATTAGTCGGGTTCTCCACGATGCAATGAAATCAATGATTGCTTGATGTTGACAACGGTTGCCATTTGGCATATCCCCGTCCCCTCCAGCATTTTTATGTGTTCACAAAAGTACTGGCGCATTCATCAGCATGTGAACCGTTGTTTTCGTATAATGCAAATTGCTGAGATTTTCTATATTTGCATTTCGACTTATTTCAATAACCATGTTCGTATATGTGCAGGTGTCAAATGGTGTCCTATGCATATACTTATGCAAGGTGTAGGGAACGTATTGGTAATGGGAACGGAACAAATGATGTCCTCACTCTATAAGAAAACATGGCAAAAACAGTTCCAGTTACGCTTGTAACCAGGTAAATGAACAGGATAATAAATTGTCACTAGTTAAAATATTATAGATCTGGTTATAAATCGGGCGTATCATCTAAGGCGTGGGTGTGCTGTTAAACCTGATACCAACCTTACCTTCACCTATCAGATTTCATTTGTATCGGACGTCCGAATGCTCATTAAGCTCACATGTCTCAACACGGCTTGATTACGCATTTGATCACTGAGAAAACAAGGTCAATATATATATATATATATAATAAATTTTGATAGGGATATGTTTCAAGTACTAATCAATGTATTGGTTTCTTTAGAATATATATAGTTCCAAAGCCCAGGCTAGCCTTAATTAGCCTCCATATGAAAAATGCAATTAGATTGGTGAGGTGAGGTTTGAATATACCTACGTCACTAATAATGATATCTAGACCAAAACGGTATTTAAAATGGAAAGGTTGTACACATATTCGTTCTGTCTATCATATACACTAGACAGCAAAACTAGCATGTAAATTGCACACCTTAACAAGTGTAGGTTCCGGCAACTTACATGCTTTTCTAAAACCATATGAGACAACAGGGAGGAGCAGCTAATAATCAGGTACTGCCTGGCTGCACTACCCCACAATAACAATGGAGCAGATTAATTTGTCATGGTATAACTGCCGCAAGGGTTAAAATCATACCTCGGACTTAATTATCCATGATTGAATCTCTTAATCTAACGCACTTAGTTTCCAGAATGCATTGTAAAAAAACATTATGTTCATATTGTCTTTTTTCTCTTTTCAAAAGTGAACGATATCGAAGGCATTATGTCCTTGTCAGTTCCTAGGATGCAAACAATGCTTCTCTCATTATCTCCTAACTTACGAAATGAGTATTTATCATCAGCGAGTCCTTATACTCGGAACGAACACGCGTGAGAGTTCTAGTTCAATACACTTTCATCACCCCACATCTCATATGTATATACAAATTGGTATGACGCAATGTATTAGGAGGTGTCGCATAAATCTCCTGATAAACTTTGTTGCAAACTTTGGTCGATCCCCAATTAGAGTATGTTGAAACATGTTCATATCCAGTGAGCAGCAGCTGACGATTGAGTGGGGTTCATTAGCTACATAAGTTAATTATAGATATGAGAGGCCTACGTCCACCTTTTATATTCAAATATGTTGCAATAAGTTGAAGTAATTAGGTACGTTTATGTAGTTGTGTGGTCGGTTGTAGTAATAGATTTTTCGTAACAGACGCAATGGTAATGATTTATTTGTTTTACCAAGAAAGGCATATTCATCCACTGACATATGCGCATTGGCTGCCTGTTTCTGCATTAACTAACCCAATTCGTGAGGAACTTATCGCAATATATATCGATAATCTTGAAATAATTTTGCGCTGGTTATTCAGATAGTCGTGCGAAAAAAGCGTTCTCAAGGCGGTGAGAAGCGAGTGATACAAGCAACCGACTTTACTGACAGACTGGTTAACGTCTTATTGGGTATATCACCGGACACTCTCAAATCTCCGTGCAACATCTGATTTTAAAATACATTTCATGCTGAGCAGATCCCCTTATCGGATGGATACAGAAAATATCATTGTTGGTTGAGTCTTAATACTCTTTTGAATCAACTATGCTAATTTGTGATAGCCATTGGCTCAATTCATATTGTCTTATTCTGCTATTGTTGCTGATAATTGCAGCTTTGACCAAATTGTGATCGGATTTGTGCACAAGGATCAGATAAGCGACATCAAAAATAACGCAGATCCATTGTGCTCCACGGACACGTTATATGCTTTGATCTATGAATCCACATAGTTTCCCAGCCTTTGCCGAGAGAGTCAGATAAGATCATAATATTATCGACCTTGAAAGAGCATTAGTCTGATCTATCAATAAGGTACTTAAGTTAGGTAACGTAGCCATCCTAATTAACATAGTCAATTGACACAGTTGTTATCTCATCCTTCAATGTGGTTGACTTGATTAGGAACGGAAAACATCCTGCTAATTATATGTCAGTGCAACATGTTCAATAAGCATGTTCAGCGTCGTGACATCAATAGCAACGAACTGCTGCCAAGTCGTATTAACCAACCCTTACAAGTGAGTTTATTGCAAGAGGCAAGGTATAATTCTAAAGGCTTAAGGCATTCACATACAATGAACAAAATATACTTTTTGAAGATGAACCAGTGAGGTTATTATCCTTATTAGACTATTGCTCATCAATAGCACCAACCATAGTCTGTATTTTATGAAACGAAAAGGCGCATATAACTCTGTCAATTGTTTTCCAATGTGCCTTCTAGCCTCAAATTTAAGGCAATTACCTAAAGAGATCATATAGCAATCGAAGATCTGACGAAGATCTGACTAATTGAAAACTAAATTTACTGACTGTGCGACTTTAGAATTGTCTTGTGCATCTCGAATGTACCTTTTACAATGGACACTCATGAATTGTTAATCACATCCAAATTGCCCACTTGGCAAATCTATGAATTAATTTATCTAGTACAAAGTTTGCCTCATTTTGCTTCCATGAAAATGTATACTAAGTAATAAAGCAAAACACTCATCTGCCGCTTTGCTTCTGGCATGCGATCTGTCACAACCTCCAGAATGAGAACAGCCTCATAAAATTATCCAGCTCATCATGTAAGCTCTTTCTTGTAACATTGCAACATAGATCAGTTTATTAACGAGGCAAGGAGATGGATGGGCGTTTCAATTATTGTCATCATCTTAAAATAAGTTATATTGTGCGTTACAGTTCGGACGATGTTTGGGTCCAATAAATTCATAAAATTGAGCCATGTAATGAGCGCATCCTGCCTTGAATAATTTATTGATGCAGAACAGTGCAAGCGGTAGGGCCACCAAATGTTTATTTCCCCTTTCCATTGTGAATTCATGCGAACAAGACGAGCATCGACGGCATGAGCGTCATAATACACCATAGCTAAGGCGTAGCCATGCCCGCACCATTTGGCCTGCCATGAAACATTTGGCTCCATGATATATTCTTGCCTTCCCACTTTTATGTCTCGCACTCTCGGGTTAAGCGCAAGTATACTGATTATTCTCACAGCTAATGAGGCAATAATTTAAGAAACGTAACATTGAAGTTTTTTCTATGCTTATCATTTAATTAATAATGATCTAACGGAATCATATGGTCATGTTTGTGTTAGTCAATATTAAGGGCATACGCTGACAATATGGTGTCAATTAAATTTATGCTCTTCAATCATATATTGTCCCAATCATTATGCTGACAGTCGATAACAATATACATATATATATATATATATATATATATATATATATATATATATATATATATATATATATATATATATATATATATATATATATATATATATATATATATATATATATATATATATATATATACATATATATATATATATATATATATATATGTGTGTATATATATAATATATATATATATATATATGTATATATATATATATATATAAATATAAATATATATATATATAAATGTAAATATATGTATATATATATATATATATATATATATATATATATATATATGTTTATATATAGAGAGAGAGACATAGATAGAGAGATAGAATGACAAAGAATGAGAGAGAGGGAGAGTGAGAGAGAGAGCGCCAGAGAGAGAGAGAGAGAGAGAGAGAGAGAGAGAGAGAGGCAGGCAGACAGCCACACAGACACAATGCAAATACTAGAAGATTAATTACATGAGATGCCGTTTAATTCTATAGGCATAGCATAAGAGTATCCACTTTAAGAATAAACCGAATAGATCGTTGTTATTTTATATTGATGTTAATTTACTATGGCAATAAAGATGTGCGTAAGAACATGTGTTGCATGTTATTTCTCTCGCGTCGCGTCACCATAAGAGGCGACAGAGAGGGTGATTATAATGATGTAAATTTAGTTTTGGCTGGTAACACAGGGTTTTACACATATACTTTATTGTGATCACTGCGGGTGCATGTCAATCACCATTATTTTCGAAAAACAATTACGATAAAGTAAACACATAACAATTAATTAGCCTCGGCTCTGTTGCATAATGGGCAAATTGGTTTGCTTCATAAGTACGTGTGTGAGCATCTTCCAGAATGGATGGATGATGAATAGGCCATGTATGCAATGAGCATGACATTATGCTGATGAATAATTCATGCGTGTTGCATAATCTACTGCGGTGCTCATACCGAAATGCGCCCCCAGGTTTTTATAATACGCATAATGTCTTGGCTATTAGGCTAATACAAGTATATGAGCCGCGATTGTTAGATGTAATGTAAAAGACCCACTACAAAACCACATTTCATGTTTCTTCTGCCTTTTATGAATAGGAGTGCAGTAGCATGATTATAATAATTATAATAAAAGAAAATCTGTGCTATTGGTAAATAATTGTTCCGTTTTATGTTCTATCATATCTGTGGAACGAATGACGTCCTTTGAAGTGACATTTATAATCACCATGCTAAGATAATCTACGCATATATTCTGCATGCCGAGAGAAGCCCATTAGTGTAGAAATGACATCGACGTTGTCCATTCATCATGGTCTCATTATTATGCAATAGTAGAATGTTTGTAGCAAGCAGTCTTATTATTCACTTCAGATTTCTCAACCATTGAATGTAGAAGACCGGCTCAATGCTATCGCATCAGCCGGGCAGGGCTTGAAACAAAATTAGATAGATTTGAGCAAAAGCCTTGTTTGGAAACATTAATCCTCTGTAAATGCCAGAACGGAAATTTTACAGATTGCGGTTAGGCTTTGGCAACGCACAAACTTATTTATTTCTCGTGTACTTTCTTCCATCGTAACGGCTTGCAGCCTTTTGCCTGTCGATACAATCTGTGCTATTTGTCTGTGAACCAGGTCTGTTCTCGTAGGTCATACTAATTGAATTATCGTAAAAAGCAATTATGGATATTTTGTGCTGTTCTACATAACGCTGCAAATCTACATAACGTCTTCCCAACACGTTTGCAACCGAGTGATTATCAGTTGTTCAAACACCAAGCTGTAATACATCATTCCAGACAACGACTCGATGGATGACTATATAACCTGCTCACTAGGTGTGATTATAGGTTTCATCAATCTACTGCGTCAGGATGTACACATAATTTATTTCCGACTGAAAAGCTCATATTTCAGATGCAAATTTATATATTGAACTCAACATTCATGATGCCGACTATGCAGCCTCAATGCGCCTCCAGCGTTAATTAGTAGACGAAGTTCAACACACGTGCGTTGGTCAACACACGTGCGTTGGTCAATACACGTGCGTTGCTAAATGACTACTCTGAAGCAAATCTCCATATCATCGAGGGTCACTGCCGGGATGAATATGCATTTAATGCGCAAAGGCCTCATGAGTTTATGTGTAGACGGAAATCAACCACAATATTTAATTCATGCAGCAACAAGTAATATCGCAGCTACCAATGTGTTAATCGTAGTCTATCACATAAATATACCAAAACGCAACCTAAAGTTTCCTTCTGAATTTCCAAACGAGGGACAAGAGTTCATTGGCATTGCATTTCCCAATCATGAAAAAATGTGACTGGTAATTAAGTTTGCCATCCAGTAATTATAAGCCTCTGCTAATTAATATTTGTCCGATCATTGAGGATGATAACGAGTGATGAGATAACCAGCATACACGGGGATGCTGCATAGACAAACACAGTGCAGCTAATTAAATAATATAGATTTCTCAGCGCAGTGGCGCATATTTGTGGGATTTTGCCTCTCCGTTAGCTTTCTCGTAAATCAGCTCATTTCTCTCAGACAACAAGGGCAGCATGAATAATTGCCCGAGACATGAGCTCCATGTAGCGGCGCAGTAGTCTGAAGCGCTTAATTTCATTTAGTGCGCAGCGCGATATAGGCATGTTGAAAGTAAGAAGAGACAGCACAGCATCTACTTACTATACGACAATTCAGCCATATCCCAATTTGTATATCTTATGATATATATGGGCGATGTAAACTGCATGTTCAGCGCATGCATCGGAAGTTCGTAGCAGTCGTGACAATGTGTGAACAGTAAAAACATATGTTAACTAAGCTATGCCCTAGAGTTTGGTTTTTGTACAAATGTTCAAAATGTTTCCAGTAGCAACAGTCTATATTTTATCCACAATTAGCATTTCTAGAAGTAATCAAGATAACCAAGATCAGTCTTTTATGTGCTTCTAAGCAAAAATACCCTGCTCAGCATTAAATGTTGTGGATATTGAAATACGTTGATAACATTTAGATGACGTTGGGTAATGCTATCGAAACAAGGAGCTTCGTCCAATGTAACTCACTTTAAATTGTTCGTAAGCTCGATATTATAGACGAAATGATTAAATGCTGCAATGAAAAATCAATGTACTCATGTTATCATTAGCGTATGATCAAGAGGAAATAATGGAAGTTTCTTTCAGTACTGTTCTCTTTCAAATAATGTTATGTGGATTGTTGTTGCATAAAAGCTATCACTATGCATACCATGTATGTTCTTGCTTCAAACATTGGAATCAAACAGACTCCAGTACATATGTATTGCATAATTAGAAGGAATGACAAGAACTTGCATATCCCCTGTCGGACCATTTTAAATAACAACTTCGATGTGTCTGCGAGGATTTGTAATGAACCCAAAGGTTAAAACCAAATGAAGACAGGTCATTGTAAATTAACCCAAAGGTTAAAACCAAATGAAACAGGTCATTATTAATTAACCCTGCACTTGATATGAACCAAGTACAATCTACAGGGCGACATCCCAAAGCTAATGGTAAAGTTCGCAAGGTTCATAATGGTGGCCATTTCATACGCAATCTGGGACTTCCTTGACAACTCAAATCTTTCAAAGCGTCCAGGGAAGTCTAGGTAAGTTGATTGCGCTTGTATATTTCGGATGCATATCATTTGGAAGTATGCGATTGGCATGCTAGCAGCAATTGTGATACATGGGCGGTTTGGTCGACTTCATAGCATAAAGTTGTATGGAAGATTCATGAGGCTAACATATTCATAGGTTAGTTCAGTTGCTTATCTGATTTCCCTTTAAATAGGGTGACATTTACTCCTGGAACTATGCGCCAATATAAATATATATATATATATATATATATATATATATAAGATTTTATATTTATATATATATATATATATATATATATATATATATATATATATATATATATATATATATATATATATATATATATATATTATATATATATGGTATTTATCTGAACATAATGGCTTCTTTGTTCTTTGTATTTTAGTATTCCAACCATACTAGCTGCAGGACAACGTTGTGTCAGATACAGAGGACCCATTCTACCTCCACAAATGCAAGTGGGGAATAAACTTGGGAGGAATAGACAGAGTACACACTGACAAATTTGCGTGGCGATATTATTAAGATTTATTAGGATCTAATCTCGCCTGTTATCGCCGCTTCCAAAGTTAGCAAAAAAAGAGGCCCATCGAGGGATGGCGTCTTGTTAAATTTATTCCGTCATCATCATCATCATCGTCATCATCATCATCATCATCATCATCATCATCATCATCATCATCATTTTCATCACTACATATCATCATAATTATATCAGTTATCATCATGCATTTATCGATCAATACGCATCAAAAAAAAATAATGATGATGCAAATAAGTTGTAATTCATTGTTGCGTAACGGGCATTGACAGCTGTATATAATGGTTTAATATCACTTATGACATTTAAACCACATGATTTAATTCAGGCGTCTGTCTGTGAATGTGCGGACAATTGTTTATGCTTATATACAAATCTTATACGGCTCCATAAGCAAGCATTTCTCAAACTGGAATAGATAGTACTTATATGCATGCTTTCAACATTTACAGCATTCATATCACTATGAATTAGCTTCACATTGATTGCCTATGATCTCTTACTGCACAAAATATACAGAATAAGATTTGTGAAGACGTGCTTCTTTACAGGTGATGCAAAACTGGAATTGGATCGTCTTGCAACTGTCCCGGTAACGTAGAACTGTCGATATACACATGTTCTGCTTATCATATCCAATCAGCTTTGCAGTCATTTTTTATAGATACCTAGAGTTTGCACTTTGATTAGCAGTTCCTTTCTCGTTGTATTATTTAAAGAGGATTTCCTGTTGTTTTGGCATCGCTGGCGACTCACTAATCACCACGCTGTGGGATAAGTGCCTGGTGCCCACATGTCAAAATGGGCTAATAACGCAAAAACTATTTGCATAGCTGAAAGGAAATCAAGCATCTCCTTGCAACAAACCATGTTCATCCATTAATTATCGCCCATCATGAAGTTAACTCTTCAGGTCTTATACCCATCGCTGAATACTTCAGAAAGACAGCTCAATAGAATGCTTTAAAAAAGATGATCTGCTGGCGATTTTACAATCTTGTAGCAATTAGATCGTCACTAGGCAATGTTTAATAAAATTGAACCCATTTCGTCATTTGACCGTTGCTAAAAAGGACATGTTTGATATACAGGTGAATCATGTGCGCGATAACGTTTCACAGCTTATTTGGCATATTATATTGCAGTAAGACGGGTCACAATTATTTCTGTGTGTAGTCGCGTGCAGCACGCTAGACTGTCCTCCTGTTTCATTCTTATGGAAACATTCATAAACTGTAGCATCCTCATGAATAATGCTCATTTAAGCTGAATTCAATTGCTTATAGAGCTTCATTTGTAACCTTGACGATATGGCATATAGATGTAAATAAGTGCCTTCCTGCAAAATACATTAATGCAGTACACGAAGAATAAAGTCAATCGGTTTTGTACACAGACACTGTTGTATGTGGAAACTGATAAGAGTATTACTATGAGACGACAAGGGCAGCATGAATAACGACCCGCGACATGAGCTCCAAATGTTTTTCAGATGTATAGGTGTGACAGAATCACCAGGGCCTCCCTTAAAGCTGGGGAAGTAATAATTTAAAGTAAGTCAGAAGCGTTTAGTTTCATTTAATACGCAGATCGACGTTGGTGTGGTAGGCATCTTGAAAGTAAGAATAGACATTACGAATATTAAATTATATTAATCAACAGGGTCTAGATTCTTTCGATCATACCTAGGTGATACACTAGATCAGCACTTTGACAATTCACTTGCTACACGCCAATTGCAGCCGTATCCCAACTTGCACATCTTAAAATATATTTATGTTGGGTGCTCATATAGTAATAAAATAAAATGAATAAGTTTAAGAGTAATCCAAAACCTTGCAGCTAGTTTGCTGTGAGAGATAAGTTATATATAGAGTTGACAAATGGGCTTATTTATTGGAAGCCAGGTGCATATATATAATAAGGTGAACACCATACATCGCACACAGCAAAGGTGGGGGAGAAGACAACCACCACTACAAGAAAATGGTAATACATTAAAAAATACTACAACAAGAATTAAAACAGTGGGTGGGTGGGCTAGGGATAAAAAATCGTGTGAGCCAAGATGGCGACAGTCACAGAAAGAAGGAAGTGAAGATCGCCCCTATCGGCAACTGCAGTAATTAGAAGTCATGTGACATCCTAGCAGGGCGGCAAGCCGATAAGCAACGGGTCACATGTACAAGATAAGGCCGAGAGATCGCCAAACATTATGACATAAACTCACGCTATGATTACAAACAATGCTAAACTACAGAAATAAAAAGCCTGCATATCAATCGATAAAAGTAAGACATGATCACCACCATAAAACGAATTTAATTATATGCATATTAAATTATTATATGAGTCGTGTCAATTGTACATTTAGCGCATGCATCTGACGTGCAAAGAAAAGTGGTCCTCCAAATAATACTATTAGTTCCCAATATATTCAGGTACTTGGCAATGGGTTCCTATTAAGGCTTAACTTGGGGTTTCCAACAGAGAATTTAGCTCTTAACTATTCATACTCAATAAGCTGTTGCTAATATGTATAACTAATGCAATGTACGTTTGCCAAGCAAATGCAACTTACATTCATATTGTATCTGATTTGGCTATCCATTGTGCGTGATTCTTTAAGACCATACACATATTTCCCAATTTATCAAATGCAAAACTACGAACGTGTTGTTGCAGATTTGCCATTTCGGGTTATCACTCGCTGGACAAACTCGATATTTGCAACGGTGTTTGTTTGACAATAACAACGATTGCCTCTTTGCATGAAACCTTAGTTACGCATGCATTCATCTACAACTAAATTAAAACATCGACCATCCATTATCTTTGCATGAGCTACTTAAGACGTAATAATCTTGAATGCAACATTATCGTCTAACTACCACTACAATAGCTGACATACGCATTAAACGCTGATTGATTTATTAAGCACTAAGTCTTTCCTGTTAACCTAATGTTTTCTGTCCGGTCTATCCTTTTTTTATTAAGGGTAACCTCCCTGAGACGTTCAAGAATTACAGCATACTGTTATAGTTAATCAGAGAAATTAATCAGCAGGCACTTAGTTTAATTTATTGCTCCCACCAGATAGTGTGCAATTCTTAGAATGACATAATCTGCTCTTTTGCTTCACATTGGCAGAGTAGGTATATTTGCATGCACATAAAAGCAATTTAGCAGGGGTTGGAGCAAGATTCATCACATACTTGTTAAACATATTTCTTCGTTGTTGCGTGCAGAAAGCCAAACTGCCTCAGCCGGTGTCTCCATCTTAGGGTCTGCAATCAAGAAGGAACAAGGGGCTTTAACTACTTCAATACTGCTGAATTTAGCTGCAACGCGATTCCTATTTGTAATCATAACAATACGAACTTCCGAGGTAAATCGGCGATCAGGGATATCGTTGTCACATCATTCATAACTCTGCTAGGTCATGCAAAAAAAATTTACCTGGATAAAATATGCACTTAGCATGGCATGCATTAAAATCCGTATTGGATGTTTATGCACCAGTTCTCGTAACTTGTTCGCTAAGTGTGATTATAGGAAGCGATTATTTACTGTGTTAGGGTGTACACATATCATATTCGTAGCTCATATTTCATATGCAAATTTGTATACTGAACGCAACATTCATGAAGCGCACTATGTAGCCTCAATGCGTCTCTAGCATTTCGAATACAGCTGCGGTGCTTTATTACCTTCGCACGAAACATATATCTGGCACCCTATCAAATGAATGTTCAGTTCAGGTGTTACAAATATACCCATTCCATGTTTACGATTTAATTATCCTGATATAATGGGCAGACGTAAACATAGAGACACAAATCCGAATATTCACACGTAGTGATGCATCTTTCTTAAATAGGTCAGCCTATTTAAGAAATATACTTCACATATCAAGATATATAAGCATAAAATACGCGCATATGCGTTTGAATACGCTGTTATAAACTGAACACGTGGATAAGGGAAAATCATTTACTTGCAGCCATTCACACACATTGCAGAGGAGACACGTATGAACGCTGCTTGAACAAAAATCTCTACACAGTGAAGCAAATTGAATTTTATAGATTTCTCAAGGCAGCGGCGATAATATGTAGGATTTTGCCTCTTAATTAGCTTTCTCGTCAATCAGCTTTGACAATAAGCAACCTCCAGCGGTTGTAAAGGTCAAACGGACCGCAGAATCACCAGCGCCACCCTTAGTGCTGGGGTGGTAATAGTTTAGAAGTAGTCTGAAGCGCTTAGTTTTATTTAGTTCGCAGAGCGACGTTGGTGGGGTAGGTATCTTAGAAGTAAGAATAGACGTTGCAGATATTATAG
>CM067358.1:45318338-45366219 GCA_034190875.2 Urechis unicinctus | reverse complement strand
AAGCATTGAAATATTAGTTCGCATGTTGAATTCTACACTATGGCTCTTGATATCTAGCTCTGAGTATGAGCTTAGGTAACTGCAGTTTAGTTTTAAATGCCATTAAATGCAGCGCTAGAGAAGCCCTCATTGGCGCCACCAAGCATGCAATTATGGTGCCCAAAGTATTCTTTAGTCTCCATAACGTCGTAAATGATCAAAATATTGACTTTGAATACACTTGGTCAATACTAAGAAAATTTGCAATGGCAACCTGAAGAAGCTCACGATATAAGGTTGCCATAGCATTGCTATTCAAGATAAGGACTTTTGATGATTGGCATCTGGTATAGTAAAATGTTTCTGAGGAATCCTCCTTGCTAAACGTTAAAGCTAGAGTAATCATGCCAATCTACCATGCCAATTTGACATTAACTACATGTGATGATCACGGAGATATTGCCATCCAAACCCTACCTGAATGCTTCAGAGTAAATGTGTGAAAAAAGCCAATGATAGTCGGTAACAGGGATGTGAACCCACATTTGGCAGGTCGCTATAGGGCTACTAAGTGTGACGTCACATTGCTGATACCGGTCCAAACTGGCTCCTTATAAACACATATTTGCGGTAGTATTCTATTCATGCCTCGGAGGCAATATCTCCGTGACTACGAATCGTATAAATATCAAACTTACATTGTTATTTAGAGAATCAACGTGGCTATAACATATCTTGAAACAATTTCAAGGACGAAATGCAAGGCACCAAAAGCCCTTATCTTGTATAGCAGTTATATAGGGACCTCCTGTTGTTGGAATCAGTCTGGCTGTTTTCGCACCTTTATGCGGGCGCAACGTGGGATCGGTGGGGATCACGAGGACATCACTTTGCAGCCCTTTACAAACTGAAACAGGGTATCTGCAGTCGCTTAAGACCAGACAAGGTCTGGTACGTTCGTACCGAACGTGTCTAAATTCTGACACGTTAAGGCGCGTGACCCCTCGCGCTACAGCTTTCATTAAGCCTGTCTAATTTCCTGACGTTTAATGTCTTTACAAATTAGGCGCTGAGAACAGCAATCATCAATACAAATTATGACAATCGACGGACACATACCACCTGATAAATGCACGCTCTCCGATTTGCTACAAATAATGCGTGCAAATTCAATAAAGCATACGATCTTGCCAGAAAATCGCAAATATGCGGGAAATAAAATCGGTAGCCCAAAGACGAATGTTTGGGCGAATATGAGGCGCAAATCCCTATATTGCAGGTGCGCAAATAAAACGGGCGACCGGCAATTTCGAGCGCTGCATTAAATTATGCGACTCCATACAAAACCGATCCATTGCTGGTTATTCCGTGGTCTATGAGCACACCTCGGACAAAAGGTGCCATATCATATATGTTGTTACATATGCGGGTGTGTTTGTTTGAACAAGGCATTCAAAGTATATACGTCACCGTAATAACTCTGCCGCGAAATGGAAATATAGGAGAGTTTGACTGCATTCTATACACCATATCTTGGTCGTATACAACAAGTTATGGTTGCGGGCTGTTTATATGATGTTGGTAAAATGATCCGCAGAAGAATTTCAATCTATATGATCAACGAGCTTGCAATAAGAATTTATCTGTCTCAGCGTCTGTAAAGAAGTCAGCTAGCGTTTAAATAAGCATCTTGTTACTGAAAATATATATTCGTCTTTATAGCCCATTCTAAAGCAATCAAATACTGTCATATAGACACGTTGGAAACGATTGCTGACAGACGACATTTGTATATATATATATATATATATATATATATAGATAGATATATATATATATATGATAGAGATATATACAGATAGAGATACTAGATAGATATATATATATATATATATATATATATATATATATATATATATATATATATATCTACGATACTTTGCGAGGCGAATACTATGGGCCTTTATAAATACATAGCCGTAGGCAGTTGCGATATATAGTATGGACATTGATATGAGTGCATATAGTACATATATATGCAGGTAATGGATGCAATCCCAATATAACAAGCCATAGATAGTTTACTGCATTAATCAACAGTCATTGGGATGCTGACAAATCGATGATTCTTTACCCAGCGATTTCAGATTATTTATTGTTTGCAGATATATATATTGATTGACAAGAAGCGTACCTTTTCATAAGGCCACAGTGCAACAATCAAAAAGCAGTTTTCACATCTAATTACATATAGAGATGATGCACATGATACTGTCCTGCAAAAGAAAAATCGCGGCTTTTGTGGATACACACCGATGTCTTTGCAAATCTATGTTTAGCACGTGATTTGTAGTCGTTTATTTCCTGCCCTGTTTACAAATAAGGCGCCTTAATAGATAACTAGAATATCATGGTGTATCGATGTAAATAGAATTACAATATTCATGTTAGTCAACGAATGTGGTAAAATAGAGTTGCGTTGCCAGTTGTTTTCTGGTACCCTTTGCAATCGAAGTAACAGATAGACAGGTATGAAACAACAAATATATCTACCCACATGGTGCTACAGTGCGTGTGTCCCATCACCGTAACGCATAAATCAGATTGACTGTTCTGAATCTGTCCGGCGAAATTCAACAATATTTCCTAATTGTTTTGTCTGTCATGATTTACACACCGATGTCTATTGGTGTCTGTCTTCAATAAATGAATGTAACAACGACAAATGTTAAATCACGCAAAATAAAATTACAGTTAGCTTTCAGAGACCAATGTAACAGTGGAAGCCTGTTGATGATATCGTACTGTTTTGTGAATGTGCCGATTTCCTAATTGCGTTCTGTCGCTTTGCAATCGCGGCTTATAGAGATGGTCGTTTTAGTTCTACCTCAAATCATACAAAACTGCCTTATTTGGGTTATCTAATGCAATATAGATTGTAGCTAACAGCCAAGTTCGAGCTTTTGCAGAAGGTCGCCATTGCTTTAACATAAATTGTTTCAAGGGATGGTCGTTGTTGAGATCAACCCGCCTCGTTATTGGGATCAACCCGCCTCGTTATTGAGATCAACCCGCCTCAACTCATTACCAGCCTGGGTTAGGATCGTCCCGCCTCGTTATTGGATTTTCTCGTTTAACAACCCCAGCGTTATTGAGATCCAATTGGCCAACTAACAAGTATATGTTGTTCGCTAGCTGAGCAATACATAATACCGGCAATGATAACAGTGGCCGTAACCACTGGTGATTTAGACAATCTAATTGAGATATATCGCCGGTTGGCAATTTATGACAATACATAAACTCATTACCATTTCCACCAGATTGAATCAACTGGAATGAGAGAATAATGGATATAAGTAATCATTTACTGTTTTTTCAGCACCCAAACTAATTGATCGAATTATTGCCCCCAAGTACATTAACGTCAATGCAATAAACCAATCGTTTTTGTAACGAAAACCCTGATGCGAATTAATAACATAAACTGTACTGTAGCATTCGTTGTCCTGAATTTGGGAAGTTTGTAGAAACACAATTAAAGCATGATTTTGGGTAATACGGTTATTTTGTGTGCAGTAAGTCATCGAAGCACCGTGAATGTAAGCTTGATTGTGCGATGCTTTGGTTAGTAACACCCTTGTTGAATCTAGCATAAAACTACCGTGGTGTCATAAAATGTCTAACACCTTACCAGGAGATGAAGTTAGCGAATTTTTTCAAACGCTATGCAATTGGCCAATCCGCTCAAAAGACAGACGCCAAGTAGAGAATTAATTAATTAATATTATATGCTTTCGCATTGCAAATCTAAGAGCACGTGTAATAAGCAGATTTCATTAACTCAAGCGAGCATTTGAGGAAGGTATTTCCTTTCATACTTTATGGTACTCTCGATTATTGATATATCTCCAATTATGAACGTGAACCTTTTATGTGTGATCACAATCTTTCAAATGATGCTTCCTAGGTAATCAGACCAACCAGCATAATCATGGGCTTACCTTTCCTCCCTCATCAGTGTGACTATTGTACGAACGCAGCGCTGATTATAATCGGGCAAATGGTTACACGAACAATGATATGGGTGGCACTATCAATGGTCGACTGGAATGCCACAATCGACATTGCTGCATCCACAGTGTAGTTTTCAGGAACAAATCCCAATAATTACCACATTTTTAGAACTGAAACTAGAATATACCGTCTGATACCATCAGTGCTACGAGTGTTTTGCGGGTTCCTGTGGGGCGAGTATTGTGTAAACATTTTTGACTCACAATGCGACGAATCAGGCGACATTTCGTGACATCCACAAGTCTTCACCAACATATGTCACATACCCTTCCTGCTTCTACAGACCAACAAGGTCACAAGTAAACATATATATTGAGATTCCGTTCTCACAGATAGCAAATTGGTATTGAAATTAATTGCCTCAAGAGGTATATATATCCTGTTAATGGCTAGCGGAAGTGCATCATTGTTCACCATGTTGTGTGCATAACTAGATGGTACTGGGTATTGTTCAGGATAATAATTCATCCATCGGGTTTTTTAGACTCATCTATGCGACCGTCATGAGGTGGCCGGAACATTGATTGATTTACGCATTGCTATTGATTAATGCCCCCATGGCACGACGTCGAATCGTGATATCAGGTAAGAATAACAGACTGATTGGATTTTACATAAAGGAGACTTGAAATGATGCCTGCGTACTAACCAGTTTCAAATCCCCTATTATCGGTCAATACAATATGTATATTGTCCGTTCTCATGGGCGAAGAGAAATGATATGTCCCCATTTATTGGCATCTATTGGCGGAAGGTAATTAATAAACGAATGGGTGTTACCTAAATCAAATCTTGGTGTATTTATTTACAGCGTAATGTTAAAATTCACCCTGTCGTTGTTTTTAGTCAATAATATATGACTTTTGATGCTGGGGTTTCAGCAGCGAGGTGGTAGTAATGCTTGGATAGATCACCGTACGTGTCATTGCCCATTTAGAGCAAATCCTATCATTTTGACAGCTAAGAAGTAGCAAACTGTTATTTGGATTTACTGTCAATTACTAACTCTACAGATCCACGCTATCAATTCTGACAAGTAGTTTTCTGGTTTGTTTTAAAAGTTGCAACATAATCCTATCTTTCATTCAATGGATATAAATGGATTATGGTATATTGTCCCCATTACTGTCTTACTACCTTAATATTTGTATAACTCCCAAACAGAAAATAATGTACTGCACTATTCTATCCTTATGATAAAATCAGCCCGGTAATTTAATTGTAGGTGCAAGGTAAGTCACTAAATGCAGATACAATGATATCATTGGTATGTCTGCCTGACAGGTACAACGGTTTTTTAGCGACAAATACATTTGATATTGAAGCACATCGTCAATAGGTGGATATCCTCTAGAATGTTCTGATTGCAAATATGTTTTCGTCTGGTCGATCTTATAAGGAAAATAGCCATTGAATATATATGTCATGAATAAGTCAAATCTGAGAGAGGACGCTTGCGCTCAGCCGCATCCCTCAAAATAATTGACATTTTAATATTCATATATTACAGTCAACTAATGCCTCGGCTCTAGCAAAACATATCCTAATAAACTAATTGCTTCTCAGGTACATGTCAAATAGGCATTAAGTTGTCTAGACTAATTTCCATAAAGTGATACCATTTCTACAGCCATATAAATGTACATATCACAATCATAAATCTGAATCTGTAGGTAACTGGAGGTTGTATATTAGGATACATTAAACATGCTAATAATAACTAGATCGCAAAAGGAGGATCGCGATTCGACCGGAAGACGTCGGATTATAGTTCGGCGGGACGTCTACATATAAATCGATATCCACATCCACATAATTATCTGGCCTATAGTCCAAGGAATACGTTGCCCATGGATTTCATATCTTTCGTACAAACCCATCCCATTATGATACTTTTAGACACCACACAAATGTCAGTTGGTTCCAAGCCATCACACCTACAAATCCACAGCGTCCTTTCCACACAGAGATTGAAGACTGGCACGCGACATAGCTAGTCGTAAGAATGGAATTCCGTTGGCCACACATGCTTATCATATTTATGTGCAAATGAGCACCAGTCCGTGTGCCGACACGGCCAATGCTTATGCTTCCTTGCTCACAATAATATAGCTCGAGCTTGGTGGTCATTCTGCGTGTACTAATAGAGTACTATACGCAATCAAGTACCTGCAGCATTTGACCAGTGATGGTAGAAATCTATTTACAAGACTCAAAAACGTCTTTGGATCATCGTGCCAGTGGAATTACAATTACTGCATGGTGAGTTAACGTTTGTCGACAAGAGGATCACCTTGCAGCACATAATTACCCATATTTACGGTATTCTTTACCAAATGTTCATTTACTCGATTGAAAACGTTCTGCTTCATGTTCAGGCCATCGTGAAAACGGTAATGCCACCTAGATTTATTACTATCTTCCTCAAATATCAAGTACCATAGATATCTGCGTTCCGCTTTTTAGTCAATTGATTTGGCCGGAAAAGTCGTAAGCTAGCGAAACAACTTCGCAAGCTTGTACAGAAACCGAGGGCAATTCATCTTTTATTTTTGCAGCAGTCGCATCACTATAAATTATTTGTAGTCTTTCTTAATTATTGAACCAAACAGCAGCACATATGACCGCCCATTATTAAATCATTAAATTAATAATTATGTAAATTGAGCACATATTCGAACCGCTTACTTTGTCGTAAATAAATATGCAATGTCAGCTATCAATGATGAAATTGCCACGTTATAGGTCAGCCGAGTATGTAGGTGCCACTTAATGAGATTGAGATTTATTGCATAAATGGTCATCCATACATCAGAATATGTACATATTTACAAGTAATTGAGTGTATTTCATGTTTTTACAATCTTGAAGGTTTGCTGTAAGATTTGAGGATACCACAGTATACAGTAACTTCTAAAATATAATTGTCTGTTCCCAGAGCATGTCATGTAAGTAACAACAGTACATTGACATGCGCCAGGTTAATTTATTGTTTTATGGAGCGATATCAGAATCACTTTCCTTTCGGTTCATTTCCCTTAGATAACCAAATTTGTAATTGATGCGTCCACCGAGTATTTTCTTAGCATTCCTAGAAGTTACTTTTAAAGTGGGGTATGAATCCCAATAACGTCGTCTAGAAATTCTAAATGGTTAGTAAAGCAAGACCGCTTACACAGAAAGCCATGCTGAGATGAATTCAATAAGTTTTGTTCTGTGTGTTTGTCCCTAACAAATGTGGCCATTATTTAACACATGTTAGGTTGTCATGTAGTAGCCACACGAAATATCCGTCTGGATGACGCATTGGTTACTTTGACCGCTTGTGTAGTAAGGCACATAACGGCGGCGGTGTGATGCTTGACTGCTTCGCCTCCTGACCCCGAAGTTGGCAGTTCGATTCAAAGATGTGAAAATCTGGCTAGTAACATTGTCAAATAATGACCCATATTGTCACGCTATCATCATCCACCAGTGCACCCATACATCTGTAGTACTGTGCTGTGTTAATATTCGTGAATGTTCGCTAGGCCTTTGTTCGATAGTCATCAGAAAAAAGGGCGGTACTAGTTAACCGACCGCCATAATTGATGCACTGTCACAACTTCAGTTTCGTCCAAAGAGGTTTGTTGAGGACATAATAACTGCCTTAATTGTTCTCATTTTATGTCAAACTAACCTCATGGACAACCTACGCAATACCCGGTATAATAAGGTGTCGTTCCATACAAAAAGCGAATAAGCTATGGTAAAAACATATATGAGTTAATACCCATGATACGGCTGTGATCCATATGTACTCATTAAAATCGAACACATTTAAGACGACTTCGATACTGGGAGTGATTCGCGGGTTTTGCTGCTGTGCAAATACATATTAGGGACGCATCACAAAGCACGTTGTGATACATGCGGAATCCGTCTTCTTCCAGTCTATGCAATATTCACGGCTATTCATGATACTTTCCGCCGCACTTACTCGAGTGTTAGGCAATGCAATTAAGTAATACAATCTAAACATTACTTATGTTATTAAACATCGCAGTTTTTACACAGATAGTTATGGATTGATTAAGTCGGACGGACCATGGGATAACAGCAGCACATTGGGCGGGCAGACTTCGGCCAGAGATCTCAAATATCCTATTAATGTTTCTAGAGGCGACTAGGTGCAATAAAAAAAGATACGGCATAATAATATGTGGAGCAAAACAAAATAATCCTCATACATTGATGCATTTTTTAAAATGTAGACGAAACAGTCGGCCATATTGATGCGTAAACCAATGACATCAATCACAATTATTGGAACAAAGAATTCTGGGAAACGGGCACTTTTTGCTAGTTAAGTGGCGACCGTTATGAGCCGTTATGATATGCAAGGCATGTCTAAATGAGCTGGACCATAACACGCCTTGGAAAACGGAATGTATAATTGTATCTCTTAGAGCTCTTCTATTACCACGACAATATACCAACAAATCTGAAGCTGCTCTATCAAAAGCTTCTGGGTTCTGGGAAATGTTTGCATGATGTTACCTAAATGATGCATGAGAATTTCAACAGAAGCCCAAAACGTGATTGATTTAATGTATGGCTCTACCCGTCTATCGTTATGGCTGTCGTCACGTGGGCCGTAATATGTGCAATTCGATATGTATATAGGAATTACAACTCACTCAGGCAGCCCTTCTGATTTGAACAACGTGGATTGGCTATCCGATATCATTATTTGTTGCCAGGGAGAGTTCAAGTCTATGTCCAATTGTGCAATCACCTGCATATATCGTCTAGGTAAATTGACCGGGGATACTCAATTTCCCCCACACACCCTGAAGCACACATGGCATCAGGCAGTTGACATTGTCATCACAGCACTGTACTCAGTGATAAATTTGAACAGTTACCTCTGGCAATCGCTTCAAGCATGACAATAATCATGCATTGAGTCAACTCAACACGCTGTTGCATCGATATTATATCTGTCCAAATTAAATTGTGACAGCACATTTACCCATCATCATAACATGCCCCACTCAGTCATCAGATTTATAGAGTAACCCCCTACAGCCGACATAAATCATAAACCTCAGCTTCCCAGAATTACAACTGACCTATGTGTCACCAACACATTCCCCCTCTCCTCATGCATAACCCATATCCTATGCCTATCTTGCCCAAGCAACGCCCCACGGCCTGAACAACTTCCGAGTCCTTACTAACCAGGCTACTGCATGTCCCATGGAAATTGAAATAGCGTCCCGAAGTCGTCGGGGGTATCACTTTTACATTTTACAAAAATGAAATCTTGAATAATGGTATACCCCAAGACTGTTTATGCTGCCGTCTCATAACATTCCAATATCAATACTCATATCAATTACATATTATTTTCCAAATATCGGACTGCCATAGATTTGCTCATTAGACGCACTTATCGTTCAATATGAACATCTAGTTACGATATATCCATTACGAATTCATCCCGAAAGTTCTCTTGTTGGCAATGGGTTGCTGAGAAATTACCTACATATTTTCGAGGTAAATGGCTTCAATTGCTTTTGTACATTATATTTGAGTATCACATTGCTCTCAGCACAATCAAAAACATCAAATCGGAACAGTCTCTAGCTGACAAAGGCCAGATAACTTAGTCTGATATGGTGAATATTGCTGTTGTGGGAAACGTTACACAATCCAAATTAAGCCCCAGGTCTTTGCAGAAGTCCAGACAATAACTTCGCAGAAATAAAAGGTTTATGTCTAATAAACCACGTGGAAGGAAGCTTTAAAACCTGGTACTTCAGCATTTATGGCAATGGCGTTAATAACAGCAAGTACGACTATCATTCGCTGTATCATTAACTATAACAAAACTCATTTCAAAGTGGCAGTCTCCATATTTGCATCTGAATATCCACTTTACCTTCCGCGTAAATATTAGACACTTGGTATTCTGCAGGGAATTTATAGTTCATGCGTTAATTCATGGGGGTCGCTTTTGTGGAGACATAGATTAAAGTTGACCTATAGAGCACATTCGGATGAATAAGTAATCCGCTTACTTGCATAAGTCAAAAGACCGTCGTAATTTAGTTATCACTTCTTGGCCCTGTCAGCCAGTGATAAAAGCAACCATAAAGGAAGATTTTATTGTTTTTCACGGCAATAGCGGCGACTGCTACGTGTCTGGACCTCACTCAACATCTGTTTGTTGACCACATTGCCATATATGCTTACAGGCAGTGGGATAACAGGCTTCAGGCGAAGCTGAACCTTGATGACAGTGATGGGGCCAAGACGCGTAATGATCGATGGACCAGTTCTTGGTCCGTGTATAGTTTCTCAATCGTCAAGACGCAGGCACATTTTTTTATACCAGTTCCTGTGCTATCACAGCTATCGACCCTACAGTAATGCGTTTTTAATACAGTATGCGACAGGTCCTGTTTTATTAGTTCTCTCATCAGTCCATCAGGGCGGCTGATATTACGTACATCACCCCGTTTGTCGTTTTTAGACCGAAGTTTGGCTTTGGTGCTACTAACTTTTGTATTGGTGTCATATTGATCAGATATTCATAAAGCATTGTAGCCACATCAGATATGTGGCCGCCACTCGGTTGATGGAAAACTATTTAGCGTATGCATTAACAAATAGAAGTAAGATGTACAAGCATAGTTGTACGCTTTGAAACTAAATAGCCCTTTAATGCACTTGCATTAGAACAAATCCCCTTAAGCGATATTAACGTATGCGTCCCTATCATAAATTGCTGAGCTGAACAAGAAAGCGGGATCGATAATCAATGTTTTATAGCATCCGACCTTTGCTCTTAAGGAGATATAAACACGACCCTAAAAAGGGAGCCATTAATTATGATGCGTTAAAGAGCTTAAGATAATAAAGGTCACAGTTAGTTCCTGCTATAGGCTTGTGTATATTAGCCATCTGACGGAAAGCTAACGATATTATTGCTGAACGATGTGTTCATTGCGACCAATATCCACCTGTATCATGATAACGTAACGATTGTGGCGTATCTCATACAATCAAGCGCCAGCCGTTCACAGCAGAACAGTAAAGCATAGAACAAAACGTGCCAAAGTTGTGATTTAATTTGATGATTCATTGCTTTAACCTTTCTTTCTCGGCTCTCGCGCTAATGAAACCATAATCACATACTTTCGGGTTTTGCATAGGTAGGTATATAGTCGTCCAATTTTCGTGTAAGGGATATCACAATAATGGTAAGTAATGACTTCTGAACAATGAAAGTCCCATTATATTCTCAACTAATGACAGCTTTTATGACGGATGTTAACGTGATAATGGCGGAGGCATGGAGAGGAAATCTAAGCACAGTGTAAGGATATCAAGTTGTCCATCGATAATTAACACGCATTTTATCATGATACACAGTCGTTTATGAGAACCCAGGGAACCTTCATTGTTAAAAACTTAATAAAATCAATAAGCAAATCTACTCCTGGACTCGCGTTATTTTCTCGGGCAACAAGCAGCAGCGAATGAGCCTCAAATTAAGAAAGTCTAGAAATTAAAGCCTAATTAGAGGCGAGAGAATCCTGGAATGCTGGCAGCTTCTACTGTTGTCAGTACACAATTTCCCCACGCTGGTGCTTACACGTTCTTTCGCTAGAAAAGAAACTGACAATTGCTGCCCGCGTAGAGAAGAGACACGAGGCCGCAACCTACGACCACAATCATGACTCAGGGCAGCGGTAGCGTACATCAGCCTTTACCACTCAACTTACCGCCAGCTAAGGCATACAAGCAATCTGGCGCTATCAAGACCCGACTTCCAAGATGACGACCACAGACCCCCTTCAGCTTCTTCCACTGATAAGTAAGTCACTCATATTTTACATTACAATGAGTTGACCGTAACACTACCTCTGCTCATTCGGACATTCCCCTGTGCTAAAGTACCTCCCCCACACAAAACACCCCTCCTGCTATCGCCTTAACTTAAACTTCCTGCAACCCTGAAGCCTTATGCAAGGACAGGAAAACGCAAAATTTGTCAAATTATTCGAGGTCAAATATCCTCCATATTCAAATTAATCATTTGATATTATATTTGTTGGTGGACAATATGAGCTGGTCTTCGAGGACGCAAGGCTCTGGCGCCTTTATTCATTTTATATGCATAACCATTTTTTTCATGCAATTATTTAACACAACTTTCACACACATATTTCTTCTATTAATCCAACCGCGCAAAAATTTTAACAACCATATCATCTCAGCCACGTTTTGAACCTATTCAAACGCAAGACGGCTAGATAAGTCAAATTATCAAAGCGAACACAACGCGGCAGCTTAAGTGTCAGTGGTAACAAAGCCTCGAAATTCAGATTTTGACCTGTCCAATTAAGATTCATACTGCCGGTTCCAGATAAGGAATTACGACTCCTATACAAAAGACCTGGGCGAAAACATGCTACAATCTAACATAGATGATAGATCTTCTTCCATGCGTCGGCCAAGTGTCAAGGATCACTGGCCCGATTGCAATTATAATAAACTTAGCTGTCTCAGAGCTCCAAAGCTGCCATCCAAATAATTGCACTTGTCCACGCCACCGATAAACAAACTCCCACAGTTAAGGCAGTCTCTAGAAGCAGTCTCCAAAGAGACATACACATTTTACACTTAATCTATCTATTGTACTCACATATCCTTTGCCGCCACACGAAATCCAGTAAACAGTAAGTCCAGGTTAAAACTATAAAAAGACTCTTAAAACTTGACTTCTTCCACACAGCGCAAACTTGACACAAATATATCATCAATTATGTTCAGAATTATTTTGCCTCTAAGTTTGCGGATTATAAGGCAAAAACTTCAGTGATGTCAACTGCACTATTATCACACCGCCTGTCATATCAAGTGGACACGCGTAAAATTAGTGACACTTTATAAAACACCTTACCCATAACGCTAACCTGTTATTATTCAAGTATATGCGGGGTATAATTTCATAAAGGTATCTGCATATTAGAGAAGACGCGCGAATTTATCGAAACAATTAATGGAGAAGGATCTTATATCATTTAATTCTCAACACACATATATATGAGATATTTATATTGATCTTCTCCCGCACGTACAATACATGCAATTAAAGTTTCGCACCGTTGTGTATCCGTACTTACATGTTAGATAGTGGCCATGTGCAACATATATATACTTTCAGGCATAATTATTATAAACAAGCTCTCAACATTGTAACTTTTTTAATACTGGCCTGAAAAATAACCGCCCCTCACTAACATGCACTCCAATCACCTTACGCAAGGTAATTCGCCATCATTCAACACACCTCACACTGTTCTTTGCATAATTTTTATTTTGATGTCATAATATTACATATAAGTTACAAACTCACTCAAATTCACACATTTATAGTTCATGCATTAGTTCATGTGACTATTGTGGAAACATATATTAAGGATGACCCACAGAGCACATTCAGGTGAATAAGTAATTCGCTTACTTGCAGAAGCGCGTAGTATACCCCAAGGCTTTAAGTCGTAACAAAGTCGTAATTTAGTTATCACTTCTTCGTAAAAGCAAACACACAGGCAGACGTTATTGTTTCACACGGAAATAGATGCGGCTGCTTCGTAGTTGGACCTCATTCAGTAACACTAACCGGGGGTCAATGAAAGTCTGTTTGTTGACTACATTGCCATAAAATGCTTACAGGCAGTAAGATAACATAAACGGTCCCTAAACGAAATTCAGGGTGAGGTGCGTAATATTAGTCAGTCTGATGGACTGATGAGAGAACTAGTGTCACAGGACCCGTCGCATACTGTATTGTAAACGCGTTACTGTAGGGTCGATGGTTATGATAGCACTGGAACTAGGATCACAAAATGTGCTAGCGTCTCGACGATTTGACGAAATATACACAGCGCAAGAACTGGTCACATCAATCATTGAGTTTTGTAAAGACATATTTTAAGTCAAAATAATAAATTCCCGATGCCATTCTTGCAAAGAATGAATCTACTCTGAGGCGTGAAATGTTGTGATTTCGGATCCTATACAAACGATTATGAAACATACAACAACGGGTTTAAATACCAATTGAAACAGGTAATGTTGTTGCCGTTCAACTAATTCATTGTCGAGCAAGCAAACTTAAACTATCTCTGGTTTTGCATAAAAATAAAACAAGAAAAAAATAGAAGAAAGCAGGGGTCATGAAGCTACTTGATACTTTTAGAAAACTATTTCCATGTAAATACGCAATCGAACCAGGAACCACATATGGCTATTGTGTTCTGATTGAATTGTTCATGGAAGCAATCATAGCATGCTTCTTTCATCATACTGGTTCACACAAGAATGAGTAAGCACTATGGACTTGGCCAAATATAGCAAGATAATGAAGGATTATTTCTTATGATTAATCAACGACAGCGTTTCCTATGATAGTAATTGCCTCGTGTCTCCGATATGGGTGATGTATTTCTTTTAATAGCATGACATGAACAACTATAATCCTTTCCATGGAGCATGATCACAGCCTACGATGTGACGGGGCAACTGATCCCCATCAGTTCGATTGACACGAAGCGCAACTAATTCATAGAAAGTCATTTCACAGGTTTCAACCACGCTGACAGGTAGTAGATTGCTTAGAATATACAGGGTATTATTTCAATCTCACATCAAAGGCGTTCGCGTACTGATAAATCGAGGCATTTTGAGGCAACATATTATTATTTATATTTAGCTCAGCATAATGAGACGTTATATCAACTGTGATATGGGAAAGCAACTCAACAACATCAACATACAAGTATATTACAGGAATCAAAGATTTGTCTGTCAGGCTATGATTAAATTAGGACCTGATGTAAATGAACACCCTAAACACTATAAGGTTCGCAATGTTTTTCACAAACAAAACTCAACACGCATGTTTTTGAACACATTTCGATGAGATTCACTTTTGATGTTCAATATGTTTGCCTCTGTATGCCATTTACTCACTTCACTTGTTATCTGATGAACAGCTGTCAATCGTAAATGATTCTGTGCTCATATTCTCAGTCAATAAAGAAGAAACCATCGATTTCACTCCAAGTTTTTTATTATTTCACGGTCAGCAACCATGATAACAGATTGCTTTAAATGTAATTCCCATTTGTCTATTCACACATAGGAAAGGTACTCGTGCTAAGAAACTAACGCATATGATGACCACGACTTGGCTGGTTACTCAACTTAATGGCAGGTAGCTGAACCCAAGTTATCAGACGACCTCTCGCTTACATAACCAAACCAGACCTACGTTGGCCACGTTAGCCGCACCATATGCAAGTATATTGGCATCTGATTGCATACAAACTTTTGTAAAATCCCTGAATCATCCACCACGAAGAAGAGATGTTCTGTCGTTTTAGTTAAGCGGTTATCCGATTAAAGCTAGATCTACCAGCGGATATACAGCTAGCTTTTGTGATTGTGTATAATCAGCTCCATAAAGTTATAGCATTTATGACTTCAGATAAGTGGACGTGAGAAATTCACATGCGTTCTCCGTTCAGAATGAAATACAGCAAGTCGTTAACACAAGAATCGCAACACTCAGACCTACCAATCAAAACCTGCGTCTTATAGACGTGAATCATCATTTTGTTTGTCAAATTCCGATCATATCACATCGATAAGACTACTCATCGATAAGACCACTGTTCTTTGAATCGATGTAGACATTCCTCTCATATAGTTTTTCTAATCGATGACCACAAATCACAAGGCAATTTTAACTATAACATTAGCACTTTGACATGTTGAAGCCGTTCCTGATTATCTCTGCCTTCATGGATAATCAGTGTATGCCGTTTTTATTAATGATGCTCGAGATGATTCTCCCAATCGATATGCCAATTCACTACGCTTGGCAGCCATGAGCACATTTTTATGCTGCTGCGTGTTGCATGGCGATATAGACAGGACTTATCCGTATGGTTTTCAAAGTGAACGAGAAACCGCCTCATTCCGCATGACAACATTCAATTATAATTAATGTACACATTAGTAGTGCATTGATTTCAGTTAATTTCTTAACACTGCCAAAACAATTAATTGACATTGACCAATATAATAACACACTATAACAGGGCATAATAAATTAGAGAAGCGTTACGTTAAAACCAAGAGACAAGCTTCACTCTGGACATATCACAAATAGTCTTTCGTTTACATTGTAATCGAATATATCACACGTAACGTCCTGTACTGAGGTGCATGTGTCAATTCAATATGAGGTAGATGGTCATTAAGTATGAATTATTTGTATTCTATACTAGATTGACAATATATCTTGTGAGTTTTATCACGACACATATCATACGATTCTTCTAATTTTCTGTTTGTCAGTAAATCGGACAAAAATTCATTATATTTCAGATTAGTTTTTTTCCTATTTAAAGATTTTCTTATTATTCAGAAATAAAGTATTGATATGATTTGTCCTGGTTATGTGATAATTCGTTATAACACGAAAGAGAAATTAGCTCTTCTGACTTTATTGTCTACTGCTTTGTGGCAGTATACATTGTCTCATGGGAATCAAATTGAGCTTCATAACGGGCTAGATACATAATTATCATATGAATAGACCGACTGGTGCCTTCTGTATATATAAAGGCATTGTTCCGGCTGAATCCTAGATATAGCGACCAGAAAGAAAAATGTTCAAATGCCGATAGCTAAATTACTTTAGATGGCCCCCATAAATAGGGCTTACCGTCGTCCAGTCATCCACAATGAGCAAATGAACAAGTTCCAAGGGACTCAATGGGAAAGCCTACTGATGCTATATTTCATAGCAAAATATCACTATTCTTTTGTTCGGTATGAGGTCGCACGAACAGTGCCTCCCTTTCTCTGTTGCTAGATGACGGAGATATGAGCTTACGGTTTATATGTACAACAGTCACCATAGGGTGAAACCAAACTATATTACCAGGACGAAGAATGATTCCTAATTTTGAGGTTACAGTACTGACCGTAACGTTGCTGTAGATGCGGAAAAGAGTGAATAATTAAGTATTAGTCTTGACAAAATGATGCGGATTTCGTCATGTTTGCCCTTTTTAGTAACCGGGAGAAGAGAGTCCATTGGATTAACCGTAACATTGGCGGATAACTCCTCAATGTCGGCGGCGACCATTGTGACTAATTTGTCTCTGTTCTTATTGATATAAAAACAATTAGCTTATTGTAGTCATGGGGTTGTTCTTATCGTACCAGATGTGCATCCGCATGTTCATTTCACACAAGAGCTTACTTTTGTTTAATGACTAAGGGGACTTTCTGTAGCATTTTTCAAAAATACTTAATAGATAAATGACAGGTTACAGTGACATGACTTCTCAAACGTCAAGGTCGGTTCGAGTATAATAGGATAGATAATATGGCATATTAGTAATATATGATAAAGTTCTTTATATTTATTATACCATATTACAGCACTGATGGAACTGTAATATACCCGCAAATATTATTGAACCCCAGGAACAATTCATAATCATATAGCAAAACACCAGTTGCTGGATTAAAGACAACATTATTTTCTAGTGAAAACTCATTGATAAATAGCGAATATGCTAAAGGAACACCAGTGTTCAATGCGCCAATTAAAATCCACCGCGATCGATGATACCACTGTGTACAACCCGCCTACAACCAAGGAACTAAGCAGTGTCCAATTTTTTTTCAGATTATGGTAATTAACGAAAGCCTTTTGTCCATTAAAACCGTTATTTTTTACAGATTCATTTTACTGCCTTTGGTCTAGTACAGTGCATTACGTTTATTATCGATTTAGGGTCTTAATCACCAATGAAAATCTCTCGAACAATTTATGATAAGCATCAACATCGTTTATTATTGAACAAATAAGAGGCACTCAAGGGGCAACCACAGCAATGGTGAAGTCTAGTTAACAGGCAACCTGCCAATCTTTGTCAAATATAATCTACGTGAATGTAAAAGCGCACATTTTCTTTGATCACATCCAAATTCGATCACATCAAATAAATTGCAATTAGTGGCGTCTTTATGCCTCGAAAAAAAACATAGCACCGCATTAACAGTCATTGGGAAATTCAAAATTCGTTAATGGCGAGGTAAATGGTAATTTATGTTAACGGGTTACAGAGGCTACGACTGAGTTACATAGGCGTTATTGTTTTGTGTGGTATAAAATGATTTGCATCCCATAGAAAGTAATGTAGATGCTTACATTCTCGAGAAGCTGTCAAAGATACTGACATGTGTCGAGCAAACGTTAACTGCATGGTAATGCAAACATAGTAATCATAGTTTGAGTGGATGAACATGGAAGGTTCGAGCTTTATAAAAGGAGAAGTTATACAACACATTTATTACTTACCCTTCTTTATTGCAGTGCGACCTAAAATAACAGCAGAATTGTGAAATGGGCGAGTACCCGGGGAGAGGGGGGATAACAACAGCAAGAAGCATCCCCGTCTATTGTTGAAACACTCTATAAGAAAGCTGTATGACAGCAATAACAATATGACCATAATAGTCACTGGTGTATCTTACTTTAGTGTCCATTCTGCGTAGAAAAAACAACTTTAACCAAACTTATTCCAATCGTTTGAGTCTTGATAATTCTACAGGCAGCAGATTGCTCTCGATCTATGATCATCATGCTCAATATATTTGATTAAAATAATCTACAAGGCAATGTCAGCAACTTCAAGGCACATATTTGAAATATGACAAGTCTAAATAGATGTAAGTGCGGTTGAATATAAAAACGAACGCTTCGTCTGCGGTTCAATACAGCCCGGATGAAAAGCATTTGATAATTTTTCCTCCAGTGGATCGGGGTTTTTGGGCAGCAAATATTACATTTTAAACTTTGTCCAGAATAGCACCCTCCACGATCAGTTTGTTTGTTACAATTGTCAAGCTTTTCGCATAGTGCATTATGCAGCTAACATAGCCAACCATCAGGATAGTCGCAACGAAACATGCGAACTGAATATCTTGCCATGATTTCGTTAAAATCTGGCTTAAAATGTTAGTCTCAGTCGTAATAACAGACCCAATGCAAGAGGATGGAAGCCAAAATATTCCAACCGAATCGGAAAGAATGTAAACACCATATGCAACCCTTTTATCAAAACAATGCATGTGGTTGCACTAACGTTTCAGTGATATTATTCAAGGATATATTGTATATCACAAGCCAAATGAAAGATAATCTTAAAGCCGGGGCAGCCATTTACTGTAGACATATTCCAAATCTGCATAGAACAAATGGCGGACTCGTTTTGCACGGTTTCGGATCAGTTGATTACCAAACAGCCCGCAATTTATCCTTCCGGACGAGGATGATCTATAAGCAAAGCTATGACGGCCGATATCTGCGTCAACTCTGCGTCAGTCGGTCGACAGTATTGAGCTCATCTCAATCGTTGAATGGCAGATGTAAAATATACTAATAAGGTTATCAACAAATACATCCATCAATGGCGGAGAGTGGAAGCTAATTGGTATAAGCCACTGTGACGCGGTGGGAAGATAAAGTGGTTTGAATTTACTAAATAAACAAATGTCAAACCATACATTAATGTGGTTTATTAAGTTTTGAATATTCATGTTCTGGCTTACAAACCTCTATGTATATAAGTACGCATGTTCCTGCGTTGAGTGATTGGACAAACACCCTCTATATTCCAAGCAATCAACTGACTGTCATAAACCGGTTACGCATGGTGTTAATCAATCCGATAGTGTTCAGTTGCGTCGTTACACCATAGGCTGTGATTATGCCCCGTGGACAGGATTATGGCTGTTCGTGTCGCATTGCTATATGGATTTCTTTACTGCAAGAAGTGCTTTTGTTTCTCAGACAATAATAACACTCAGTTAGTTTGCTATGCTTAAGCAAGTTCAAACAGCTTATTCATTTTGACTGGAACAAACCTTTTGCATAAACCCTGCTATGGTTGTATTCATGCAAAATTCAGGCCGAACACACAAAGTGTCAATCATTCCTAGCTGTATTTATCCTGTATACAGTGATCCAACTCTATCGCTATCACTACACATGTCACTCTCTGACACTGTTGTCTCAAATCTTCGTGGAAATTCGTTCAATAAAAATATAGAGAAACAAGAAGCTTCCAGGCAATCATTTCTTTTATCAACTCTCACCGTATTTCGCGATATACGTATGTTTTCCAGGCCGAAGTGAAAGGTTGACAAAATGTAGCATTAATCACGATGAACGCCCCTGAATGCGATATCTAAGCTTATCTCAGATGTACTGTGACCAATATGCACATTCTTTTTCCTCGACCTTTGGCTATCCCAAGCGTAATTGCGCTTCCTAACGAATGTGCATGTCATCCTTTGGGCAAAGGCCAAACGCATTAAACCGTTCATTCTCTCGCCGGATTCAAATAAGTTTTCGATGATAATTGCTCGTGTAATAATACCTGCATACCTAACCAACACGAATATATATATATATATATATATATATATATATATAGATATATATATATAGATAGATATAGATATAGATATCTATATAGAGATATATATATATATAGAGAGATAGAGATATATAGATATATCTATATCTCTAGAGATAGGGTCTATATATATATCTATATCTCTATCTCTCTCTCTCTCTATCTATATCTATAGAGAGAGATATATATATAGATCTCTTCTATCTCTCTCTATATCTATCTCTATCTCCGTGTTGGTTAAGTATGCAGGGTCTTATTATCCTTGCTCGTGTAATAATACCTGCATACCTTACCAACACGTTTTTTCTATATATATATATATATATAGAGATATATATATCTATATATATATCTATAGAGAGAGATATAGAGAGAGATATCTATATATCTATATATATATATCTATATATGCGTATATATATATATATATATATATATATCTCTCTCTCTATATATATATATATCCTATATATATATCTATATATATATATATATGTATATATATATACGTGTTGGTTAAGTATGCAGGTATAATTACACGAGCAATTATATATCTATAATTATATATTTATATATATATATATTTATATCTATATATATATATATATATATATATATGTATATATATATATATTTAATTCGAATCCATAATGACGGAAAATGATATATATGTATATATATATATATATATATATATATATATATATATATATATATATATATATATATATATATATATATATATATATGCATATATATATATTAATTGACAATTCAATTCATAGTCGAACAGTTGCCAATTTTGATTTTTCATTCTTTATTGACTATTACTGCCGCCACAGCAAAGATATACATATACCGTTTCATATTGAATGAAATAAATGACTTGAATAGGTCTTCATATGCTTCTGTGTATCAAGATAGTTATCAATAGAACATGCGGTCAGAATTTGAAGACATTTAACCTTTCATATATGTAGTATGTACGTTTTATTGCATGACATCCAATCATTAGAATAGCGTCATGCGGGAAAACATCACTGAGCTCATCATTCTTTGCGCTTAATTTACGTATCATCACTCTTTTGTACTTGACCGTGCTGATCGGTGCAATGTAGGTTCAATGTAAGGTCAAATATATAAATTGGTATATATCCAGGCATTTGGTGATCAAAATAGTCTATTACAAATATTATGAATATTTCGTACTTTCAGATTTTTAATTCAATTAGCCTACCTAATAGTTACTCCTTTTATATCTGAATCGTCTACGTTATGACGCATTGCACCCAACCATGTGTATAGTATCATATGCGAACACCAGACAATGCTCTTTCTTCTTTGCTTTAAGTACCTAAACGTCGCTCATTGTGTAATGCTCCATGCTGATCGGTGCTACATGCCCTTACCATCGCTATACTTTGCAAAAAGAAAGTAATTCATCCTAAGTGTCTCTGGCTGATCAGAATAACAATTTCACTGCCATAGGACACATGTTCAAATTCAAGATGTAACAATCACATGTTGTGAGCATGTCGTGAGCCGAAGCAGTTGATTTTGGTTCAACGCGATATAGAGAAAATCTAAATTACTAAATTGTTTAAGAGCGTTAATAACCAGAGATACAATGTGAGGTGAAACAATCATTCTTCATAAACACACAACGACGTTGACATCGCACTTACATATATGCTAGTTACATAACATCAAAACAACACAATGCTTGCGGGCGTTTATCGTTTATATATCTGTATTTTAATGCTAATGGTACGTTGAAGTTTTGTTTACGATAGATATAATGACTGGCATTAACATCGCCTTTAATCGTGATAAAAGCATCTGCATTATGCAGTACATAGAAGGGATAGTATAATATCAACTTCAGTGTGCCTGTCTGCCACATAATAATTTAACAAAATAGAGAATATAAACCAAGCTGACCAGGATCATCGCCTCTCGTTACGTGATAGCGATACGAGCTGTAATTGTTTTCATCTGTATGTTACAGAGTAGAGATGGTCGAAATAATTGTTATGGATAAATTAAGTGATATTTGTAACGTACACTGCAACGTTAACTACATAGCATAATGGGGCGCCCCTAAAAGCAATTTTTGCCTATTCTTGATTTACGGATAGAACCATTATTGACAGAAGAGTCAATAATAGCATAGTCTGCATAGTATAGGAATAATGCCTCTAGCCTAAAGCACTGATGCGTGGTTCTTTGTAGGTCATGTCACCGATGTGTGTAGCATTGATGCAGCTTTGGCTTTGGGGCACAAGCCAGCACATCAATGAATGATGAAGACTGGATTGTATAATATAGAGATGTCACTCACCAATTCTTATGTAGACATGACAGGACAATAGAACGCAGACTTGACTGAGAGCATTAATAGTAGTCTTTATTGCAATTGTTCACTTCGCTTCAAGTACTCAAGGCAAATGCTTACAATTTCAACAACGAACATTAATCACCGAATGCAAAGACATCTATATTAGAGCAACTCGCGCATACTGCTGCAAGCGCGTATATTATCGGAATCCTCCCGTATATCTTTATACCAAAGCTATACCTGTTTGGTGGTACTTTTTGTCACGAGCGCAACTGCTATTGGCACGTTAACATTAGCCACTACAAGTGAATATACACGCTAAGCTCTTGCACCTCCCAGCCGGGTACCTAGACAATAAAAGGCGTGTAAAACTTTGATAAATTGTTATGGTTTTATCATCGCGAGAGCAATGGCTAAACGCAATTAATCATTGCATAACATCGAGCTTTCGGTTGTTTTCCTGCGTATATAATTGTAGAATGTGCATGCCCTATGGTTATCTGCTTGATTGCCGGCAGAATGATTGCGGCCACATTATTTAGATGAATATTGGTCACTATAAATACTCCCGAAAGAAATACATTAAGCAAGCTAGCACGGTAGCGAACATTTACAATACCCAGGGAACAAACTGTTACCTTAAATATCAGAAGCATGATCCATATGAATGACCTCTTTTGTTGGGTCGTGCGTATATCGCCTAGGGGTAATAAAACATATATTATCATTGCCGCTTCTCTCAAAAAATTCACCTCAGCATTGTATAATAGGGACGGGTGCCTAAACACAGCTTGAGAACCGTCTAGTTTAAGACACAGTATAATAAAATGCGTGTAGTATTTATTTCTAAGCGTAAAATTGCGTTTGTAAAATCAACTAGGGAATAAATACATAACAACACGACACGAAATGCTCAACAATTGTCATCAGTAATGATTATCTGGTCAAAATAACCCATAAACATGGAAAGCTTCCAGCGCAAAAGCTATACCTATTATCGGAAGGCAACCCTTAATATGCAGTGCAAGAAAATGCTTTAAAGTATAGACATCGTACACTAAATATTGTTTAAACGGTGTAGCACTAGTTCTTGTGGTATGGGTTGATGATTGCTCTGTGTAACTGTACGGGTGCTATCAAGTAGTTCAACTGGCATTATTTACTTGTCATTTACGTTTATCGTTGTCCTTCTAAGAATAACAGCAACAATAATATTGCAGTCAAATCCGTGATTTTTCAGTACGATTGTGCAATTGCTCTTCACATTGCAAGCAATCTGCAGTCTGTCATCATGACCGTAGCCCGTGAAATTAATTCCATAAAACGGTTACGCATGGTGTTAATCAATAAGATAGGCTACATGTGCGCCCTTATATCGATAGCTGTGATCATGCTCCGTGGACAAGGTTTTCCGAGCGCGTTTTTAATAGAAATCCCTCACCTGACGTGAGAATCAAAATTATATAACTACCGTAAGAAGAGCCGTTGTTGATTTATCCACAGACAGATATAGTAGTCTATTTGTTAGCTTGTTGGGCAATGCCAAAGCACTTATTTATGTTGATCAGAACCAATATCATGCATTAACCCTGATATGATTGCGCTGATATACAATTTGGCCAGAACACACTTATTGTTAGTTGCTCCTGGCTGTATTAATCTTGCATAATCTTGTCATTTTTAAAATCTAAAATCTTCATATACTTTCATTCTATGCGAACATAACGTAATATGAAGCATCACGGCAATCTCATGTTTTACGCCTAGAGGTCGATTTAGTATGCGTGCTAGGTGGACGGGATAGGCTTGTAAAATGGAGCATTATTCATGATGAAGGTACATTAATGCAATATCTGAGCTTACAAATACCAGAACAACAATGAATAAGGATTATTCTAAGATATAGATGTTAATGTACTGGCTTGCAAGCATACACCTTTGATGAACAAATGCGCTTTATACTTCAAGCAATCTACTGACTGTCATCATGCCTGTAGCCCGCGAAATGACATTCTATAGACCGGTTACACATAGTGTTAATCAAACCGATAGGCTTCATTTGCGCCATCACATCTAAGACTGTGATCATGCTCTCAGGTCAGGATTATGGTTTCTCGGGTACCTTGTTGATGGGAATGTCTTACCTTATGCCGTGACACAAGGTCTTTACCACCATAAGAAGCGACAGAAATAACTCCATTGTTCAAACAACAAGTATGCATAATGCCTGATGCGATCGCATTCATGAACAAATTCAGCCAGAACACACAAAATTTAAGTTGTTCCTGGCTGTATTTATCTGGCATTAAAAAAAGGCCATCGCTATCACAACACATGTCACACTGTGCCGTTTGTAAATCGTCTTGGACTTTCGTTCTTAAAAAATGAAAAGTAACACGAAGCCCCCACTCACTTGTTTATCATATTGGATCTTGTACCATGCCCAGAGATAAATCAGTGGTGGGCGCCTATGGCTGTAATTTGGTTATGTTGAGCATTATTAACGACATTATTCAAGCGTGTTTACGTTCTGTGTCCAATGTGCGCTATGCTTTGGTTCGACCTTTGCGATCCGGAGCTTTATTGCGCGTCCCTATGGAGGTTTATATCGTCTTTGGGGCAAAGGCCTAACGCAATAAACCATTCATTATCACGCCTGATCCAACTCGACATTATAATTATAGTGATGTGCGCATTTATCCATGCACACTGGTCCAACACTCACGCTATTGATGCTACATATTCTGCCAGATCTCGATTTAACTGAACAAATGATGATGCCTTCTAAGTGTAAGGTGACTGTGAGCAATTCTTTAATGACCACCAAATCTGCCGCCGACGCAGCTATCATAAATCTCTATCAGCTTGATAGCTCTCAGTCCAAAACATCAGGCATGAAATTTTGGTTCGTATGTTTGCTGTACAGCAATTGACAAACCCACTAACACTTTTGCAAAGATCTTGACTAAGGGCTAAAATGCATCTTCGTTAGACATGTCAAGTTGATCACAACATCAAATATTACATCATCATGTTCTAATGAATAACAATATATCATGCTACATATGAATTCGATAGTCTAGAAATTAAACAAGCAATACTGTTTTATCAAGCGTAATAGTGTTACGAATAGCTATGGCAGGTGCGGATACTCTGCACGTCGTTCCCATGATCAGGCTACACCGCAGCGATTACTGTATTCTTGATGCAACGGGCTACATTATGAGCCGAATGGGCGAGTCCACTTACGGGCGGTCTATATCAGGCAGAATTGCGTATTTTCCATGCAATCCTTCTTCCGCTAAGCAAGTATATAAGGCTCTTAACTCTACCTGAGGTGTGCTAACAGAATACACCCCTGTTTTCTCAGTGGTGGCGCTAATGATGAATACCAAGTTGAATATTAATTTTCTCACCACGACTCTACTCTCTCAGAGCCAGAGAGGGTGTGAGGGCTCAAGAGAATGAGGAGTAGTTGAATATGTTGGCTACCAGAAATCTTGCTCATCAAAGGAATGTTTCTGATAAATACAAGACTGTATGATGATTGAACTCAAAATGTGTTGCTGTTCCTTCAGGTAACAAGGCACGTAATGTACATAGACGCATCAGCGGTGGTATATGTATTTAGTGCCAGCACATCAATGGCTCATTGATAACAATCATTTAAAGATAATATGTCGTCTTGGTTGTAATTGACTGTAGAAGGTGACCTTAATCTTGAAATGCGCGAGTTACGTTTAGTAGAGAAACATTCTCACACTGCGAAACAATGATTTGTTAAACAGTTTGTAAATTAATAGCGGTAAATTGAAAGCGGTTTAGTTGTCTGTGTTTGAAGATTAACAGTTCACCATATGTATCAAGTTTAAATTCAGTATTTGGCCATTGTTCAGTTGATATTGACCGACTGGCTCCAATGCATCACAAAGGCAGAAGCTCAATATCACATTCGCCATTTATAGAACCTGGTCGTTATTTAAAATGCTTTGGAGACCCAATGCTCTAACTGAATTATACGTATTGAGTAAACAAAAAACGAAAATACACAGATCATGGAGCCATTTTACGAAGCTCTTCGCTGGAGCGACGTGGGGTCGGATTGGGTTATAATGACGTCACTTCACGTTCGCCTGAAATGTGGCGCTCTCTGGATGTGGCGCTATCCGCTGTAAGGGACATCACTTTGCAGTCCGAATGTGCAAGAAATTTTTCGATGATAACTCATGGGTCAATTGGTGGGGGAAGGGGCGGGGGGGGGGGGGGTGTTGTTATGTCAAATATGTCAACGTATCCAAACAGGACAAAGATCGATAGTTAAAAGAGTACCCTGACAACGGAAAAGTCAGGCCAAGCTAAACTGGACAATACCTCATGCAGCCTCGTGGACTACCTTGAGTATATTCAATAAATCTTGCTCCTTGCATAAATGAAACCCGGAGATGAAACCTGACCCATTCGAAGCATGATTACCTGAATGAATCGTACAGTGTAATACATATATTTTTTCATGGAATAATAAGATAAAATATTACTGCCGAATAATCGTCAGTTACATCTGCACATCAGGCATTTATTATGATATCGATTTCCTGTTAAACAAAATACGACTAACGAAGGAGTTCTGTAATTAATAGAGTGCCCCCATTACATCATGTCCCATGTGTACAATCCACGACAACACGCTGCTACCGTTTGTGTACATTGAACCTTAGTAAATTATAGGCCTTTGTTAATGTTCCAGCACTACCAAAAACACGTTGGATCAAACTACGATGATTCATCTCCATAAACGAGTTTTGAATAAGGTTCATACTAGCATGATGGAGACATGCCCACAAAAACTGCGTCACGTGACACTGGGTTATTGCGATGCGTAACAGTCACATGACGCTAGGAAGTACCGAATGCACCCACAGGTGTTCGGACTAGACCATTATGATTCAACCATCATGACCTTCGTATTATAGAATAGTGTGCGGTCTTATGGAGATATCATAATGGGCTTGCCCAAGCGCTTGAGGGGACATCAACCAGCTTTGAGGATTATTGACTAAGTATATTGACGAGTTAAATACTGTGATAAAGATGAAACTGCATAACCACCTTCGGCAACAACGATCAAATATACCAATGATATAAGAGGCGGGCTTAGGCGACCTCTGATCGATTTCAAGTTGGCTTCAGCTCATATTGGGTATCAGCCAACATGCCTAAACCAGTAAACTCAACGATCGTGTGGTTTTAACACTGATTGTCACGTCAATCAAGGAGTTACATATACTGCGTCAGTCGCTATCGATCTCATGTGAATCAGCACCTCAATATATGTAACCTATTTGTTTTCTCGGCTAAGGATATTATCAAGTCGGTTTAAATATTGTTAAGCAGACTAAGTTCTCCTGTTATTTGTTTTTTTGTAACAATTTGTTGGTCTTAAGATCATGCCTTGGTGACTCCAGGTCGTTTGCTTCTCATATGCAATGATTTGCTATGAAATTTAACTTTTGCATCAAGCTCTAAGCATATACACAACAGAATAATTAACTCTCCTGAAAAATGAGCTCTTTTGAAGTCTGAACTTAATAATCATATGCAACTCCAACCACATGATATAATCTACCCCCACCTTCAAGTCAAATAAGATACCCCATCAGTGTTATCATTACTATTTCAGGCATTCTACTTTGACCGTGATGACGTGGCCCTTGCCAACTTCAGCAAGTTCTTCAAGGATTCGTCTGAAGAAGAACGTGGGCACGCCGAGAAGCTGATGAAATACCAGAACAAGCGTGGGGGTCGCATCATGCTGCAGACCATCCAGAAGCCGGAGCGTGACGAGTGGGGCAGTGGTCTGGAAGCCATGCAGGCTGCTCTGGCTCTCGAGAAGAGTGTCAACCAGTCGCTTCTTGGCCTCCACAAGCTGGCTGATGGCCACGGAGATGCTCAGGTATGGCTCTGTTGTATAGATGATAGCTCTTGTGGTGCAGTGAGAACCTAGCCTTTTGTGTAGATTTGATTCTATCTGTGTTAAACCCTGTGTATTTATCTTAATTGTGATTTCTGGAACAGATGTGTGATTTCCTTGAGAGCGACTATCTTCAGGAACAAGTGGATGCCATCAAGGAGCTGTCTGACCGAGTCACCAACCTGAAGCGGGTCGGAGCTGGTCTTGGAGAGTTCATGTATGACAAGGAGGCATTCTAATCGCCCCAACCCAAGCCGACGATAAAAATCATTCCTAACCGACTGGCGATGTGGACAAGAATTTTGAGTAATATTTGAGTAAAAATCATCACTTCAGCGAAGCCCTGCTTGTTCCTTAGGAATAAGCAGGGTTTCTGTGGCTTTTTTAACTCCTAACTTAGACTTAGGTTAGGATTTTAAAAAGCCACCGACTTGTTTTGACCTGAAAGACCTGATTAAAGTTTAAGCAGAACTTCTTGTTATTTCTTTATCATAGAGAGCTACTGAATGAGATCCAATTGAGTTGGAAGAGAAATGATTATGTTTGAGTCGAAGCTCGGTTTAATCAGCAGTACTTTGGCAGTTGGTGATGGTATGTCTGGGTGCATCGAGGTTTTTTACATCCTCTGAAACAGCTTTTAACTGTTGGCAATCAAATATGCCAGTTATAGCAATTGGTATACATATTGGGTATGTAATGCTAGCTTATAAAAACTTCATGGACATAATGGTATTGTGGGAAACAACATGATAACTGTCAAGTTTCTCTGGGCCAGTGTGTGGAGGACGAGCTGATGAACAATGTTGTAATTTGCAAATGGATGCCAATTTGAATTAATTCATTGACCCCCTTTTTTATATGGCGACTGGAAGGCTCGTGTATATTATTGATTTAGCACCGCGTGGATGTATCGTTTCATGCCAGTATGGACGTTCTGTTTTGCAAGTACCTTATTATATATCCCTGGATATTTGACAGATGCTGAAACATCCTCATCTTGGACAACAGCATCCTGGAAGCTGGTTTAATATACTAAATATAGTTGGAATAGGTGAAGGCGTTAGAGCCTTGGGCAGTGTTGTCTACTGTTTACGCCTCTTTGGCTGGAATTCTTCATAGTCTGAAAAAAGGTTTAATATTTTAAATGGCGAATTCACTGAAATAATCTAGATATTCTAGATTTAAATTCCTGAATTGATATTTTTATTGTGACACGACTGACTGTATACATACTGAGTGAGTGAGTGAGTGAGTGTAGGGTTTAACACTAATGTGTTATATGGCGTCTCGAAAGGTTTTAAGACAAGTTTGATCAGATTAAGCAGCCGCCTTCTAGGATAAATGAATCACTACACGCCCTCGGGTCTGTGTTAGTTCCTCCAAGGTCGCATAAGCATATACATTTGGTAACTACAGATCGCGTCTACTATGCTGGTCAAATGTAATTCATTGATTTCCAAACTATGCATTGCTGTATTGCCGCACAATAGCCGAATTGAGACATTCTATTTATTATCATAGCACATAAATGTTACATTTAATGCTATTTTAATATTATATCCGTTGTGGCAAAAATGAAGGTTACGTGTCAGCGTAACGACATATTCTGATACTGCCTCAGCCATTACATGTGTGTAGCCTACTACAGCCTGAAATCCGACGACAAGGAGGTTGTATGTATTCATGTTTCACACGTTATGGCATTGTTTCATGCATTGTTCAAGGGGGGAACTACCCACAAATCTCTGTTGGCACAATATACTAAGTTCATGCAACCAATATTTACAATTCTCTTTCCTGATGTACATAATTCATTAAAAAAAAAATTGTTATTGTCGAATCCGCTCTTCAATCAATTGCAATTGAAGTTGCTCGAAGAAGAATCGACAATACAACACAGAACACCGAAAGCAGTCAAAATGACGGTAGGCGAGATGTCAATAACAATGCCATTTGGCTTTTAGTAAGAGGAGGAGAGATAGTTCCTGCCCGAAGGCGGATTCTCAACTACCTTCTATGATCCGCATGACCCTGCACGATGTCGTCGGCTTAAGGTTGCTGATGAGGGAGCGAATAACGGTACGCGATGGGATTGAGGCCAATACAGTGCAGTACCAAAAGTTATACTTTCCACACGGCATCTCTTCCCCTATAAGATGGATGAATATCCACCAAATAGATAAATGTGTCACATGTTTGACGAAATTAATGTTTTTCTATAAATCAAATACCGTGACCTTATTGTTATTTCACGTTTAGATTTATGTAAAAAACAAATATGATTTTCTAATCTTTTTTTTTAACTTTTAAGGTGTTTATTACTAAAAATATAAATGGTAGACTATACTTGCAAACAATGCGTTTGACATCAAATAGCTAACTTTATAATTAACATATGAATTATGTCCAATATTAAGTTAGAAACATTACGTGATACTTTGGCATTATATATATACATATATATATATATATATATATATATATATATATATATATATATATATATATATATATAATATATATATATATATATATATATATACATATATATATATATATATATATATATATATATATATCTATATATATATATATATATATATATATATATATGTGTATATATTTGATTACCATGTAGTATTTGTAATTAAATGTCGCACCATCAACCACGCCTTTTAATTTTGTACCTTAAATTAATGAATGCGTAAACTTTGACCTGTTCTGGTCTGATATCTCTGTGCGGGACATTTGGTGGGCATAATCATTGAGCAAAAGTTTGGCAAAGAGGATAAAAACGTGCAATAGTTCGAAAACAGTTGTAAAAGAGTGGAAGTTGGAAAAAGAGCAATTCGAATGAAAGAAATTAAATATTTATGCAAAAACACTATTCAAGTCTATCTTGAGTCTATTGCTGCTCTCGCATAGGTGCTGATATTTGCGAGCACTCCAGCATGGCATCTTTAATCTTACACACACAGACAAACTGAGCACGACAATACGTTCTTACAGATAAAATATGAGAAGTTACAGCAAGGTATATAGTTTAGACCAATATATTGTTAAAGAATTGTTTATCACTACGCTATCTGTCATAGACATGTCACATGTAGCTTACTTTTGGAGAGATTGTTTTTCACCTGTTGTTCTATGAAAATGTCGTCTTTTCTTTTGCGTTTGCTGTAATGAAAGCACCCTATCTTCTAATGTCGTGTAATTAAAGCAGCCTTCGTAAATATTAAGGATTATGGTTACGCGGTGTCAGACAATAGCAACAAGGTAATAACAAGAACTCATGCCATGCTATCATATTGACCAGTAACATATTTCATGATTAAGCCCAATGTCGTTAATGCGACATAATGTATATATGTTTCACGCAAGAAGACGCTAATAAAACCGTGATGTTACAAACGCCAAATCAAACGCACGGGATACCCACAAAGCGGCTTAGAGGGTAATCATCTCTGTCGTGGCTGCATATAGGAATCATATATTAGAAGGCTTATATAAGACAATGGACTTAATTGCAAGGAAACCACTTTCATAGCCCTCACTATTCTTTTACGACTACGCGGCTCGAATATTTACTGCATTGTCTGCAAATTAGTTGCCACGCTCGATACGGGCGGATGAACACAGAGGAATCGCGGCTGGCATACGTGCAAGTTTATGAAGCATGCTATTGCATAATGAGGCGTAGTGTGGCTCTAATGACAGCACGTAACCTTTCTAGGTGCTGTTGTGTGACTCGATATATCGATCTTTGTTCAAGATACTACAATGACGTAGCAGCATGTGTAAGTGAATACCTATATATATAGATATTTTATACTATATGAGATCTACAAAATTATAAACATACATATTCATAAAAACTATTGTATTGATGTGATGCATAATTTATAATTGATGTAAAGGACCTTCTCTGTATTTATCAGCACATGATTATATCATCATCAACATATACAAAAGCTCCGTGGCATTTTCAATTCATATTGTATCAAATATTATTTATAATTTGTTGCTATGAATGTTTCAACGATTCATCATTAATACGCATCAGCCACAGACCCAAGTGCTATGCCTGTCGAATGCTTTCGTTCGTCCACTATCAAAGTGCGTTATGCCATGATTTAACTTTAATCTGACTCAAAGTGGCACGTGGTAGTACTTATAATATAATGCCATTTTGTAGAGACTGTATGCCCAAATTTTCCAACTGCAATGGCACGAAATCTATCAGCATAATAAACTGTATATTATAAGAATGCTCCTTATTGCAATTACTATTCGCCTGCATTGTATGAGGATATTGTGCTTGTCGCTGTAAGCCGATATTACTGTTTTTTGATTGGCAAGTGTGCCCTGCAGCAAATGCAATTTTCTCAATATCCGCCAACGATCCTACAGAACTCGGCACGTGGCACGCATTTCACGCTGCTCCTTATGAGACATATCACTGCAGCATTTATTTCGCACTCGTGGTACAGATATTTTATGACGATCAAGTTCAGGTGCAATCATTTAACAAAGCGTGGGGTGCCATTATAATGTGCAAATAAAATTAAGTAGAACATTGATATCGTCTTGAGAAAAACCGGGAATATATTCACATTCACGGGCCCTACAAAGTTCTTGTATTGAGTTAACAAAGTTCAATCTTTCTTGATCAATGTTCGGTAGAAAAATCTTGCTTGAAATATCATTAAAAGTAATGGTCTGGTCGTAAATCGTAGCAGTATTTAGATTAACGATACTCATAATATATCTTATATTATTTGCGACATTCGAATTACTAAAGGCACATAATCGGCTAACCGCCGATACAAGATGATTCGTGCTATTAAGACTATTTAAGAAAAATTTCATACATCGCAACATTAATTGTTCTCTTAGAGGTAATCTACCAGCTAAAAAAGGAATATACATTGATCTTGTTCTAGGGTGTAATTTCCATATATGGCGGATGCATTTGCGCCAAGTGACACATAAGCTTTTAAATGAATTACTCGAGAGCGTCCATAATGGGGATCCATAAAAACTTGTGCAATATTTGTCAAATAGTGTATTACGAACATTTACTGTGCAGTGACCGAATCTTGACATCAGCATATTAGTTTTCGACACAACATCACCACATGCAGCATGAATATTCAATTGTTCGGAATTTCTTCCTATATAGGATCCAAGATGGATAGCATGTTCACTTACATTAAATCTAACACTGTTCAGTTGTAGATTCACATCGCGCTTTTGACAATTAAAAAGCAACAAATTGCTTTTTGATGTGTTAAATATAACATTATATTCCTTGGCAAACTCTTCGCAAGTTTTAAGCATAGATTTAGCCGCATTTAAAGAAGGAGCAATGAGAGCGACGTCGTCAGCATAACTCAGTGCGCCTGCATAACGGTGACCAACATGGCACCCGATCCCTCTGTTTGAGAGTCGTGACAATAATTCATCGATATACACGCCAAACAAAATAGGTGACAAAAAACCGCGCCTTGTTTGACTCCATTAGTACAATTAAACTTGTCAGAGAAGCTATTGCTCCACTTGACTCTTAACGTTTGATGCGTATACATGTTAAGAAGTAGTTTAGCAGTCATAGCACACATACCACGCTCTCGTAACAAACCAAACAATTTCATAAAATTAACTCGATCAAACGCTTTGGAAGCATCCAATAATATGACATAACATGGTGAGTCTTCGCTGACATAATTATCTATGATTTCCTTTAATACAAAAGTGCACTGTGTTGTTGAGTGTGACGGTTTAAATCCAAATTGTAAACTACCCGATTTCAATACATCACTTTGATAGTCAATAATCACATTATCTAACAGTTTCCCTATGATACTACTAAGAGCTACTGATCGATAATTATCACTACTATTCAATGATTTTTTTCTGTTCTTAGGAATAGGAACAAGAGTAGATGTTAGCATACCACGTGGCGTATGTGCATGATTCAACATCATAGTAAAAAGTTTTGATAGGTGGGCATATAACTCATCACAGCCATTCAGTATATGATCAGAAGTTATTTCACAAACCCGTCTGTCTTATCTCGTTTAAGCTTACAAGCTGCTTGCCTAACTTGTGAAATGTCGATAGCATGCAAAGAGCCACATGTACCACCAGCACAATTAGAGTGTACATCATGACTCAATGATACATTAAGGGCAGCCATTGCAGACTTACTATAAGACACATTATTGTAAAGTGTTTCATATTTATTTTTAAAGACATTGCATATCTCGTCGTCGCCGTGCACGCCATCCATTACGGACACGGTCGACTTATTTTTGAAATGCTTCTTCCGTATTTCTTTCCAGAAATTGCGACCATCACTTGTGGCCAAAGAAACTGCCATTCTATCAGACGCAAGCTTATTTTGATTTCTGATCACGTATCGTGACGCCCTTTTATAATCCCGTTTGGCTTTACAGTGGATGTCTTTAAGAACACCAGAGGTGGGGCACCCATTTTCCACCCAGAGTCGACACAAAATATTGATTTTGCTTTCAGCTGATTGACTTGCTCACCCCAGCCAGGCCGATGTTTACGTTTCCTAGTCCCAGGAATACACTGAACAGCTGCTCGGACACACGCATTCACGATTTCCTCATAGTAACGATCAATGTCTTCATAATGGTTATTGCAATTAATCTGTGTACAACTAATTGCATCATTTGAGATATTCAGGTCAAGTAATAACTTCCTCAATTTACGCATATAACTATGAATATCGCTGACATCACATTCCCTCCATTTTGGTCTATTAGTGGTTGGGCGCTCATCATTAACCACCCGTGCAACATGTATATCTAGCCGTGCAAGTACAGGACTGTGGTCAGATAAATTATCTCCTTCATGAAGACATTCGTATTTTGACACCGATGAACTCAGACTTTCGGACAACATAAAATGATCTAATGTTGACCTTGTATGTGACATATCACTCTCATAGGTAAAATCTACACAGTTATTATCTAACAAATCGCAAGGAATTAAACATTGCTCCTGACAAAAAGTCTTCAAGGTAACAGTGTGAGGGGAATCGGCGCGAGCGAAGTCTGTGTTTAGGTCACCTCCAATAATTATACCATCGACATCCGTACAAGACATTATGACTGAGTTGACGTGGACAAGCAGCTCGACATACTCATTGGAAGGTGCTGACTTTGGACTAACATCACATGGCATATACAAATTGATAACTAGAATCCTGTGGGACATATTGTTAGAGTGCAGGGTTAAAATGCAAGCGTGACACCTTCTATTATGTACACCATCGATCGGGGATATAGTTAATTTTGACGACTTTTTGTGTATAAACGCACAGCCACCATAAGGTCTTCCCTTAATCAAATCAGAGTCATCCATACCAGAAATGCCTGTAACTGATACATCACCTATGCGATGCTCGAGCTGAGCAAGATCTATTTCTAACAACCAATGTTCTTGGATTAAGAGAACATCACATTTGCCTAATAGATTGCGTATGTACATTATGGTGCCTTCATTGTGGCCTCGACAGTTATACGTGCATATTGTGAAGTTGCAGTCAGTCATTGTAAAAAATGATATATATAAAGATTAAAGTACAAAACACAAATAACGCAGTTATGCATCTACCTTACTGCGATAAAATCTTCTTACACATACACCGCATGGCCAAAATTTCTCTTCTAACATTGGACCAACATCTGATATTTTTTACCTCAATTTTGAAGCTGTCAAATTTTGCTTCCGCATTTGATACTTTTTCTACTGATCTTACCTTAATATCAAAATCTTCAACATAAGACTCAATATCCTTAATGTTAGTGTCTTTTTCAATCCGGTAGACAAACAGGTGTCTACTTGGCTCAGGTGCGCCACGAAGTTTGCTGGAAGTCCCAGTTCCCGTAACCGGACGAGCCTTTCGACGGATTTTCCGCGTGTTCCGCTTCTCTACAATCTGAAACTCTTCATCTGGAGATCTGGCTGTAGATATGGGTACTGCTGACGACAAGTTAGTGGTGGCAGCAGCTGTGGGAGTTCTTAGAGCACCTTTTACAGTTGATGCCCCAGTAGTAAATGATGGTGCTGGTGCTGGTGATGAGGTCGGTGTAGTATCCGAGATAGTTATCACCGGCATCAGCTTGGGTGTTTCATCATGAGAGCGCGAGGTCACAACTGATGCATAGGATTGACGTCTATGACTTTTATCCTCTTCAATGTGTATCTTCAACTTTTGCAATGCATCTTCTAAATGAGACACTCGCTCACATAACGATATTGGACACGTTTCTGCGGGGATAGCCTTAGGAATGCGATGCAAACCTTGAGGACTCGCAGCAAATTGGGGCATCTTATCAGAAGCGTCTAGTTTCTGGAGTCCCCCGATAATGTCGTCAATATTTGCATCAACTTCGGCTCGAGTTGGGGAATCTCGTCTCTTAACGAATGGCGGAAGGATGTCACTCTTCCCTACGGCCCATAAAGCTTCTTTCGCTTCATGAATTTCATCGACCGAGTAAAACTCACGACATGCTTGTCGTATCTTTGCACAGGGGGAATTATCCATACTGTAAACGATGAACGTCAAAACAGAGTTCAGCGTCACATCTGACGCAATCCATTCACTCGACATTTTGTTGTATCGATCCGGTCGTGAGCAGATCTATGGATCTTTAAATCTTTAAATCAGGCTTCCGATGGATCTTGTGCACGGTACATTTTAAGTACAAGTTCCTATTCTATGTACGATTCAGTATCAAAACTTACATAGATCGATTCGCTGTTGTTTCACCTTCAAACAGGTATAAAACTTTAAGCCATAGACACGAATGACATCAAAAATCAGCTCTCCTGGCGAGACACGACGATCCACACCAACCCTCAATTAAAGGCAAAAAAAAAAAAAAAAAAAAAAAAAAAAAAAAAAAAAAAATATGCTGGTAAAAGTTTTATTTTAGTCAATATAACGAATATAAATAATATAGAATATGGTATTATCTGGGCTGTTCTAGCCGAAGGTTTCATTGATACTCATAGTTGGCTTTTGTAATTTTATGCAGTGCTTAATAAATTTCCACCATAATTAGAAAGACTGCATTACGAGCCAAATACACAAGAATGACCATCATTAAGTAGCCTAATATCGAAAGCATTAATTACAAAATAGAAAAGCCTTGTGATATCAGGATATGACAGGAATAGTCTTAGTAATGTCTTGCATGACCGGGTCTTGAGACTAAGGTTTGCTCGTCTTTCTGGGAAGCTATGTTAATGGTATCTGACTTGATGATACAACCAATATTGGAATGCCTACGTGTGATGCTTCAATGTATGTCAACTACAACGAAGAGCCCTTAAGTAGTTCAGTAGACTTATTGGTCGGCTATGACAGAATGCAGAGATTAATCCGACATCCTACAATGGGAAATGGGCATTATATGAAGGAAATCTGTATTTATGAGACCCTAAACCGACCTACGTTGACACAGTTATGTGCGTATGAAAATCAGAAGAAATTTATCTTGAGCTTATTTTCGTACGAGAGGAGGAGTCTGTAGTCGTCGATTCCACCCAATGCCTGTTAACTGTATATGTTTCATGACATATCAACTGGGCTAATATAAAGGTGTTATTATAAACACCATCGATGCCTTAAATGCATCGTAATTTATATTTGTTTAAGCTAATGCACATCAAATAAAATCACGATATAACAAACCAATGTCTTTTATATCACAATGCTAAATGGATGTGATTTTTCCAAGTGACTGGTGTATATTGTTTAGTAACAATGCTATATTGTCCAGAAAATCGTTTCATGTCATTTATTGGCGTTTCCATTCATTAAACAGGTATTATATGAGCAATGCAATATCGAAATAAGGAACTTGGTTTAAACAGGCACTAATTTCTAAACATACTAAACCGAGACGTTGAATAACACGGCCCAAAATAGTAACTGCATATAGCGAAATCAGATGCTGCCAATTTCTGCAATCAACATAGTGACTTGTAATGGATGTCCGCTGTGGTATGTTAGAGCACTTGCAAAAAGGGAAGACAATACATCACGCCTATAGAAATCTGAATGGCCTAGATAATGGTTGATTTAACAATATAAAAATTGCACACACGAGATGTACTGAATAATTGTACGTAGAATAATTTGAGATTCTACAGTTATTCTAGTCTCCATTTCCTCAATCGTAGTATCATGAGCTGAAGAGTAATGCCAACAGCCAGCGACTCAGTAGAAAAGGCATAGCGGTGCAGTGGCGCGGTGGGGCAACTGTTGGGGTTGTTGATATACGGTTTTAAATTGGCAGAGAACATCGCTCTCCATTCCCATCGAGCCACTAAACTATAATGTAATCATTTTATTTTTTATAGGGGATAGCATAGGTGCAACCAGAGATTTCGTCGGTTGGCATGCATGCGACAATGAACACATGACGAATGCTGTGCTACGCGTATGTTGCCCATAAACTACTGCTATTGCAAAGCGTTCGGGAGTGGCCTGTGTGGAAGCCGATAAAGCTAACTTATTTTCAATGGGTATCAGAGCGGTTGTACTAAAACCATGGAGCCTTTGATGCATAAAGATGCAGCCGCATGCCTTTTGTTGTCATAAAGTAACCAAGAGGTAAGCCACCAGAACAAAGTCTATAATTACTTATACCACATATGACATTTGAGTTATTAGCCATCAAAAAGGACCAAGTATAACAGAACATTATATCCAACAAATACGCAAATCGGCGAGATGTTTGATTTAATTACAGAATCAATGAAGGAATATTCGCTGTTGTGTTTTGCTACTTTGTGCGTATGTGGTAGCTACAATTCATTTATCCTGCATTTCATTGGCCCAGAAGGCCGTTAAACGAGGTTGATAGCTTAATTTGCACGCTTATTTTGCACCTTTGATTAGAAAAAAATGCTCAAATCAGTTGTACTTGATGAATATCCTTATCATATTAACCGAATCATAACCTATCGTACGAATATACTATTATAGTATAAACTATTGGGATGGCAAAATTGACTACGTCTCAGACCTTTCACCCTTGCGTCATGTATTAGCCAAAATCTCATTTGTCTTTGGTGATCCCTTTTCTCGAGACTAGCGCGTAGGTAGCTACTGGTAGGTTCAACACATCATCAAGGACACATCATTACTGTGCTGTACAGTTCTGGTATCAAATCCAACAGCACCAGTCTGTCGCTCTTCCTACTCTCCTCTTCGTCAGTAGAACACATACTTATGTCACCGAGCTTACAACTTACTGCAAGAATAATTTAGCCGTTAGTCTTCTCAGCCATCTTTAATAATGTACCGTTTACTTAATCATATTGGAGACTCCAAATGAGAAGAACATTAATGTACTTTTAACAAACTGGACACATTACTACGATGCAAGCATAAAACGGAGAATCATGGGTAATTATTTTCATAAATACTATTATGATTACTATTTTCCGCTGTGTAATGTGCTTGTGCCTGATTGAATATGTGCTCCATCACCAAGAGCTTTATTGTGCGAGCAAAATTGGATGAGATAAAAAGAGACAAGGGTCCAGTTTGTACAATCGAGTCTCGTACCAAAGTGATATATGGTGACAGATGGTTAGGCCCTCTCAATGTTTGTTTGACGACCATATGTCACTAAACGTGACATATAGAATTACCTCACTGCGTGGGAGCTTATTGTCTGTGTATGCTTAAGCTATATTGTGTGCTACTCTTCTAGCTATGTAATCAATCAAGACGCTTTATGTGATTTCCCTGTACCCACCACCTCTGATACAAGCAGAATCAGTTTGTGTGGCTTATATGTACTTTGGTGTTCATAGCATATTCGTAATTCGCAGCATACAATGTATCGTGAATACTAGGAATGTAGTTTAGTAACGATCGAGTTAATCACCGAAAATCAGTAGATGTTGGATAAATAACAACGTTAAATATTATGCAGACAATCGAGGGAAGAGAATTGAATCAGCAGTAGTGTTAAATTATTATTTCTTTGATGCTTTTGGAATTTATAACTTGCTGGTAAACAGGTGTGCGTCCTTTGTATGGTCCTGTTGTGCCTCATTGATTTGGGTATTTCTGAGATTACCGACGAGGCTATGTATTGACTACCTATTCTCACATAATCAGCTGATTACATTTGTCCGATAACTTTTTTAAATTGCCGTAGATCCAGGAATATGAAATTGTATCATGATCAACAATCGGTGCTGATGTTTTTGCGGCATCGTACACCAATGCCTGATATGGTTACTGTCAACTTTTGACGGAGCAATAACTAGACGACTAAAGCTGGTCGGCTAACATCAGACATTCTGTATTATCTTCTTGCTGCTTGATTATGCAGTGCACCCAAACTGATAAAATATTCACGGTTCTGCTGTTTTGAATTCAATATTGTGCTGTGGACCATATGGATTTGTTTTGACGCATACATTCACGAAAGTTATTTAACAACCCAATGAAATAATCATATGTTTCAATGTTTTTCAGTACGTGAATCACAAACCGATTTAATAATAATCCTTGAAAGAAAATGTGCATTTCTGTATTTTTTTCGCATAATTATTAACCACGCACATGGAGAATAGATATAATGCATCATTATATAAGCACCAGTTCTGTATTTACGCAGGCCAAATAATTTGCTTGGAAAAAGCCAATTGCTACCTAACGAATACCTACCTGTGTTCTCTGTTATGTAACCAAGACATAACGATGTTCTTACACAATCACAATATCTGAGTATAATGTGTGCAATTTGGGTAATAAGGAATGAACCGTTGACGCGTCATTGAAAGTAGCTATGTTTATTTGACTTCGTTAAATTTATTGCAGATCGCTGGCTCATTACTAAATACCTTTGGTCACAAGACGATATAGCCATAATCCTGGCATCTTGAAGACTGCTCATACATGCGTGATCTTGTACAACAATCTCCGTACAGTACTTCTCCACAGCATATGGATTTTCTATATCAGCAGCCACGACCGCACGGCGCAGATCGGAACATTTGGTTCTATAGGATGCAAATCGATTTACAGAATCAAAACTACTGCCGGAGTTATTTAGGTGTATGTAACTGATGCCAATATTCATAAAGGACCGTTTACTTCGTTTTTTACCAGTTTGGTAATAGCCGGTGACTTAAGCTGATGTATTTAAGGCTGTTTATGAAAAAGGTGTCACTAAATGCTATTAAGTACTATCAGTGGCCATCGGCGCTTAGAGCAGACAACAAAGACATCACATAAATGGGTGTATATATGGAATATGGCGGGCATTAAGAGCTATGAAGCAGCTAAATAATGGGCCTGAAACCATTTTCCATCTGGTAATCGACCGGCAAAGCATTAACAAGCGTTTTATGTACAACGCTGTCTATACTATTTGGGATTGCAATTTATGGCGCGCATAACAGGTTTATTATACACCTAAAATCGTTGACAATCCTGACAGGTGTTATCTACTTGCCCTTAATCATGCACATTACCCATATATCTGAATTTATTGGTTTAGCTGCGTTTAACTGCAATTTCATTTTATATTGCTGCCTATTAAAATAGTTCTCATTCAATCAACTTCTTTCGTGTTTTCTCCCTATTAATGCAGAATGTGAATAAATATATGTTTCATTAATTTATATCGCTGCTTTTCACGGGGTATGACAAGATCAAAATTACAAAATCATTATCATCAGCTGTTTTATTTGCAATTTATTTGCTTTTATACAGACAATAACCGAAACAAATCGGCTCCTCTGGTCGCCACCGATAGTGAAGATGTAGCCCGCTGATGTGATGGCTGATCCAATAGCTTCGAGCCGCATTCGTATCCGTGTCCCCGGTAAGTAGCCTGTGTGTACATGAAGAAAGCCCGTGTACATTTTTTTAGATGGATTAATGAATGACAGTCAACTCCATTGCGGAATTTGAACAGCGAAAAGATCACAACGTTTATATAAACATCGCATTGCTGCATATCGTTAAATTTGGAAATAGTGAACGATTTTTTTCCTATGGCGCACTTGGTCATGATAAACCAATGGTGTTCAATTACGTTATATGATTGCTGCACTATATATAAATCATAAGCTTTTGTAGCTGAAGCTTCCTGTCACAAATATCATTCGTCCACCTCAAGCAACCGAGATAGGGCCCGCAACTCCATATCAAACAAACCAATCCCGAAGTCTTGCAATGTAATGCAGCATCAATATACTTTCCCAATGTAACTTTCATTATATTGTGAGCACTTGTCGTGTTCATCCGCATAAGTGTACGAATATTTACTTCAGAAATACTCCCCCAATTCGTTGTTGCTGCTAAAAGGTGCATATGACACGGACTATTAGTGAAACAAATGAAATCAATCTTAAGCTGTTTAGCTGACGGCATTTGAATACCCACAGATCAATATATCAGCGATTCAGCCTTAACAACTCACTTATATATGCAAGAAGATTGCAGTCCGTCTATTAACATGTTGCTTCTGTCACTAGGCTGTTATAAGCAACAAGCCTTTTGGTTCATCACTGGGACGAAAGCAAGAATTTCAAATGAGCATGGGTTGCTTGCATATCGTAAAAAGCGTTCGTTTTTGTGAACGTTATGATGTATAATTACGGTTTACCGCCTACTTTGCTCTTGAAATTATCATATAGCTCTTTTTGACTGTGCTCGAAGGGGAGTAAGAGCACCTGCCCCATTAGCATCGGCCATAACGTCTGGTTAAGCATTTGATAGCTGTTTTGTGTTACGAAAATGGGTTGTTAGATCTCTCGACAGTATATTTAAAAATGCGATGTGCAGTTTTGATTAGGATACATACTGTCATCACTTTCCATCATTCAAACCTTTTCAATATCTATGACAGAATAAGTTTGTGCTGTGAAATAACGATATCACCCACAGCACACAAATCTCATACACTTATTCATTTGATTACGCCGAAACATAATTGCATTGACATAGGAAGATCGAACGTGGCATTGGCTCACACTTCATCACCTGTTTTTTTAAAATATATCCTGGCCACCAAGTCAGTAAGCATCATTATAACGTGATGACCGGATTTATATTACAATAATAACAGTTGTTACCAATGTCAATCTTGTTGTGACAGTAGCGGTGTTTATAAAGGTCACCACAGCTCATGCTGTGAATATTCTCTTCCAGAACACCATGTTACTTGTAACTAACTCATTATGCGCCAATAGGATCAAATATATGCGGTACTGTTATCATTGCCCGATAAATACATGATTTAATGTCAACATTGTAAGGGCTTTGAATGTTTGACAGTGTATAACACTCCGTTTCGTACTTAGCAAGGGCGTGCACCTTAACAAAGTATTTATTCTTGAATGTGCGATTGAACCTGTTATTAAGCTGAGGTAATAATGTATGCATTATGTCAAAAGCTGACCTATTGGCTTTAGCATTTAAGTCTATTTATATTTGCTTTTCGACTTTATGATGGGAAATAGCGAGGAAATACACTGCCACATATAAGTCATCCTGTGCTGCTGGGGTTTTATTCATTGTGCCCAGTTGCCAGAGTGGCTTTTCATCATATTGATTACCATGTAGTATTTGTAATTCAATATCGCACCATCAACCACGCCTTTTAATTTTGTACCTCATATTAATGAATGCGTAGATTTTGACCTGTTCTGATCTGATATCTCTGCGTGGGACATTTAGTGGGCATATTCATTGAGCAAAAGTTTGGTAAAGAGGATAAAAACGTGCAATAGTTCGAAAACAAATGTAAAAGAGTGGAAATAGGAAAAGAGCATTTCGAATGAAAGAAATTAAATATTTAATCACAAACACTATTTCAGTCTATCTTCAGTCTATTGCTGCTCTCGCATAGGTGCTGATATTTGCGAGCACTCCAGCTTGGAATCTTTAACCTTACACACACAGACAAACTGAGCACGACAATACGTTCTTACAGATAAAATATGAGAAGTTACAGCAAGGCATATAGTTTAGACCAATATATTGTTAAATAATTGTCTATCTGACAAAATAATACACTATCTGTCATAAACATGTCACATGTAGCTTACTTTTGGAGAGATTGTTTTTCAGCTTTTGTTCTATGAAAATGTCGTCTTTTCTTTTGCGTTTGCTGTAATGAAAGCACCCTATCTTCTAATGTCATGTAATTAAAGCAGCCTTCGTAAATATTAAGGATTATGGTTACGCAGTGTCAGACAAAAGCAACAAGGTAATAACAAGAACTCATGCCATGCTATCATATTGACCAGTAACATATTTCATGATTAAGCCCAATGTCGTTAATGCGACATAATGTATATATGTTTCACGCAAGAAGACGCTAATAAAACCGTGATGTTACAAACACCAAATCAAACGCACGGGATACCCACAAGGCGGTTTAGAGGGTAATCATCTCTGTCGTGGCTGCATATAGGAATCTAATATTAGAAGGCTTATATAAGACAATGGACTTAATTGCAAGGAAACCACTTTCATAGCCCTCACTATTCGTTTACGACTACGCGGCTCGAATATTTACTGCATTGTCTGCAAATTAGTTGCCACGCTCGATACGGGCGGATGAACACAGAGGAATCGCGGCATAGTGTGGCTCTAATGACAGCACGTAACCTTTCTGGGTACTGTTGTGTGACTCCATATATCTATCTTTGTTCAAGATACTACAATGACGTAGCAGCATGTGTAAGTGAATACCTATATATATAGATATTGTATACTACATGAGATCTACAACATTATAAACATACATATTCATAAAAACTATTGTATTGATGTGATGCATAATTTATAATTGATGTAAAGGACATTCTCTGTATTTATCAGCACATGATTATATCATCATCAACATATACAAAAGCTCCGTTGCATTTTCAATTCATACTGTATCAAATATTATTTATAATTCGTTGCTATGAATGTTTCAACGATTCATCATTAATACGCATCAGCCACAGACCCAAGTGCTATGCCTGTCGAATGTTTTCGTTCGTCCACTATCAAAGTGTGTTATGCCATGATTTAACTTTAATCTGACTCAAAGTGGCACGTGCGGGTATTGGTAGTACTTGAAAACCAAATATAATGCCATTTTGTAGAGACTGTATGCCCAAATTTTCCAACTGCAATGGCACGAAATCTATCAGGATAATAAGTTGTATATTATAAGAATGCTTCTTATTGCAATTACTATTCGCCAGCATTGTATGAGGATATTGTGCTTGTCGCTGTAAGCCGATATTATTTTCTTTTTTGATTGGCAAGTGTGCCCTGCATCAATTTTCTCAATATTCGCCAAGGACCCTACAGAACTCGGCACGTGGCACGCATTTCACGCTCCTCCTTATGAGATATATCACTGCAGCCCGAAGCAACTGTATGCCAAAGCTTGAGCATTACTCTCTTTGATTACTCAGCGATATATTATATAACCATTACTAAAGGCTGCTTGAAGAGATTAATATAATCGCCGATTATCCGCAATCCATTGAGTGGGTCAATTAATACGTTGGGCATTTTAGCCGAATATGCCTATCAATGATACAGCGATATCGTGCCTGATCACATGTTGTCGGGTGAGTGGCTCCGCAGATTCGACATATTAATCATCCATAAACGGAAGCTCTGCATGCATATAATTATCAGTCATGTACATTAGCCAACCAATGGTTAGAACCGCCCACCCATTTACTGCAAGCTTTTAGATTAGAAATATATCCTTTTTAATATGACTCGTCGACTTTCTGACGCTAATATGCTACTAAAGGTTTTATTGTAGTAATAAATCAATGTTATAGTCAATATGATGAATATAAATAATATGGAATATGGTATTGTCTGGGCTGTTCTAGCCGAAGGTTTCATTGATACTTATAGTTGGCTTTTGTCATTTTATGAAGTGCTTAATAAATTTCCACCATAATTAGAATGACTGCATTACGAGCCAAATACACAAGAATGACCATCATTAAGTAGCCTAATATCGAAAGCATTAATTACAAAGTAGAAAAGCCTTGTGATATCAGGATATGACAGGAATAGTCATAGTAATGTCTTGCATGACCGGGTCTTGAGACAAAGGTTTGCGAGAGGAGGAGTCTGTAGTCGTCGATTCCACCCAATGCCTGCTAACTGTCACTATGTATATGTTTGATGACATATCAACTGCGCTAATATAAAGGTGTTATTATAAACACCATCGATGCCTTAAATGCATCGTAATTGATATTTGTTTAAGCTGATGCACATCAAACACCCTTACGTAACAACAAATAATTTCACTCTACCGAATAAAATCACGATATAACAAACCAATGTCTTTTATATCACAATGCTAAATGGATGTGATTTTTCCAAGTGACTGGTGTATATTGTTTAGTAACACTGCTATATTGTCCAGAAAATCGTTTCATGTCATTTATTGGCGTTTCCATTCATTAAACAGGTATTATATGAGCAATGCAATATCGAAATAAGGAACTTGGTTTAAACAGGCACTAATTTCTAAATATACTAAACCGAGACGTTGAATAACACGGTCCAAAATAGTAACTGCATATAGCGAAATCAGATGCTGCCAATTTCTGCAATCAACATAGTGACTTGTAATGGATGTCCGCTGTGGTATGTCAGAGCACTTGCAAAAAAGGAAGACAATACATCACGCCTATAGAAATCTGAATGGCCTAGTTAATGGTTGATTTAACAATATAAAAATTGCACACACGAGAAGTGCTGAATAATTGTATGTAGAATAATTTGAGATTCTACAGTTATTCTAGTCTCCATTTCCTCAATCGTAGTATCATGAGCTGAAGAGTAATGCCAACAGCCAGCAACTCAGTGGAATGGGCATAGCGGTGCAGTGGCACGGTGGT
>CM067358.1:45260472-45318238 GCA_034190875.2 Urechis unicinctus | reverse complement strand
AGAAATCAGCGGGCTTATAATCTCCAATGTCAAAAGTGGTAGATCACATTTTTGTACAGTTTTGACAAGGTGAGTAACATTTACAAATGTTTAGTATGCACTCTAGCATATGAAAACATAAAGCTTTTGGCGATTATCTCATATTACAACTTATACTGGATATATTTGAACTAAATATTGTATCATGTAAAGCATGGACAAAATCAATGACTGGTGGAATTGGACCGAATGCAGTGAGCTTTGCCTGTTTATTGCGCACAATCACTGGCCCTTATTAGCACAAATGGCGAGAGCTACTTGGCTGACGAATGCTCGGTTTTTCTTCGTATCAGGGCAATAAATGTGACCCTAGTTAGTTATCACTCTATATCTGTCCGAGTGATCACATCACTCTTACCAGAACCACAATGGTGTAAACTTACTCAAGTATTGAGCTTGTGGGTTGACAGCGTTTTGAAATAACTTTTGCGTACGTCATTCGTGCACCCGTCAGCGTTTAAACATATTATTTGCACAAATTAGTCGGCTTGGAATATTTGCAGAACCTCCCGGGTAAATATCTATCTTGTTTGCAAACAATATTGTGCATCTATATGTTGCATTGATAATGGTAATGCATTTGAAAAATTGGAATACCTGGTACCGGCAAATCTCTGGTTTTTAAAGGGGGCTAATGTCGATAATATGATGATACACTGAGCATTACTGCGGTTGAATGGGCAGCAAATTCGAACACTATAATAGTTCTCTACCATCTGTAGGGTATCATAGTCAGCACCAACAGCGATAACAGCCCCTTCCATCGAGTTTTTGATCTATTTGAAGACTGATGCAGTTGATGTTTGCAAGGTCATGCGTTGTCAACAGCCACCACCTAATACGTTTACCACAGGGCAGAATTTATTTTACACTATTTCCTCATCTGAATTCCCAGGACATCCGCAGTATAATACATCACCGCCCTGTCTAATATCAGTTCATTTGAGGCACCTTAAAAGCCATATTAGGGGGAAACCTTCATAGCACATTACAGATCAAGAAATGGATATTGTTGAAATATGTGAACCATATGTATGTTCTAAGAAAAGTCGTTTGGTGATATAGTATAGGTAGACACCGATTAACATCTGTGAAATATCTCAGTCCAACATAAGTAACGGTGGATTTAATACATATTATGTGAATACTTTCAACGGCAGGTTTAGAAAATGTTCCTTATACTCTCTAATGTCGATATCACATTAGACAAATCACTACCTCAAAAACAGGTCAAAATAAAGTGCTTCTCAAAAATCGTAAAAGCTTTGTGTTGTAATAATTCGCCGCTCAAGATAAGCTGGTAAATGCAGTCTGTAGCCGAGCGCAACGAAGCAAGAGACAAGTGTATGAATTCAATCATAAATATTTGACTTGCTGCGATGTCAGCAATCTAGTAAACGTGGTTAGCATGAGAACTGAGCTAATATTGGTTCTCTCATTTACATATTATTAAGGAAACGGAGAGGAAATAATTATCTGTCGTAATGACTCGCCTGTACAACAATGAACATGGCTGTTTAATGTGTTAAAAATCGTTGACCTTTTGATTCGAGTTAATCTATTCGATTGAAGCTATACAAAATGCTAACAACATTGCAAACACGTCATCGCGACGGCTTTAAAAGACGATCGAGCCAGCGATATATGCCCACAAGGTTAAAAAGGTTGTTTAGTACGAGAACATAGTTAGTGGCGACCTGGTCATCGTGTTGATTTATGGTTGGTTGTGATCGTTAAATGTATCTAACTACGAATAATCGATAAAATAGCGATAAACATGCACAAGCATCATCTAAACGCTTTCTGCAGAAACGCACCACTGAAAATACGCTTTCAATCTGCAATTACGGCTACCATTTTGTTTAATAGAATGGAACAATTCGACAGCCGTAACCAATTATGCGATGCTGAACGTTGTTATGAATATAATCAAATCTAGGCCGAAGGCATTTAATTACGTGAATGAAATTATCGACAGCCGTTACGCTTGTATTTTTGCGTCATTACTTGCAAATGTGTTCAATGAACAAATCAATGGCACACGTATGAGATGGCATCTCTCAGTCAGTGACGTAAATCACCAAATAGGTAAACATGCGTACTTGTATACTACTGTGGTTCGTCGTCATAAATTTTGCAGAGTATGTTATGATTTCGTATTGATAATATAACGTGGCGACCAAGAGAAGACATTGGCATGACCCGCATTTGGTGTTGTTTATACACCTTAATTGTGGAGCAATGTTCTATATCCCAAAATTTTTAGACATGGTAGATTGTCTGGCACATTAGAGTTTACATCGACGGTGTTGAGTGTCCGCAAAGTTACAGCAGCAATATACATTACAATTTAAGTGCCTATTGTTGTGTGCAGGTTTGTGTTATCAGGCTGGTAATTACTAAACATTCTCGAATCCTTGAACAGATGGATGAGACATAGCTTCGACAGAATGTTTGTAAGGCACACAAGGTGCAGAATTATGAATGTTTAATTGCAATGAAATTACAGAGCAATAGAACACGAATAAACCAAAACGATTAATATAAGAAAGTAAACTTTAATGAAACTAAAAGCATGATAACAACATGATTTGCGCGTCCAAACATTAACCCCAACGGCAAAAGTAATACGCTATCAAATTTAGAGGTCTCTATGCTCAGCATAACGGGATATCACGTCGGGAACGCGTGGATACCCTTAAGTGACATCGAACGTTAATTGTACTTAATCCTGCTGCATCTGATTTACAATCCGACAATTCCGCTATCGTAATAATAACGGTCTTTTAATGGTGCCCAATCAGAGGGCAAGCTATGGTATATAAGTAAAACAGACATCTTCTATTTTTTTATACATTATATCATAAGCAAAGAGGTAGACACAACTCTCGATTGACTTTATTAATATTGTGCCATTTGTACCAGAAGGTTTATAGAAAGTTATGTCATAAGCTTTGGATTCGGAGGCTTGCATTGGTGCCTGTATATTCAGCAGCAAAACCTGTTTGATGGTTTGGGCCCCTAATACTTGCGGTCACTTATTTTCTCCATACCTATAAGCCATCGATCCACTGGCTGTTGATAATAACGACCGTCAGCTTCTCCACCAGAAACCTGAGATAACCACATTCACAAACAGAGTAGAAGGAAAAGTGACAATAAATGCATGTGCTTCCTTTTTGTATGTTTTTGGTGCAAAGCTGCAATAACGATATATTGTCCTAGTAATTAGTTGGATCGTACATTGGAAGCAAGAGGCAAAATTGTTTCCTCTCGCTTGTTGACATTTGCAAGTAGCAATAAGCAAACCTGCGCCACCAGCCAAAGACGAATTAATGCCAGGGCGTAGTTTGCTTCAGCCAAAGGCGTAATCAATTGCACCAGGCAGAGAGAAGTTGCTTGCACTACTTCCTGGAACCGCATTAAAATCCGTCTGTTTGTTGTTACGTTCTGTTGTATTAGGTAGATGATGCCATTAAAAGGAAAAATATTGTATCCTGCGTTAAGCGGCCTATGTTTTGTTTCTCTGTGCGATGGAAACGCGCATTTTATTCTTCCTGCCCATTAGCATATTGTTGAGTGCCAAATTGATACCAAACCTACCCTTCATCATAACGTACCCTCTCAGTCATCAGTTGATGGAGTAACCCCCTACAGCTTATATTAATTATAAACCCCAGTTTCCCAGATCCACGAGTGACCTACATGTCACCTGCCACTTCCCCCCCCTCTCCTCATAAATACCCCATATTCCCGAGCCACATTATCTTCCTGACCAAGCAACGCCCGAAAGCCCCAACCCTCACAGACCTGGCTACGGCATGTACCCATGAGAATTGAGATGGCGTGCCTTAGTCGTTGAGGGAAGCAACTTATATTTCAAAATCAGTTCTCTCCTGGCCTCCGAGCTCAACACTTCTCTCTCGCTTAAATTTAGGCTATGTAACTTCGAAAATTCGAAAGTTGAAAACAGTTAAATAAAGTTCAAGTTGTTATAAACCCTACACCTGGAGTTCGAGTCTTCATTATTACAAGTGCGTATCGTGTGCATCTCAACACTACAGATCACGTTACGACACATGGTGGAGAACCCATTCGATTCCGGCTGCCAAATTGTGAGTATATAATTTAAGATTTTCTTTGATATCCTGTTTGATTTTCAATTTCAACTGCGTGAAATGGAAGGTATCCTTAAAAGAATGCATACTGAATGTATTGAGCTGTCCGAGTTGTTAAACGACGCTGAACGTCGCAATACAAGCCGACTGCAGTCAACCCGTCTACAGCCCCTACCAGCCCCGCTCCTTTGCCGACTTCAGTCGACATATCCCCAACTCTTCGCCCTTCTCCTTTGTCTACTCCAGTCGACCCATCACTTACTCCTCCAAGCTTTGAGTCTACATTGAGTTTTGTCTCGCTATCACTAGCCCTTCCTGACTTTGATCATAGACTGGCTTCTGCCCTGTCATCACCGACTCCAAATAAACCATCAATTGTCGACCCCAGATTACCCTCTACCGACCCCGTGTCTTTCCCGCAATCTCCCAATTCCACAAACCAAATCTTTGCTGACTCACCTGCTCAAGCAAGCTTCTTGTCAGCCCTGGCGTCGCATCCCCAACTCTCGCGAGACCCTACTTCTCAACGGACATCTGTCAACAGTTTCCCGCCAACACCTATCCCTGGCGCTTCCCGCTATCTCCCTGCATTCTGGAAGACCGGCATTGCTATGCAGGTCATGCTCCAGTTGGCTAACTTGGTCAGTACATCTGCTTATGTTAGTGACCTCGCCACTTATCTGTTGATGACCTCATTTGATTTAATGACCCGAATTCGTCTTCGCATTCACAACAGCAGGTTTAGACTATTGGTAGTGTAACATAGTTGTAGTTAAGATATAGATACTGTACTTTCTAATACTGATTCAAGAAGTGTAAGTTGAGACGTCAATTCCACCTCTTTTTAAAAATTCTCTTCACTAAGCACTAAGATCGCAAGCTTCATACCCGCGCCTGCTAATGCGCAGCCCATTAATGACACGGCTGATTCAAAAGTTTACACACGGACAGCTGATGTTACATTGATAGGAGGTTAACATGCCTGCAAGACCAGACAAGTCATAAAAACGCTCCGGCCGACTGGGCCCATTAGCTGACCTGCGATGAACTTCCATTTAATGATATGCGCGGCATGCAATAAATAAACGGACCCGTTCGCGACCATCACTTGCGATAAGCTCATTGACTGGCGCATCACAGAACTTAGCGCATGCGCCCCGCATTTGCCTGGTCCGTCCTTTCTCTGCGCGCTAAAATGCGCTGCGGTGCATCGGGAGCTTTTTTAACACTACCACCGGAACTGTAGATATCAATCAAGAAGTTGGATCATAGTGACGACCTACGCAGGTGCCTTTTTTAAAAAAAAATCTAAGTACGCTTAATGCAATTGCTCCAGCCAATAGCGTGTTTAATCAGAACACCCACACCCCATCCTCTGAGTCAAGGTCAGCTGAGGCTGCATGCTCCATGAGGTTCACACACCACCAACCCCTGCGGTCAGATCTGCTGCAAAGAATAATCATTTTGTTTAAATTCCATCCCTTTCGTTAAGTTTAGTGTTTAGTGAATTAGCCGCGCTGATTTCGATATTTAGCTAGTATTGTATGAACGTATTTAGATATAGGGTCTATACTTAGATATATACGGTTTCCCCTCAATGGTTGATCCATACAATCCCCATATTATGGGTGTAGTACATCTCATTCAAATACCCACTTATTTTTTTTACCAAACTCCCCGATATTTTAATAAATCGTTTAAGTTTCATGATATGCGTTAATGGATAGTGATCATAGAAATGAACAGTTAACATTGGTTTAAGAAATCTAATTCGTCTTTTAGAAAGTCTGTGTGATTTAGGTTTTATTAGCGTGAAGCTCGAATGGTGACCATAACCACGGATCATAGATCTGACGAGATCAGTAAGTATCATGGTCAACATTTCAGGTAGCAGGTAGCTCGCAAGATCTTGTCCCAGACATATAAGGATGAGCGGCCTACTGATTGGTATAATGAGCTTAGAACCAATTCCGTCCCAGATCACAGCTTTGCCTAGGTTGAGCTTAAGCTGTCTGTAAAATGTTGTTAGCCAATCAGAGACACCCTCCCCGCACTACAGGCGTGCGCCAGTAGGCGACGTGGGGACATAGCATCTGCCTTGTACAACATGCGCCACATCCCTTCTCTCTACGGCCAGCAGTTAATCCTCAGGAACGCGCGAGGTCAGTGGCTCAAGTGGATGTCCCTGAGGGCCGACAGTTCACGCCACGAGGTTGTCGAAGGAACAGACAAATAACGGCATGCCCTGTCGATTTCCCGTCGAGTTCTGCTTCCGGTTATAAGCAGACTACGCATCAACAGTCATGTGTACTTGGTGTTGTGTAGTTATTATAGTAGTGTGGTTGTCATGCCGTGCTCTGTTAACAGTATTCAAGAGTTTGTACTTGTTCAGTAGCGTCTTTGGTCTAAGGGACAGATCACTTTAAGCCAGGGGAGGCGTTGACGCGCGAGTCCTGTCTACGACATGATCAACCGGCCGAGGATCTTCAAGTATCACGTCGCTGCCTGGATCGAATGGACCCACCAGTTCGGAAAGCTCACGTCAATAATAATTCTTATTGTGTAAAGGATTGAATCACATTTAGGGGTTTTTTTACGTACATATTTCAGCTTAAATGCAAGCAGTGGGCATACGCAAGGAAAACGACCATGACTTGTTACCCATCAGCCCTGCTTTGCTAGTTGAGATGCATGTAAAACGACCATGACTTGCTCAGGCTATATTTACATTCCATTGTTATAACTTTCTCCTCCTTTAGAATAGTCAGGTTTACCGTTGCATGTCTAATCTTGCTTCTCTCCCCTTTTCCACCTAAAATCCCACCCCAATGTTAATTAGTTTTAGCGTTGAGGTGCACAGAGAGGCCAACTCTCTGCTTGGCTCGGATTCACAAGGGTTAGGAGTGTCACTCGATGTTCCTGCTGGCGCTATCGATACTTCGGCATTAATAGTGCCAGTTTCTGAGTACAGCTGGGGTATCTATGAGTAGTTTAGATGCCCTAGCCATAGATATTGCACCATGTCCCAACATAAAATTAAAATATGGTTGAATTCCAACCACTAGAAAATAGGCCAGCCTGCACGACATCTACCAAAATTTCACATGTTCAACAATAAGTATAGTAATAAAAGTAAGATATATAACAGTGTAATAATAATACCATAAATATTTTGATTTCACTGAAAAATAATTAATCGGACTAGAATTGTTTTTTATCATAAGATTTATCAATTCTTTAAAGTACACTGGAATGTGTATTTCACATTCCGACTCACTACAATCATTTCCTTACCAACCAACCCTTAGTTTAGAATATCCCCATGATTATTTTTTTTTCACCCATGAAGGGACTTAGTTTCTTTTGTGGATATTCATCCACTTAAAAGGAGAGGGATATGTTGAGTGCCAAATTCATACCAAACCTACGCTTCATCATAACGTACCCTCTCAGTCATCAGTTGATGGAGTAACCCCCTACAGCTTATATTAATTATAAACCCCAGTTTCCCAGATCCACGAGTGACCTACATGTCACCTGCCACTTCCCCCCCATTCCTCATAAATACCCCCATATTCCAGAGCCACATTATCTTCCTGACCAAGCAACGCCCGAAAGCCCCAACCCTCACAGACCTGGCTACGGCATGTCCCATGAGAATTGAGATGGCGTGCCTTTGTCGTTGAGGGAAGCAACTTAGGAGGAGGTGTATTCGAACTATATGGAAATTAGAGTTCAGAACATGTTCAAAGTATTTACAGTTCATTTCGGGAAAATTGCCCCTTAGAAATCAATTGATGTTGCGCTTTGTCAATTTCTTTCATAAGTGCCTGAACAGCCCCAATGATTTAGTATCCTATGTAAGTAGATGTTGTTTCTATAGCAGAACAATTGTAAGCGATAATGTTCGAACAATAATGCATACCATGAACATCAATAATTGTTATCTATTACAGCATTGTGAATGCATTAAGGACTTCAGCTATAAGATTAAGCCACCAGGTAATTCTGAATATGGTCATATAGCCATGCTCATAAAGGAGCTTATTTCTATTAGAGATGGGGATTCATTATCAGTGCTTACCCGACAAGAAGCTGAAGCTCTGTTAAAGGACTTGTGTTTATCTTAACTGATTTATTTGCTTATTCGTTCTCGTGTGTTTTGTTGCTGTTGTATCAAATAATAATTGTTCCTGTACACATGCTGTGCGAAAATAAAGATTATTATTATATTTCAAAATCAGTTCTCTCCTGGCCTCCGAGCTCAACACTTCTCTCTCGCTTAAATTTAGGCTAAGTAACATCGAAAATTCGAAAGTTGAAAACAGTTAAATAAAGTTCAAGTTGTTATAAACCCTACACCTGGAGGTCGAGTCTTCATTATTACAAGTGCGTATCGTGTGCATCTCAACACTACAGATCACGTTACGACAATATTATTATCCGACGTCAATTACTTTTTGTGATACTAAATCTTATGTTTACTACGAATTAGGTGCGTTTTGCTACGTTTGATTGGACTAAAATTTATCGCTACCGAAAATCTAATGTTTTTTTACCCTTAGTAACAATCCCATTTATTGAATATGGTAAAGCTGCATCTAGGTTTTATCAAAGTACAAAATCACGCAAATTTTCCGATTAATCCTTAATATCGTCACACCTAAATATGTTTGTTGAAATAAGATTAGGTCCTTACTTTAGGTCACAAATAATGCTTCTTAAATACGCAACTGATAATAGATTTGCATTTGCGTAAATCAAAATGCGTTGGCTGCAAGTGTAAGGAATTAACAACTTAGAACAGTTAAACGAATTCCGGTCTTTATGCGGTTCATGCAAAAACGACTAAACTACCCCTCTATATAAGACATCTGTATACTTACAAGCTACACTAACCGACCTCGGGTACCCTTATCATGTACGATTAGGTACATTATTACACAGACAATGAATTCTATAAATTTTCTTTAGCAAATACCATGTGTGGCTAAAATTCATAACCTCTGACCTACATCTAGCTAAATAACATTCAACATAGGATCTAAACTCCTAGGAGTTGTTCATCAAGGACCCATTGACCACGTACGCCTTTGTTGTGCTTGATATAATAGCCCCATAAACCTCTGAATCCATATAGTTTTATCGTTTGTGGTACCCTGCTTACTTAGTCCTGTTACAATTGTCCAGGTTTTTGCTGGCAAAGCGTCTTATAACAAAACTGAATGCACACTATGTGCAGACTGCCGCGAGAGTTGTTTGAATGAGAATTATTGTAGCTTCCTTTGGACTTTGATTTATTTGCTTTGTCGAGAATTATGCCAGTATGTGCTGCTAACACGTGATCTGTAAACGATCGAAAAAAATATAGATCATCTAATATTACCTTAGATTGTCAGTCCTACTTCGCAAAACTAGAATGGCTAATTGAGAGGAACTGCCTGGTAGTAAATTCGGCGGAAACCGGTGCTAATGAGCCCGCCTGTCACCAAAGGTAGATATGACCACACAACTATGCAGAAAAACCCCGCGCATATTTATTTTACCCAAACCATATGTCCGACGGCTATAGGTCGACGACGCATTGATCATATTTGGACAGGCAACAGTCTATGTTTTGCGATCCCTTTAGCTACTGATTAGGCTATTGACATGCTCGCGCTACAAAAGACCCTGCGACGTATCATAAGTGCATTAAGAGCAGCCGATCACTAGGCGTTTAAAACGTACATTACTGGAGATAACGATGATGGTTTTCCGCCTATACATGAATGTCATCTCGGCATACAGTTTGCATATGAAATTTTATCGGCCAATGAAAGAGCAAAATGTGCCAACATTTAAAAATGCATGGTCGAACAGTCTTCGGTCGTTTATGCTGTTAAATGCTGTTCTCTCTCAACGTACGAGCACACAGTTGTTTGGAGTTGTCGATGTAGCTTAGAAGCCAGACAGCCATATTATTTAATTCATCGCTGGAATCTTTAAAAACACATATTTATTGACGGTATAAAAAGACATTCAATTGCAATTATGTAAGACCTTTTCCTCTCTCATTTTACAATTTCAAAGAGCAGGACACATATATCGCATGCCGTCAGCCTCTATGGATACTGTATACTACTCAGATGATCCGCATTTGTCTCACCGTCTTTTTTATTTATAAATAGACCCAGCAGGGGTAATATCCAACACCTTCTCTCAAGCTTTTACATGGCGAAATCGTGCGTTTACACAGAGTGTCTGATAAGTACTAACACCTAATCACGTCCCATCATCTTATAGTCTTAGGTTTATTATATCCAAAAACAATGTTATGCTATCTCGCTCTATAATTGCTGTAAGATATTTTTACGCATTAAAAAATGTAAATTACACATGTTCCGACGAACTAGTAAGATTCCATAATCCAAAGAAATTGTAAATAACTTACTTAGACCCCGACATAATAAATCATTTTACTCTGGAAGAACAATCAATAGCAAATAAATTACCGTGCTTACATATTTAGGACAGGCAGATTTGTCACGAGGGGCGAATAAGTCTAGTTTAAATACTGATTAGCCTAAATTGCTCGTCAGTGTATGATATACAAAATTGCATTAGTTTTAGTCGCCGTTCGCAGCATCCGGTTTTACAGATCTTCGGTAAGGCGCAATGTCAGATTTACCACATGGTGCAAAGTGTGTTATTTTATAATGGCATACCCAAAAATGCTAATGAACTCGCCGCTAGGCAACAGCGTGGCGTTATTTATATGATCTGATAAAGAATGCAGCAGCAGTATTCTGTACTAATCCCATCGTTTTTAATTAGGTTATTAAAAAACCAAATGAGGATTTGATAGATAAGCGCCATAAGTGAGCCCAAGCATAAGCATGCAGATTAGACAAAACTCGAGACGTTGTAGTTATAGGACGCGTGTGCAGTTGGATGCCTATCAATAATGCCAGATGAAACTGTGTTTAGACTAGGGAACAAATTCATTTTATTTTACTTGGCTGATCAGCAAACAGTAAAAAACCGGCGCCTGGCAACCCCTTGTTACGTGATAAAATTGCGTTTGGCAGCTATCCGTTAAAAGCGGACATCGGCGATCAGCGTGGGTTTTTTGTGTAACTTATTAGTGTTTTTGGATCAATTATATTGGGCTTTTGACCTGCCGATAAAACATGCTTAACATCGAATTCGGGATTATGTCTTGGGAAGACATCGTGGCTTTATATGGATAATGACTAGCACCGTTGATTGATTGATCAATGCTTGTAGGTGAAGTTTTATAGTCAAAGGTAGTTGTATTCGCAACTGGTTCGATAGCAAGTAGCAGTTGATTGCTGGTCTTGAGCGGGTGATACCATATGGCATGCAACTGCAAGCATCATATTTTATGTTTCCAGCGACCATATTAACATAGGTTACTCAGGATAGATGGCTGTGTGCGAATATTATTGCAGTGTCCCTTGATGTAAAACATATTACCACAGTATTGGGATCTGTACTGACAGTAAGGTCTCTAAATATTGCCTTACAAAACGTGCAGTTAGTATAGAATATAAAAGTTCGTGCTCGGACACATCACAACAAAACCATTAAGATTGCTATATCACATAAACATGCTATGTTTAGCATGATTTCCACAGCCAAGCATCAATCAATGGGCTCGTGGTACAGAGACCTATTACCGCTTAGCACCTGACTGTCGTAACATCTCTTCAAAAATAGTCACTAATAAGTACTTGATAACGGAAGAATGAACAACATATAATCGATAACAGTAAAGAGCGTTATTCTGTGGCACGCTTCAGGTATCTCCAACCTAACCTACGCATAGCCATCAAAACAAAAAGTATTAAAATTAGGAGTTGCTAAGACATAAGGCATAGCTTCATCTTGAACTCACAAATCAAGTGAAGTGATAAAGTTCTTCTAAACCCCACGTCTGTTGTTCGTGTCTTCCGTCATCATTTCAAATGCATGTCATGTTCATCGATACGTTATGAGACAGGGCTGCAATGATGGAACATAATTTGGCTTATGCTGTGTTTTCACAGCCCGAGAAGAACTTTTTATGCACGTATTGGAAAGATGTCCGTCTGTTATCGTTTTGATATGGCATTTGTTCGTAAGCAATGTGAGATTGCTTTGTTTTGAACGTGACAAAAATTACCATTCATATTCTTGTTCTTAACTTATCACCAATGACTGCCGTATTATCTACTTGTGGTTCACTTTCATATTACTATAATAATTCTGTCATGAGCCATTGAGTACAATGACTCTTTCACATGACCATCCACCTTGCTTACACACACACACACACACACACACACACACACACACACACACACACACACACACACACACACACACACACACACACACACACACACACACACACACACACACACACATACACACACACACACACACAAACTCACTACATTTTCCATCATTTTATAGACAAAATACACGATTTGTAGGTAGATTTCATTCAGTAATTCGCTGCTCACGTCGGTATCATCCATCCACGCCTATTCATCAATAGATAATTATATAAACCTGTCTGTGAAACATCTTGGAAAATAAAGTTGCTGCATTATAGAGTATATTTATATCGTGCAATTCAATTTTATTCCGATTGGATTAACAGCATATCCCTTCGTTTCTGCAAAGGTTAAATTTGTAATTGACGGAGTGTGTCGTGATAGCGGTGAACGAGCTGACAACCTGTGTCATTTGTTAATAGGGAAGCCACAGGTTAATCAGACATTTTGAGCTTATTTTATCCATGGAATAGAACAGCAAGCTGGACCTAGCTTGGAATAACAGATATTGGCATCACACTGCAGAGCAGCGTACTATTGATTTTCACTTACTGGGCTTCGGACGGTAGCATGCATACGATTCGTTGCTTCATAAATGCATTATGAAAGAACATATTCACGCACTGTTTATTGCTGCAGCATTCTAAGAACAAAACGTAGTGGCCATTCGTCGTTAACCTTTGCTGATATCAACCTATCAATCGCATAACGAAGAGTAATACAGGGTTAATTCCAATTAAGCCGATCCCACATCCACTATCTTTGTGATGGAGTGCCCTAAGCATACGAATGGCTCATCGCTTGCGCAGTATCAGTCAGTGGTATTATATTAGATCAACACTTAATATGGCAATATATTGAATACATTTTGTAATACCTAAACATAAAAGTGCACTATACGCGGCCAGAATCATAGAGATTGTGCTCTCTGACAACATTGTCCTATTCAGCATGTCTAGACGCTAAGAACATTGGTGCCAGTTGTAGAGGAAAATATCGAGACTCAGCGCTAATTAATACTGACGGGATATCCAGACCAACACAATGAAGCAGTGAACCGATATGAACGGTTCAAGTTTCATTGATATGAATACAAAATCGAGCAACAATTCAGCGAAGCTGGTCAACATTCATTAAATATAGACTTCAATTTAAGAGGCCAATTATTACAGATTTCAATGTAACATGACTATATGGTCCAAGAATATTTTCCATGCAACAACCTTTATTATGCACTCTACATCACTCGTGAAGGCTCATTCTAAAGACACTCCTTCCTCTCCATGTAATGCCTAACCCCGGTTTAGTGGTAAAGCAATGTTCACACATTGAAGAGAGTTGTCAAAAGCTATGTATTACAAATTCACTGTTGATATAAAAAAAACGTATGCAAACCGAAAAAGCTTTGATTTTGCATAATGTTTTTTTTGAATAGTGCAAGTTTTACATCGTAAATGCATGTTTTGAGGCACTTTCTGAATAAAAGCTTTAGAACACTGAGATTCGATAATGGTGCACCGATATCGAGTAAACAACTTTTTATGACGATTAAAACCTCTTATATGTGCGCTCATTGTCATACTCTTGCATTATCAAGTATCAGTTCGATGATTGCTGCTAGCCATTTCCGAATCATTTTTCGCCCATGCTTTAGCTGATGGTTGTCTTATCATTAAGGGCTATGTACGCACATCATTGAACATTGACATAATGCATAAAACACAAGTGCGACTGTATGGTGGCTAGACTAAGCTATGCCACAAATAGATCCACAAGCCGCAAATAATGCATCTCTCAGTCGTCAAAAGAATGTGTTATGTAGCATAAATTCGTTTGATGTGGGTTATTCTATTACATCTTTCAAATTGAAGGACACATACCCTAAAGCGAAAATGTTGTCAGAATAACTTCTAGTGCTATTGGCAAACCTTCGGAAGTAATAAGCCACCACGACTCACTCCATGCTTAATAAAGAGTAATGGAAGTTACCCGGAAATTTATTTTGAAGCGCCATGGTCATTACTTGCATCTTATCCGACTTCGGGGCAATAGACGTCATTTCCGACCCGTCAACAAATGCTGACCTGGCGCCTTGCATTGGAGCATTAATGACGTTACCCTGTGATTACAATCAGCTTTTACATCCTAAAGGGCTAGGAATGAAGTGTGACTATTATACATTTTGAATAGAACTTTATTTCTTTTCAGTGTATGTACGGCCATGTGGTGCAAGAGCTAATTCGCAAGTACATTGGATATTTCCACATTGTGTTTGCCTTATCACCTTCCCTTAAAGTGCCAATCGCACGGTTATAGGTACTTCGCTGAAATCAATTAATCGGTCGCATCTGATCAGTTAAGGCCAAAATTTGATTTTATGGCCGTTCAAATTAGCACGCTCGACAAAACGCTGCGACAGCCATTATCTAGGTCAGACCAGGCGTGTGACGTCATTAAAGTAAGCCCGTTCTCATGGTACAACTTTGTAAACATGAACCCTTGCAACCACTTGATTAGATAAAAACTTTGTGATATCTCATGTCTGCTGTCTGATATAGAAGAATTATTTGCTTCAAAGCTCTGTTGTATAGTCTACTGTTAGAAAAAGAGGTAACATATTTTGTTGGGGAAATTTATGGATTAACTTCATTAAATGCCAACACATATACGATGAACTGGTGCACAAGCAGAATCAGACATAGCTTACCAAGCAGTGTTCTGTAGCCGCTCTGTGTCCCAGGATGACCCACGTGAGACCCAGACGCAGCAGTGACATCGCCAGTCTCTTTTTTCTCTTCATCGAAGACGTCTAAATCACTCATCTCTGTAAGGCAAAATTTGCTCTGCCGAAGCAACGATGGTCTGCGAATGATCTGTACCATACCATGTATCTTCGTCACGCTCCTAAACTGATGAAATAGCGAAATTACCAGCAGCCATTTTGCGCTAATCGTAGTGCAGATCGCGCCTCGCAACAAAAACAATTCCGATGCAGATGTCACGCGGGAACGCAAATTCGGGGGCTTGTCTTTCGCTCGATATTGTTATTAGAGCCCTTCATAATGCGCTCGTAACGCACGTATGGCTAGCTAGTTTTTGTGTCCATTCTATATTCATTAATCTTTCTTGTACATACCCCCCAATGCTACTATCAGATATTGCTCAGGTGGTACCTACGATAATGGTCATAAGCATTAAAGTAATGAGCCACAAGATTCCACTTAACGACTTGTTTAGAGACGTTATCTTCATTGCGTAAAACATCGCAGCAAAACAGAGCTGATTTATAACGCCCGTAGAGAAAAGTTTGTCCGCCTAATTGAGTTAACAATATATCTGGTCGTATAAACTAATGTTTTTCATTATTTAAACCATTGCACTTGACTGTATGTGAAGATGCAAACGCCAGAAACAAGGTGGAAAACCAAGAGATTTCTGATCTGCGGTTACTGAATAACTTTAACTGGCGTACGGACTTTAGTTATCAATAATAACATGTAAGTTAATTCCTTAAACCAAGCGGTGGAGGGGCTTGTTGTAGCTTTACAACTTCGTTCTGCCATATCACAGCAAAATGAGGAAGAGGACCAAGAGAAATTATGCCTAAAAGTGTTTGTGAAATTTTAAAGGATTTTCGCCTGTGTTTTGTTTCAGTACCTGCTCTTAGAAGAGTGTGCAGTTTTTATTTTATATTTCGTTTATAATTCTCTGCCATTGGTATTCATTTGTAGATGTATTATTATTTATAATAATTTTGAGTAAATATATGCCTTGCTGTTGTATTTAGTAACAATTAATTCTTCTTTGTGACACTTTAAAAGATTCTTATATGTGTTTTGTTTCATTACAACATTTGGGTTTAATTATCTGGCAATGATATTGTTCTGTATAAATTTCTTTTCATTTACAATAATTTTGTTTAAATATCTCCCTTGCTGTTGTATTTGATAATTATTATCACTATGTTCCAGGTTTTGGTGTGCTCCCTGGCCGGGTGATGACAGAAGGCTACTACGATGTACTGATGCAAGAGGGTCTGTGATTCTGCTGCTTTCCGAAACTTTCTGCACATGCCTCCAGTCATGTTTGATGTGATGCTGGCACGGATTTGTCCATGTATACAGAAGATGGTCAGCAGAGAGCGGCAGAGGCTATACGAAAGCTCCAGAGGGCGGGCGAGAAAAGGCGACCTTCAGTTGACCTTCGGACGACCAAGACGACCACGGGCCGACGGTTTTTGTTCGGCTTATTTTTTTCAACATCTTTACAAACAGTAGCCGATCACTTTTTCGGTACCCGATCCTCAGAAGACTGAGGCGATCGCGCCAGATCTTCCCCCGAAGTTATAGGGTAGTGCTCGACAAAGGTCGGAGGTTCTCGACCATTTTCCCAAAAATGCGGCCGATCGACCAAAAAAAGGATCGGGTACTGTCGGGACCATACAAATCCTTGGTTAAATGGCCCCTTCACCTATGTCTTGAAGATGTGTTATATGCATCTGGGTTTGCTTGGCTCTTTCGATAACAACATGAGACCTGGATTAGTGAGTAGGTTGTATTATATGAGATTGTATTATATGAGGTTTACAACGCAGCAATGCCCCAGTAACTTTGGGGTTAATAAAGGCCATGTATCTTTACCATATCAAAAGAGCATAAATAGCCCCCGCGCACCAATTTTAAGTTGTAGCTTTTCTACGTGTGAAGACAGAAAGGAGCAAATTCGATTACGAGCGAGTCGTTTAATAGTGATATTTGCTATTTTGCTGTCAAGACCCCAATGATCATAGCAAGACACCTACCACGGGCATCAAATCTATTACACTGATAACTAAGGTTACTACATGGATGTGGTGAGGTTAATTACGAAACAGTGAATTACGGAAACTTGTCCACCCAATGTGTTTTCTAAATGGCCTTCATGGCCTTACGACGCACACGGAGTCCAGAATTGGAATCTGGAGTTGTACTCAGAACATCAGTTACTGGATTTCTTGCATTTACATAGCGAAGAAGACTATTCATATATATGATGCGCATGGAATTCTAGAGACAATTGGCAAATCCTGCGCTTGTTGTCGCATTATTGAAATTACAATTTACAGATAACTATTATCCGTACAGTTTAATCACGAAAGGTGTCCGTTCTTTTTTCGCATCATTCGATCGAACATGAATCATTATTCGCCTGCACTGGGAAGTGAGTAGATTATTTTGACCAATTACACGCGTGACTCCCAAACTAGGAGGTAAATTAATAGCGTACCTGAGCTGTTGATAACAAAGCTTAACATGCAACTTGTCCGTGAGTGTGCATAAGATCAGAGGTAATGAACATATTGGTTGATAACTCATATGGGTAAGCCATATAATGTTATTGCAAGGGCTGCATTGAGGTGTAAAACCAACGATTTTGCGCGTAATATGTAAACAGCTCATCAACATTATTCCCCTGCAATATCATGTCTATGCACTTAAGAGGCAGATCCAGAATTCAATCGTCATTGCACGCATCGACATCAGGTCGTATGCAAACGGTAAGACTACCTAGATGTACAAAGCGACCATATCCAGCAGAGCGTAAATGCATTAGGGTCACTGTTAAGAGTACTCATGCCGGCTTTTCAGAACTCTCATCCTTTGTTATTCCTGGCATATTAGCAGCATACATTTCATTGCGTCGGCTTTCATTAAGTTCGGGACATTTGTAGTCACTGCCCGATTGTGCAATAAATTGTCGTCATGGCATCAAGCAAAGCCGCCCAATTAATGAGAATGAGATTAACTTGGAATGTGCATTGTTAAGGAACATACTGTGGGTTAGGATTATTCCTGACCATGTATACATGGATTTGCCGGCATAGGCCGACACATATTGCCACCACTCTGTCGATAATGAATAAGGTGAGTAGAATGCCAGACGTTCTATGACACAGTCGATCTGTTTGAGCCACAGCTTGATGTAGGAGATATGTTGTCTACTAAATAGGTAGATCACTGTCTATATCATTACAGTGCAATGCATAGCGCCCGAAACTAGCCGATCTATATCGTTTGTAGGGTAATAATGTTATTTGTAATACATTTGGTATAGCAAACAACTCGTTTTATTCCTATCACAGCTAATGTAGCACATGCCTGCATGCCGACGACATATTTGTGCCTTGCTTACTTGACTCAACAATATACACCGACATCAGGATCGTACTTACGGAAGCGATATACTGTATTGTCCGCAATCCCCATAATCTCTGTATGATAATCATATATCGATCATGATATATAAAACATCTCAAGGACGTTGGCCAGGTGTTACTACTGCATTACTATAGAGATGTTGAGGCTCTTCGTCGTCTGTGGTTCAGAAATCGCCTGTCATCAAAGCTGTGACAAAGATTCAGCCTAATGATTTATCGATCGAAATGCTTATATGTAAATAACTGAACGGTGTTAACGGTGTGTACGTATAGTTGAGGTGCTGCAGTTACATCTATTGTTTGGCTCAAGAAAATTAAATCAGATGACATAATGAGTCAGACATAATCACACACAAACATGCAAATACAACAAACACGCACATATATACACACATATATTTATATCGATATGTATATATATATATATATATATATATATATATATATATATATATATATATATATATATATATATATATATATATATATATATATATATATATATATATATATATATATATATATATATATATATATATACTAACAGATGCATTTTTATGACAGATCATATTTAACACGACTTAAAGATCACAAACATGGACGACCTATACATTCGTTAATAGAGAATGAATTACCAAACATTCATCACATCGAAATCGTGATTCGCAGACTGAATGCAATATAAAAGCGCTTGGTTTGATGTTGTGATTTAGCTCCTATGTTCATGTCTACAGGAACGTGTTTTGCATGCCCTAATGGGTATACATCGGTCTTTAGCGTGACACGGACCCTATAATTGCCTCTAGCCTACTGTACCCGTAATGCTATTAGTGTCTACAAAATGACAGATGAATCGGCAAATGAGAGAACCTATATTGCCTTTTCATATGCTTTCTCTTTGGACTCGCCTACAAATGACCTGCAATCACACTTGGTGATTTTTGCTCGTGCAGCTATTTTGTTACCAGGACTGGAGTCGTATCGTGAAAGACGGTGAAGCGACGCAAGACACGAACTCTAGGTGTTGGTTTCAGAAGAATGTGTAAACATGATTTCCCGACGTCTACGGCAAGCTAATGTCTCCCTCTAGAAGTAAATGTATACTTGTAGGTGTTTCACGACGGTGGCATAATCACGATTATCCCTACTATCAATACTACTTCAATACCGATACTGCTGGTATGTCAAGTCTTTGAGGGCTGGGAAGATGCCCGGGATTTCGATGAACGTCATTATCCATTGTTTTATGATGAAAAGCTAATATACGCACCGTTAAATTAAATGTTACTGCAACACGAACGGGATACGTTAGATTGCGGGTTTATCGTTAATCTGACATGCGTGTGCTTCATATGCGGAGTAACAATAAGATACTATGTAGCTTATCTCGCCGGATGCATTGTCGACATTGCCATTAGTCCTCTCATCCTCGTTTTAATTTCAGTTGCTTATAAACGTAGCTTATTAACCGATTCGTCAAGCACACGTCACGAAACACCAGGCTAATGGAGCAAACATGTAAATATATTTATACAAAGGACTACCTCTCTATTTCTTGCTTAGGAATAGACTTCATTTGATTTCATTGCTAGTTTCTGCAGAAAGAGAATTATTTGTTAGCATGGGGTAACGGTTTTTATCAAATAAAACCGGTCACGCGGCCGAACATGGAAGCAGTCGAATACAAACAACTGTATTTTGCAGCTGTTTGGCTTGAAATTCTAAAAATCCATTATAAATATATTGATATGCTCTGATGTTCTGCAACTGCTCTATGTAGAGTGAATAGCCGGTGACACTAAATTATATGTGTCACATTAACTGGGATATGAGCTAATGCAGGCACATCCATAAATGCACATCAAAGTGTTCATATTATCGTAAACTGTATGCATGATTTGTAGCCAAGTACGTTAAGACAAGCGGTTATCATAAAGTGCCATCTTTTAGAAGCAAGCAATCTGGAGAAAAGTCCTAAAATGTGTTTCACTTTTCATTCACCGCATTGATTGATATTCAACTCCCTAGTTGGCCTTCCCCTTTAAAGTTGTATCAATAAACGGACTATATTGTTCACAACTAACACAAACCATGAGTCGCTGTTTAATCTTGAGCAAAAGGTTCATTGAGATTGTGTGAAATTTCCAAACGTAGTTTACACGAATAGAATACTGGAATAGAATGGTATCTCCAAAAAATACATCTTGAAGGACATCGTTGACATCATTGTGATTGTTCGTCCTCATTGACAAAACAAAGGTTAGCAACTTGATGGCCGATAAATCATTTACAAATATACATCGCATGTTCCAATGATTTGCACCTATAATCACGAGTAATGTTTACAGCTGACATTGACTACCAACACAATTGCAGTCGTGGTGGCATTATTGATGAGCGCATGGCAACATGTTTATCTTTAACAAGAGACTGTAGCTATGCGCAGGCGTAGTCCGGACTATTTTAAACAGATGACAGTTCAGAAAGCATGGAGTGCCCCATGCGCACCTAGCGAACGGATAGCCAACGAATACCATGCGACCTTATTTTTACCAAAATGGTGACCATTGTTCTCGATTATTCGGAAATCGATATAGAGATGAGTTGTTATCTATAGCCCCGACATAGACTACGGCATCAGCAGGAAAACATCGATCTATCCCCGTCGGACCGTTAAGTAAATAAATACATCGCTGGTTTTGGCATTTAGCAAATAACATGTACCATGAGTTATTTTCAGACAGGTATAGAAATGCTTAAGTTTATTGCACACATGCTGAAATGAAGCTGAATAAATTTTAATATTTATAGAACTGATTGTACAAAATAGACAACTGGGGTATGCAAACAAAATGAAGTCACTTTATTGATTCTTTCTGTTTAACAGAGCAATCCTCACGCTCAATTCCTCGAACTACCCGAAAGACCCAAGTCAACCTTCATCTCAGTCTCCAGAGCCAGAGCCCACATGCCTCCCTGGCGGTGCTAGATAGAGCAAAGGAGTTTGTCGGGCACATTATACAATCTACCGGGAACCACCACAGTTGCCTGCATTGCAGATGATTTTGTCCGATTTGTTAAATACGCCCCTGCTGATATTACACTCATTGATTCAGATACTAAAGGGCAAGCCAATAACTCAGCATGGCATGCAATGAGGCTAGGACGAATCACAGGCTCGGTGTTCAAACCATCATTAACAAACCAGATACTGACCCGTCTGTGCTCATTTCTAAACTTATGGGAGACAATTTACCCGTTACCACTCCAGCTCTCGATTGGGTTCCAAGAAAGAGAAATGTGCCCGTTCTTTTTACACTACGGTTAATTGAACGATGCACAGCTTCTTCACCTCAAGCACAGCAGTATTTATTCAAGTGCAGGGACAGATGAAAATTATGGTGTACAGAATTGTGACTTTGTGTTGTACACAATAAAAGGCTTCCACATAATCAGTGTACCCTTTGATGAAGAAATGTTTGCAGAAATTGTGTGTAATGTGTCGCATTTTTCTTTTCATCATTTCTCTTTCCAGAAATAATCAAGTGGGCACAGCAATAGTGCTCTTATTTTTTGTGTGCATTAATGTTTTGATGTATAGTTTGTTTTAATTGATAATATTTCTTTTCATGTTCTCGTTCATAATAGCCATAATGTTTATAAATAAATGGTACTCGGTTAAAAGCAATGGAAGTGTGTTTATTATTCTTTGTTGTAAAATTAATCAGTGTTTTGTAGAAATGGCAAGAAACTGTCTTGTTATATTCTGGGAAAAAATATAAACTGGTCTTCAACAAATAGATATAAACTATTTTTTTTCTTAACTGCAGTTAAGAAAAACAAATCCTACTTTTAACACAAACATATATTTGAGTCTTGGAACCTGTTTATGTTTTAATATGGTTACAGGGTTATGCTGCTTTGGCATGGGGTGATCAACACAGGATGTTTCTTAATGTGCAGGCCTTTGTTTTTTTCGCATGAAGTTCAGTTTCTGATTGGGAAGCAGCAGGTATTGGGTTAGGTGGTCAATTGTTGGACCGTTTCCCCCGATGAAATGCTTTGTACAGATATATGTGCTCTCATTAACCTTCTCTGGCCCAACAGTTTCCCTCAAATAGCCGCGCTAGACGGTAATATCAATATATCAATAAGACGTCTCTGGCCCAAAATGTTAAGACGTCAGACACGGCTAACCGTCCACGTGCCCTAGCTCACTCTCTGCATTTCTTTGGATTGGAGCGTAGCTTTGAAAAAGGTATGAAAGACACGCCATTCATTCTTTCACGATCTCTATATCGGCTGTCTGAGTTGCACCTACCCCAGCAGCAATGTTTCGTGGACATTCTTGTTCGATGTGATCATAAATTATTCGGCAAAAACCGATTCAAAACATCATTTACGGTACGCAACAAACTGTTCATACAGCGTCGCTAAGGAAAAGCTTGTTAAGGGTAGCCACAAGACGGGGTATGGGAAGCACTACTTCCGGGAAACGGCCTATTGAACAAGGCTCTCCCTGTCCAATCATTTTGCGATTCATCCTCGAAAGTTACCTTGCATAAAAGTCGACTCATATTTGTATCCGATATTCAAAATGGTTCCATGCTTATACCAACTGCAATGCCCCTCTAACCATCAATTCAGGCTTACTGTGCCAATGGTGTACCTCGTGGCAGTCGCCACATGTACACTGAATTACATAAAAGCCACAGTACTTGAAGGCAAATGAATACAACATACACATAACAGTCAGTCGTGAGTTGTGCAGACAACATGTTGAAGCTGCTGTTGCACGAATCGGATACATAAGGACGAACTTGTTGTTATAGTGCATACATTTAACAGAGTATGTCTCCGTGCCGGCTATTTAACAGAGCAAAATGTTAAGCCTATGCTCATATTATCATAGCTTTGTTTTGCTGTGTGGCGGGACTATTACTATTTCGACCCATTACTTTGTCAGTATTTGACGTGCAGACTCAAAGAGAATAATTACTAATTTAGCGCCATACATTCTTTAAATATCGCTCGCCTGACAACAACTCTATCGTGCTGCCAACAAGCAAATTCTGAAAGCCACTGCTCAGTTTATCACGCATTATTCTCTCAGTACCTTTGAGTAGGCATTTATTTCGGAATAAATAATATATTATTAATTGCCAAAGAAATTTGAAACATGCGTCTCATTTAAGTAGGCATTAACACTGCTATTTCGTTGCCACAAGAAAATGCTTATGATCTTAATGTTCGTTTTGAGATACTTATCCCGTATATGTTTGAGTTTGATATTTCAACCGATCACCCTTGAGATACTGAAAATATGCTGGTAACCGGATGAAACCTGAGTGATGAAACAAGAGCTCTGTAAGACAGGTGAGATATTATTGGTGCATTAAGAGTCGCATTAACATCCCCTCCTCAACTTACATGGTTTACACAAGTAAATATTAATCCACGGGCCTATGCCGGCAAATGACAGACATATGGAAACCAAATTGATGATTCCCTTGTATTCAATGTGCGCTTTTAATTAACAAGCAACATATATATATATATATATATATATATATATATATATATATATATATATATATATATATATATATATATATATATATATATATATATATATATATATATATATATATATATATATATATATATATATATATATATATATATATATATATATATATATTACAGTTTGTTTTGTTAATGCAAAAGACTCCTACCTCAGCAATCCCATGACAAATTCTCATTCCATTCAGATAACCTCAGAATGTTATGTGGTATAGGCTAGCGGATTTGTGAAACTTACCCGGATGGCTAATTTCGATTTGTCATTCCCAGAATTCTTGTTTAGACGGAGCTGTTTCCTGCCTACTTTTGCATAGTATGTGTGCAGAAATCGCGCTCTTGAACGAAAAGGCGAAACCAAACAGCGAGCTACGTCGTTGGTCGGCTCGTATTATCGAGGGTGGGTAGCTTAGGCTAGGAAAACGTCTCAAAATATTGTCTTCTACCACCGCAACAGCACTTGCTATAGCCACAAGGACACCACTAGCTGCCATTTGACCAGCTTTGCTGAATTATTTAGGAAACTATAAGATCGCTCGGCCACAGCAAGCGATCGAGAGACTGGTCCTCAACACATGTAACGCTAAACACGTGTTATCTTCACATCAGACGAGACATGCAAACAAACAATGCTCGTCACCTTGCCCACATATGTTTTGAAGTCATGCCTGCTTCCAAAAACACTGCAAGGAAAACACATTGCTTTGCGATGTTCGGTTATTCGTCATCTCATGTTTGTTTCATTTTATAAAAGGGTATAGTGTTAATTTAGGAGACCTATGATAGCACTGTTGTGAGGGAACTTTCCATGTAAAGTATTCTCTGATGATATACTCTGAATACCGACCCACGGATGAGCTACCATAATTAACCTTTGCATTCAAATTAACAAAACTGTCCCTTCATCCATTACCAGCGATCTATGTCATTGTTAGCTTATTAACAAGGGCAGCAAAGTAGTCTAAACAAAATATGAAGGTAGGATATACACAATAACACAAGCAACGTCTGAGTGTTTTTGAACCGTGAAATATAACTGGTTTGATCAAATAGATAAGTTAAAATTATTTTCAGTAGCTTGAGTTCAAATTATGGTATTAAAAACAAGAAATAATTTCACCGCATAAAGAAAAGACGTAAATTGTGCCAAACACCGAGCGCAAAGCCAAATAATGCATAGTTACTATGAGAACCCGCCATACATTAGGTTGCCATTTCTGTAGCATATGTTGCATTATTACATTTTTGTTCACAGTAGATAATTCAATCTGACTACAGACTTAAGTTTGTCCATCATCTTGAGGATGAAAGCATCAATAATAGTACGTGTTCCATTCACGATAGTGGTATTTGCTTTAGGAAATTAGGAAATTGTTGCTTGATTGCATTAAATAAATTTCCCATCTTGTCGACAAAAATGTGAAATTGCAATAATACCACCCTGGGAAATCTTTAGTAAATAAAATACCGCTTACGTTTTCACGATGGTCTCTTCTCCAACAACAATCAGTCGATTGATACATCATACCCCAATCGAATTATAACCAAGTCGCCTCCCTGATGTGTGGGATATTACATTGGCTGAAATGGCAAATGTGACTCTATAGGATGTGGAGTAAATAGGGAATAGGTTTACCAGCTCAATAATTTGCAAACTAGGTATTTGATTGCAATTACACAGTGCCTTGCGCGGAAACACTAAAATGCCCTAAAATAGTATACTTCGTATCGACCTTAGGCATATTCTTAATTGTTAACCATCGATGTCAAACGTCGTCATGTGGAAACTTTCCTCTGCATTTCATCATGTTGCTAAAAAGTAGGACTTCAGTTTAATGTACACTTTGTTATATGCATCGATGAATTATATAAATATTTACATTTTAGAGCAACGCTTACTGTAATATTGGACAATGACCTTACAACACTGCTATTTCCGTTGACTTATCTGCTTGAGGATAATGTTTCCAACCATTCGAATATTTTGTAATACACATTTCTTTTCGAGACTAAGCTTGTACATGATCTGTTAACGGAGTACAATTAGGTGGCAAAACTCCGGTATCATCCGTATGGAATAGAACCATTAACATTAATAGAATTTTACTTCTGTTGTTCAAAACATGATAAATGGTAACCACGCTGATATGTTCAATATAGACTAAAAGATCTTGATTTGGATATCTATGCTAGCAATGTTGGCATTAAGCACTTATATCAGCTTCATTATGACCATGCAAATATAACATCCATAGCTATATCGCTTATAGATAGAACAAGTTCCATTCCTCAACAAAAAGCAAATGCAACTTTATTGGATGGAAGCAAAGAATAGAAAGAGAAAATTGATCCATGTCCGCTTCAGTCCCGTTTGCGGTAAAACCGAGATTATGAGCCCTAAGCATACACTATTTCTTATTGGCTTCCAAACTATCACCAACGAGGATATTTCATTTAAGCAGCCTTTCAATGAATGAGGTCTCAGTTTCGTCCGGTTTAGCACGTTAAGTATATAGCTAAATCTGCTTCTAAAAAGGGCTGATTAAATTGTATGAAGTTGCTGAATGCAACCAGGTAGAATGCATTTTCATTTTTTTCTGCAGAAAATCTACTTATGTTGCGTTCGTCCTCAAACCATGAGCGATATAACTGCACTATAGCGACTAATATGGAGTTGTCGTCGCCAAAGTTATCCTCAGAAAACAGCAGCAAATCACACTAGGGCACTATGGATAGTAATTAGGAGAGGCAAACACATCAATGCAGAATCATTTTCTAGTATGGCAACTAATCCATATGTACATATCACATGCATAAGTTAAATCAACATACCCCATAATAGCTTTAGTGAATAATGTATTATATTACATCGCCTTCATTGTTAGTTACTGGTCTCAAACACAAACTTATGATGTGCAAATTGACATCAAAACTGTCATTTGTCTATTTTATGACCGCTAATACGTTTAATAATGATATTGTGATGAATTAGGATTGTTATGATGCAGCGAGTATTGTCTATGCAAATGTTCCGAATTGCGTGTACAGGATTTATCGACTTTCATTGTGATGAAAATATCTTATTTCTCTTATGTTACTTTCTAAAATATGGCTTAGTGATAGTTCCTCATCCATAACTCTTTTGTGAATCGAATACCACAGCATAAGCCAATATGAAGGGCAAATAGGGTGGTGCTGGACTGCACACGACTTAACCTCATTGAAGAGTCAATTGTCATATAGGACAGCAATTTTGAAACTCAGAACAGGATGGCGGACTTCTACAAATACTTACGACGATGGCTGATGCCGAATTATTTATCCCTTCATATATAAGCTATTTCATATTCCCTTACTACATTTTGACAGAACGTACGGCAATCGGGTTTTGGAGCAAACGATAGACTAATGGTTACTTGTCGAATTTCTGAATAATCGTTCGTTAATAATACCACAAAGACTTATAAATGAAATGTGACCAATATTACTGACGTAAGATAACAGAAGGTGGTAAAAGGTGTATCATCATTATGACGCCCGGACAAAACCTTAACGTGATAAGCCAACAAATGTTCGGGTGCCGTAATTCAAATCGAAACAATTACAAATATGCAAACACTCAAAATCATTCAAGTTGAATGATGAAAACGCATTTCCCTTTATATTAATTATGACTTAATGTACTGCCGTTATGTAGGTCAATATGATCCGTGCGCACTGCTCACTTTGACTGGTTTCCTTACTGTCAATTATTCGTCCAATCAACCTCAACCTAGGTATAAATTGGCATCAGGCAAAAGGCGATAATTGCCTCCCTTTCATTGAAGCAAAAAAGAGCATATATTCTGCCCGTGGTTCTAGGTAATGCCACTATATATAACAAGCTATTTCACCGACTCCTTGTGCGCATTGGACCACTCAGCAGACCCTATTCTGTCATATTTATGGCTGCTGGTACTTAATGTTGCGCGCAGTTATTGCGTGCCGATAATAGCGCTAAAGTTTATATGACTTGCACTGTAATGCATATCATTGATTATCTAACCAGCTTCCTTTTAGCACAACCGAGCATATTTCATGAATTAAGATTAATCATTTGCGATAAGAAGAGGTTAACATGCACTAGCTATATAAAAATACTAATGAGTCAAATGATTGAGGGTGTAGTGCTAATTGATATTGGCAGTAGAGCGCATTGCAATGACTACTTCATGAGACGTTTTGCGCTCATAGACGTTGTAAAGAATATTATTGATAAAATATGCTCGTCATTAAAATGCATTACCATAATTAACATCGACATAAACTATTTAAAAGAAGTTTCCTTACGGGTGGCGCGTAATTCTGCACGGTCATTACTGTATTGTGCGCCATGGGAACACCCATGTTATATGTTAGACAAATATGGAAGTTAGATTCTTAGTTGGTAGTGAAAAAATAATGCAAATTGTCCTATATTACTTCCGCTGTATCTATGCATCGGTCATATATTCTCGAACGGTCTTGGTTCCAAGCAGACCATGCATCCAGGGAAGTTTAATCCTTGGAAAACGTTTTCGATTTTCTCTAATTACTCATAACAGAAGATTCAATGATGCTGGCTGCTCATCTTACTTGCATCATAGAAAAAGAGCACTCAGATGACAGCTACTTACTACAAGCTAATTAACTAACAATGTTACTAACTTAGCAAGATCGGTTACTGCTGATAAAATGAGTGGCTATTGGCTAGTAAACATGCTTCTAACAGAATCATAGAAATGTTGAACCAATCAATATCGTTGTTATGTATGTATGTGCTGCTCTGGCAATTAACAACCTCTATATGGACACAGTGGTATTGTCGTCATTACAGAAAGGCTTAGGTGTCAGTCAATGAAGTGAACTATTATAGTAAGCTTTACAGAAGTCAAATAGTCTAGAAAGCTTTCCATACAGATTTCTTATGGCACCGTAAGCGGTTGATACATAACATGAAATGCATTGTTTTATTGGTTTCGAACCGGTGCGTTATCCAGAGAACAATGTTACATCGTCCAGGTTCAGTGTGTATAAATATATGTCCAACCAATAACGTGTCATGGGCAGGGGTGAAATTGATCCACTGAAAGATAACAAACTGTTTACGCACATTTTGTAAAACAGACCCCATCTCTGTTTTCTTTTCATTCACTGAAATCCCGTTATCAATGTAACAATGTGACACTAATTACATGATAAAAAAGTTAGGCTTTCGATGTTTACACTAGATTCACACAATTGATAACTGTTTATATTTGAGCATGTTCCTCACTGAAATAAACATGATGTGCTAGTATATTGTTGAAATTATACACGAATACATAAACATGTCCGTTTTTCTGATGTAGTTGCTTTGAACCTTGAACGCAATATTGATACAATGCCTAAAAGACAGTGCAAAGATAATATGTGTGCATCTCTCCCATCAATGAAATACGGTTAAACTCTCTTTTAAGGATTTAATGGCTGCAAATGGTTAAAAAAAATTGTATTTTAGACTCAGTTTCGGTGCCATTCTTGCCGATGTGTTCTTATGATCCTTAAACAGCAGCAAAGCAAATAATGTCCGTGTGCATCCATCCGTGGGGAATAGCTTGTGCATTCTGCGATGATATGTGTTTTGTTTGAAATGCATGTGATTGCAAAAGGCACCGCAACAAAGTGCTTTTGTATTGAACCACTGAAGAAGCATACCATACCATACCATTACGCCACAATTTATGTTAAACTTATAAGCACACAGCCGTACAGCGATGCCAACCGCTGTTTGGAAAATTCATTTGCCGAGATAGATTCCTTGGACAAATAATGGCAATAGGAACAAACTAAATCTCTCAGCTTTAGACCTTAATGAGCCTCTTTATCTGCTTTATGGCGGACACAGTGTCCGGTGGGGAGTTTCAATGAAGAGGAAAAGATATCGAAGACACAGACTGGCCATGAATTGCATGATATGTAGCGACACTAGCAGTTTCTTCTATTCTTACTTAAACCTACAATGCATTTTTATTTTGAAAGTCCATATATAGCTGGTTAATGCCTGGGGGTCAATTGCAATGTACTCATGACGATCTTCCTGAATTTAATGTAATTCTTCGTAATCCCTGGTATTTCGCGAGAATTGTTTTCGCGTCGGCTTTCCTCAAGTTATGCATGTGGGTTAACACTCTACGTTGCTTTATATTTTGTGCTTAACTGTGTATAAGCTTGGGTAAAGAACACACTCTTGACTAAGCTAATTCCCGAACAGGTTTGTATAATAAACTAAGTAAACCATAAAGTTGACACGCTTCTAGTAACAACGGGTCATTACGAGTTGAGATAATTGTCGATGCTTCTTGAATTGTCGCTGGATTGAGTATACATATATAAAGACACCGCAAGTGTGAGTTGTCCAATAAGAAGCAGTGCTTGACGGCTGATGAAATGATAATCGACCAGTAGTCGACCATTGAAATTGTGATCGAACAGTTCATGATTGCGACGATTTTGGTACTCAATAACCGAAGCTAAACTTGAATCGTTGACAATTTCTATGAATTTGATAATGGTGGTCTAAGCTGGCAAACGCTCAGCTTCTGTGAACTGTGTGGTTACTGAGCTTAGGATGCAATTGTTTAGAGTTGATAAACGTAAAATATATTGCCAATGTGGACGGCGAGCCTACTAAAAAGATTTATCAGTGTTTCCATTGTCAAGAATTCTAACAGTGCCCGTACACAGCTCATTCATAATCTACACCAATTAGTATGCTTGTACTGTAACATGAAGCATTGGTTCTCTGTCAGATTAGGGAAGTAGCATCAAATAAGCCGTCTTCCTTAATTCTGTAGAACAGATCGGGGCATAGAAGCGATTACAGGTGAGCAGCAAATACTTATTACAACCATTCCTTTTATGAATAAGACAATTTTCAAGCTTTAGCAAATGACCCATTGGAGTGATTGCTATAGGATAACATTGCCACCGTGTTACAACTGCGGGTGTCAGTGGGAAATGAAATGAACTGCAAAGTCAAAGTTTAACACTGCATGTAACAACGAGGTACTGCGACAGCGACGAATGAGGATTATTATGGTGTTTGGAAAGGCCCCAGGAATTGCCGAAATACCCTTACCGCTAACCCGCTGCTACCGCTAAGCTGTTGGAGTTGGATCATTTACTTTATATAGTACGTGGTAAAATAGATTTCTAGCGTGATTTCGCTGCAGTACCGCCGCCTGTTTGCAAATATGTACAGTGAGGCGTCAGTGCCGATGATCTGGGCTTATTCTAAAGTCATGCTACATATCGCAGCCAATGTATTTGATCGTTGCCTTCTATTTGCAAATATTAATCACGCTCATCCGCATAATGAGTGTGCACGCCAGTTGCGTTTGCAGAGTAATTGCCTCTGCTATCTAAAAATAGTGCTTCAGTGTTCTTTGCATTAGTGACAGTACCAAGATTGTAAGGTCGCAATAAACCGCACCAATAACAATGGGCTTCATCGACCGATTCTCTAATAAAATCTGTAATCTGTTATTTAGTTTTATCTCGTTTGCCGATATCTATTGCCGTGCATAGTAATATAATATAACAGGTTGTTGTATCTACATAAAGGTAATCAGGGGTCAACGTTAACCTTATGTCACCAAGATGACCCTCTTGCGTTTTATGCAGATGTAAGAGTGAGCGCTCAGACAAGAGATCGCAATATATTGCAAAACATGATTTCCAACCGGGTGCATATTCCTTGATCTGCAGTCTTCCAGTGTTATTTGGTTTCCGCTTCTAAAATGATTGGTCCAAGTAGATATGCAAGCAATCATTTCATATCTTTGTCACAAAAGGAGCATCTGTGATTTGTTTGTCACATCTGTGTTTCCATATAAACTTAATCATATTCAAATAGGCTCTATATTTGGTATATTTTCAGAAGCATTGTACGCAGTAGAAAACAGCATTACAAGTTCAGATTATATTTTGACGAACGGCAAACATTAGCAATAAATGTATCAACGAAAATTATATGGTATTTCTGATGCAAAATATCTTAGATTTGAGGTATGGCGTAATTGTCCAAAACTGAATAAAGGTCCAACGTGTGAGACCTGCTGATGACATGCGTGCAATAGACATAGCAGCATATCACCAAAACTTGGTCATCAAACTGGCAACTTGGAAGACCATCCTGGTCGGAAGAACGCGTGTATCGCCAATGCATTTCAACTGAATAATCCGGCTCAGGTTAGCTCTGCCCTTTGAGCAAGTAACATTGCAACAAAAATATCTTACAGAAGTCGGAAATACTTGCAGAACCAAAGAAGTAGAAATCCTATCATCACAGATGTTACGGAAGCCAATACCACCGTTTAGGCCTCGAAGCAAGCAGATCTTACCTCATTGTGAGTCGCTGTACTATGTAGCGTTCCGCCTACGCACTGCATGCTGCATGGTTGTCATTGCTGTATTGCTTGGTATTAGGCTTTGTAGCGCAAAATGTCCTATAAACCAGTCTCTAGAAATAATATAAATCATAGTTTACGATCTACGTTCGTTGCAAGCTTAGCCACAACAGGATCTGAATATTGTACGATTCGTAAATAACATAAATGACTTTTGTAAATGTCGGCGCCAAATGTTCGAGAAACAAATCCTTATCATATCTGTTACGAACGAAGACAATACCTTTAATTAACAATGCACATACGGTCGTTTGTCGATGCAAAAATAGTGTAGCAAAGAAGTTATTTAGCCAATCATTGTCTGTGGATTCAGAGGCGTTTCCTACCGTTTATGCAATAGATAATAATCAGCTATAAATTGGTCCATTGACTGAATAGAAACTAACGATTAAATCATTTACCGGTTTATCAGAGCATAAATGATCAAAAAGGAAGTAACATCTATGAAATGTCGATTTACTCCTATATTCCGCCTGTATTACTATCCCTTTGCAATAGCAATCTCTTTTTTCTCTCTTTCGTTAGCGCTCAGACACTTTTTAAGGGACACTTGGTAAATGTGTTAGCTTCAGAGCCATCACAGTTTCAGCATTCCCATGGGCAAACAAATGCAGTCGACGTGCATTGTGTGGTATCATGATCATAGAGGTTATTACAGTTCATTCATCAACATACGGATAATTAACATTTTCTGCAATGACTGCTGGTTTTAAGGTGGCATGCCTCTTTAATACATTTCACTTAGCAAATAACAAATTCTGTCATTTTCTTTATCGTTATTATATGCATGCTTCTCCAATATTGTGTACTGCTCGTTGATTTGTAAGTGAGTGTAGATATTAATGAGTATTAATCATTGGCTTTCAATCACATTTGCCACATGAAATGTTTCGACCGCTTCATGTATTTTGCCATGAATCATACAAAACTGTCAATGGCGTGTAACCCGGGAGCGCAAATATTAAGCCAATTTCCATGTTTATTGCTTAGTGCAAAAAAGGCATTTTGCATTTCAACTGCATCAATTTCGGCGATCTTGGTAATATCACGATAACAAATGGCTTACAGCTAGGCCATTTAATTCTTCACCACACGCGTGCTCGGCCATATCGCATCCATGACTAATACTAGGAAAGCAGTTGAGGAATGTGTAAGTTCATTCTGTTAAATATGATTCCTACCATGGCATCACGGGCAGTCAACACTCAAACAAGAATTGGAGGCAGTGGGAGGATTAATTAGTCATACTAGTTGGTGTTTATCTCATCATTTTGTGAATAAATGAATATTTAGCGAAGCTTTGGCCTCATTACACGGTCTGATCGTGCAAAATGTAATAAGGTTGGCAGCACCTTACAGCAATAAAATGACGATGATGAGCAAGGCTTACTAAGATTCAACGTGCGAAGTGTCCTTATCACCAAAAACAACCAAGTCAATTCATTCTACGAGCGCGTTCGGCAGTGCGCGGATTCGCCTATGTATATGTATATAAAGGTTGATAACCGCGATGACACAATCTCCAATGAGAAGCCACATTGTTGTTATGCCACCGACGCCTGTGATCGGCTGCAGCCGAACAGTACACTTTGAACACAGTGGTGGCTCCAACTGGATCGCGTTCCGTGCTATTTTGTCAGTTTCCAGAGTCCTGTTATTCTGACGTGGAGAAGTTTGTCCTTTAGTTAGTGCAATATGGTTAAAATATTCATATTTACGGCACAATTATTCTAAATGACCTCAGAAAATATTATATTTGTGTATTTTCAGCAAGTCTGCATCCCAGGCTCCGGGGGTTCCGCTACGCTTCTCGCCCTAGAGTCTACGACGCGAGCAGCTCTAAAAGCGGCGCTTACGAATATTCATTAGACACGTTCGTTAATCTTCATGACCAATCAACGCAAAGGCTGTGACCCGGATTGACCTTAATTGCACGTGTCTGGCTCATGGAACTGGCTTGTTATACGCACCCTCGGTTCTATGTGACGTCTGGACATTGTAGTGGTCTGCTGCCAATGAGAACACATTGAATGTGTTCTGGAATTATGGGGCGTCTCAAAAGTTCAAATTGGCACCACAACAAGCGCTTTAATCGCTTAGCTGCACGATAGTATGTTTACGTGATAGTAAGTTAAAAAGAACCAATTGTGTCTCTGCTTCTCTCGCCGACTGTATGATTAACGGTGCCACCCAGCGTGAAACAACAAATCGGAGTGTTATAGGATGTGTGCCAGGCTCATAAAAATCATTCCATCAGTTGGACAAGTTCTTCGGAACTTGTAGAATTGACAACTGAGAGACAACGACTTAAAAGTATCAGAGATTGACCGAAAGACACGGCTTGTGATTGGAGCATCCCAAATCTGGGATGCCTGTCCAATTCAAGATAGTAAGCTCGCCCAGACCTGAAGGCGAGACTATTGAATATCAGTAACATATAAACAGCGCCCGCAGCCATCAGGCTTGGGGACCTTGACTAATTTTCAGCGAGGGTTCTCTGTTTTTGGGAAAATAAGGTGCAGGTAACATTACACTAAGTCTGGGACAGACTGATAGGATCATGTATAATAATATAAATGCAAGGAAGGTTCAGTTTTATCCCATTTGACGCAGTCATGACTACGGTTCTGCCAAATTACTCATTTTGGTAATTACTGAAAGTAAAACGTTTTCCCAACGCATGCTTGTCTACTTATCAAAGCGTTATGACCTTATCAAACTAGACTCAGAGAGTTTCTGTGTTACGCTATCAAAACAAAGTAATCAGCCGACGAGCGAGTGAGGTCAGCTGACCGGAGAGCGATTAATTCTCGTCACTTCATTGCATGTAAATATGTAACGAAAATTTGTCAAATTGTTGGTATTGTTGGATAATATGAAACTGCCGAGCATCTCCCTTAAGGACCCATATTGCCTCGAGAAGTATCTCATTATTCCCCTCCTTCTATCGTCATACGCACTTGTAGTCCACACTGCATTTAAATCCAAACTTCTCCTGTGGTCATATATAACTTATCACTGTTTAAAATTAATCCTTATCGTTCATCCGATCAGTCGCTCGGGATTGTATTCGCCCATGTTCGTCGACTTATGTGTGAGCTCTTTCATTGCATCAAAATCCTATAAGTGGGCCATATCTTCTCAGACAAAAGCCAATTCTTAGCAGGAGAGTTACGTGGCCATTACGCGCAGCGCCGAATTTGCATATGTATAACCCAATATCCAATAACCTGTTTGCAGCAATTATTCATATACACATGCACACGCACACACACACACACACACACACACACACACACACACACACACACACACACACACACACATATATATATATATATATATATATATATATATATATATATATATATATATATATATATATATATATGTATATATACATATAGAAATAATATATATACCAGAAATATATATATATATATCTTATATAAGTGCACATATGTTTATATCTATATATATGTTAATATAAATGTAAATATATATATATACATATATATATGTATATATTTATGCATATATATACATATAAATATATTTATTTATATACGTATCTGTTTATGTGTACATATATATATATATATATATATATATATATATATATATATATATATATATATGTATATATACATATAGAAATAATATATATACCAGAAATATATATATATATATTATATATGTGCACATATGTTTATATCTATATATATGTTAATATAAATGTAAATATATATATATATACATATATATATATATATATTTATGCATATATATACATATAAATATATTTATTTATATACGTATCTGTTTATGTGTACATATATATCTATATATATATATATATATATATATATATATAATATGTATATAAATGTATATATGCATATAGAAATGCATATTTGCATGTACAATAACTATATATTAATATATAAATATGTATAAATATATATATTAATTCATGTGTGCACATATGTTTGTATATATATATATGCTTATATAAATGGAAATATACATATACATATTTATATATGTATATATTTATGCATATAAATATATATACATATAAATATATATATATATATATATATATATATATATATATCTAAATATATATATATATACACATACGTAAATGTATATATATATGTATGTATTTTTATATATGCATATATATATCTGTTTATATTTATATATATATATATAAATATATATGTATATATATATATCTAAATATATAAATATATAAAAACATATACGCAGTTGTATATATATATACATATATTTATATAAATATATATATATAAATGTATGTGTGCATATAGAAATGCATATATGCATATAAAACCACTATATACATGTTTATATTAATGTAAATATATATACACATATTTATATATGTATATATTTATGCATCTAATATATAAACATATATATATATATGTATATATATATATAAATATATAAATATATGTATATAAATATATATATATATACATATATATATATATATATATATATATATATATATATATATATATATATATAGAAATGTATATATGCATATAGAAATGCATATTTGCATGTAAAATAGCTATACATAAATATATAAATATATATATATATATTAATTTATGTGTGCACATATGTTTGTATATATATATATATATGCTTATATATATGTAAATATATATACATATTTATATATTTATAAATGTATATATATATATATATATATATATATATATATATATATATATATATATATATATATATATATATATATATATATACGGTTCAAAGCACTTCTGAAGTACATTACAATAAGAACATGGTTTTCTTATACCCGTCAATTGATGTCTTATTGGAGAACAATCAATAATCATATTGCATCTTCTCCCCATGACGACTACGTGAAAGCGTTGACACAAGTTACGATATCGTTTAGCACGACTAGATGAGTTCATCCTTATAACCGGTCTTTTCATTATTAAATGTTTTGAATATGGTCTGTTGAACCTCCAATTGCAATACCGAGACTGCAGCCTCTTGCGCACGCATGAATTTACCATTGTGCTGTTGCCCATCTCCAAGCCTCTGATGTGCGTCCTTACAAGCCAATTTCAAATATTGCTCTTACCATTATCCAGTTAGATGTTCTAACGCAAACACACTAGGTTATACGAAGAGCATGTACGCTAAACGCACAGCAGCCGGTCAACGGTGTTCAACCCTTCTTGTTAAGCTTGAAATTATTAGCCGTCTGTCACCAGTCGGCACGTATGGTTTGTGATTTATGCTGTGTGTGATCTTTGATATAGCATACCGATTGGTATATCAGTTCTTCATTCTGCTTGAATATTGCTGGTTGCACAACAAAGTGCAATGCATTTGATGCCCTGTTGACCATAGCATAGGTTAAACTGTTATAGGCTGTTTAGTTCGAAGTGTTGTGATAGAGCTTAATTGTATGTACACATGGACAAGAGGCATATCCTGTGCTAGATACGTTCACGGGCATGCATGAATGATTTGGTTATTACAATCACTAGCATGGGGAAGAGAAAAACAGTTTTGTCACCCACCGTTGCTGTGAATTGGTTGCTACCTAAGTTAGTGTATTATAGTGTGGCATTGAATGCATCCCATTCGCATTCTCATGGATCAAGTAATCAAGTAAAGAGAACATTGTTTGTATGGGATGAAGCAAACTTCCGATTTATCTACCCTCCAGCCGTACGAATGAATCATTGCATTTCACTGTGTAGATGGATATTACCTTCAGCAGAGTTGTTTAGAATTTAAAACAATTGTGATGTTTGAAAGCACCACGATTTAAATTATTCGTTGTGCGTTAATGAGTCAAAGTCATCAAATATAGGTTTGCAGTTTAGCTGATTTTGGCACGTAAATGTGGATGTGGCCAATATAATCGTTTCACTCAAACATTATTTTCCTCCAGGGGAGCCCGGTCTATGTTTCAGTAGCGTTGTAATCGCACTTACGAGAAAGGTTCGTTTCACTAGTGTACAATATTGTGGAGGCAGGGGTAAGCACGTTGATTATTGACAACTTATGCCTCGTATTCCGGAGCAAAAATTTTAAATTAATGTGCAAAAGCGTATATCAGCTTAATATACTTAGACGGTCAAATCTTCACTTGTAATGGCGTTTTCTTATTTGTCTTATTTGCCATATCCGATTTTTGAATAGGAGAGGACAAGCGCTGGTTCACATTGTCGGACACACGGAAATGAAAACAGGCATTTAAAGCTGCAATGCAATGCTTGGTTGAGGTATGTTTAATCACCCCATATGGTCTTCGTCATTTGAACGACTGTAAATGTGTTCCAGAGGACTATATCAATTAAAGAAATGCTCCGTTGGGACTATATCAGTCCAGTTATAGACTTATAGTGCATTTTTACACTGATAAACCGAATTTTAGAGAAGGTCAAATCGAGCAAGTCAAATTCATCAAATGGTAAATCTGTACTGTGTTATATTCAGGGGTATGATTTGATGAGGACTGGTTAAAATGGCGTTTTGTACAAATGTGGTTGTACGAGGGATCAACCTTGAACTCAACAAAGTGGTGAATTTCGATACCTAGAATACGTCTCAAGTTCCAACGTAGTCATTTGTCTTCGATAATATGCAGTTTTCATTCAGACTCAGTCTTGTATACTGCTTAAATGTCTTTTGGACAATAAGATAAATTGCCTTAACTTGAAAATCAACTGCGCTTTATGATACCAAAAACATCCCACAATCTCTTTTCTATGAAGTCACTGCCTTAAATCGACGTATTGAATTGTATTCTCAGAAATAATGACACTTATTGCAGTTAATGGGACCGTGGACGATATCATGTATCATATTTTGAACCCCCGCTCACTTCCTCCCACGGGTTTGGTGCGGGATAAATATGTGCCAATATAAAAGTTTATATAAATCAAACTGTACCTCGCGCGATATATTTCGATCCATGTTTTACTCTTGCTGCTGTTCCTGGTGGTACAGCTACACAGCACGACATATATTGCTATAAAGGATCACAGCTGCATCAGAAATTACGGAGTGCCTAGACCTCATTTGGCTGGTATAATGAATCGTCTCATGCAATCATTCCTCATTGTCAAAGCTATTGGTGCACATGAAAAAGAGGTTACGGACGCGGGCGGCGTTATCACCCAAATGTCCGATACATAATAGTCTCTTTTGTCTACTGTCGGCGCTGTTCTTCGGTGTCAATACGAAATCAAAAAACCCTACACAGTCACAACATACACAATTTTAATTTTACTTCACGTTGTGCAGCAAAATTCCATACGGCCACAGCAGCAGTACAGCAGACTTAAACAATTTATTGCACCCGTCCATCTTAGTGCGCATGCGCAATAGCAGGACGCCCGAAAGCGCAATTTGTTATCTGACCTGATCCATTTTATGATATTCTACTGCAGAATTAACAGACGCAACAACTTATCCTGCAAGTCGTCTCACATATTAACACGTACCGAATACTGAATGACAATCGGTCAAATCATCAAACAAAACAATACCCCTTTTGTTTAGCCCGGTTGAATCTTCTTGAAATATGGCTTCATGAAACATATCATTGTCGAGTATGTGCTGGAATTAGATTGCTGCCATGTGTAGTGAAACCAAGAAAAATAGAAGTAATTACCAATTCTATCGCCTAAATAAATGCACTAGGTTCGAACGTAAGATTTCGATGGCAAACATAAAAGAGTCACTATATGTTTGACTGTTACCACTGCACCAGAAACGTTATTGGTGGGAGAGGGGGTTGGGGAGAGATAACTTAGGTACAACGATTGCCTAATTTTACGTTCAGCATGGTATTGATGCAACGAGAGGATAAGACATATTTAGGCTGGCCGAAAAAGACGGGAACTGTGGTCTCAACGGCTTGAATACTCTATACACATTTGGTTTTTGGTCGACAATGCGATGCATCTTACCTATCTTTGTTGTCAGCAGGGACATTCTCCTACGCCCACAAAACCAAATGACGTAAAGAAAGCCACGCACATCGATATCTGTAGTGACAGCCTGGTCGAATCCTGTAATCTGTTGTTTAATAATTATTACGATTGTCAAATACAATCAACTGTGCATCTGAAGACAGCGTTTGACATAAACACATTAACTGTATGCACTATTGATTTTATGAGCGACTGTAACTAACCAGTATATATTTAACAAACATTGATAAGCATGAGAAGACTTCATCATTTGGGTTAAATGGCAACACCAATATGTATGTTCACCTGTTCACTGTGGTAAACCTTGATGACTCCATGCAGAAGATCTGTGAGGGCACCGTACCCGATGGGCATGACCTTACAGCATCATTATGGTTTCGGTTGTATCACTGATATCAACGTGCCGATGTGACAATAGATGCATTACTGGATCTGTGAGTGAGAGGATGAATAATCAAATGAAATGGGAAGAAAACAGGCATCTATTTTGAACATTTGAGCAATTCGTAATGACATATTCATATTCCAGACAGAAAGACGTCATACGTTCATGCCTAGTATTCATTAACCCAGAAACTGATAATCAGTCAATAATAATTTTCTATGAATGAACGCTGATATTTCACATAGTCATTAGTCAATGTCAAGGTTAATGTCTACGTTATGCTGAGAGCAGGGGATTAGCACTGGTGCATGCCTGCCCCTTTTAAAGTTCAAACCTCCAGAGAAGGCGCGAGAAACAGGTCCGCCGCGAAAAAGTTCAGCAATATATCGTGAGTGAAGATGTACGACACACTGCAAGGTCGTGGAGCAATGTCATGGGTCGACAACCGCATTAGCAGAACCGCCCATCGACATGTAATGTACCAAGATAGATCCATTAACATTCTATGATTGCACCCTGGCGTCGGTGGAATCTCTCTTGAAAAATATACGTTCCGCAAGCACAAAGCGTATTAGCAGTAGCAGATGGAACAACATATGTTCAGTAACCCTCAACTGGAATAAACGCCGTCCCAATGCCAGCTATCAGACAAAACAGAGCCTGCAAAACAGTAAGATATAGTATGCACAGTTAAAGAGGTATGCAATAACTATTATACTCCCATTCCAATGACGCTTGTTGTATGGCGTAGTTTTGGAATAGTATACATATAATATTTGCACTTTAAGATCTTTGGTTCATTCATCAACCATTGGCAAAATGGATACCGATTTAAAAAGCGCGTTCCAATGGATTATCTCAAACGGGGATTGTAAAACCGAATTTTTTCGACAGCTTTGATAGCATTGTGTGAAATAATATTAACTGACGTATATGATACAGATCGAGACATTCATTACTCAGGGACAAAATTGCCATTGCCAGCTTTGGCATCAGTATCAGCCACTTGCATCCTTGATTGCCCGATAAGCGCACAAACATCATTTAATGATTCTGGTGGACGTTTTTAATCGGAAGTGAACACCAGGCTAACGTGCCTGTAAAAGAAGTTGCGGACCAGCAGTAGTTTATGCACAAAAAATATTGCATACGTTCCATGGGATATTTACAAGCAAGAGGAATGGTACAAGAAGGTGAAAAGATATGGTGTTTGGTTAATGGGGTAGAAACGAAAAGTTTAATGCATTTCAAACAAATATGTAATCTTTGTTTGACAAACACGCCAACTTGTTAGTTTTCATCATTAGTGCTGTTACTTAGACTACCATTGTGTATATCTCACATTGTCTTATAGGCGTCATCTTCCGACGTCCGACCAAAACACATAGTGATGTTTCAACGGCGACTTTGGTACCTCTTGTCACATAAATAGATGGCATGGTCAGCATTTGGTTATCATGGATATAAAACATGACAGATAGAATAATGGAAGGCTCTGGCCAGCGCAATCTTCCATGGATGGAGACATCATGACAGCCGTAAAATTCCATTCAAATTCGATTCAATAGAATCATTTCGCATTGAACAGGAAAGCTAAAGAGATAGCATCGGAGCAACAACTCTTGTATATTACCCCGCTTTTATATTTTGCTTTCGTATTTTTCCGTGTCGTTGCTCTGCCCAAGCATAGGTAAGCTGGTCGTCTGTCATTTGCAGTGCGCGTAATGGGTCCCGTTGAACGAACAATTGACCTGCAATGGCAGAAGAATGGCATTGCTAGGCCATAAGGTACAATGCTTTTGATACATTTTATCGTCTGGTTGTCAGTGCCATGCTAAGTAAAATCATCTCGACAGGTTGATACCTCACCATATCTCACATTAAGGTAGTACGTTAGTGTCATAATTGAAACTTCCATTTAATCGATCACGTCGCTGCAAATGAAGGTGCCTTTATTGTAATACTTCTGTTTTATGTAACAACAAATCTACGGACCATGACACTGATATATCTATCTGCATTTTGTATATTACGTTGCCACTGCGGGTGATAATATGTTTGAATCAATGTACGGCTGACCTCGGAAAATGATGCTAGTAAAAAGCCAGAACAAAGATGATGGTACTGATATAGCACACCCAGAACTTGTGCTGACACTGCTTCTGGCAAACAAGCCACTTTTCCATCTCAATGTAATTGTTACAATCAATCTCGTTAACTGCACAGCTTCCACAGCACCGACCTCCGACGCCTGCAAAAGGGTAGTCGCACACAGCCATTGCGTTCAATTTACAATGAAAGGAATTGAGCGGTCATTGGTACCCAAGAGAAGAGGTATAGACCACAAAAAGAGCCAGTAGCAAGTATTTGTAGCCAGCGCCGCCCACAACTGGTGAACTTTACCGGTCATAAAAGCGGCATAAACAGTCAAAACAAGTTGACAGAAGTCTTTCATGCTGTCCTCTTAAATGTTAATGCAAAATTCGAAGCTGGCATGAAGTCCTGTATTTCCTTTGTCACTGATAGAAAAAATGTTGTATTTGATTTTTGAAAGAATTCCTATTTCGACATTTGACCATTATAGCAGTAAACACGTGAGCCCATTTTATTGGTACAGCAGGGCAAATTTACAGAGCAGCTAATTATTGCTTCATAAAAGCCGCATTTGAGGTTAAATTTAAAATCATTGACAGCTGATGTTCTTTCGTATTGAGTCACAGACACTGAGTGGATGATGAGGAGGTTGATGGGTCTGTAGCGATAACCGCACTAAAATGTTTCATATCTGTTGCAAAGAAAAAGCCTACGCCACGAAGTTAGTGGGGCCACATGTGGTGAGTTAGAGCAGCTATGACTTGCACATATATTGGATACTGTTCAGCATTCTAACATTAAAACTTGGTGACATTGCTCTTACATGCCAAGCATGCCATATTTAATAATGGGGTAATTATTACGGTCTGAGGTAATCATTTCTCTGTGCACTATTCGCTCTACGACACACTGGAATAGCTATATCAATTTGCACACAAACGCAAGTGTAACACCATCAGCGGGACGTCTCGTAGGAGTGTAGACATATTTTACGTATGACTCAAGATGGCTTGTAAGGACAGAGAAAACAAGTCATATGGAACGTCTCGTAGAAGTATAGACATATTTTACGTACGACTCAAGATGGCTTTTAAGGACAGAGAAAACAAGTATTGCCCAAACATGCGGTGAGCTCGCTGCAAAGTTCATTTGTGCGCTAACGATATTAAATAGCAATTGTGAGGGAATGCTAAGCCGCATTATTTTTAATGGCTCTGGCGCAGAGTTCTGTTTTATCATGATTGCTAAGCATCGAGGCAATGATTATTCGTCACCATAATCTAAACAGAATTCTCGCAAAGGTTCTCTGTTTCGTTAATCACACAAATACACCTCAGCTGAATCAAACTACGAAGCGACTGTGAGCCAGTAAGGATATCTCAACAAATTACGGGTATCCATTAAAACAAATGGTCTTTTACCTCGAACCTTATAGGACATCCTATATCATTTCAAATGATTTTGTGCAATCCTTAATACGTTTGACATACCGCTAACTTAGTTGAATGAAGGATATTTCAACTACCAGTTAAGGAGAATGTCTTGCATTTTGTTTATCTATGACTCAAGTTGTGCAAGTAGAAATCGATGATATACCAGTTAGAAAACACACTAATAGAAGACTGATGATGTTTCGGCAAATGTTCGATCAGCATTTGAGTGAACCAATGTTATATTAATGTGAGTTTTGTATATTACACAGGTGGTCAAGCTCAGTCGGCGTTGTAAATAAATGATCTCGCGTCTTATACTGGCAGGAGGGCTTCATTAACTCCCCAGATACATAACCAAACTTCGGAAAACGTGCAAAAGGTAAAAATTATTTTAGAACCGTGTGTAAATAACTGAAACTGCAGCAATGTGAGCCAATTCATTAGCTGATTGCCCTCACGTTCCACCAGTGGCATTATGGGTCCTACCATTGTGTTAGCTGCCGTAAAATGATCGTAGAAAAATGCAACGAACCCTCACATATTGTGTCTCTCGGCAGATGTTTGGTGTTCAGCAGCGATTTAAAAACTAACAGATGCTGTTGTGTTCAGTTGATAGCCATGGCGGCTGTACGGTGAAATTGATCGATGTTGCTTTATCTTCAAGTTTATTCATCAACAAATAACGTACCTGCAGGTTTTCGCATTCGTTTCGGCACAATATAAGAAAAGTGGATCAGTTCATTGCTGCGTGAACGATCGTCGCCAATCATCATATGACTATTCTAATGGACACTGCGTTATCCAGTTATACAAGAAAGGTCCTAACCTTGCGACAAAGTCATGGGTAACCATTGTTTTCAAAGCGTCAATCTAATGACCCAAACAGATATATGTGAAAAACAGCCTGCAATGTATTCACCCTGGTGCTACAAACAGAATTTTTTATAAGGTTAGTATGCAATTATAAACTTGTCAGATTTGTAACGAGCACGAACCCATTTTGCATACCTGATGCCATGTTCTATAATTTCGGTTGTATCCCTGCATTGCACACAAAACCAACAGCTTTTATGAGAGCCACCAACTGCAACTTAATCGAGGGCAGCAAAATGTGAATCAATCACTTGTTTAGAATCCTACCCAGTGCAGGTAAAAGTTATTTAAGTTTCGTCCTAGGGCATACACAAACATTTATGACTTTGGCGATTTACATTGACTAAGCCCACAATCTCATAGATAGCACAGAACGCTACATTAAGGCCTTAGTAAAGAATTGTAATTCTATGGTCAATGTTGCCGAAAACGTGTATTTTAAGTTAAACATTTTAAGTTACTGTCTAATATTGGTGTACTTATCCACCTGGTACATTGTCGATGCATTGCATTTTCTTCTCAAACGGCTGACAGAGCGAGCGGCAGTAGATATCATATGGTACTAATACCCCCATCACAGCAAAACTATGGTTGGCCATCAATACAAATACACCTTATCACAAACCAATTTGACCGAACAAAAAAAATTCTTGATTTTGCCTTTAGCACTGTATGTATCACAGGCTAGTATGAGATGGAGGCAAATCAGACCAAGCATAAATAAAAGACTTGTTATTGTTATTGCCATTTAGGGTGGTAACCCGTATCATTTTAGTAAGTATCTACGCTTTGTGATGTATCATACGGATGCACCCGATCTCTTATGGATTCAATAATTTCTGCAATCTCTTGTAGCTCTGATTGCAGCGACAATAGATATGTTACTGTGCCAATTATTTTGCATATTATGGTTAATTGCAAACCGGGTTGATAACACACTAAGCATAGTATCCGTAGAGATACAAGCTGACTTCGAATCTTCCTTCGGTTTTTCATGAAACCTGTAGGTTGAATATGTTTGGCAAATATCCGTACATGAAACAAGTGCAGAGATCTTTGAGTAATGCCTCATATTTGTCCTTGTCGTATATTCCATCTGCTGTGGTAAAGTTTAAACAGCAGGCAGTTGAGATTCTTCATAAATTCTTTTGAGACAGAAATTGTAAAAAAATACTTGCCCTTCTTCGTAAATGAGTACAGCAAATCAGTATTATTAGCTGCCGCACGAACATATCACACAAGCTACAGAAATACGTTATATCATCTCTGAAGCATAAATCATCGCACATATTTCACATTTACTGCACAAGAGTCCGTTTTGTTGGTAGTTCCTTTTTGAATGGCAGAGGTAAAAGACTACTTGACTGTCTACGCAGCAGCACAAATCATCGCACAGATTTTAAATTTACTGCACGGGAGTCTTTTTTGTTGGTAGTTCTTCTTTGAATGGTAAAGGCAAAAAACTGCTTTACTGTCTACTCAGGAGTAGTACATATTGTTTTTAATTTTCGCTTGCCTTGATAATAATAACTGTGTTTCTTCCATTGTGTGAAACTGATTACGGATGCTATCACTTGGTATCATTATAGGCATTTAAACATGATAGCGCATGATGGCTGTTTTTTACACCATCATCAATTTGTCATATCACTACCAAAATATGTGCCGTGGAAAAGGCGTCTGCCAGCAACATTATGGATTTATATCACAGACATCGGCAATCGAAATTGCGATCACCTAATGTTAGTTTCCGTTCTAATGCTATGCTTTTATTCATTGACGAAAGAATTTCAAACTGCAATCATATTATCGTATGGCATTAAAGTCGGTTTGCACCCCATTTACCAGGATTGGCATAAACATCTTTTTTTACGCAACCACAGAATGTATGACACGTTTGGCGGAATTAACACGCCGTTTTTCGCTTGCATACATAACAATCAATTAAATTTTGGCTCATTTTTGTATTAAAAGAGCTTTTTTCTCAGTAAAATATCTTCATATTGAACAGGAATAACGTAGATCTTTTCCAACGCGTTGCTAAATAACGGGGTTTCTCATTCTGATTTATTTTTTTCAACAGATTGTTATTTAAACAATGCCATTCCGTTTCGTTCTCTAAGCTGAATTTGCTCGAATGCATTGCAACCCAATATATCTGGTTTTACCATTGAATTCAGCAATGGACATCATCATAGCCTGGGAAGTGCATTCTGCGGACGCTCCACAAAACGCGATTGGCTATTTTCTCTCCCGTCCATGAAGGCTATGTGTGACAGCGTGGACATCAGTTGTTATCTTTATGTATTGGATTAGCATCCTTGACGACATCGTTCATCCCGTAGAACGTTGTAAGCATTGGTAAATTACCTTAAATTTCAATACCTCGACCGAGCCGTTTTACTCGCTCGTGGATTCAAAGTTCTGCTCTGATGTATGTACCTTCAAACCAATATATTAACCACGTATTGCACTTTTTCGTATGAAGTAAGCAGTAATCAAGATATTGCAATGGGTAACACTAACAGCCTGAGCGTTGCTAGTACAGCTGCCGGACCACCATGCCTGGCGCTTCTAATTTAGCAATGGATATTAGCCGTCTGTCGCCTGTAAAATTTAATTGGTAATGATTCTTGCTTATCGACCCCGAGAAAGAGTTCCATATTAATTGTAATGCTAACTCCTTTAAAAGCACGATATAGATGTCTCTGGGTTGGTGGATCCATTTCCTAGACAAGAGGATGTGAAACACCAGATCCTTTATTAAATAAGAGCGTGTCTCTTTTTTCAAAATTCTTTATTTCCTGACCTTGAACTGAGTATATAGCAAACGTTTGACCAAAATAACATCGCGTATCATCATGTTCCTTTTCTGCATCAATGCATCCGTACCATGATGCAAACAATGGTTGCTATGTTTCGCTATTGCGCGATGACAATATGTAAACAATTTGGAGGCTAGACGCTTCGAAATTCATCATTAATTTTGCCTAGGACAAATTCTGGAATGAACCACGATATATGTTATTCGTGCGAGGAGACCAAAAGGTTTATTAGGGTGTCCTCAAGTGCAGTTTTGATTATTTTTGTATACTACTTGAACCGTTTGCGAATATTTGTTTCCAGAGTAATTGTTTCGTCATTATTGCATATTTAGTGGTGACAATGTTCAACGTATTAATGAAGACATTTACCTTTGTGGACGAATATGCGTTCTGCAAGCGGGTAAGGACAGCTACGCCGGTTACTTTCCCCAAAGAATACCCGCAATTGTTGTTCACGCTGCTATATAATGCCCCTAAGCCACTCGTTGCGTTGTTATGTAGCGGTACATTTGCTTTTAACGGAAATACCTAGAAAGACCGCCGTTGGTGGTCCCACGCTAAGATGAAGGATATAAGGCGGACCACCCTAGATCTCATCTACCCGTCTGTTGCTGCAAAGGCAGCATTTACGAGGACAGCAAATCTAAGTCTTTTATCTTTGCCATTCAAAGGCACGCATCAATCAGGCTCCGCTGAATCGACTGCCTAGACTCAATTTGGGCGCTGAAATTAATCGACTTGTGCGATCAAGCCAAATAACCCATCGCTTAGGTTTTGGTTTTATCAGATGATAAATCTTCGCTTCAAAGCCATTTAAATATATAAAACTGTATATATTCAAAACGTTTTATAATACTGCTTGGGTACTTATGAAGAGGACATGGGCCTTCCCACAACACTGTCTAACTGTCATTACCGCCCACTTTCACAATCCCGTTATTATATTTATCTCGTTTTCCCTTACTTTGTACGCTTAAATAGTTTATTCATACCACTTAGATTTATTTGCCGATGTTCGTTTGAAATGTGTTAAATACCAGGTGAATTCAGGTTTGGCTGCGACTGTAGGACTAGAATTTAGATTAGATTAATTCAGGTGATGAATCACGCATTATGATAGTTGTGTTAAAGGGTACAACTATGGAGATAAATATATAACTTTTGTGGATGGATTTAAAAATAGATAAACCATTACACAAAGTAGGCAGAGTATCATCATTGACCAATTTACGAAACTTAATTCGTCTTCCTTACAAACTCAACCGATATAAAGTCGTAGGTTATTGACTTCTTAACGTTTTCTTATGTCAATATCAACATCGTCATTATTGCGGTCTATATAGTCACCTCCAACAATAAATTCCCGAATGGTTTATTTATTTTTGGCACGTAGCTGTTTTACTGACCAAAGGTGGTTTAAAGTCAAACCCTTGTATTTCCATTTTGTGCTTAAAAGCGCGTAGGAAAGGATGTTGTTTTTATATCCCTAGTGTATTGCATGTATGCATAGGATGAGGAGGAGGAGGAAGAAAGCGTCAGCATCCTCCTTAGCATTAGCCTCGTAACAAGTCATAAATTATGCAGTCACAACAAGTGATCACATAATATCGCATTCCCTGAAATATACATATAGACGATGTGAAACTTACGTTGTAATCTTCCATGCATTGCTCAGAACCAGCGATTAATTAAGGTATTTTTCGACTTATGACAATAAGTCAGTACCATGCGTGAGGCATGAAATTTATCCATCTCAATGACATCAAACGTTGCGCTTTGTTACGCCGGAGACGATCAACTAGGTTTTGTTTATTAGTACGCCCATCGGTAAAACTACCTTTTTGCGTAGCCACTTTCAAATTTAGACACCGCTGACCCGCATAGGAGTTTCATACAGGGAAGCCAATTCTATGCTAAAAAAATATTCACATTGCCATCGGGCATGCATCACATTTTGATAGCTAATATGTAATTGTTTTGGGTTCATAATTGTTTTTTAAAACTAAAAATATGTTATTTGGTTTTATTATCTGAAAACGGGCATTGTTATGTTAGTAAAAAGCATGGATGACAAACAACTTAAGTAAACATATCGTAGTTTCCACTCTTATACCCATATACAATCATTCTTTAGCTGCCCATGTCATATCATTATAAACAATGACATGCTAATATCACAAACCAGCGTCAACAAATTCCGCGAGGAATTTACATGTACTGACTAATTTGCTGAAACTGTTAGCATTGATATTGGCGCTAGTGCCAGCCGTGCCTTTTAACCCTGAGACGAGGACACAATTAAAGCACAATAACGGGCACAATATATGTGGCAAGAAGTGTCTACAAACGGCTTAAATGATTTAAGCGTTAGTGATTGGGTGTTTCTAGCGCAACGGACGTACTGGAACCAAGTTAATATAGCAAATTAACAAAAACAAAATTACAATGAAATGCTGCATCTTCCACGTTAATCATTCAATTATATGGTTGCTTTTGATTGACAAAAATTACCCAATACATAATGGTATTGGGTGGCCACGATACAAAGGCCGTTATGCCTACAGGTGCCCTACCAATGGTAGTCAATAATTAAGTAACTACCTGGAAGTCTAAAAACATTGCTTAAAACCTTTGCCCAAGAAATTACTTAATTATCTTCTCGGTAAACTATTCACTGGGCCTTCCATGGTTTTGGGAACCTAATTCTTCTTAATTATGTCCTTGCCACAGGTTTTGTCAAGATGTTCAAAGGTCCCCGAAGTATTGAGTTCTCAGCCCTGCGAAGAAAGACACCAATCATCAATGGCTACTATTTTTCAATGAGTGCTTGATGATTCTAACTTGTATTGTGGCAGTTGCTGGAGCGATCAATTAGGTAGGCTGAAATATCAGAATCCATTTTCCACGGTGTGCATTCAGATATGTCAGTACTAAAAAGTGCAATCGTCGGTTGTACCTAGTGCAGACGTAACGGCTACGAGCTTTATTGCGCGCCTTGCTACTCTTTCAAATACATATCACGTTGAAGGAATGGTAATCACTCCGAAATCGCATATTCTGTATATACAAACTCCTACAGAGAGACTAGTAAACGTCTGTCTGATCATCTCAAGAAGTATGTTAGCCATTACGGCTGCTGCAATGCATTGTTTGATGGATTGTATTAACTTATCAATAATGGCACCGTAATGCTCTTCCTCTGGCGCATTATCTAGAACAGAACCACCAATGAGGTATTTAATATTTTCGCTAGCCCGACATAAAAGCTTTATTCATTACTCCCAGTCTAAAACGTTATATAAACTTTGGTGTAGATCATATTCCTGGTATTTGGTCCTAAGTCTTGAGTAAAGTATGTTATTGGCAAATTGCTATAACATTACGTCAAGAGCACTGCCTAGATCATTAATTAAGATTGGGAAATTAATGGGTCCAAGCACTGACTCTTGAGGGACACCACTTACATGGTCATGCATACCTTATGGAGCTCTGTGGTTGACACTACAAACCATGCCATTCTCAGTCAAAATAGTTAGGTCAAGAATGTTCGTACCTATAGTTGGTTCAGATTCATGCTTAAACAGAAGGTTGTCCTGGACTTGTTCGACAGACGTTGCACAATGGTCAGGCCAGTTAATATCAGAAATGTAATAATCACAAAACAATCAGTTATTGCCCATCTGCAAATTTATTGGTTGAGCTGTTTAGCGATCGGTATACCACTCCGAGGTAGACATGTCGACTTTACAGCACAAGTGCGATGCAAAGTCACGGCACCAATAGCGATTATGTAACGTAAACGATTATACCCCACCCCCTCCCCCTCTTCCATCTTTACTATCTTCTCTCTATCTTTCCTTAAGCATAACCTGCATGTGTTATATCAGCATCTTTATTATTTCCATGTGTGAAATTCAATGAAATCGAGACGTTATGCTTATGGATGAATAAGAACCGGAACCCAATGTATGCTTATGGATGCTTAACAGGATTAAGTGAAAACATTATTTACTGTGTTGACCAAAGCATAGAAACTCAAGTAATATAATTTATTCATTTGTTTGAGTTTGAATATGGAACGTTTGCCTGAAGTGTGCAAAGCTGAATAGATGCCTGGATCAACGTATGCATAGTCACACTATGTGGACATCAAACAAACTTAATTGCATGAGCTAAAGAGCGGAAATGTATTTGGAAGGCTGAATGAATAGTGATGCGTCTCAGTTGTATTTCACATCAATCGCCCCATTATGCAATGGTCATTTATTGTGCAGTCAGTTTAATCTGGAACTATATTACCATATAAATGCAGCAAGGCAAGGATACAATAATCGTATTGCCTAGCCGTTTGTACAGCTATACATCATTACAATGTATTAATCAACCGTCCAAAGATTTTTCCTGCCATTTGCTTGACTACAAATCTAATGGAAGGGTCACAATCATTGCAGAGGTATGTGCCGTGTGCATTCTGTGTCAGAAAGACACCAAACATGAAAGGCTACTGTTTTTTCCAAAGAGTACTTGATCATTCCAACTTGTATTGTAGCAGCTGCCGGAACTATCAATAATAAGGTAGGCTGAACTATCAGAATCCATTTTCCGTTACAAACGCTGGGTTAAGATTCAAAAAGATTTATTCGTCGATTCATTCTTTGTATGACCTAACGGCCCACTAACACTGTAGCAAAACCAATTCATAACTGTATTTCAAGTTGTATGAAGCGTGTGAACGTCACTAGATAGCTGTTAATAGATACAAAACATAAACTTGTTCCACTTCTGACTGGAATTTTTCGCGAGCCTAGATAGTTTTTTTTAATAGGTTTGGCTAGGTAGTCGTCGGGCTTAATATAGATGCTAGAAAGCCAAAGTGAGAGCTTTCCTTTCGTGGTATTTGTTAATTCTTTGCGTATCTTTTAATACCTAGGGTTCCATTGTGATATACAACACCATAAGCGAGGCCGCAGTGGGTCGTTTTCATAAGGTGTCCTTTGTAAATCTATTACAAGATGCAAATGAATGTCTTTGTGTAGTAGTCATAGTGAATTCATGATACAGAAGGTGAAAAATGGGTAAACAGGGAAACAGTATTTGACGAGTAAATAACTCGGACGGATAAGGAAGCCAGTCGAGATACATTATAATCCCCTTCACCTAATGTCGACGCTGTTCTTCGGTGTCAAGACGCTATATTGGTACAGGGACAAAACTCTACAAAGTCACATCATACACAATTTTCATTTTACTTCATTTATGCAAACATCGATATGAAGTACAACAGACCATAGCAATTACTTCCACCCGAATATCTTTCTGTGCATGTGCAATAGCAGCCTACCCGTAAATGTAATTTGTCATCTGACCTTGACCGTTCGATTGTAATGACGAACATTGTACATGATATCAAGTGACTCCTCCTTGCCATATATACCCTTGAACATGTACGCACTATCTATGCGATGCCGTTAAGCGTTTTCACAGACCGTTGAAATTGTTAACGACATTGTTCGTGCGAACACCGAACCCCCTGTGTGTCCAGAGGTAGGATAGGCCCAAGGTATCGCCCTGCATGTCGTAAGATTCGACTACTAGGGGGAATTTTTTTTAACGTTATTGCTGAATATCAAAACCATCTCGGTGGCGGCAACTAGGCTTAAGTAAACACCTCAACTATCACACCAGTGACACACCCTAGGTCAACACCTAGGCTACATAATTTTTCTGCTCATCTTAGTGGTATGGATCAAATATATAGGCACTTAGTAGGTAATAAAGATGAATGGAAGAGCCGTCATCATTCTCTTCGTTGCAGTATTAGATCCCTTATAGGTCCGCAATCATCAGATCACAATCTCGAGATCATCTTCACGTACCAAAACTCTATTTGACTCTTTATCATTTAGGATACGTCAACAAAATAAGTTGTAGGACTTGCGCGTTCCCGTTGCTTTGCTGAATATTCTATGCACTCTGTATGTAATATAAATGCACATGACCGGTACACAAAGCTTTTATATTACATCTTGTAATATGTTTCGCAGCTTAAGATAACCATGCATTGCGACGCTGTTGATGTTCAGATTTATCGCCTTCGTGTACCAGTAATGGGTTGCATTTAATAATAGTCCAAAACGACGCGTGCAAAAATATATATTAATGTCAAAACAGAACCGAATTTCTGGATAGATAAAAACATTACAAAGGCAACAAACATTTTAAGACAACAAGACCACTAATAACACAAAGGATAACATGTCAAATGTCGAAGGTGATTTTTGGCGCAGCATTTGTATATTGTTTGATGACGTCGCTTGTTCTGTTGTGTCATCATTTAATTTGCGCCACGTTGGTTTTTAGACGTGTGTTTTGCTGATACATTTTTGCGATAGCAAAGACTACTAATATCAGTTGCATACTGATATCGGAATAAGCCATAACCTTATTGCCTCCATATAGAAAATCTGTGAGCGCACCGTTCCCAACCTGCATGACCTTACAACATCACCTTGGTTTCGATTGCGCAACTGATATGAGCGTGCAGAAGTGGTAATATATATGCATTACTGAATCGTTAAGAGACAGGGTGTATATTTAAACAAACTGGAGCGATAGCACACATCTCTTTCGTACATTGGAGTCATTCCTAATGACATGTTTATATTCCCGACAGATGGACATTATGCGTTCATCCCTTGTATTCCTTATCCCAGAATGTAATATGAATGTTCTATGAATGAATAAGCTCTTTTTATGCTAGACTAGTACTCTCCTTTGATAACGAACAGGCGATAACGAAATATGCACACCAACTATGGATGCTCTTTGGGAAAATAACAATATAAATTTTAAAAAATGAAATTACGAAATAAATATCAGGATGAACATATACACTTACTCAAACTACCTCTGTGTTTACCTCAAATTGTGTGGTAGGCGTCATCTTCCGACTTCCGACGAAAACATACAGTGATATTTTAATGGCGACTTTGGGACTTCTGGTCGCACAAGATGATGACGTGGTTACCATGGATATAAAAGAAGATACATAGAATAATGGAAATAGCTCTCACATTGGTCCATGGAGACATCATGGCCGATGTATACTTTCATTCAAATTCAATTCAATCGAACCATCTCGCATTGAAAGGGAAATCTAAAGAGAGAGCATCGGAGTAACAACTCTTGCATGTTCCCCGCTTTTATATTTGGGTTTCTTTCCATTCGTATGTTCTCCGTGTTTGGCTTATCTCTCTTTACTGTGCTCAAGCATATGTAACCTTGTTGTCTGTTGTTTGCAGTGCACTGAATGGGACACGCTGAAAAATAGACCTTCAATGGCAGACCGACTGGCAATGCTGTGGACATTTATTATTGACTGGTTGCAATGTCATGCTGAGTAACATCTTCCATGCATGTTAATATTCAACATAATACATTTTGGCTCGGGTGTTGTGACGGCAATGGCAAAGGAAGTGCCCAATTCCTCATCATTACAATCATTCACACGTCGTTACAGAGGTGTCGATCAATTTACAGTGCCCCTGATGTTACATTTTACGTGTAAAATATGATTGATTCGTCTATGTGATTGTCTACCATTGTCCAAGGTATGAAAGCCACTGCGGCGCAAATTAACTGCGCACACACTCACCGTACAGCAACTATTGTTCATGATAATAGATCTACTAGATTGCACAACGTCAATCTACTGTATGCGTGGTGATGATTTCTTTAACTTACAAGCTAATTAGATTGCTAATTCCAATGACCGGAGCATACTTCTTAAAATGTAACAATTTGCTTAAATTGGCATAAATTGACTTTAGCCTATAGGTTCTACGAGAAAATATTGCAAACATTGCACTTAAATATTTAGCAATATGAAATCTAATAATATTAGGACAAACAGATGGCAATAACACTTTGAACGCTCAATGTTTTTCTTCTCAGGAATTCTTCAACGCAATAAACGATGTGTCAAGGTTGTGGGGTGCGTTCAGCGATAACATTTAGTTTGCTCATTGTAGCACACATTAATGCACTTAAATTTCAATGCGATTTTGGTGGGCTAAAGCGAATAGATCATAAGTCGAAAGTAACGCCAAAGCAATGCTGATGCTGCACTATAATTATGGCACACGATGCTGTAACTACGTTACTAACATGCGATTAGACTTATAACCTCGGAAATTATTTACACTGGGTATGTTAAGTACACACTAGTTCAGCAGACAGCCGTGTTTTGTTTCCTTACACATGACAAACGTTTACTGCATTACAACTTCATTGAAAAGCCAGATGGTCTCCCATTTTATCGCTGTTTTTATCACAAATGCTTTCGAAAAGAATGCAGTAGACTGAAGCGGGTAAACATTTGAACAAAAACAGACCAATGCGACGTATCATAACAACGCCTATCATTGACAGTTTCAAAGATTCCAAACATATTGTTTTGGGGAGATTATCTCATAACATAACTTATACTGCATAACCTAAATATTGTATCATGTGAGGCATGGACAAATAAATCACCGATATAATAAGACCGAATGCAATGAGCTCTGCCTGTTTATTGAGCACAGTCACCGGCCCCTAGTAGTTCAAATTGCGACAGCAGCTTGACTGACGAATGTTCCGTTATAATGAATATCAGGGCAATTGATTTAACCCTAGTTAATTAGACTCTATATCAGATCAGTGCGAGCAATCACATCACCCTTAACAGAACTACATAGGTGTAAACCAACTCATGAGTGGCGTTTTATGTGACAAACTTATGAAATAACCTTTGTTTACGTCATTCGTGTACCTATCAACGTTTCAATTAAAATATTGTTTGCATATACCATTAGGCTTGGATTATTGGCACAATTTCCCATGTAGATGTTCATTTTGCGCTCAGATAATATAGCGCATCTATATGCTACATTGATAAAGGTGATGCAGTAGAGGTTCTGGTAAGACACTCATCATGTGGAGAATGGACGCTTGCAGCCAGCGCACGTAATATCACTTACAGCTTGCAATTTGTCTACCGGGTTAAAGTGTACATTATTATATACGATCAATACAGTAACTATATTTCTGGGTCGTGATAACACAGAGAAATGATTGTCATTTATTTAACATCAATGGTGGTATATGTGTATTGTGTTGTGTGTGACTTCACTGAATAGTAATTCTCTCACAACCATTTTCTCTTGCTAAAAAAGTATATTTTAAAATATTTTATCAAGATCCTGACACGTTTCCAGCATACCATGGCACTGGGAGGTTAAGCGTAGTTGATATACATTTACAAAACATTACTGCAGGTTGGGGATATGTTTATTGCATTGTTGCTTAAATTAAACCGGCCCAATGAATGCTAAAAAAAACCGTGGGTCAAAATTAGTGATTGTATG
>CM067358.1:45247495-45260372 GCA_034190875.2 Urechis unicinctus | reverse complement strand
TAGGTGGTGGCACCCCGACTACCTCAGAACCATGCATGGTTCCATGCATGAGGGTTCCAGTAGTTAAGAACCATGGGAAAACATGATATGGTAGCGGATTCCGCTACAAATACCCCAAAACCCATGGTTCTTAGCTACTGCATTGAACCAGCTTCCAAACATGCATGGTTCTTAGGTGGTGGCACCCCGACTACCTCAGAACCATGCATGGTTCCATGCATGAGGGTTCCAGTAGTTAAGAACCAGCTTCCATGGGAAAACCTCAGAACATGCATGGTTCCATGCATGAGGGTTCCAGTGGTTAAGAACCATGGGAAAACATGATATGGTAGCGGATTCCGCTACAAATACCCCAAAACCCATGGTTCTTAGCTACTGCATTGAACCAGCTTCCAAACATGCATGGTTCTGAGGTGGTGGCACCCCGACTACCTCAGAACCATGCATGGTTCCATGCATGAGGGTTCCAGTAGTTAAGAACCATGGGAAAACATGATATGGTAGCGGATTCCGCTACAAATACCCCAAAAAAAACCCATGGTTCTTAGCTACTGCATTGAACCAGCTTCCAAACATGCATGGTTCTGAGGTGGTGGCACCCCGACTACCTCAGAACCATGCATGGTTCCATGCATGAGGGTTCCAGTAGTTAAGAACCATGGGAAAACATGATATGGTAGCGGATTCCGCTACAAATACCCTAAAAACCCATGGTTCTTAGCTACTGCATTGAACCAGCTTCCAAACATGCATGGTTCTGAGGTGGTGGCACCCGCGACTACCTCAGAACCATGCATGGTTCCATGCATGAGGGTTCCAGTAGTTAAGAACCATGGGAAAACATGATATGGTAGCGGATTCCGCTACAAATACCCTAAAAACCCATGGTTCTTAGCTACTGCATTGAACCAGCTTCCAAACATGCATGGTTCTGAGGTGGTGGCACCCCGACTACCTCAGAACCATGCATGGTTCCATGCATGAGGGTTCCAGTAGTTAAGAACCATGGGAAAACATGATATGGTAGCGGATTCCGCTACAAATACCCTAAAAACCCATGGTTCTTAGCTACTGCATTGAACCAGGTTCCAAACATGCATGGTTCTGAGGTGGTGGCACCCCGACTACCTCAGAACCATGCATGGTTCCATGCATGAGGGTTCCAGTAGTTAAGAACCATGGGAAAACATGATATGGTAGCGGATTCCGCTACAAATACCATAAAAACCCATGGTTCTTAGCTACTGCATTGAACCAGCTTCCAAACATGCATGGTTCTGAGGTGGTGGCACCCCGACTACCTCAGAACCATGCATGGTTCCATGCATATGTGAAATAAGTTTCATAAATATGACGTTTATAATAGTTAAAAGCATATTACGCATAGACATTTTGCGTGATTTGCTTTGGCGTCAATGACTAGACTGGCGCCAGAAGTCCTCGATTCAGTAGAATTTTTTTCAAATGTCAGAGACCTTATCAGGTGCATATCTTGATGGTCAAAACAGTGACCAAGCCATTATCAGGTACATAATCAATGACCATTGCTGCCGTTACCGTTTGCAGGCCAATATGTCACCAAGTGTTGGCATAAGGACTCACATAACCCCTCCGCTGGCCTAGCGTTGGCATTAAGCACGGCTTATCGCGTCAGGACGTCAATTGAACCAAGGTGTATTCAACACAGGATTGGAGATTGCCCTATATAACGAGTGTGGTCATCATCCATATCATCTCGTTCTTCTTGGAGAACTCATCCCCACTACAGCTCCGAAATACTAAGAATACGACCATCAAAGATCCATATATCTACAGCACCTTGGACTTCGGTTTCGACGCCAATAGTAAGTTGCCTACAATACTCCTATCTTATACGACATAGAAAATAACGCAAACTATTTATGCGTAATATCCTTATAACTTCGCAATTATGAATCTCACATTCATCAAACTTTTTTTACGTGTTGTTCAACAGAAAATAAACAGTTCCTGTGATTTTTTTAAAGAGATCTTAATTTAGTAAGGAATTATGTTGATTTTTGCGAACCAACCCCTTCCGTGATATTATCGTCGCCCGGAAATTCTTTTAACTTCGCGATTATGAATCTCACATTCATCAAACTTATCTTCCATATTGTTCAATATATCATACATAGTTCCTATGAATTTTGTAAAGATATGTTGCATCATTATTAACTTATACTCAATATTGCGAACCGAATATTATCCTTGCCCGGGAATTCTTATATCTTCGCGTTTATAAATCTCCCATTCATCAAACTTAGTTTGCGTGTTATTCAGTATATACATAACAGTTTTGTAAACATACGTAGTTTATTTGTTGAGTTATACACATACATATTGCACATGCCCTAATACATGGGAATTTGCTATTCACTTATAAATCGCATTCTAAGGCTCGACGAACGACTTCAGGCAAGGTCGAATGGCCTTTTTCACACCTATGTCGGCCGATTTTGTCTCTGTCTGCCATTTAAAATAGGCTGATAACTATTAATCACACATAAATCAAACTATTTATCCATACGGTGCGATGTACTATCATTATATCTTGAAAATTTGGTAAGTTTATCGTATCAGGTTAAAAAGTTACGACTATATTCGCACAACGGCCACTTTGACTAACCAAGCGCCTCAGCCGTTATTATGGATGGTGTGTGCGTGGGATTTCGACGATCATTTGTCACCCACCGACCTGCAATTGTTTCATCAGACCAGCGGCTACGTGGCAGATAAGTGTTTCATAATGCTACAAGTGACCATCGCAACATGCCACTATATTCAGCCAAATTAGTATGCATGGCCTTTAGAGGGGGCATGTGCGCCACAACCTGATACGTACGCTTCCATCCCAAAAAGCCTCCATCATACAACTACAAAAAAATGGCATACAACATTATTTCAGTTTCCTTATATATCTTCATACACAAAGCATAATTTCTTAACAGTCATACCTCACTCAGTTGATCTTTCATTTTGTTTGTAGCCACTTTTATTCATGCTACGATTAAATATTGGCTTGGTTTGTGTGTTACACTGTTCACAGCGACAGGGTGTTTGTCAAGGATGCTGGTTGCAGAGAACTTCTGCGCCAGTTTTGCTCAGTCAAACTGGACAAGGAATCAATGGACAAGCTGAGGGTGCTTCTTTCCAAACACCAACCAGCACTACTGCCATTCATGGAGGAAGTGGTAGAACAAGGCCAGAAAACTTGTCCTCACACCATCAAGCAGCTATTGTTAGCTCTTGTGAGCAATGCTCCTGTGTGTGCCCTTATTCCAAACAAACCTGAACTCCACAGGGTGATAGAGAGGATAGTAAGAGGCGATAACATTTCTCATAGTGCCTCTTACATGAAAGTCCTGCATTTGCACTGCCCCTTGCTGCACCATGTGTACATTCAAGGGCTCAACTCCTCATTCTTGCCAGTGTTGGAATGTGCAATTGCAATTAGTCAGAAGCCATTCGAAAGAGGAGTCAGCCACACATTGCCTACTGCTCCTGTTGAAAGGACTGCTGCATCTTCGTTCCCAAGTATCCCCAAGCTGGTCGAGCGTGGGACGTATGCCATGGACCAAGAGAAATCGACTCCAGGGGACTGCACAAAAGGGAAAGCAAAGAAGAAAAAGCAGATGGCCCTGACGAAAGGGCTCTTCACCTTGTCGTGCCCACATGGTGTGTTTCAGTTCAATGAGATTATACTGTGTCACATTATTTTTATTATATGCAATATCATATATTTACTACCCACTTATTAAGCCAATTTGATTTAAGGAATTTGCTATGGAGTGGACGTAATGGAAAATTACGAATCACCAGATGTTCCCTTCACCATCTTGCGGACTCGTTTTGAAAAAGGTGAGACTTAATTTTTGGCTTTACGCAAGTGGCTATTTCTTTAGTGGTATGAGGCAAATATTTACGTAAGGATTAATGATTTCTACTTCTTCTGTTCCTTACGTAGCTCCCAGCACTGTGGTGTATGACAATGCATGCAGACTCCACATGTATTGTCTCAACCGCGACCCAGTATTCTTCCAGGATACCAAGTTTTTGGTTGACCGGTTGCATTGGGGCAATCATTCAGGTACATTCTTTATTGGGTGCTATCTCTAAGGCCTTGTTGACCCTGGTATTTCTCAAATGTGTAACCAACTATTTTATGCATTGGATTTATTGAATCTAACAAGGTGACATGAAACCAAGAATATCCAAATGTTATTTCACAGGTAAAATTGCACCACTGTGATGTCATTGTAATGGTCTTTGTATTTATTGTCTCAGGATGTTCAGAGGGATACAACATATCTATGTACCCTTCGAAAAAGTGCCTAAACAGCCAGGTGGCAGAACAGAGAAACTCGTCTTTGGTGAAACTGAAATCTATGGTGTCCAACATGACCATGGACAATTTCTTGAAGCATGTGGAAGTATTTATTTGGTTCAGGAATCAGTTGGCCAAGTCTGAAATGCCTGACTCTGTTTTCAACAACAAAGCACTATTTGCGAAACTTGCTTCACTATATACCGCACAGCACCGTTGAATGTGTCTCGTCCTTCTTTTGTTGTATATTGTAGTCTGAGCATTCGTAATGTTGCATCATTGTCACCACACACGCACAGCACCGTTGAATGTGTCTCGTCCTTCTTTTGTTGTATATTGTAGTCTGAGCATTCGTAATGTTGCATCATTGTCACGATATGGAAGTTTTGTGGCAGATCAGTATCTAGCGGAAATTCTGCATGGTTCTGGTTAGGTTTTATCGATTGCCAGATCTAATGTGATAATGTGTAAGGGTATGAGCACCAAGTGCACTTGGTAAGCATCATTTTTAGCTGCCCTTGTTTAAAACTATGTAAACAGTTCTATAATTGCCCTTGTTATTTAATGGTTTTCGAATGATACGCTAGTTGTATGCATAAACATGTAATGTCATGCATGTTCTTAACTGTGTGTAAATGTGACATGAACCATTATCTACTCTCACAATGGGTAAAAATGTTCCATAACAGAGCTAGGCTGTCCGAATGATGTAGTAACTTTGTCAAGGTCCTTGTATTGAAAGCTGTCCTGCCATGCTTGCCTGGTGTTAATTATTGTCTTTATTGAACATTTCAGTACACAGCAAGTATAATAAATGGCCGCTGACAGTATTACATATTCTAGTTCCTTTCATCTTACCATTCCTGCCATTTCAGTTGAGATAAGATAAAAGCGCTTCTTTCGGTGAGGTATTTTGGTTGGAAAGAATAATATAAATCCAGACAACATGTGCTCACATATACTCAAAACTTATATATATATATATATGTATTTATATATATATATATATATATATATATAAATAGAGATATATATATATATATATATATATATATATATATATATATATATATATATATATATATATATATATATATATATATATATATATATATATATATATATATATATATATACAGATATCTAATTGTATATATACAGATATCTAATTGTATCCAATTGGTCCCCATTGAGCGCAAAAGGCTAGCCCAGGGACAACGATGATTTTAAGTGCATGTCGCATACGGTATTTATGTATGTTGGCTCATAGTGTGCTTGTGTGCAATATATATATATATATATAGATATATATATATATATATATATATCTATATATATATATATATATATATAGATAGAGATATATATCTCTATATATATATATATATATATATATATATATATATATATATATATATATATATATATATATATATATATATATATATATATATATATATATATATATATATATACGCTGAACGACGAGGGTACATACACAGTTATATTGGACTCCTTGAAGCGGCTAAACAATTCATGGCGATTGTAAGCCCCGCCATGATTATAGCATGCACCAGGTAATACATAGCCCAAGTAAGAATCAGCATGATTGATACTTTCCCATATTAAGCATATCTTCATAGCGATTGTGACATTACCGACATCAGGATCAATGTAAAAACTCCTACAAATGAAAAACATGATTGACCATGAGTTCAATATGGCAGTACCACTATTTGTGTTAAATGTTTCCTTGGTTATGCGCAAGCAACGGTTACCCGAGCAAGCATCATTGCAGTGGCACACTACCGACACAGGCATCATCGTCGATGATATTCCAGCAGTGCTTGATTTTCTTGACCATTTGGTGTGCAGTGTTAGGTGAAATCCCTGTGCACTTATGAAATAATACACTAACTGCTACTCAAAGCCAGCGTCAGCAGGTTTACATAGACGCAAGTAATTTTTTTCTATTGACATGACATAGAGGCTCATGATAAATAGATGGACCGAAAGAGCAAGCAAGATTACAGCAGCACCACACTCGCCTAACAAACCTTTTCGGTCCAGCGATAGAGCTCAAACAAACTCATTACCGCACTTGATGTTCTTAGCTTGCATCTCAGCTCCGCAGAAATTGATGTTCGCAAACAAACAGCTGAATAAGTAATCGGCTAACATTTCTGCGAGCCGTTTTGTGTTTTGGGCGCCTGCTTCCGTCACAGGGGAACAAGTTTCTTTTCATATATAACCTTACAACGTAACATGTACATGGATATGCCATACCAATAGCAGTTTTAAATGTCTATAATAGAAATAAATACACATTCTGCAAAAGTGTCAAATCTACGGCCGCCAATTTGTCTCGGATGTTGTTCATTGCTTTGTACTCGATTTAGATAAGCGTTCTTGGTCTTTAAAAATCATCTGCTAACTTAAAATTGCGCAAATGTTTAGTTCATATCACCCCTGCGATCGAATTCGGATGCTCGACGATTAGCGAAAAACGGCGAGGATATATTGACATTCAATGAATGAACAGCAGATCGCGACGTTGTAAGTAATAAGCACTGTGTAACCAAACTGTTGCGATAACAATATATGTTGTTGCGTTTTCAATGTACTTGTAGGTTTCGTTTTGCAAGCAATATGCATTCTGGTGCTCCTCCGTTTGGCTATCGTATCTGATTCTGAATTGTCATATCATTGCGCAATTTGATGAGCAAATTCCTGCTTGTGATTCATGTGGCATGCTTCCATAATTGGAGAGCAGATTTTCTTCCCTAATATAACGTCAATTTAATAAACGATCCGCGCATTTCAGTATGGATCGTTTCGCTTATAAGATAAATTGTCACATGCTAGGTGTGACAGTACACTATGTCTGTAACAAAAGACGGTTACATATGTGCGAGTGCCGTAGATTTGACACTTTTGCAGAGAATTGAATTATGTATATACATGACTTATGACAACAATGTGGAGGTATTTAGACGTCTTAGTTTCACACCAGTTACATAAATAGACCTCAATTTATATCGCTCTACTACCGTTGTAACAAGTTGAATTTATGAATTTAACCGTCGTTGTATAGACTATTCGTATTTCTTGACAGTGATTATAGGTATTCCACAGCCAAGTCATTGGTACTTTATCATTTTGAAATAGCTATAAACTCCAAGGTGTAATGACTTTAAATAGCCACATAATCTGTAATGTCAAATCCCAAAAAAATACCATCAATACGCTCGTCGACAAATATGTGTCACAAGTAAACCAACAGATTTGAGTCTATCAAGTGTAAAGGTTTCAAAACAAATTCTAAATTGGTACACATGTATTTTTTATTTTATCTTTTTGTAAACTTTGATTTGCGAATAAATGATATATATATATATATATATATATATATATATATATATATATATATATATATATATATATATATATATATATATATATATATATATATATATATATATATATATATATACGAAGGAAGAAGAACTTGAAGTAAGTTTACATATGTAGACCTCGTCAATTAAGCATACTACGAAAAAATCTTATTTCAAAAGGGCATTTCTCAATCAGTTTTTACGATCAACTAATCAAGCAGGATGTTTTTTTTAATTTAGCATCTATTCATTACATTACAAAGGTGGCTTTACTGTATGTTTATGGTCTCTTTTTTGTTAGTGGATTCTAGTTTATTAGTCTGTTCATAACGTTTGATATAACGGGGGAGTTTGTATGAAGTTAACCAAACAAGCCATCACTGGAATAATTGTACCTGTGCTATTCTGGGATGTTGCACAGGTTCTTGTAGTATTCTTTTTTGAAAAGCACCCTATATTCATAAAGGTTGTGTCAGTGTAAAAAGACTTGATGTGAATTGATGCATCTGTTGATCAAAGCTTCGCCGCCCACTCTACGCTGATGATGCCACCAGCGCTATTTTAACTACATCATGGTCTGACGCGTATAGGTATTACTTAACTTATAATGACGTCGAATATATTTAATATGGTTATATTAAGAATCCCTAAAGAAGATTTTCTCTAACTTAACACAGATTGTTGCATCGCTGAAATTAATGCATTGTTTCTGGAACATCAAAATCTCTTCTTCTTTCATGCAAATTGCATTGTTTCCTGGTTTCGTTTTGAATATGTATAAAATGTCGAAGACGGTACATGAGTTTCCTTATCTATCAAAACGTAACATACACACAACTGGAAAGGTTATCAATTTGCTGGCTTGATTTAACTATTTAGAAGTTCGGTGACATATTGGTAGATAAAGTTCATTGTGGAATCTAAAGGATATATATCAGCTAAAGAATGGAGCCTAAATACTGAAAACGGGCAGCTCATAGCCATGCAACACGTGGACATTTTAACTGTTCAAGATGATCACAACAAACCATTCGACTTTCATCTCTTTTGGTGCATTCAAATATACCAACACTCATCCAGTTAGTACCCACTCAGAGAGTCAAGTTCTTAATACGCGTGCAATACCAAACATTTATTTTCAAGCGTCCCTGTTCATTGCATTATTATCTTTGGTTTGACCAAGTATAAAGCCGGTGTCTAATTTGTGTGTAGTTATTTAACTATAAGGCTAAATCAACAATATGAACGTCGAATGAACTGGCACCGCATGTTGTAAACTGTTAAAGACCTATTCAAAATGACAAAATCAGGATCAAATTTATCCAACAGCGTTGTCAAAATGTTTGTGTTGGATACATTGGGACCTGAAAGTTGTGGTCTTTACTATGTCCTAACTATCGCAATAGTTGCTATCACGTCCTCTGCTAAATATATTGCCAAATCACTTCGACCGCATGCATCGTTGTCGCGATGTGACGCATGATAAATTGTCCAAACCTTACATACTGAAATAGCTGCAGCTACAAAAAATTATAGCATTTTAGTGCAGATTATGGGAAATAAATTAACCCCGATTTCTTGGTTCATAAATCACTTCAACCACATATATGCATATGCTGAGTGTGCAAGACTTGCTGTTGCATGACGTAAATTAGTTATTGCTTTCCACAATAACCAATTCGCCTTTCGTTGACTTCCTGTTGCATACTAACCATACTGAAGCGAGAAGAGATGCATAATAGCTCGCACAATAAAACCAGCCAAATTTTTTATCTCTTTTGCCAGGTTTTTCTCCTTCCTGGCCCAGCCAAATGTTCCAATTGCCATTTTGTCAAGGTAAGTGGTATGCCGAGTTGACCTTCTATGTGGCGTCAGCGTGTAGCAAAGTCATGGACTCATACGAAATGACGAATGAAGTTGAAACATGCAGCAAATGGCATCATTTTATTGCTGATTGGAGCATTTACATCAATCTGTTTGCCATGCTGTAGAATTTGATAAGATCTCTACAAACCAACCAGCCAACCAACCAACTAATTACTAATATACTTATTTACTTGGCTTTTCATACGTCGACCACGCTACTAGGTCTATAAAATTGACAACAAACCACACGTATTGTACCAGCTAGTGCAATCTAAATATATCTGTGACACAGCACGTTCTGACCACGTAACTGTTATTACCACCGGAGCACAATGCATTGAACCGCTTTGGCACCCGGGGTCAGCTTATACTATATGTACTGGGAGGCGCCGGTCATGCATATGTCATAGGATGACAGAAGCGCCCTTTGATAACTTGAAAGACACCCCCGTTGGAACATCTACTGTTGAATTGTATACATAATAAAGGTTGTGTGCCAAGCATTTTGAAGACTTCCAGTTGATGAATCCTGACCAAAGCACAAGCTTCGGTGGAATGCAATCCCTACTTAGTTTGATATACCAAATCCTCCATCAATCATTTACCGGAAATGTCCCGCTCCTAAAGAAAATCAGCAGATGCTATTCTGGGACCAACCAAATGAGCCAAAGGTATTTAACTATCACATTCGACAACAAGTAATATCAATTCCCTATTGATTCTACAATAACCAAGCTTTATGGATGATTATGATATTCTTTCTTAAAACATATCATGGACAATAAAGGTAAGAGTCCCAGCGGCAAAAGATAATCTTCCCTAAACAAAAGGATATATCAAACAGGTGTTTGCTGATGTGGCATGTTACATTACCTATATATTTGCAACAAAAAGGCCCAGTGTGGACCAGGGACGACACATTGTTTGCTTTGTCTGTGTTTTACGCTGGCTATCTGGGAATACAAAATGGTTTCCATCCTATTCGTTATGCATTCGATTGCTGCTCCGACCAAGCAATATTTGAAGCAGAATTTTGCGGCAATGATTATTGAAAAGGAATTGTGTATGTCGAAATGTCCATTGAGTCAAATCGTCCCTGCAACAGGCAAATTGACATGGTTGAAGATTTTGAAGACTTTGGCACAACAGAATATTTTGCTTACCATTCTTTTGCATTAATGGTCATTCTTTTAGCATCTACGTGGAAGCATTTTTGGTTTATTTGTGCCATTTGGCACTGCACACTAACTAGACAGACTATTGTTTTGAGGTCAAGGACCTAACAACAACGGACACAGACACGTCGACTCTGATAGCATCTGCGCGTTTTATTCTTGTCGATCCACCATATGGTATGTATCTGCACCAATGATAGCGGAGAGGTAATATACCTAGGATAAATGCAATAGGTTTGTTGTATCATGGAGTAATCACTCATTATTCCATGGTTGTATGCACTAAAGAATTAAATCGTCAGAATTACCTCGGCCTACCGGGTGACTATATTGGAAGGCAAGATACATTTCAATCGCCTCGCTGTGTGTCCATGGAACGAAACGTATACCATAGACATACAACTAAGTGAGTTACAAAGCTCATCTATATCCTTACCTCCAAGGAAAGGATTGAACTCGTGGCGAGCGGTTGGGAAATATGGTCGCAGCTGCGCCTGATCACGACGGCCGACAGGGGCGCTGTTGACGTTTGTTTGTTTTGTCTAAAATCGTCGATGTGCTACAATCTGCATAATCCGGTCTTGGGTTTTGAGGGTCGCAAACGTCATGTATGTTGAGAAACTTGCTATTTTAATTCTTTTAGGTGGAACAATATTTGCTTGCGCTTGAAAGCTAGTTGATCTGTGCGCAGTATTTACACGTGACGCTTCCGTTACAACTTGGACACATCATGCAACATCTTACAGATATTTCGTCACATTCAAACTTCCACAGCCATCAATTGTAAACACGCAGACACAATTGTTTTCCAAAGATTAATTTCACTTGAAACTATAAACAAGCAATTTGTAAAATGGCAACGAAAAACCAGAGAAACCTTATTAATAAATACTTTATTCATCCATTCAATAGTGCAAAGTATATAATCCAGCATCATCTCCAATTTAAACAAATTTATTTGATACATTTGGTACACAGGTTATTACCACAGTATAATGGGGGAATGCAACCTTCGCTAGCGAGTAACAAAATAATGTATGTCACAGTATGCTCTATTATTAATATAATTACAAATATATTAATCAAAGAAGCTTGTAAGCTCATGATGTAGGTCAATACATGCAGATGTCCACTCGCATGTCATATTCAGAAGCACCTGTGGGTTAACCAACGATGTGCATTTCTAGCTACAGGCACTAGCTAGAGACGCAAATGATTAATATAATGTTATGTCTTATCATCCGTGTTAATTGAAGTATGTGTCAATGATTGCGTCAATATGAAATTATCACCATTCTCGGGGCTTTATGCAAAGTAAGCACTAGTTTTTTTATATTTGGCCATTTCTTCTCATGTTACATCGAAAAAAGCAAACTGTATCTATCACGGTTGCGTCACATTGAATAGACTATACATGAACTCATGATTTTGTGTATCAAAGCATCGCAGTCCTTCAACGCAGCAGACATCCAGGTCCGATTTTTACCAAATCATAGCCTTACCGTAGCTCGGTTGCGCACTATTATCCCGTACATTTGTTATCATTCCACAAATTATTCAGCTAATGAAAATGTATCAACGGTCTACTACAGTAGTCATATATTATTGCTTGAAAAATGTGTTATCATATTACTGTTACAATGCCAAGCTTAGATATGGCATTATAAATGTAGAAATGCCACATATTTTAATAGATGGGAGTTTGTATATACGCTGACTTTGATAACATGAAATAGCTACGCCGAACCAATAAACGTCGTGAGTCAATCCCGAATTATTAAATACATCTTAAGCGTCTTAATTTGGCGATCATACTAAATGCTTCATATTACAACACAATCGTCGGCTACGCCACTTAAACCATGTACATGTGGTGTACATTCTATTGTCTTTTATTTTACGATAAGTTGTTTCAATGATATAAGCTAACATCACGCTATTTAAAGCAAAATATTAATCAACAATAACTACCTGTTTCGTGTATGCAATGTACGACTGAAGCAATTACGTAAATAGCGTCGTTAGAATTTACGAGCGATCGGTGTTTTTATGGCCACATTACGCATGCCAACCGCTCAAAGGCAATCAAATGAATC
>CM067358.1:45184848-45247395 GCA_034190875.2 Urechis unicinctus | reverse complement strand
TTACGGCTAACCAGCATTGTGAACCGCTATCTAACTCTCTTAAAAATATTCACTTCTCCTGATATCTTGCTTTAGTATCAACCTTACCACATATGCACATGCAAATATTTTCACCCCAATTAACGCATCAGATGACCATTAAACAAGAAGAGTCAAATACAATGGCGCACTTAACAAGGCTGAAAACAGAGAAAGAATACATTTTACAGTGCCTCATAGCGTTGGCCAGGTGAGCCTCAGCTTATAAAATGCTTATGTCTGTCGGTTTTATAAATTATGTTTAAGATAAGGAGTAACGTCATTATCGCTAATGCACTGATGCAAGCGTCATTTCATTTCATGCGGGTTATTCTATCACACCTTTCGAATTGAAGGACACCTAATCTTTAGCGAAAATGTTGTCGAAATAAAGTCCAGTGTTATCGGCAAACATTGGGAAGTTATAATAAGAGTAATGGAAGTTGCGCGGAAATTTATGTTGAAGCGTCACGGCCTTGCATCTAATCCGACTTCGGGGGCAATAGACGTCGTTTTGGACCCATCAACAAGTGCTGGCCTTCTGCCTTGCATTGGAGCATTGATGACGTTACCCTGTGATTACAATCAGCTTTTACATCCGGAGGGGCTACGAATGAAGTGTGACAATTCGACATTTTGAATAGAACTATTTTTACTGTGTATGTACGGCTATGCGGTGCAAGAGCTAATTCGTATATTTTCGTTTGCAAGTACATAAGATATTTCCACATTGTGTTTGCTTTATCAGCTACACTTTATCAGAAAAAAATATATTGCCATCTGATCTGTAGCATTTACCAAACCATTTCGAGGTTTTGGCCTCACTCGTTTAAAAGAGTGAAGTTGTCACTATACCCGAAACTTACCCTTTGATAACAATAGTGGGATTAAAGGTTAATCATTTGGGTAAACGGCAATCTATAATCAACGAACACAAAGAGATGCCAAAATGCACAAAAACACCTATATTGACTTTCTATTTAGGGCAGCACATAGCTCTAAGCTTTTGTTTATTATTGCAAATACCAAGAGCTAAGCCGACGTGATATGCTAATGTTTTATTTACCAAATCACTAGATTAAGCAGCAGTGATTGTGATCTATATGTGTCAAAAACTACATAGAACCTGCATCGCTGGAATTCGATTCACAAAGAATTAGGCTAGCATATTTTGGTAACCACATATTTGCAAGTTGGTTCAACAAGCCATAGATCTCTTATGCATTGGGTTTATTGCTATAAACGGGTTGTTTGGCAAAGATATACAATTAATACGTGTTTGAATAGGATAACACTCGGAAGCAACAGGAAAACTTTGACTAGATCTACAAAACCTGAGCATAGCTTGTTGACTGGTGATTTTTTTATTATGCGCCAAGACAATGCGATGTATTTATGATCCCTCTCTTCTATGTGATGTACGTGATAAGTCAATATCTCATTCGTTGTGGTTGATTAAGGTGCAATGATCAGACCGATTACAAGCATGACTACCAAACTAGGTGATCAATTGCCTACCAGAGCTCCTGTAAAAACAAAGCTTAGCATGCAACTTTTCCGTCATTGTGCATAAGATTGAGGTGTACAATCGATGATTTTGCTCTTCGAACCTCACAAAATATGTAAAAAGCCCATCAACATTATTCCCCTGGAATATCATGGCTACGCACTTTAAAGGCAGATCCTGAACAATACAGGCATCGACAACAGGCGGCAGGTGTACAAGACCAACGCGATTATTTATATACTTATTCCGCTTGACTATCGCCAGAGATAAATGCTTTAGGGTCACTATTAAGAGTACTTATGCCGGCTTTCAAGAACTCTCATCCTTTTTTATCCCTGGTAAATTAGCAGCATACATTTGTTGGAGCCGGCTTTCGTTAATTTCGAGACTTTTGTTGTCACTGCGCGATTGTGCTATATATTGTCGTCACGCCATCAAGCAAAGCAGCCCTATTAATGAGAATGAGATTAACATGGAATGTGCATTGTTAAGGAACATACTGTGGGTTAGGATTATTCTTGACCATGTATTCATGGATTTGCCGGCATAAGTGGACACATATTGCCACCCCTCTGTCGATAATAAATAAGGTACGCAGAATGCCAGAAGTTCTATGACATAGTCGATCTGTCTGAGCAATAGCTTGATGTAGGATATATGTTGTCTACTGAATAGGTAGCTCAATGCCTATATCAGTACAATGCAATGCATAGCGCCCAAAACTAGCCAATCTATATCGCGTGTAGGCTATAGTGTTATTTGTAATACATTTGGTATAGCAAACAACAAATTCATATCACGGTTTATGAAGCCCATGCCTTCGTGCAGGAGACAGATTTGTGACTTGCTTACTTGTCTCAACAATATACACCGACATAAAGGTGATACTTACAAAAGCGATATACTGTATTGTCCTTTATGCCCATAATCTCTGTATGATAATCACATATTGTGTCATGATATATAATACATCTCAAGGACGTTGGCCAGGTGTTTTATTACTGCATAACTATTGAGATGTTGAGGCTCTTCGTCGCCTGTGGTTCAGAAATCTCACATCATCAAAACTATGACACAGACTCAGCTTGGCTCTGCTAATGATCAATCGATCGAAATACTTATATTTAAGTCACTGTACGGTGTTTACGGTGTGTACATATAATTGAGGTGCTGCAGTTACATCCATTGTTTGGGTCAAGACAAGTCAAACAGATGACATAATGAGTCAGATATACACTCACACAATCATACAAATACAACAAACCCGCACACACATACACATATATGTGTATATCGATGTGTATATTTATGTATATTTGTTTATATATATGTATATATTACCACATTTTTTGCCTACTATAAGTCACATGCAGATTTTGTTATTGTTTCACAGTATCTATTATGTTCATGAGCGTTGTTTGGATGCATTTGAATAACAGATGCATTTTATGACAGATCATATTTAATACGACTTCACGATCATGAACACGGACGACCTATACATTTGTTAAAGGTCAACTTCAACGATTTTCATCATTTCTTTATAATGTGTTTCAAATTGAAGATTAATAACTCATAAACCAACGGGGACCCATAATTCATTGGAACGGAATGCATAAGTACTAAAAATCCACCGATAAGGTTTCATTCGGAAGAAAATACGAAGCCATCTTCTCGATGCCATTTTGCCTCAGTTGGCCGCTAGGTGCACGTTGCGTGACGTCATTCCTGCTGCGCTGTTTTCAAGAGAATTTGACTGCGAGCGAGCGAGCGAAGCGAAAAACGATTGTTTGGATTTTAAAATTACACCGTTTTGATAAGCCATGTCGTCTTCTGGTGAAGTTTACGAGTCCCCATAGCATAACATTGGGGCAAATCATGTCCATGACTATTTATTTGAGCCAATACGGACGGGAGTTGAAAAATCCAAGTCACACTACGAAATGACACCGGGAGCTCTAATTAAGTCTAACTCAAGGGTCCGCTTCGGATGAAGAATCAACAAAAGATTTCGATGAATGGTAAGTTTTAGAATACCCTTCCCAAGCTTTATTGAACTATATTAACTGGTAAAAAAATATCGTTAGTTTCATTTACCCAATAAATTTACACATTCTGTACGTTGAGGATGGTATGTTGACAGACCTAACTACTATAGCCCTACAAGACGTCTGAGGTATAAATTCATGTTACCGTTACGACCGGAGCTAAACTACTACAACAAATAGTACTTGGCTAGTGAATGTAGCTTTGTCATTGTACCCTGAGCACATTGAATATTGTGGACAGATGTTTGCATACAGTTTATAAAGTATTTTCCTTTTTTATTCATACATTGTACCACAAATATAAATTTACAATGACTCTTTAATTATTTCTCTAACTTAGGTGTAGATGTCATTACTGCATCCCAATGGACGCAGCCACAGAAGTTTGGAGAGAGTGATGGCTCTAACGGACGAATGGACATGCATCACCAAGCATCCCAGATTCCTGGCTAGCTGCATGAATAAAAATGTGCTGGAAGTGTCCAAATTTGAATCTATTCAAATGGACAGACCTGTTGGAGATGAGGTCTCTACAATGAGTAAGTTAGCCATTATTGCTACCAAAAAGGATGGTATCATATTTATTACAAAGGGAACATTAATTCCACTGTGTAAAATATTCAGTGTTCATATTGATGAACTACAATATATTTTACATAGCCAAGAATAAATAATGCCAGTTTCATGAAATCCAGAGGCCGAGCTTACAATAAAATTATGAAGTGAGGGAATGGTTGACAAATGACAATTGTTTTTTAGCTATACAACTTATTTTAAAACCATAGACAACTAATTGACATATTGCTTCAGATTATTCAGGTATCTAGCTTACCGACAGTTTACACTCTGGATATGGCACAGACTGGGCAAAAGAAACAGGAAAGTGCTGGCAGCCTGTGTGGTAACAGCTGTTAGAAAATCCTTCCCTGACCCGGGCGGCAAATATACAGGTTATGTACAATGGAGCGGAAGATTTCTTGGTCAGGTTGAATCGACACCTGTGAGCACCTACGAGAAGATCCTTTTCAGGTTTCTCGTACTGGGAGGCAAAAGGTGGTGGGACAGTCCTGTCATCTGCAAGGACCTCAGCAAGTCTGTAGCTTGGATATTTTTGCCTTAGATCAAGCACCTGATGTACATAGTCTGAAGCAAATCAATGATATTCATATTTTTATGATAGTCATATAATAAGTAAGTTATATTATATGCCAATTTTTTTAATTGGGTAACAATGTTTGTGCAAATGAAACTTATTCAGGTTTTGGTAATAAATGTCAAAATAACATGTGTTTCATTTTAGATTAATGCATGTTCACACCAAAAGAAATTGGTACTTTGACAGGCTTGGGATTTTCCCATACCTGAACATGTTCAGTGTTCTAATAGCATTACTGCCACTAACAAAAATCCCTGAAGCCATAAACAAATTCCCTGCGGGCATAGCTCCTGTAAAAAAATGGCAATCCCACATCTTACGGTGTCCATTCACGCTGATTTGTTCAAAACAAGCAAAACTCCCCCGGAATCTTTGATTCTGACTAGGGCCATCCTCCAGATCAACACCACTGTATATAAGCATTCTGTGAGCTAAATTTTTCTTCCATCAAATAAAACCCTGTGATTACACTACAAACAAAACAACATTTACCTAACAGTTCTTCAAACGCCATGTCATCATCAGTTTCCATCTCAGCATCATCACTTCGTCAGTGAAGTCATAGTCAGGGTCAGTTTCCATCTCATCATCGCTGTCCACCAGTCCACCAGATTCCTCCTAGGGCTCATATTGGGTGCCCCTGGTGACACTTTTGGTGAGATGGGCCAACTTGGGTACCTCTTGAATATTTCGTTATCCCAGGAAAGATAGAACTCTGTGTTTGTAGAGACTTGTCAGCCATCTATGGTATCAATACAATAAGTATGCTACAATTTCATTCATCATAGCATGACTCTGAAAAGACACATGGAAACATACAACAGAAGTTATCCCTGCCAATGCATTTCACCATATATAATAATGCAGTTGCCTTGTGACACTCACCAAAACATTTGCCTTCACCCCTTATGACAAGTGAGAGCAAGCTTCATGGTCGGCAGACGGCAAGGCACTCGCCCCTGGTGTAGCAAACAGCGCGGACGCTGACAGGCGAAGTTTCTTCGCTTAGCCGACGTCGGCAGTACTTGAGTGTGACACCTCAGTCTGTGATTCACCACTGTCACTTGATTTATCTATCTGCTCAGCTGCCAATACCATTTCGGAGCCTAGGTTTCTTACGAAATCCTAGACTTTTGAGCAGCTCTGGGTCAGTCTCATAAGCACTTTTCAGGTCAGAACATAGAACTGTCGTATAACTATAACTATAAGGGCAAGGACTCCAGTGTTTACGCTTGACTTTCGACACCCATATGCGGCGCATATGTCTTTTAGAAACAAAAAAAATCACGCCTGACTTCACATTGTTCCGACAACCAAACGCACAACAATAAGGTATAATCCACACCAAGAAATGCACCAGACCGTGAAGAAAGACGAGTTTGTCACACGCTGTCAACCAACCGGGAAGGCTAAAGATGGCGATGAATATTCGCAAACAACCTGAATGACGTCACTGTTCGGAAATTCACGAATTTTACCGAGCGGTATCTTGTCAGATTCGACGTGGGAAATATACATTTAAAAATCATTTTTCTTAAAGAAAAAAAGCGCGCAGTCACCTTATTTTGGTCACGATTCCCTTTTAAAACATAGAACTTTGGAAAAATGGAATAAAAAAAATCTTTGTAGTTGACCTTTAATAGAGAATAAATTACCAAACATTCATCACATCGAAATCGTGATTCGTAGATTGAATGCAAAAGAAACCACCCCTTTGGAGCACAGCGCTTGGTTTGATGCTGTGATTTAGCTACTCTGTTCATGTCTGAGGAACGTGTTTTGCCTGCCATAATGGGTATACATCGGTCTTTGGCGTGACACGGACCCTATAATTGCCTCTAACCTACTGTACCCGTAATGCTATTAGTGTCGACGAAATGACAGACGAATCGGCAAATGAGAGAACCTTTTCATATGCTTTCTCTTTGGACTCGCCTACAATGACCTGCAATTACACTTGGTGATCTTTGTATCAGCTATTTTGTTACCAGAACTGGAGTCGTATCGTGAAGGACAGTGTAGCCACGCAAGACATGAACTCCAGGTGTTGGTTTCAGAAATATGTGTATGCATGATTCACCGACGTCTACGACAAGCTGACGTCACCCTCCAGAAGTAAATGTATACTTGTATGTAAGTGTTTTACGACGGTGTCATAATCACGATTCTCCCTACCATTAATACTACTTCAATACCGATACTGCTGGTGTGTCTAGTCTATGAGGGTTGGGAAGTTACCCGGGATTTCGGTGAACGTCAATCTTCATTGTTTTATGATGCAAAGCTAAAATAGGTACCGTTAAATTAAATGTTATTGCCACACGAACGGGATAAGTTAGATGGCGGGTTTATCCTCACGCTGACGTGTGTGTGCTTCATATGGGGAATAAAAATTAGATACTATATAGTTCATCTGAAAGGATTCTTATCATTCTTATCAAACACTGATTACAGATAATGTTACCCGATAACGATGCGTTTGGACGGCAAGCGACAAAGAATTGGTTGGCCTATCCCCGTTTTGAAAATTATTTATTTATTGTTTGTCTGATACAATACACATTAGCTACATTTCTCGCCGAATGCATTGTCGACATTGCCATTAGCCCCCTCATCCTCGTTTGTATTTCGATTGCTTATAAATGGAGTTTATTAACCGATTCGTCAAGCACACGTCAACAAACACCAGTCAAATGGAGCAAACATGTAGATATATTCAAACAAAGGACCGCCTCTCTATTTCCTTCTTGGGAATAGACTTATTTCCAGTGCGCTGATAAAAACACCGGAACATCCACGTTTATTCGTTAAAATGAAGTATAGCAAATTGTTGATTTCGGTACAAGTTTCTGCAGAATGAGAATTATTCGTTAGCATGGGGTAACGGATTTTGATTAAATAAAACGGTCATGTGGCCGAACGTGGAAGCAACCGAAAACAAACTGTATTTTGCTGCTGTTCGGCTTGATTTTTTAAAAACCTGTATAAATAAAATCTTATGGGAGTTGTGTTCTAATGCTGTGCATCTGCTCTATGTAGAGTGAATAGCCGGTGTATGTGTCACATTAACTGGGATATGAGCTATGAGTGTTCATAACATCGTAAATTGTGTGCACGATTCGTAGCCAAGTACGTTAAGACAAGCAGTTATCATAAAGTGCAATTTTGCCGAAGCAAGCAAACAGTCTTAAAATTTGTTTCGCTTTTTATTCAATGCATTGATTAATATTCAACTCTCTAGTTTGCCTTGCGCTTTAAAGTTGTATTATTAAACGGACTATATTGTTCACAACTAACAAAGTATCCCTTGAGACATGCATATGTCCGATAGTGTTTCTAAACCATGAGTCGGTGTTTGATTTTGAGCCAAAAGTTTCATTGAGATTGTGTGAAATATCCAAACGTAGTTTACATAAAATGGAATACATGTAAGCTGGTCTACAAGTTCACTGCCATAGAATTATATCTCTAATAATCACCACCCGTCGGTTTCGAAGTTGGACCCACTCTGTCCTCAAATACATCTGGAAGGGCATCGGTGTGATTTTCGTCCTCACTGACAATCCTACAGCGCTATTTGTATGTAAAAAAGGTTAGCAACTCTATAGCCGATAAATCATTTACAAATATACGAGAGACATCCATAAGTTCAATTAAGCTCCTTCCTCTTACTCTTTCAAATTTGACATGGGAAAGCAATGACACAGGGTATTATTTACGTGCGTATTAAGTAATGTCCTTACCCCGATCAGCAAGTCAGTTTTCGCTCAAACAAGAGTAATCACGCGACTCTTACTCATTTGATGCGAATAAATCTGGCACGATTGCTTGAACCATCCATTAATAACTGTTTTTACAAAGTTGCCGTGAAACATGTTAATTATACAAATTTAGGAGATTTGCATGCTACCTCCAGTGCTTTGACAAGGTACGCAGTACATCACGTTAACCGCCGGTTTGACTTCCCTGATTCACGTACCAAGATTTAAGTGACAGTAACGAGGTGAGCAATATTCCTCTCGGGCCACTCTATCAAACTTCCCCTTGCAAATGTTTATATATTCAAACGGCCTGACTTGTAGCAGGCAGTACCCTAACAATAGCCTGCAAGTCAGCATTTTTCACAAGATCCAACCACGCTAAACATGGTGAGTGATCCATGGTTAACATTGCAAACTGTGCCATCCTCAGTCGAAATAACATTCCTAACTAAATAATTATAAATACCATAACGGAACTGTTACAATGCCTCCTTAGCAACGATGCGTCCATTATATAAATATATTTGTGCATGCGGTAGATATTTTACATTATTGCAATGATTTTTTCTGTTTGTTAGGGTCGATATATCGCGTCTGTGGTTAACGCAACATATCTCAATTCAATTTTAGTACGTGGTACAGCCATTTGAATACAATGACTGATTTGGATGAACGTGCCATAATTGTGCAACGGATTTATCTATACTTCGCGTGTATTTAAGTACTAAGCACTGGACCCTACAACTTATATTGTATTACATCACTTCGCTGACTATGTATTCCTGCATTGTTACTTATAACGTATTAAAACTTATGCAGCACAAGTTGACCCTCATATCTGCCATTTGTCTCTTTAAAGACCTTGCTTACGTTTTATATAGCGATGATGATGAATGAGGACTATTTTATATACTTTGTAAGCGCTCCTGAATTGCAAAAATACCCGCAGCGCTAATCACTTTGCTACCAGGCAGATAGCGGCGTTAGCAAATAGTCCTAATAGTCGTGTGTGGTGACTATGCAGCGGTACTTAAGCATGCGTGAAGATATACTCATTGAGGCTATGCCCGGGTCTCATACAGAGGCCGTTATACATAGCGCTGCCTAGGCAGTTGCTTTTTTTGTGTGTAAATATTCATTGTTCACATATCAATGAAGCTTATCCGCATAAACTGTCCTCACGCCATATGTCTGGTCAGAGTACTTGCCTCATTCATCCATTCATTTGTGCTTCACAGAGCTGTATAATAGTAACAGTACCCCATTAAAACTAACATTGGGCTTCAACATATATGTTCACTTGCAATTATGCTTGTACTGGGGCATTTATTGTATTTCGTAGTAACATGCTGTGTATCAGCACCGTAGTGTTCAGAAGGCAAGATTAAGGTTTTTTAACCGTTGCTGCTTCTTGGGCGTTGCCTCTAAATCGATGTCAGCCCTGCGAGACGTCTGAGTAGACGTCCTGTGATACTCGATCCCAACGCAATGCAAAAATCCACAATTCAAATCAGATGCCTTGAACGTTTAAAATCTGGCAAGTTATTTGGTTACATTGCATGTTGCAATCCCAGCGATGTAGTCAGAAGCATTCTTTACTGGGCGGGGAAAATGCAGAAGCAGGACAGTATTTCTTTACATTACGGTCCGACCGGGGATGAATCGATGTTTGCCGGCTGATGCCGTAGCCTATGTTGGGGCTAAAGATAACAACTCATTAGCGAAACTGGATGGTTGCCTGACCGCATCAAATACGGTGAGGGTGGCAGATCACCGGCCATATATCTGGTACACGTTAGCCGATCCAAGACTCACCTGCTATATATCCCCGGACAAACATGTTGTTGCGATAATGTCCGTTGCGTGCATTCTGTATGACACGAAATATGATGTCGATTATATACAACAGGTGACTTATTAATCAAAACATATGGATGTCAAAACCTGTGATCTGGTTTGATTGTTACTAAGAATGCAACGTAATATGATATTATGCTTTGTCGGGCATAAGGTCCTACAAACTAAAGGCAGTATGGGCATTTGTCCTTGGGAATAATAACTTTTGCAGTTTAGCAGCCATGATCATCGTAGAAGACGATGGAGCCAAACAAATAAATTGCAGTCCACAGGATACAAGCAAGGCAATGCACCTGAACGATTGGATACATTTATCAACGACCCGGTTGTTTGTGTAGCAACCGATTCAACTGAATAGTGAAGGACACTTTGTGCAATGCATAATGGCTGTACACCGGCATATCTTTCAAAAATATCAATATCACTACGCATAGCTGATGACAACACCATTCTTATGTCGACTTTGGCATATCACTAAATGGTATATGCTGATTTCACCAACCTAAGTTCTTGGTGACGCATTGTAACTGCTGAGTTGCTGCAGTACTAAATAATTGGTTGCGAATAAATTTGAATATCTTATATGTACTGGCCGCACACATTCATACGTCAAGTCATAGCCATTTGTCAGCAGGGCTAGCAATATTTCGTGGCTTAGCAGTCCCCACATCAGTCATCAAAATATAGGATGGTGATGTGTACATATCAGTGAACACCTTATATAATTCTTGATTCTCTATTTGCCGATAAAAAATATATATCAAAGCCAAAGTGAAGGCTAATGAATACAATATACACATATCAGTCAGTGCTGAGTGTTGCAGACTACATTTGTTGAAGCTGCTCTTGCACGGATCAGATTATGTCGCCGTGAAGGCTATTAAGAAGAGCAAATTGTATTCTCTATTAAGCTTTTGCTCAGATTATTATTGCTATGTATGACTGTGTGCGGGGACTTGAAACCTTTGACTATTTCAACCCATTACCTTGTCGATATTTGACATTCAGAATCATAAAGAATGATTACTTATTTAGCGCCATGCATTCATATAATATCGCTCGCCTGATTACAACGCTCTCGTGCTTCCAACAAGCTAATTCTGACTTGCACTTCTCAGTTTATCGCGCACTATTCTCTCAATACCTTTGGGTAGGTATATATTTCGGAATAAGCAATATATTATTAATTGCCAAAGAAATTTGAAACGTGTCTCATTTAGTGGACATTTACAATACTATTTCGTTGCCACAGCAATGATGCTAATGATCCTAATGTTCGTTTTGAGCTACTTAACCGGTATATGTTTGAGTTTGATATTTTAACCAGTCATCCTTGGGACTTAAGATATTTGCTGGTAACCAGATGAAACCTGAATGATGAAACAAGAGCTCTGTAAGACAGGTGAGATCTTACTGGCGCATTAAGAGTCGCAGTAACATTTCATCCTCAACTTACACTTACACTTATTTCACGGACCTATTCCGGCATATGACCGACATATGGATACAAAATTGATGATTCCCGTGCGCTTTGAATTAACAAGCAACTTATTTATATTATACAATTTGTTTTGTTAATGCAAAAGACTCCTACCTCAGCAATGCCCGGACAAATTCGCATTACATTCAGATAACGTTAGAATATTATGTTGCTTCGAAAACTCCCTGCACGTTCTGCGATCAAAATTCTTTAGTGAATCGAATACCTCCTAATAAGGCGATATCAAGAGTAGAGGCGGATTTTGCAGGAGTGGATGCGTCTAAACTTCCTTTGACAGTCAGTTGTCATAGGGAGTAGCATTTCTGCATCTCAGAGCATTATGCAATGTGAGATATTGTTTTAAGTATAGGGCCAGTGCAATGTGATACAGGCTGGTGGATTTGTGAAACTTACCCGGATGGCTAATGTCGATTTGTCATTCCGAGAATACATGTTAAGACAAAGCTGTTTCCTGCCTACGTTTGCATAGTATGTGAAAAAAAATTGGAATTTGGAACGAAATGGCGGAACCAAACAGCGAGTTACCTGGTTGGTCGACTCGTATTGTCGAAAGTCTAAATAACCGCTGGTTGCTTAGACTATGAAGTCGTATTAAAACATTGCCTTCCACCGCCGCATAAACAATTACTATAACCACAAGCAAGCACACCAACAGCTCCAAGTTGACCAGCTTTGCTGAATTATTAAGAAGACTATAATATTGCTCGGCCACAACTAGACATCCAATGCAATTAAGAGGTTGACTCATATATATTTATGATCACGGTATCTATTTATGTTACAATGCATCTATTTATGTACTCTGGCAAGAGTCTTTAAACAGATTGTGGTTTTGCACGGGTCTCATACTCAGGCCGTTGTACATAGCAATGCCTAGACAGTTCCTTTAGTTATATATAGATATAACATAGTATTTTGTCAATAACACTCATGTGCAGACGTCAATGAAGCTCATACGCATAAACTGTCTACTTGCCATTTATCGAGTAAGATTACATTTCTTATGAATCCAGTCAAAAGTTTTTCACAGTACCCAATTATGTTGACACTATATACCTCGTCACTGACTTCAGGCGTCACCGACCTATTTTCTGGTTGTACGCCAGTGTAATTTAGCTATTTAAATATATGCATGTATATGTGGCATTTTTTGCATGCCGTAATGATATGGCGTAACTGCTTTTGTGCCCCCCAACCCTTCATACTAATACTCGTGCGTGGCATGTCGATCGATGTTGGATGGCAGATGTTGCAGCCTTCGTAGTGGCTAATATTTATTTCATGCGATTCTGTCGTTGATCTAAGTCCGCTCATCTTGGTAACTTGACATAACGCAGCATTTACAATGTGGCGACATATGAAAGGAATGTTAAGTAAGGTGACATTCGCTCTGTCGTACTTCGTCTCTGCACACAGTTAAAGGCTAAAATCCGTATCCAAAGTAATATTTGTCAAATGAATATATATCTTGTACATCAAAAGCCTTGGTGCTTCAACAAAACCTAAGGTAAAAATATCCGTAATTACCATGTTCAAAGTGCTTTGAATTAATACGTTATATTACGCAACAATTTTTGTCTATGCAAAAGTTCCGAATCGCGTGTACGGAATTACCTGCTTTCGGCATTGTGATGAAAATATGTTATTTCACTGATGCCACTTCCTAGAATATGGCTTAATGACAGTTCCTCAACCATAACTCTTTTGTAAATCGAAAACCACAGCATAAGCCAATATCAAGGGCATATAGGGTTGTGCTGGACTGCACGCGGCTGATTCTAATTGAGCACAGTCAAGTGTCATGTTGGACAACAATTTGGAATCACAGAACACTAACAGAACTTTAAGAAAATACACGTAGATTTTGGAAAAAAATGTAGAACCTATGCAACATGGTACAGGATGGAAGATATCTGCAAATACAAACGACGATGGCTGATGCAGAATTATTTATCCCGGTATACCTATTTCATATTCCCTTACTACATTTTGGCAGAACTTACGGCAATCGGGTTTTAGAGCAAAAGATAGACTAAAGATTATTTGACTCATATTATCGATTTTTTTAGCGATCGTTCGTTATTTATACCACAAAGATTTATAAATGAAATGTGAACAATGTAACTGACATAAGACAACAGAAGGTGGTGAAAGGTGTATCTTCATTATGACGCCCGGGCCCAACCTTACCGCGATAAGCCAACAAATGTTCGGATGGTCTAATTCAAATCGAAACAATTGCACTAATTCAAACACTCAAAATCCTTCACGTTGAATGATGAAAGCGCATTTCACATGATATTAATTATGATTTAATGCACTGCCTTCATGGCAGGTCAATATGATCTATGCACACTGCTCACTTTGACAGGTTTCCTTATTGTCAATTATTCGTCCAATCACGCTCAACTTAGGTATGATTTTGCTTCAGACAAAATTCGATAATTGCCTCCCTTTCATTATAGCAATAAAGAGCTTATCATGTATTATACCCGTGGTTCTAGGTAATGCCACTATTTATAACAAGACATTTCACCGACCCCTTGTGCGCATTGGAACACTCAAAAGACCCTACTCTCTCAAGTTTATGGCTGCGGATAAAGCTATCAGTACTTTTCCCAAATGTATCACTTCATTGATGACTGGGCATCAATATTGCTCCAATGCCTTTAAAACAAGCATGAATTCACGTGTGTGTGGTTCAAGTAGCGCTTAGGCTTTACTGCTCACGTAAGTTCGTGCTTTTTCCTTCCTCGGGTAATAGTTTATATTCTTAATGCTGCGCGCAGTCATTGCTTGCCGAAAATGGCGATTAAGTTTATATGACTTGCACTGTAATGCATATCGACGATCATCTAAGCAGCTTTCTTGCAACACAATCGCGCATATTTCATGAATAACGAATAAACATTTGCGATTAGAAGAGGGTAACATGCAGTAGATATAAAAAATACTAATTAGTCAACTGATTGAAGGTGTAGTGCTAATTAATATTGGCAGTAGAGCGCACTGCAACGACGACTTAATGAGACGTTTTGCGCTCATAAACGTTGATAATATAATTGATAAAATATGCTCGTCCTTAAAATGCATTACCATCATTAACATCGTCATTAACAATTTTAAAGAAGCTTCGTTATGGATGGCGCTTAATTCTGCACGGTCATTACTGGATTTTGCGCCCTAGGAAACAAATGTTATACGCTAGACTATTATGGAAGATAGGTTGTTAGTTGGTAGTGAATTGGTAATACATTGCAAGTTGTCCTAAATTCCGTCCACTGTATCTATGCATCGGCCGTATATTCTTGAACGCTCTTGGTCCCACGAACACCGTGTTATATGTTGCTACAAAACAGGGAATTACGTATTCATCACCTTTGTTCATGGAAAATAATGAAGCACCACTACAGGCATATTAAAGATTGGTAGTGGTGACACAAAACCAGATTTACAAATAGGTGATTACGGGGAGAATGCCCACTTGCTTTCACTAGGTTACAGTGTACGGGTCGATTGACAGGTTCGTGAGAATAACTAAGCGGAATTGGGTCAAAGCCATCGCACTCATACTTTACGCTGACACAGCACATAAGCAAGGGAAAGAAAATTTACTAAAACAAATATATTAACTTTACAATCAAATATATTTGCACAGCATTACGCAAGACGAGGCATCAGAATGATAGAATAATTGGCAGACTGCGCATAAGCGGAAAAACTAATTATCAACCAATGATTGCATAGTCCAATTGGCTACGCTTTTTGACAAGAGTGGTTCCACTGGCTGACCATGCATCCAGGCAAGTTTAATTTTTGGAAAACGTTTGCGATTTTCTCTAATTAATCATAGCAGAAGACTCAATAATACTGCTCCTCTTACTTGCAGCTTAGAAAAAGAGTGCTCAGATGACGGCTATTTACTACAAGCTTATTAATTAACAAATGCTACTAACAAAACGAGATCAGTTATTGCCGATGAAATGAGTGGCTATTGGCTAGCTAAAATGCTTCTAACAGAATCATAGAAATGTTGAACCAATCACTATCGTTGTTATGTATATCTGCGCTGCTCTGGCAAGAGCTCCGAATTTCTAATTGACAAGCTCTATATGGATTTAGATACACAGTGATATTGTCATCATTACTGGAGATTTAGGTGTCAGTTAATGTAGTGAAATATTATGGTAAGCTTTACAGAAGTCAATGAGTCTAAAGTGGTTTGCATACAGATTCCTGTGGCACCTTAAGCGGTTGATACATAGCATGAAATGAATTGTTTGATTGGTTTAGAACCGGTGCGTTACTCATAGAACAATGTTACATCGTTCAGGTTCAGAGGGTATAAATATATGTCCTGCCAATAACGTGCCTTGGGCAGGGGTGAAAGTGATCCACTGAAAGACAACAAACTGTGTACGCATATATTGTGAAAAAGACCCCACTTCTGTTTTCTTTTCATTTAATGATATCCCGTTATCAATGTAACAATTTGACACTAATCAAATGATATAAAAGTTATGCTTTCGATGTTAACACTAGATGTACACTATTGATTACTATCTTTATTTGAGTATGTTGCTCCCTGAAATAAACATGATATGCTAGTATATCATTGAAATTGTACACGAATACATAAACATGTCCGTTTTTCCGATATAGTTGTTTTGAGCATTGGATGGATATTGTATGTGCATCAAACCGTCAATCTCTATTTCTTGAAAGCAATTTTTATACAATGCCTAATAATCAGTGCAAAGATATTATATGTGCATTTATCCCATCAATGACATACGGTTAAACTATATAATTTGCAAGGTTATTTCAAGGTTATAATGGCTGCAAATGGTGACAAATGTTGCATATAAGACTCGGTTTAGGGTCCGTCCTTGTCGATGTGTTCTTACGATCCATAAACAACAGCAATGTTAATAATGCCCGTGTGCATCCATCAGTGGGGAATAGATTGTGCATTCTGCGATGATATGTATTTTGTTTGCTATGCTTGTGATTGCAATATGCACCGCATCATAAAGTTCTATTGCATTGAACCAAAGAGGAAGATGAGCTGCAAACTAGTTTCACCACATTTTATGTTAGCCTTATAAGCCCATAGCCGTACAGCGATGCCAGTCGCTGTTTGGAGAATTCATTTGCCGAGATAGACAAATAATGGCAATGGGAACAAATTAAATCATTCGGCTTTGGACCTTAATGAGCATCTCTATCTGCATTATGGCGGACACAGGGTCCGGTGGGGAGCAGTACATTTAATCAAAGATGAAGAAATAACGAAGACACTGTTCTCAGCGTGGGCATGAATTGCAGTTACGCTTGCTGCATGAAATGTAGCGACTGTATCAGTTTCTTCTATTCTTACCGAAATCTAACAGCGCATATATATTTTGCAAAACCATATATCTGATAAATGCCTGGGGGTAAATTTTTGTTGTGTACTTATGACGATTTTTCTCAATTTAATGTAATTCTTTGTCATCCCTGATATTTAGAGAGAATTGTTTTCGCGTCGACTTTCCTCAAGTTATGCATATGGGTTGGCACTCTACGTTTAGTTACATTGCGGTTAGCTGCGTATGAGCTTGGGTGAAGCATGAACTCTCGTATAAGTTTATTCCTGGACAGGTTTGTGTAATAAACCAAGTACACCAATCAGAATGCTTGTACTGTAACATGAAGCATTGGTTCTCTGTCTGATTAGGGAATTAGCATCAAATAAGCCTTTCTCCTATAATGGCCCAGGTTCCTAAATTCTGTAGAACATATTGAGACACGGGAGCGATTACTGAACAGGTGTATAAGCCAATTTCCAAGCTAAAGCAAATGATCCGTTGGAGTGATAGCTATTGGATAACATATCCACTGTGTAACAACTGCGGGGGTCAGTGGGAAATGAAATGAAATGCAAGATTAAGGTTTAACACTGCATGTAACAACGAGGATTGCGACGAATGAGGATTATAATGGTGTTTGGGAAGGCCCCATGAATAGCCGAAATACCCTTGCCACTAAACTGCTGCTACCACTAAGCTGATGGAGTTGGATCATATACTTTATATAGTAAATGGTCCGAATAGATTTGTGGTGTGATTTTGCGGCAGTTCCGCTGCCTGTTAGCAAATATGTTCAGTGAGGCGTCAGTGCCAAAAACAGTGCTTCAGTGTGTTTTGCATTAGTGACTACCAAGATTGTAACGTCGCAATAAACCGCACCAATAACATTGGGCTTTATCAACCAATTCTCTGCTCAAATCTGAGATCTGTTGCTAAGTTTTCTTTCTGCATGTATGCCTACATTTGTTGCCGTGCATAGTACTATAATAAAACAGCTTATTATATCCACATAAAGATATTCAAGGGTCAACGTAAACCTTATGCAACCAAGCTGACCCTCTTGCGTTATATATACACATATATACCTTTGTGTACCAAAATGGGTGTTCCAAAGTAGTTCGGGTATTAGGGAAATGTAAAAAACTAACTATTGTGGGACATAACAAAAAACCAACCATTTTGCTACATCACAATAAAACATACTATTTTGGTATATAACAAAAACCCAAACGCTTTACGACGCAACAAAAACCATTATGCGACAGTGTAGTCAACTTGTTGTAGCGGAAATTAAATGTTTGCATCTATGCCATGGGGTATGTCTTTCATCCCTGTCTGTATAACGGGGAATCTTAATTTGAAATGATAATAAGCGATAGAATTAACGTGCAGTTAAGGGGTAATGCATGTTTAATTAATGACGATTCATTTATTTCACATTGAAAGAAGTACTATCCAACGTAATTCAAACATGGAACAGCAGAGGCTGTTAATGTCTGGCGCTTTCGAGTGCCTGGTCAGGCGCATGTATAGATATATCTACACCGAGATACGCACACTGTGAAACTGGAAGTCGTACAGGAACTCGTGGGATGGAACGCGCAGGGGTCGGCTTTCTTATCATTGAGAAAACACGAACATAGTTCAGTATCATTCCACATCCTGTGCAAGACCTATACGCTCCGTCGTTAAGTGATCTTCGATGTTGCAAGCGAGGTTAAGCCCCAGTGTTGCACGCATTCCACGTAAGTATTATCCTCTGTTACTAATATAACAACTCTGATGTAGTTGTAGTAATACAGTGCAACCTCGTTAAAGGGGACGCCTCCGTGGCCGGACTCACATCCCCTTTAACGAGGCATCCCCATTAGCGAGGTCCCACCAACCCAACAGAAATAAAGAACATGCAGGTGTCCATAACCAACAGAAAACTACAGGGCCCGACCCAACGCACAAAGAGCAAGTAAAATATGAACAATTAAATCATCATACAACTTGAATTTATTATTTATTGCAAATAACAAAAACAAAAACAGACAATTGTGTATAATGAACATACGGTAAAATCGGCTTGGCTTGTCCCATCAGAGTACGTATTGCATTTATACATCCACATATCCGGTTTCTAATTACTTTTGAAGAATTGGTCCAAACGCGATTGGATGGTTTCTTCGGCCGCTAAGTCCATTGACACGTTTTCGATGTGGCGCAGACTACAATACACAATGTGATCATCGCCGTAGCCTTGCTCTTGAGCGAATCGTCTCAAATAATCCACGAGCATATGTCGTTCTTTCTTCGTCATGCGCGGGCTTTCGTCGTCGTCGTCAAAGTTGTCGTTGTTGGGACAGCGCGCTTTTGACTGACTTGCTCGAGGAGAGTGGCATCGTCGTATTCGCCGCATGTTGGAACGGGATCATCGAGTGACACGAGTCGATCGAACTCCTCTCTTGGCATGGTTGGCGACAAACAGACTTCGTACAGGTCACCGACGAACTCGTCAACGGCGGGCTAGTCGGTTCGAGTGAAGCCGCCTTTACGGTAGCAGTTGGCGATGGTCACGGCGTTTACCATCGACCACGAAAACTTGAAAAGGTAGCTGGCGTTGAGAAGGTTGATCTGTCGGGCAACTCGCAGTGCTTGTACCGATTCGTTAGCGTCAAGGGTATTTATGATTTGTCCATTCAACGCGCTGCGGTAATGTCCTTTCCAGTATCCGTATCACTCCTTGGTACATCGGATTGATCAGACTCGTCGTGTTGGGCGGCAGGAAGTGTAAAGTGATGTTGGTCAGCGTTCCCTGTGGCGAGTGGGAAGAACAGTTGTCGATCAACAGGCAGACCTTACTTTGGTTGAAGTAGAGCTTTTGGTCCCATTTAGCCAGCCAGTTTGCGAAGATCTCTCCCGTTGTCCATGCATTTTTCGAAGAAGCGTACTCGACCGGCAGTTTGTGGTATCTTTCGGAAAACAGCGCGGGCGACGACTTTTACTGATGACGAGCAGCGGCAGCGTTTCCGATCCGTCCATATTGGCGCAAAGTAGGACGGTGATCCTTTCCTTGGCGCCTTTTCATCCGGCGAATTCCTCCGTGGGCAGGCAGTGTTCCTTGTCATTAAAGGCCCGGAAGTAAAAGGCGGTCTCGTCTGCGTTGAATATGTCCTGGTCACTGAAGTCGGCGGGAATTTAAGAAAATTTGTCTTGGAGCCAGTGGCGGGCGGACGGGTTATCGGCGTCTTGTTTTTCACCTTGCTGCTTTTTTAAGGCTACGTTGAACCGTGATTTCAAGCGCCACAGCCAACCAGATGATGCTTTGAAACTCGGCACCCTCTTTAGCGCTAGCTGGAGAGCCTTTGATTGAATTTCTGTTCTGGACAGTCGTGCGCCTTGGGCCCACTTCTGTTTGAACCACGTAAACAGTGCCTCATCCAGTTATACGTCTTCACCCGCTCTCTTTCTTTTTCGGCTTTCAAATTGACCGGCTCCTTGTTGCTCCAAGATGTCATTCCTGTTCTTTACTAAGCGCGATATGGCGGACGTGGAAACTTCAAATTTCGTGGCGATTGTAGCTTGGCTTTGGCGACTTCTTTTTAGTTCTTTCAGGATCTCGACTTTCTTCTGTAGGGTAAGGTCTTTTCTTCGAGGCGTTGTGACAGTTTCTTTGGCAGTTTGATGATGAATGATGACACTTCTGCCTTTTAAATCACCCGATTTGACAACTGATCAGGGAGTCAAGGCGTCAATGTGAACTCGCTGGGCTCCGCGACCACCGAAAACGGGAATTTGGTACGCTGACAGTGCACAATCGTAATCTCCATTCGCACGTCACACTTGTTAGTCAGCCGCCAGTATCCCCTAGATGATTTAACTACCTCATCAACTTCGTTTAACTCGGGTGATCAGATGTCGAGTGATCAGAGATCGTTAAGTAATCAGGATTAAGCCGTTACAGTCGATGGTATTTAAAATCGATCAATGGCAACGCGTCCCTTGCAACGAGGCGATTCGTCTGGAATGTCCCGATTAACCATGTGAAATAGCATTGCTTGGAATGGTTTCCCGGTCTGCGTCCCCATCATCGAGGAATCCCCATTGGCGAGGTCCCGTTTAACGAGGTGGCACTGTAGACGATTTATATAAATCCCTGTGGCTCCCACTCTTCAGCTCGATATGGTTGTTTGTTTGTCCATGGAGGCGTCTCCGTTGTTCATCATAACGCTTGATCATCCAATGTAACTCACAGACAGGCATGCTTTTTTTGCTCTAGTTCATAGAAATATACGCTAATAACTTAATGATAATCGTACTGCCGCTATGTAATCTCTATTATTTCTGATTATATCATCTGTTATAGTGCTAAATTCTTACTTCTCCCTAGGGAACAGATTTCACATGGCCATAATTTGTTTAAAAGGGGTTGGATTTGAAATGCAGGTAACATATTAATATCACAGCTATCAAACAAGTAAGGCCACTGGTTAACACAATTTTAACACCGAGGCCTTGGGTAAATATAGTTTAAAAATCGTTTTATACTGTCAAACGCTATGATGAAATATTATTGCATCATTAACTGAGTCAACTGGACATGTGTTATAATGTCTATAAACTATAAAGTGATTAAAAAGGTCACTTGTATGACAATTATGCATGTTTATTGACATTTCAAGCATAATTAAGAGTTTTCGGCATATCTATTTGGAACAAGCCCTGCTTAATACAATTATGCATAGTTAATGACATTTCAAGCATAATTAAGAGGTGGTACAAGGGCCATGGAACTTGCGCTGCTCATTCAAATTATTTTCCAAGTAGGGAACGTCCCATTAGCAGCTTTGACTTAAGAACTTCTTTCTTCCCTGAAACAACCAACATGTACACATATTAAACAAATTACTTGGCACCACTAATCCAGAAATAACAGTTCTATTATTCAACCAAAACTGGAGGCAAGATTGATGAGTCATCCCACAGAATGTTTATTGACATTTCAAGCATAATTAAGAGTTTTCGGCATATCTATTTGGAACAAGCCCTGCTTAATACAATTATGCATAGTTAATGACATTTCAAGCATAATTAAGAGGTGGTACAAGGGCCATGGAACTTGCGCTGCTCATTCAAATTATTTCCCAAGTAGGGAACGTCCCATTAGCAGCTTTGACTTAAGAACTTCTTTCTTCCCTGAAACAACCAACATGTACACATATTAAACAAATTACTTGGCACCACTAATCCAGAAATAACAGTTCTATTATTCAACCAAAACTGGAGGCAAGATTGATGAGTCATCCCACAGAATGTTAGGTTGTGTTCGTTGCTGGTACAACTATAACCTACCATTTGTTTGAATGAATGGTGTAGATCAACTCAAGGTGACAAAGCAAGGTTTTGTGTGAGGGTAGTGTCAAATGAATAGTGTCACATGCATTCTGTATAAGATAGTGACCATAATATTTTACAGACTAAATTGCTGTTGAACTCAAGATTGCAGCACCGCAGCAGGTTTTAGATTGCCCGGACATCTTCAGAAAGATGCACAGAACAATAAGAGAGATTATTTTAGAGCTACACAGATTGTACATTGAGTCAGTGTAACTACTAGTTTTGTAATAATCTATCTGCAGTGTAATGCTGAGAATAGAAGATATAACTTACTGATTAAGCATCAGATAAAGTTACTTAATCATGAAACATCACATGGCAGTGCATGTATAATCTACAAGCTTAAATAACAATTCAGCATATATCACAATTGTGCAACCATTGTATATAATATATGACATCTACCATTAAAGAGATACTGGGAATGATCTGTCTGTCAAATTTATCCTGATTAATACAGTATATTCGGAAGTATATATACCATACATGGGAGTAGTTTCCTTAGACTTGGGATCTGAATATAAATTCTGAAGGCAAGTTGTAGAGCTTGGGTCTGCCTTGTATCCCATTAGAAGCGTCTGCATGTGCATTGGTATACTGTTTTCATATTTCGCTATTAGTTTCTAGTTATAGCAGACTTGTAATGACTTTCATAATATAGCACAGGCCTTTATAGACCATGCAGTGGATAGTGCCTTTTATATGAACGTCACTTAACTAGAATTCATTTACAATGCAAAGAAGCCTTTCTTTGGTTTATACCTTGTCACTAGTTAACAGATCACTGAGGAATGAAAATTACTCACTTGTATCTTTGATGCATGTTCCGCTCGAGACATCCTGATCTGACTCAGAGTCATTAGAAATCAAGTTGTTTTTGTTGTCGTCTTTAAGTCTGGGGTCTACAGGGCTTGCTGTTCTAGGCAGACTTGTGACATAACTGGTACTTGCTTGGGCTACTGGTTCAGTATCTAATAAACAAAAGCACATACATTTAACAATATGCATTGCAAAATTAATATAATTGACACATTACAGACTTTGCATTAATTCAGATGTAAACCATGAGGAGCAATGTTTGTATCACTGCATATTTCTGCCATTGCTTCACATTTGTTCATAAGTATGTGACCTGCATATTGTGCGAGTTTTCAGAACCATTTAATTGATCATTGATGACAATCGGACCATGTTCCAAAAATGTCGGTATGGTTGTGGTACAAAATTGAAAAATACTTCATCATATAATGTCTCTCGATACTATCAAACTAAACGAACCGACTGTCAAGGCAATCCATTTGTGCAAAGTACACGCCCACTTTAGTTATGGTCAATTCAGGCAGTGGTCTCTGATAGGTTCCCAAGCTAACATCTGAAATAGATACCTATATTAATGAAACAAATATGGGTAGATTTGTGAAAATATACATATATGGTTGGTTCAGTATAGAATTTCTTCCATATTCACAGTACATTGGCCCAAACATTAACAGAGCTCTGTATATATGATAATGCATTTCAATCTGCATCTTTATTAGAGAACTAAATAGGAATGGCAGCTTGAAGAGCAATGCGGTTAGAATATAGAGACCCAGTATACAGATGCTGGCTATTTATTTTCGCAATATAACACCTCATAAAATGTTTCTACACTCACTTATAGGATACCTGCAGAGGTCAGATCACATAATTCAATGTCAGGAAACTAATGTGAGGCCACATCAGCTGTTTAGCTGAGAACATTCAATATTATCTGCTGTCAAATTACGTAATGCTCATAGTCATGGTTTTTATAGCACAGATGTTCATTTATTATGCAATTAAATAGTTATGCAGCTCTGAGGCTGTTTATATAGTGGCTGGTGTTACTTGTATTAGGTGACCCTCTGGTGATATCTGACAATTTCAAGTCTATATTTGCACCATCAACTTATTCCCTCTTTTGATAGACCATCACATTGGCCATTGCCTGGATAGGCAACAGCCCAATATGCATGTGATGCTATGACTACCCCCAAGTATTGATTATAATTGCAATCCGAGGACCCTTTGACCTTTGAGGTCCATCATATTAAGATAATTAGCAAAAATTATCTTTATGAAACACCAAGTGACGATGGATAAGCAGTATGTGTTGATAAATTTATAAAAACATCAATGGTGCTGCAACATTAGTCTCTTCAATCATAACTTGCCAAACAGCGCAGTACCATACACATTATGGTTATGTCTTACCATCATGTCCATATAACATCATATCTATCTTCATGGCTGAAGCCTAGTGAATGGAGTGAAGGGCATCCATTAATTGTTAAAATTGTTAAGTTAATGTTCCATAGTCAAGTTCTCTTTGCATTTACCGAACCGTCTTAGCTATAATAGCAAAACAAATCTATCAAACAACAATTTGTTTTTCAACTTAACAGAACCATCCAACAGTATTGAAACGAAAGCTGCTAACTAGTTCTATGAACCAAGTGGAGCTTGTGCTTAACAAGGGACTACCCGATCGACTGTTGATCTGTTGGGCTACTGCTAACTCCTAATTTGTGGAACAGCTGATCGCAATCGTTCCGTCAAGGGAATTGGGTCATGGATATAAATTCGGTCAGGGTATGGTAAAACGCGGATTAGGTAATACAGAACACGCAGTAATAGAGATAGTATATTATTTTACCGACACAGCATCTTTTCCGTCCATGTCAGAATGTATTTGTTGGGAAACAACAAATTGCTATGCTTTCTGCGAAGTAACGAGGAAGCAGTTAAATGTAGATTTATTGTTTACGAGTTTCGTAATTTATGAAATGTCATTATTAGCCGTAATACTGTAACAATCGTATCGTTCTTAACCAGGGCTGTGATAAAATAAGTTAAATTTATTTTTAATGATCATTATTTGTCGGATTGGCAATTTTATGTGACTTTACTTTGGTAAGTCTGCTAGTTTTGCGCTCTTTATTTCGCCGATCTGTCGTTCATCTGGGATCAAAGTTCGAAGCCAGATTATCATGGCTAGAGTCAAAGAGTGAATTTGGTAGCTTCGATTGTACGAATGGGTTTTTATATCGAGTGTTTTGTTATTATATGGTATTCAATGATCCAACAGTGTTAAATACTGTGTGAATAATGTATATTTGGTAGTTTGTCAAGAAAGTACTTGACTTTTACGGTCACTCTTGATTATTTTGGTCACATGACCATACAGAAAGTAAACAAGGCGGGTCATTGAGAATAAGAGCGCATGTTTAGACTACGTGAGTTCCATGGAGGGACCCGGGGTTATTGAATTATTTTACAAGTATTATACGGGAAATCATTATAAAAGCTTCTGCATATTTTCAATATCATGTGGGACCAAGAATAAAATGGTACGGTTAATTTAAATTCACCATGTATTCAGCTTGTTTTCCCAGAGAAATCTCTCAACGCCATATAGTTTCGGCGTCTGGCAACGATTCGCTTCCTTGGGAGATTTCATATTGCGACTTTGTCAAGGGTTGGCGAGTCTGAGTAGATCACGTTTTTTTTTAAGTTAGTCGATATGGAATTAACCTGATTTACAAAATCAATTGGACTGTTGTAGTCATTTACACGATTCACAGCCATTTGGCGTGTGTGACAGAAACTGTTGCCATGCTTACAATACTTAATGTCATTCCGCTGAATCTATCAACCCTGCTTATTGGAACATTCCAATGAACTATTTTATCTGCATTGTTTGGGAAACTCACTTCTTCTATACATCCCGTACCACGGCGTATGATGATGGTCGTCTGGTGGGTAAGGACAGAAGAGCATTCTCGCGTTGAAGTAGGATGCGTAAGGGGTTTAGGAACATACAGCGCTACAGTTAACTGGGTCACGGGAGTATACGGAGGTGTCTTGGCGTATATGAATCGTTTAGAGGTCTTAGCGGACTGGATGGGCGCATAGGCGCTCGTGTCACTCATAGCGCGAGAGCAGCTTTTGAGTGGGGAACAGCAAAATAACGCTGCTAATATCAATGGCTATGAGTGAGTGGCTGTTTCCCAGTATTAGCATTTAGAGGGGTTATGAATAAGTGTTCACACATTCGTCGATTCTATGAAATCAATAATACTATCACTTTTGCTTCCCAATGTAATGGAAGGTTGGGGATAAGAGTTACGTTTGAATTAACATGACACTTTTAGCAGTAAAGAAACACATATCCCATTTTATACTATATATGGTGCATCCATGACTTATCCGTAACTGATACAGAAATGATCAAGAATATACATAGTGATAATTTCATATACATCTATATCAGGGTAAAATGATATGATGAAATGAACATGCAACATATCAATTGTTATTAAACAACCCAGTTTACATAGACTAGTTATGTTCCAACCTTTCTGCTTAAACAATTTACTTGCTCTATAGCATAATTTCATCCTCGTTGGACATTAGAATAGAGCACATTTTTTGGCGCTGACCAATATACTCCTTAACAGCCACACCAGCACACTCATCTCTCATCTTTCCTAACACCTTCTTGTTTACGTCCGAGAACAAGGGATGGGAAGGATTATAACTGCTCATATCCGCATACACGTCAGCTGTGTGGATCTCCAGAAGCTGCGAGTCCGTGTATAGCAGGCCAAGGTTGTTATCATATTTTGACTTCATTGTGTTATAATAAAAGTCATACATCAGGTGCTTGGAAAGATAAAGTATGCACATACCATATGGTTTTAGGTATATGCAGGGCAACCAGGTCATCATCGAACACTTTATGTCGAGCAAAGGCGGGACTGGCAACAAGCCTGCGTAATTTTTCCTCTTCCACCGAGTGTACAATCTTAACGTCAGCCCGCCTTCTGAGATTCTCCATGGTTTTGCCAAACACAGAGTTGTTCATCAGCACGAACAGGTCCTTTTCAAAGTCACTGGTGGCAGCCAAACGCAGCTGTGTATTCATGTCAATGTAAGGCTCCATCCAGGGACTTTGAGTGAATACAAGCGCGCGATGAATCTTGGTAAGCCTCATTCCCAGGGATAGGTAAAGCTTAAGGTTCCTATAATGGACCACATACTTTTTTTATTGAGCAGGTCTGGTACTAGCTTTTCAACTCCAGTTCCGGTGTTCCCCAATACACCTATGAGATCCTTCTGGTAGTCCGACAAACATTCACTCTGCACAGACATTTGCTCTAGCGCTAGTGGATAAACATTGTGATCAGCATCTAGCTTTGCAGGGGATTCCAGATCAACTTCAAGTGTATATCCGGTTTCTGCATTGTCGGGATGTTTCTGTATCTGTACATCGGCCGGCTGATCCACCCACTCAATACCCGCGGTAGGCAAAAGTGGACTCAATGCCCAGCCTTATAGGTTGTTGGCGTTAAGGTACTGGATATAACTTGCTGACTTATCCTACTCAAAGCCATCCACGTACGGGTTGTTAGCCTTAGCGTGGCGGCGCGACACCATGCTTATACCACCTTGAAGACCCTTCTCGATGAAGAGGTGCTTATCATAGTCGGTTAGAAGCTCCAGCTCCACATCCGTGCTTTTAAGATGCGCGTCCCATGAAATGCCGGGGCTGGTGTAGTAGTGGGCTGGATCTAAACCGTACTGTTTGAGACATGTTCTGCAAAATATTTCAAACACATAGGCTAAGAGCAGTACATCTGTTTGCAGGTACATGTCATGATAATCACCCATGTTCTTACAATGTAAGACGCTCCAGACATTCTGGGCATGTTCATAGTCTGCTGAAGATATGCCTTGCTCAGAGAGATTGCTGTAGACCTCTTGGATTGTAGGGAGCGGGGCATTGAACTTATCCCATCTAGTCCTCATCCAGTTGATTTTTACAGACATGACAATGGGTCGCTGCCCTGTGAACTCTTTTGTCCTCTCGCGTCATGCGCATGTGAACAGGTTTTGGTAGAACTGCGTTGATCTTGGGCTCTTCCTGCTGCAGTGCCTCAAAGTCGGCGAAGATACCTCAACGCCAACAACCTGCATGACTGGGCGATAAGTCAACCTTTGCCTACCGCGGGTATTGAGTGGGTGGATCAACCGGCTGATCTACAGACACAGCCTTTGCTTGACATAAAGTGTTCGATGATGACCTGGCTGCCCTGCATATGCCTAAAACCCACTTGGTCTTAAATCGCCCCGTGTGTGTTGGTATGTGCATACTCGATCTTTCCAAGCACCTGATGTATGACTTATTTTATAACACAATGCAGTCAAAATATGGTAACAACCTTGGCCTGCTATATACGGATTCGCTGCTTCTGGAGATCCGCACAGCTTACGTGTATGCGGATATGGAAGAAGATAGTGGCCTCTTTGATACCAGCAATTATAATCCTTCCCATCCCTTGCTCTCGGAAGTAAGCAAGAAGGTCCTAGGAAAGATGAAAGATAAGTGTGCTGGTGTGGCTATTAAGGAGTATGTTGGTCTGCGCCCAAAAATGTACTCTATTCTAATGTCCAATGAGGGTGAAATTAAAAGGGCACAGGGAGTTGAGGAAGTTGTTGTTAAAAAACCCCTTCGACAACAAGGTGTCCCTCTCTTCCTTTGATTCAAAGAGGTGGATAGCCGCCAACGGCATAGACACCCTGGCCTATGGCTACACTAGTTTACCAACAAACTGCCCCCGAGGCGCCCTTAGGTTGAACAAAAATCATGTATAAGCTACCAAAGGGTGAGTAGTAGGTATGGGGCGTTCTGTCCCAGAACCTCCACCATATATACTACTTATATATACATTTATATATTATATATATATATATATATATACATATTTCTATATAAATAAGGAAATATATATATGTATATACATATATATTTTATATATATATATACATATTTCTATATAAATAATTATATATAAATATATAGATACATATACATATATATATAACTAGATATGTATATATAAAAATCTATATATATATTTATATACGTATATTTATACATATATATATGTATATATATAAAATATATATAAATATATATATATATATTTATGTAAATATATATATATATATATATATATATATATATATATATATATATATATATATATATATACATATATATATATATGCATATGTATGTGTGTGCATGAATAATTACTGCAAACAGGTTACCTAACTTAGTTGTTTAGTGGACATTCATACATATGTCAGTTCGGCGTTGCACGTAGTGGCTACGTAGCTCTCCTGAGAAGCAATGGCCATTGAGAAGATGTGACCCACTTTGGGGATGGGATATGGATGTAATGAAAGAGCTCACACTTTAGTCACCGAATATGGGCGAACACAATCCCGAGCGATTTATCGGATGAATGATAAGGATGAATTTTAAACAGTGATAAGGTGTATGTGACCGCAGGAAAATTTATGGACTCAATGCAATGTGGGGTACAGGTGTTTGCCCCGTGGGAAACACAGGCACCCCAGGTACATTCATATCCCGAGCGAAATGTATGATGGTAGAAAGAGGGGAATACTGAGCGATTTCTCGGGGCGCTGCGGGTCCTTATCGAAGAGACTCGGCAACTTCATATTATACAACAATACCGATAATTTAACAAATTTTCGTTACATATATACATGCGATGAAGTGACGAGAATCTATCGCTCTCAGGTCAGCTGACCTCACTCGCTCGATGGCTGATCACTTTGTTTTGATAGCGTCACATGGAAACGCTTTGTGTCTAGTTCGATAAGGTCACAACGCTTTGATAAGCGGACAAGCAGGCGTGGAGAAAACGTTTTAAGCTTCATTAATTGCCAAAATTCTTGAGCGACTGGGGACAACCGTCATCTTGACTGCGTCAAATGGGATATAACTGATCCATCCTTGTATTTATATTATCATATTCATAATAGAGCATGATCCGATCAGTCAGTCACAGACTTGGTGTAATGTTACCTGTAATAATAACAGAGTGCCCTCGGCGAATATACACTATATAATATTTTCAGAGGTCAATTTGAATTATTGTGCCCTAAATATGATTATTTAAACCATATGGCACTTACTAAAGGACAAACTTCTCCTACACGGAAAATTAGGACTTGGACAAAAAAGCATGGAACGCGATCGAGTTGGAGCCACAACTGTTTTCACAGAGTGCTGTTCGCCTGCAGCCGATCACAGGCGTCGGTGGCATCACAACAATACGGCTTCTACCTAGAGGTTGTGTCATCGGGATTATGTGAAGGGCACTTCGCATGTTGAATCTTAGTTAGCCTTGCCCATCATCGTCATTTTATTGCTGTCAAGTGCTGACAACCTTATTACATTTTGCACGAGCACATCATGTAATGAGGCAAAAGTTTCGCTAAATATTCATTTATTTATAAAATGATGACATAAACACCTACAAGTGTGACGAAGTTTTCATCCCAATGCTTCTAGTGTTTGGGCGTGGGCCATTCATGTCTGAGTGTTGCCTGCCCGTGATGCCATGCAGGCAAACATATCCAACAGATTGAACGTACACATTCCTGAGCTGCTGTCATAGTATGAGTCACCGATGCGATATGCCGGGCACGTGTGTGGTAAAGAATAAAATTGCTTAGATGCGAGCCATTTGTTATCGCATTACTACGAAGACCGCCGAAATTGATGCAGTCGAACTGCATAAAGCATTTTTTGTTATAGCACTTAGCGATAAACATGGAAATTGACTTAATATTTTGCACACACGTGTTACACGCCATTGACATTTTTGTATGGTTCATGAAAAAATACATGAAGTGGTCAATGCATTTCATGTGGCAAATGTGATTGAAAGACAATAAATAATACCCATGAATATGCTTACAATATCTACTTTCGCTTGCAAATCAACGAGCAGTACTCAATTTCGGAGAAGCATACATATGATTACAATAAAGAAAATGACAGAATATGTTATTTTCTAAGCATAGCGGATACGATGTGAAATGTGTGCAAAGAACATACCCCGTATTAAAGAGGCATGCCACCTTAAAACCAGCAGTCATTTCAGTAATTGTTAACTATCTGTATGTTGAATAACGAACTGAATAATATCGCACAATGCAAGTCCACGACATTTGTTTGCCCATGGGAATGTTAAAACAGTGACTGCTCTGAAGCCTACACGTTTACGAAAATGGCGCCTTAGCCTTAACGAAAGAGAAAAAAGGAGGTTGCTTTTGCAAATGGATAGTAATACAGGCGTTAGACGTTACTTCCTCTTTGATCATTTATGCTCTGATAAACAGGTTTGTGATTTAATCGTTAGTTTCTATTCAATCAATTGACCAATTTATAGCTGTTTTAAATATATTGCATAGTAGGTTTAAAAAACCTTTGAATACACAGACAATGATTGCCTAAATAACTTCGAGGAAGCTGGAGCTCGGTATTTTATTCTTTACTACACAATTTTTGCATTGATAAACGACCGTCTGTGCATTTTTATTAAAGGTATTGTCTTCTTTCGTAACGGATGATATAAGGCGTCGTATCTCGACCATTTGGCGCCGACATTTAACAAAAGCCATTTATGTTATTTACGAATCGAACAATATTCCGATTCTGTTGTGGCTAAGCTTGCCGCGAAAGTAGATCGTGAACTATGATATATATTAATTTTAGAGGCAAGCTCTATTTTGCGCTAAAAAGCCGAATATTACACAATGCAGCAATGACTACCATGCAGCATGCAGAGGGTGAGCAAAGCACCACATATTACAGCAACTCACAATGAAGCAACACCTGCTTGCTTCGTGGCCTGGAAGGTGCTATGGTTTTCCGTAACATCTATGATTATAGGAATTCCACTTAGTTGGTTCTGCAAGTGTTTCCGACTTCTGTAACATATCCTACTTAAAGGACTGAGCGAACATTAGCCGGATTGTTCAGTTGAAATGCATTGGCGATACACGCGTTCTTTCGACCCGGATGATCTTCCAAGTTGCCAGTTTGATGACCAAGTTTGTTGATATACTGCTATGTTTATTCCACGCATGTCATCAACAGCTCTCACACGTTGAACCTCTGTTCAGTTTTGGACAACTATGCTAAACCTCAATCTTAGATGATATGCATCTGCAATACCAAATAATTTCTTTGAGACATTTATATCAAATATTTGCCGTTCGTCGAAATATAATCTGATCTTGAAATGCTGTTTGCAAATGGGTCCCCATTGTATGCGCACAAGGAATGGAATACAGACAATGCTCCACGAAATAAACCGAAAATAGAGCCTATTTGAATTTGGATTAAGTATATGTGGGAACACAGATATGACACACAAATTACATATACTCCTTTTGTGACAAAGATATGAAATGATTGCCTGCAACTCCACTTGGACCAATCATTTAATGAGCGGAAGCTAAATATAATTGGAAGACTGCAGATAAATAAATAAGCACCCCGTTGGAAACCCCTTTTTGCAATATATTGTGATCTCTTGCCTGAGCGTTCACGAGTGCATCTGTTATACAATTCCGATCGCCATATAACGCAAGAGGGTCAGCTTGGTTGCATAAGGTTTACGTTGACCCTTGAATACCTTTATGTGGATACAACAAGCTGTTTTATTATAGTGCTATGCACGGCAATAGATGTAGGCATACGAGCAGAGTGAAAACTTAACAACAGATCTCAAATTTTAGCGGAGAATTGGTGCGGTTTATTGCGACGTTACAATCTTGGAAGTCTAAAATGCAAAACACACTGAAGCACAGTTTTTGGATATCAGCGGCAATTATTCAGCAAACGCAACTGACGTGCATAATAATTATGCGGATGAGCGTGATTGATATTTGTAAATTACAGGCAACGAACAAATACATTGGCAGCGATATGTAGCATGACCTTAGCATAAGCCCAGGTCAGAGGCACTGACGCCTCACTGAACATATTTGCAAACAGGCAGCGGTACTGCAGCGAAATCACACCACAAATTTATTAGGACCATTTACTATATAAAGTATATGATCCAACTCCAACAGCTTATTGGTAGCAGCGGGTTAGCGGCAAGGGTATTTCGGCTATTCATGGGGCCTAGCCAAACACCATAATAATCCTCATTCGTTGCAATTCCTCGTTGTTACATGCAGTGTTAAACCTTAATCTTGCATGCATGGTCAGCCAGGTGGGCCTGTCTTGCAAAAAAGCGTAGCAAATTGGACTATGCAGTCATTGTGTGATAATTAGTTTTACCGCTTGTGCTCAGTCTGCCAATTATTCGATCAATCGGATGCCTCGTCTTGCGTATTGCTATGCACATATAATCGATTGTCAAGTTAATATATTTGCTTTAGTAAATACTCTTTCCCTTGCATATGTGCTGTGTCAGCTTAAAGTTTGAGTGCGATGGCTTTGACACAATTGTTCTTAGTTATACTCACGAACCTGGTAATCGACCCATACACTGTAACCTAGTTAATGCAAGTGGGCATTCTCCACGTAATCCCCAGCTGGTATTATGTCACCACAACCAATATTAAATCTGCCTGTAGTGATGCTGCATTATTTTTCATGAACAAAGGTGATGAATACGTAATGTTCTGTTTTGTAGTAATATATAAAGTGTTCTTGGGAACCAGAGCATTCCAGAATATACGGCCGATGCATAGATACAGTGGAAGGAATATTGGAAAACTTGCAATGCATTACCATTTCACTTCCAACTACGAACCTATCTTCCATAATAGTCTAGCGTATAACATGTGTGTTCCCAGGGCGCAAAATCCAGTAATGACCGTGCAGAATTAAGCGCCAAGCATAATGAAGCTTCTTTAAAATCGTTTACGTCGATGTAAATGATGGTAATGCATTTCAATGACGAACATATTTTATCAATAATATTCCTAGGAACGTATGTGAGTGAAGTAGTCATTGCAGTGCGCTCTACTGCCATTATTAATTAGCACTACACCTTCAATCAATTGACTGATTAGTTTTTTGTTATAGCTAGTGCATGTTAACCTTTTCTTATCGCAAATGTTTAATCGTTATTCATACAATATGCGCGATTGTGTACCAAGAAAGCTGCTTAGATTATCATTTATATGCATTACAGTGCATGCCATATACACCAGCGCCATTATCGGCAAACAATTACTGAGCACAGCATTAAGTATATAAACAATGGCCCGAGGAAAAAGCACGAACTTACGTAAGCAGTGAAGCCTAAGCGCTACTTGAAACACACACGCGCATTCATGCTTGTTTTAAAGGCATTGGAACAATATTGATGCCCAGTCGTCAGGAAAGTGATGCATTTGGGAAAAATACTGATAGCTTTATCCGCAGCCATAAACGTGACAGAATAGGGTCTGCGGAGTGGTCCAATACGCACAATATGTCGGTGAAATGTCTTGTTATATATAGTGGCATTACCTAGAACCACGGGAAGAATACATGATAGGCTCTGTATTGCTGCAATGAAAGGGAAGCAGTTATCGAATTTTGCCTAAATCAAAAGCACACCTATGTTGAGCGTGATTGGACGAATAAATGTCAATAAGGAAACTAGTTAAAGTGAGCAGTGTGCACAGATCATTTTGACCTGCCATGAAGGTAGTTCATTAAATCATAATTAATATCATGTGAAATGCGCTTTCATCATTCAACGTGAATGATTTTGAGTGTTTGAATTAGTGCAATTGTTCAATTTGAATTAGGGCATCCCAACATTTGTTGGCTTATCACGTTAAGGTTGGGCCCGTGCGTACTAACGAAGATACACCTTTCACCACTTTCTGTTTTCTTATGTCAGTAACATTGGTCACATTTCATTTATAAGTATTTGTGGTATAAGTAGCGAACGGTTACTCCAAAACAATTCGACAATATGAGTCAAGTAACCGTCTTTTGCTCAAAAACCGACTGCCGTACGTTCTGTCAAAATGTAGCAAGGGAATATGAAATACGTTATACATACCGGGATAAATAATTCAGCATCAGCCATCGTCGAGTAAGAGTCGTGTATTTGAGAGAAAGCGGACTTGCTGATCGTGGTTAGGACATTACATAGCGCGCACGTAAATAAAACCCTGTGTCATTGCTTTCCCATGTCAAATTTGAATGAGCACTCGAAGGAAGGACCTCATGGATGTCCCTCGTATATTTGTAAATGATTTATCGGCTATCAAGTTGCTAACCTTTTTAGCATACAGATTGCTTTAAGATAACTGCTTGTCTTGACGTACTTGGCTACAAATCATCCACACAGTTTACGATATGAACACTTTGATGTGCATATTTGGATGTGCCAGCATTAGCTAATATCCCAGTTAATGTGACACATACAATTTAGTGTCACCGGCTATTCACTCTACATAGAGCAGATGCAATACATCAGAACACAACCCGCATATCAACATATTTATGCTGGTTTTTAAAATGTCAAGCCAAACAGCAGCATAATACAGATGTTTGCTTTCGGATGCTTCCATGAGACCGGTTTTATTTTATCAAAATCCGTTACCCTATGCTAACGAATAATTCTCTTTCTGCAGAAACTTGCAACAAAATCAACAATTTGATATATTTCATTTGAACAAATGAACGTTTACTGATGCAAACGTGGATGTTCCGGTTTTGTTATCAGCAGTATCGGCATTGAAGTTGTATTGATGGTGGGGGAGAATCGTGATTATGTCACCATCGTGAAACACTGACATACATGTATACATTTACTTCTGGAAGGTGACATTAGCCCGCCGTAGACGTCGGGTAATCACGTATACACATTCTTCTGCAACCAACACCTTGAGTTCGTGGCTTGTGTCGCTACACAGTCCTTCACGATACGACTCCAGTCCGGGTAACAAAATAGCTGCACGAGCAAAGATCACCAAGTGTAATTGCAGGTCATTTGTAGGCGAGTCCAAAGTGAAAGCATATGAAAAGGTTCTCTCATTTGCCGATTCATCTGTCATTCCGTCGACACTAATAGCATTACGGGTACAGTAGGTTAGAGGCAATTATAGGGTCCGTGTCACGCCAAAAACCGATGTATACCCATTATGGCAGGCAAAACACGTTCCTCAGACATGAACAGAGTAGCTAAATCACAACATCAAACCAAGCGCTGTGCTCCAAAGGGGTGGTTTCTTTTGCATTCTATCTACGAATCCCGATTTCGATGTGATGAATGTTTGGTAATTTATTCTCTATTAACGAATGTATAGGTCGTCCATGTTCGTGATCGTAAATTCGCGTTAAATATGATCTGTCATAAAATGCATCTGGTAGTCGAATGCATCCAACCAACGCTCATGAACATAATAGATACTATAAATAAATATACATCGATATATACATATATGTGAATTTGTGTGCGTGTTTGTGTGTGTGTGTGTGTGAGTGTATATCTGACACATTATGTCATCTCATTGAATTTTATTGAGCCAAAAAATGGATGTAACTGCAGCGCCTCAATTATATGTACACACCGTAAACACCGTACAGTAATTAAGCATTTCGATCGATAAATCATTAAGCTGAGTCATTGTCACAGCGTTGATGATGTGCGACTTCTGAGCCACAGACGACGAACAGCCTCTACATCTCAATTGTAACGCAGTTGTAAAACACCAGGCAAACGTCCATGAGATGTATTATATATCATGACATGATATATGATTATCATACAGAGATTAAGGGCACTGAGGACAGTACAGTATATCGCTTCTGTAAGTATCGTCCTTATGTCGGTGTATATTGTTGAGTCAAGCAAGCAAGTCAGAAATCTGTCGTCTGCATGCAGGTATGCGCTTCATACACCGTGATATGAATAAAACAAGTTGTTTGTTATACCAATTGTATTACAAATAACACTATATCCTACAAACGATATTGATCGGCTAGTTTCGGGCGCTATCCATTGCACTGTAATGATATAGGCATTGATCTACCTTTTTGGTAGACAACATTAATCCTATATCAAGCTGTTACTCAGACAGATCGAATATGTCATGGAACGTCTGGCATTCTACTCGTTATATTCATTATCGACAGAGTGGTGGCAATATGTGTCCGCCTATGCCGGCAAATCCATGCATACCCGTTACGAATAACCCTAGCCAACAGTAGGTCCCTTAACAATCCACATTCCGACTTAATCTCATTATCATTAATTGTGCGGCAATGTACATTACCTCTGACCTTATGCTCACTGACGAACAAGTTGCATGCTAAGCATTGTTATCAAGAGCTCAGGTGCGCAATATATCTCTTAGTTTGGGAGTCATGCATGTAATCGGTCCAAATAATCCGCCCACTTCCCAGTGCAAGCGAATAATGATTCCTCCTCGATCGTGTGATGCGAAAAGACTGACGATTTTCTTGATAAAACGGCACTGATAATAGTTATCCCTAAATTGTAATTTCGATAATGCGACAACTCGCCCAGGGTCCTTCAATAACTTTTAGAATTCCATGCGCACCATATATATAAATATTCTTCTTTGCTACTTAAATACACGAATTTTCAGTAACTTCGTGTACTGAATACACCGCCATTGTAAATAATTTAATAAAAGAGATACCACTGATTTCAGCAAATAAACCAAATAAATGCAGTTTGTATTTCTTACGTGTCAATTTAAACGAATTCCATATTCCAATTGTGTACTCTCCGTGTGCGTCAGAAGACTATGAAGGTCATTTAGAAAACAAATTGGGCGGACAGTTTCTGTCATTCACGGTTTCGTGATTAACCTCACCACGACCATATAGTAACCTTGGTTATCAGTGTAACAGATTTGATGCCTGTGGTAGGTGTCTTGCTATGATCATTGGGTCTTGACAGCCAAATAGCAAACATCACTATTAAATAACCCGCTCGTAATCGAATTTGCTCCTTTCTGTCTTCACACATAGAAAGGCTCAATCTAAAAGTTGGTGCGCGGGGGGCTATCTTCGCTCTTTTTATATGGTAAAGATACCTGGCCTTAAATAACCACAAAGATACCGAAACATTGGTTTCACCTGCTGCCACCAAGTACTATGCTTATTGCGTTGTGAATCTCATATAATACAATGTAATATAATACAGTTTAAACATTAATCAAGGTATCAAGTTGCTATCGAAATTGTGATTGAGCTTGTGAAGCATGGTTGTTCCTGCTACATTGAAGGCTGATTGGCTGACCATTGACAGGAAAAGCAGAACCATCCCTGGTGCATATAACATATCCACAAGACGTAGGTTACTTGGGTAGCAGAATATTCGATGAGAGGAATTGTCATTACCTCGTGTCTGTCAATTACCACGCATTACTGTTTTACTGCTCATTTCGTGATGACACGCTGGAGGTTATATCGATATGCCGTGTACTCAATCACACGGTTAGAACCTCCATGAAATCAGCCTATTGTAACATTGCAATCATTCATGGCCACAACAGCTTCTGCTATGGTTTTCTAAGCAATCATACCAACATGAACATTATAATGTGAGTTCGAGTCGCGGGCAGGTTTCTTTTAAAGAGAAGGCTGCCTTGTAGATGGCTGTTAAGACATTGGTAAGCTTGCAGAAAGAGCCAACCCCTATACTCTTGCAACGCGCTATGATTGGTCTAAAGCTATATATCGAATAACAAATCCGGCTAGGTATTGAAGGAGAATAACGATGCATGCGCATGCAAGCTGTTGTGAAACAGGACATAATATTCGAACACACCATAGCGCTCACCGAACGTTATGAAAAAGCATACATACAAGATTCAGATCGCCCATGTTTGTAGAGCACCTCGCTTAGCACGTGATTGCCCCTTAAGGATGCATAACTTCTCGTGAGGGTTTGTTCAAAGGTGATGGGCATTGTCAACCGTAGCAACTTCCCCTGTTAAAACGACATTCAAACTATACTCACCGAGTTCATTGTTATTAGCTGAATTTTGGATGTCCTATTCAGCACTGTTCTGCGTAAATCGATTTGAGATATCAAACGCAGCCCAAGGTAGACCACCCTTACGTCACAATCCGTGGTCTCTTGTATATGGCCACATGTCATGTGTTATACATAGCGGTATTTCACAAGCTCTGATATACGATTGGCTCTCTCTTTAAACTTGACGCATTGCATTAGCTATTACAAGTCGACACACCACATGACGCTTACTCAGTAAAAACACGTCGTTACAGCAACAGCAAAAATATCCGCTTTAGATTCACTTTCAGTACATTTTGTGATAGATCGTCGCCCAATTAAGGACCTTACCGTCAGTAAGTGAGCATCTCACAATAAGAAGGGGTATTGCAATGATTGGTAGAAACAACAATAATGCACAAAGTTTTTGTAAAAAAATATATCTGAAATTGAATGTAAAACAATGGTGTACATAAGCATTTCAACGACTGGACAACTATTTAAAAAGCTTTGTCACACGGATGGCATCCTGAAATTGTGTTCCATAACGTTCCCACACGAGATGTATGTTACTACATAGCCTCTCTCCCATATGAGTCCCGCTGCATCGTTCGAATACTAAATATAAACTACGGATACCGAAAAAATAACTGAAGACAGAAGTGCGTGATCAGCAGCCGTATGTAAGGTTAGCCTTTAGGGGATAGCATGTAAAAACGTCATGGAGGTTCCCTCGTGCAGTGCTTCCTCTGTAATTGCCTTATCCTATATACAGGACGCCATTCATAACCTATCAGGTTCAGTCAGTTGATTCATCGCAATGATTGGTTACATATTGCGGTAGCAATTAGGTTCGCCTGATCGGGAACACATAAGTGAGGAAGTATATCGGACACGCACCAACAGGACTAACAAGCAGCTCGATTTATTATGACGTTAATTGAATGACGTGTCTGTACTCCACCATCACGTTATGAGCTGGAATTGACGTCATTGATCAGGATTCTAAATGCTGTAAATTGAAGACAAACTTAGGCAGTAGGCGAAACGAATAGAAAGATCCAAGTAGCAAGCCAGTGAGGTATGTAACGCAATACTCAACTGCGTATGTCGTGCATAAACGATGTTCGATGTTATACTACCGGTTTCCCTACAATATCGAATCATTTATTGTTAATATTGGGACATTATCCTTATCACGCGTACAATATCCCTACGCATACAATGTTTTCAGCGGCTTCTAAAATACGACAATAAACAGCCAATTATAGACACCATCAGCGGTTCATTAGCTAATTCTACTTGTGGCTTTATGAACCCTAGCAACACTATAAAGCTATTGATACTAAATATAGGGAATGCCCCTCATATCTAGCATAAGTGCATGGCCCATTTTGACGTTTTGTGCGCGAAGCGCTTTGTATAGTATTGTGTAAAAGTCGGGCAGGGCTAAGCGACAAAAGCGGTTATGTTTTTCCTAACCACCATGGTGATCATAAGGCTTGAAATGGGTCGGCTGGGCTTGATAACTTTTTGTCAATACCTTACGGGCACGCACATTTATCAGCCTACTATAAAAATCACCTTTTCAAGTTATCGTGCTCTTAATTAGAACTATATCTGAGATGGCTTAGGTTTAAAACCATTTATGTAATATTTGAGAAAGTGCCAGTTCTTCGTCGTGAAAGTGCAGCTAATCACAATTCAAGTCTGATTGTCAAAGATATTTCGCCAGCCACTGCTAGTAGAAGGGGTGTACTATTCCATTAGATAAGTGGGATCTGATATATCAGAAGCAGAGATATGTTGCATGGTCTTTAAAGATGCAAATTAAAAATACCACATGTAAATAGATCAATAATGACAAATTGCGGAAATACACTGCTTTCGTTTACCGGCAGTACATCACGCAGTTACTTAGTTAATGGACGTTGAGATTCCTTGCTGTGGCCTTACTTGTATTGAGACGCAACTGCTGCGCTTTCACTAATCGTGTTACATAGGCCGGCTAAACAAGCATGGGGCCTCGTCCAGAGGAAGGACCAAGTAGGCAACCTGTTTAAGGAATTTGCATTGCACGCCGTTTTATCTGCATTTTAAAAGTGAACAAATTGTCCAACGATGTCTTGTGGTTAATAGAGCGTACTACATGAATCAAGAAGGGGTTAGGGTTTACTTTATGTTTTCGATGATTATATCGTGTTATGCGACAAAGAATATATGGTTCGAATACTGTATGTTTTGAATTATACAATGAATGAGGTTTTATATTTACGACTGATATGTTTGATGGTGTGGGTACATAACGCAGGTAGACTCGATGAGGCAGTTGTATCAGGATAATGATATTCAAGAGGTGAGCCAGCAAGTCGCTAACAGAAATAGCGTATATGAAAGGTATGTAAATTACAACCTATAGACACCTGAAGCTGTGCAAACTGATTTTCACTTAACCCTGCTAGAAGAGCGAACAACCGAACTTAATTACTGTTCGTCGTCTGCCCAATGTTGTCTAGGCTATATCAGACTGATTCCGTAAAAAGCAGCAATTCACGACCTGGCATGCACACTGGCAATCTATACCAACTACAATCGATTGATATTTGGTTTGTTTAGCATACATTGATACTACGATACACCGTTTTGATAGCACTACATAGTCTGCTGAGGAAAGTCTGGAGGTTTGTCTTGAATCACTCTGAGTGTAAGACGCATTAACATCGGCTTTAGGTGCCATTGTCATCATTGTCATCATCGTGTTTTGCAGCGTAATCGGCGTTGACCCGTGATAGCAATCCAGAGGAGCTGAGGGAAGCAAATTCGATTATATCTTATCCATCAGCGTGTAGAGTGAGCAGGGCTAGTTTCCATACCATGAGTTTGCAAATTATTGGATAATTACATATTTGGAATGATTCACTGCACGTTATTATGAACCGCGTAATTGTATGTTTTTCATGACGAGCAATCATATCCTGAAAAAGGTAAGCCATTTGATAATTTTTGGCTTATTATATTTCCGTAATTTATTGTTCCAGAACAATATCTGTACAATGAACATTGTCTATGCTAGTGGTAGTTTAACAAAGGGCCAACAAAACTGGTGCTTTACTCGTGTAGAAGCGAAAAACATCAGCTTTGCTTATTATCTAATAAGTGAATCAACGTTACAAAAACAGCAAGATAGTATACAAATTAGACGTGTTGAGACTATGATATTTGGTCTTTCGAACTAAAGGCTATCAAAGCTTGCATTCTCATTGTGTGCGCATCTTTTGTTACATGTCATTGATTCCAAAAGTTACATTTCGCGTGCGATGTGTGTTGTCCAAGTTCTTTATATAATTGTGCCACCTCTTCTCACAATACAAACCACAACATCAGCTACCTCTTTTAAAAAGGAGCTGTGATAAATAGTTTTGAAGAAGAATGATTATTATTCAGCAGAAACAAAAATCATGTTGTACTACTGCATAGTGTTTGCTGCAGTTTGCTAAATAGATTATTGGATCAGCTACATATTGTAGCAACCGCAATTGAATCAAAGATGACTTGTAGCAATGTCGACACTGCATATGTGAAGAAATGTGGCTTATGTCCAGTGTGCCAGACCAACATTACAGCAATTATTAACAAAATAATGATTGGCGGGTCATTGCTTTGTTGATAGGTGACACTCTAGCAGCAATAAGCCAAGATGTCTGTATCAGACAATATATATATATATATATATATATATATATATATATATATATATATATATATATATATATATATATATATATATATATATATATATATATATATATATATATATATATATATATATATATATATATATATATATATATATATATATATATATATATAAACATGTATATTCGGCAAACAACTGACCCCCTGCGGTATCAACAGGTAGGCACGATATTGTCTGATACAGACATTTTGGCTTATTGCTGCTAAATATGCACTGCCCATTTGTAAACTCCTAGAAGAGCTATGTATAAGGATAGTAATGGTAATATTTGCTTCATTTTGTAGAGCTTTATACTGGAGAACCCTTTCATGACAATCAAGTTATGCAGATCACAAGAAAACAACGATTGAACCTAAGGCTGCTATCACACATGTCCTATATCAGACACGGAACGCAATTTTAAGGAAATGACCTACATGATATTATTGGTTAGTAAAGCCCGTATGCCGGTTCATATTATCCAGTAAGCAGATAAGGAATCTCTTGGTTTTCAAACTAGTTTCTGGCGTTCGCGTCTTGACATCCAGCCACGTGCAATACAGACCATGGTGTAAATAATGAAAGACCTTAGTTTATTCGACCAAATGTATTGTTAATTCAATCTGGCAGACAACCTTCTTACTATAGGCGCTATAAAGCAGCTCAGATTTGCTGCTATGTTTTACACAATGGAGATAACGTCGCTGAACGAGTCGTTAAGTGGAATCTTATGGCTCATTATTTTACCGCTTATGGCCCATCATCGTAGCTTATACCACAGTAATATCTGATAGTGGAAATCAGAGGTATGATCAAGAAAGGTCAATGCATATAGAAAGGGCATAGAAACTAGCCATACGTGCGTTAGGAGAGCATTGTGAAGTGCTCTAATAACAATAACGAGCGAGAGACGAGCAACCAAATTTGTGTTCGAGCGAATCGAGCTGAATGATTGTCCGTTGATGCTCGCTTTGTTAGGAAGTATAATCCTTTGGTCCTGATTTTGGCGTAACACGACTGAACCTGGCAGGTTATCAAATAACGAATGGTCAAGGAAACGACAGTGCAATCAGTTGATGTGGGAACCTACGTGACATTCTTTCCCTTTTGTCTTGCATTACAAATGCCTGCCAAACACGCTATTCTGTCGTTGATCATTCCACCTAAATCAACCGCTTCGTATACGATATTGACGCATCACGTACATCATATGGAAGAGAAGGATAATAAATACATGCTTTGTATTGTCTTAGCGCATGGTAAAACATTTACCGATCAACAAGCTATGCTGAGGTTTTGTAGACCTAGTCCTAGTTTTTTTTCCTGTTGCTCTAGAGTGTAATCCTATTCTAATAAGTGTTTATTGTATATCTTTGCCAAACAACCCGTTTAAAGCTTTATACCCAATGCAAAGGAAATCTATGGCTAGTTGATCCGACTTGCAAATATGTGGTTTATTCGCTAACCTAATTCTTTGTGAATCAAATTGCAGCGATGCAGATTCTATATGGCTTTTGAAACATATAGATCACAATCACTACTACTTCATCTAGTTATTTGGTACATAAAACATTGGCGTATCAAGCCCGCATAGCTCTTAGTGTTTGCATAAGTAAACATGTACAACATGGTATCTCTTGGCATTCAGTTTCAACTCATTAGGTTTCAGTGGATCCCGTTGGTTATAGATTGCCGTTAATCCAAAATATCTCGACCGCATTATCCCACTTTTGTTATCAAAGAGTAAGTTTCGGGAATAGTGAGAACTTCACTCTTTCAAAACAGTGAGGCCAAAACCTCGAAATGGTTTGGTAAATGCTCCAGATCAGATGACTAAGCAATATATTTTTTTCTGATAAAGGGTAGCTGATGTGGCAAACACAATGTGGAAATATCTATTGTACTTGTAAACGAAAATATACGAATTAGCTCTTGCATCCCATGGCCGTACATACACCGTAAAAAAATATAGTTCTATTCAAAATGTATTATAGTCACACTTCATTCGTAGCCCCTCAGTAGGTGAAAGCTGATTGTAATCACAGGGTTACGTCTTTAATGCCCCAATGCAAGGCAGAAGTTTAGCACTTGTTGATGGGTCTATGGCTCCCGAAGTCGGATTAGAAGCAAGTAATGACCATGGCGCCTCAAAATAAAGTTACTCTTTATTAAGCATTGAGTGTGTCGTCGTTCCGAATGCTTGTCGATAACACTAGAAGTCATTCCGACAACATTTTCACTAAAGATTAGGTGTCCTTCAATTAGAAAGGTGTAATTAAATAACTCGTCAAATAGAATGATGTTTGCATCAGTACATTAGCGATAATATCGTCCCCCCCTGTATTATTAAACATTTATAAAACCGGCAGATATAATCATTTTATAAGCTGAGGTTCGCCTGGCCAGCGCTATGAGGCACTGTAAAATGTATTCTTTCTCTGTTGTCAGCATTGTTAAGTGTGTCATTGAATTTGACTCTTCTTATTTAATGAGTGGTCATCCGATGCGTTAGCGTTTATTTAACGCCGATAGGGTCATATAGATGCATAATTGGGGTGATAATGTCTGCACGAGCATATGCGGTATGTTATAAAGTAAGATATCAGGAGAAGTGAGTATTATTAAGAGAGTTAATAAGCAGTCCACAATGCTGGTTAGCCATAACTCGAGACTTGTTGGAAACTAAAGACGATTTAGAATCGCATATCATTAAACCAAGAGAATAGCACAAATTTGGCAATATTCCTCTAACTTTGATGTGGGCTTCAATAGCAAATAAGAGCTGCATAGCTGCTATTTAGCACTACAGCCTACGAAACGAAGAAACCACAACGAAAAAGTAAGTGGAAGTTTTTAACACCAATTTTCTATTTTTTATCAAATAAATGGTAGAATGATATATTGAAGCTAATTTAATTGTTAATTTTAAAAGAATTAAACTAACGTTATGAATATTAATAATACAAGAACAATTTAATAATGCCATGGAAGTTATTTATTTCATGGATTTGTTTGGGTGCTTCATGAAAATAATATATCTGGATGGCTGCCGTGTTGGCTTAGCCTGATGTCGCTTGGGGTTGAGATGAGGAAATTCGACGCCTGGATGAGCCACAGGGTGTCGCCACTGTATCCCTGGTCAGGAAGATATCGGCTTTGATTGGCATGGGGTTTGGTGCGTAGGATGGAGGCGTTATTTCCCTCTTGTATGGTGTAAATATACCAGGGAACGAATGAACTTATGGCAGTAAGCCGTGTGTATATTTGAACTAGCTACTTAACACATTCTTTTGGTGACTGAAAGATCCATTATGTGCGGCTTGTGGATCTATATGTGGATTAGCTTAGTCTAGCCACCATACAGTCGTACTTGTAAATTATGCAATATATCAATGTTCAATGATGTGCGTACATTGCCCTTAATGATAAGACAATCAACAGCAATCTTCATAGCTAAAACAAGGGCGAAAATGCTACGGCAATGGCTAGCAACGATCATCGGACTGATACTTGATAATGCAAGGGTATGACAATAAGCGCACATATTAGGGAGCTTTAATCATCATCATAATTTGTATACTCCACATCGGTGTACCATTATGGAAAACGTCCTCAAAACATGCATTTACGATGTAAAACTTGCACTATTAAAAAAAAACATGATGCAAAATTAAGGCTTTTCCGGCTTGCATACGTTATCTTAATAGCAACAGTGAATTTATAATACGTAGCTTTAGACAACTCTCTTTAATGCGTGAACATTTCTTTGTCACTAATGCGGGGTAAGGCATAACATGGAGAAGAGGGAGTTTTTTTAGAATGAGCCTTCACGAATGGTGTATACTGCATAATAAAGGTTGTTGCATCGAAAATATTCCTGCATCATATAGTAATGTTACAATGAAAGCTCTAATGATTGGCCTCTTAAATTGAAGAATATATTTCATGAATGTGGACCAGCTTCGCTGATTGTTGTTCGATTTTGTATTCATATCTAGGAAATTTGAACCGTTCATATCGGTTCACTGCTTTATTGTGTTGGCCTGGATATCCCGCCGATATTAATTAGCGCTGAGACTCGCTATTGTCCTCTACAACTGGCACCAATGTTTTTAGTGTCCATACATGCTGTATAGGACAATGTTGTCAGAGAGGACAATATGAATGATTCTGGCCACGTATATTGCAATTTCCCAGTTGGGTATCATGACATTTATTTAATATATACTGCCATATTATGTGTTAATCTATTATAATGCCACTTACTGATATTGCGCAAGCGATTAGCCATTCGCGTACGCGTATGCTAAGGGCACTCTATCACAAAGATAGTGGATGTGGGATCGGCTTCATTGGAATTAACCTGATGAACGAGGCACCCTGTATTACTCTTTGATATGCTGGCTTGATTTATGCTACTAAAAGGTTGACATCAGGAAAGGTTAACGACCTATGGCCACTACGTTTTGTTCTTAGAATGCTGCAGCACACGATTTGTAATATTTACAAGCAATAGGTCTTGCGTGGACCTCTTCTTCCAAAATGCATTTAGGTTGCGACGAATTGTATGCATGCTACCATCTGAGGCCCTGTCAGTGAAAATCAATAGTACGTTAATCCTCATGGTGGAATGCTCTTCTGCCAAGGGATTCCAAGCCAGGTCCAGCATGCTGTTCTATTCCATGGATAAAATAAGCACAAAATATCTGGTTTCTTCGTGGCTTCCCTATTAACAAATGACACAGGTTTTCAGCTCGTTAACCGCTATCACGACACACTCCGTTAATTACAAATGTAACCTTTGCAGACACGAACAGATAGAATGCTGCTAATCCAATCGAAATAAAATTGAATTGCACGATATAAATACACTTTTTAATGAAGCAACTTTATATACCAATATGTTTCACAGACATATTTAAATAATTATCTATTAATGAATAGGCGTGGATGGATAATACTAATGTGAGCAGACAATTACTGAATGAAATCTACCTACAAATCCTGTATTTGCTGTATAAAATGAAGGGATGGTTGTGTGAAAGAGTCATTGTAGTGGGTGGCTCATGACAGAAGTATTATAGTTATATGAAAGTGAACCACAAGTAGATAATACGGCAGCAATTGGTGATAAATTCAGAACAAGATTATGAATGGTCATTTTTTGTTACTTTCTCACATTGCCCAAAACAAATGCCATATAAAAACGATAACAGACGAACAACTCTCCAATACGTGCATAAGAAAAGTTTTTGGACTGTGAAAACAGTGCACAAGCCATATTATGTACCATAAATGCAACCCTGTCCCATAACGTATCGATGAACACGACATGAACTTGATATATCGACGGAAGACTCGAACAACAGCCGTGGGGTTAAAAACTTTATCACTTCACTTTATTTGTGAGTTTAAGATGAAGCTATGCCTTATTTCCTTGCAACCCCATAATGGTTTTGCTCTTTGTTTTGATGGCTCGGCGTAGGTTAGGTAAGAGATAGCTTAAGCGTGCCATAGAATAACGCTCGTTTCTGTTTTTGATGATATATTGTTCTCAGGGATCATTTGTTAATACATTACATAACCACGTTTAACGCAGACATATATAATGGCATTTTTGAATTTGTGCTGCTAAGTTAACTTGATCGAAAATCATGTTGATAAATTTTCAACATTATTATTTGACTGGAAATATCCATGATGTACTGTATAAATTTGTTTTATTTAGTTGTGTCGTACCACCGATAACGATGCCTCTCTAGAACCATGAACCACACAAATGTTAGTTTTAACTCATTAGGCGCCACATAAGTACCTAGCTATCGATAAGTATACTTCCACTTTGGTTACAAAATGTCGATTTCAGTAAATCTTCCCTCATTTAAGTTGTGGGCATCATTGTGCACAAATCTGACCGACATGCAGGAAGGGTAATTTCCGGCAACATATATGGCGACAGCCGAAATAAAGATGTATTTTCTGAGACCGCAGCGCCGCGTAGCGACTGAAAGTCTGACAACTTAAAACTTTTGGTTTCCAAGGTCCGGTTGCCAAGCAGCTTGCTAGGCAACCTCGTTACAAATATGGGGCTGAACAGTCTCTTTAACATAACATGTTAATGAGATACAGCAATCTTAACGGTTTGGCTGTGATGTGTCCCAGCACGAATTGCACGCTTTTATATCCTATACTTATTACTGCGCGTTTTGTAAGGCAACATTTAGAGACTATATGCCAGTACAGATCCCAATACTGTGATAATATGTTACACATAGACTCCATCAAAGGACATTGCATTAATATTCGCATAAAGCCATTTATCCTGAGTAACCTATGTTAATATGGTCGCTAGGAACATGAAACATGCTGCTTGCAGTTGCATGCCATAAAGACCAGCAATCATCTGCCACTAGCTTCCAACCCATTTGCAGATACATCTTCCGCTTACTATACAACTTCAGCTACAAGCAGTGATCAATCAACCAACGGCGCTAGTCGTTATCTTGTTATAGCTATGTTGTCCTCGCAAGACATGATCCCGAATTTGATGTTAAGCATGTTTTATCAGCAGGTAAAACGCCCAATATTATTGATCCAACAATACTAATACGTTACACATAATACCCATGCTGAGCGCCGATGTCCGCATTTAATTTTGAGAGAGAATAGCATTTTACAGCATAAGCGGAAAAAGAATCTTTGACCATGTGTAATTAAATGTTGGCGCATTTTGCTCTTGCATTTGCCGATAAAATTCAGTATTCAAACTGCATGCCGAGAAGACATTCATGTATAGGCGAAAAACCATCACCGTTATCTCAAATAATGTACGCTGTAAAAGCTTAGTGATTGGCTGCACTGGATGCACTTATGATAAGTCGCAGGGTCTTTTGTAGCGCAAGCATGTCAATAGCCTAATCAGTAGCTGTAGAGATCGCATAACATAGACTGACGCCTGGCCAAATATGATCAATGCGTCATTGACCTATAACCGTCTGACATATGGTTTGGGTACAATAAATATGCGCGGGTTTTTGCTGCATAGTTGTGCGGTTATATCTACCTTTGGTGAGAGGCGGGCTCATAAGCACCGGTTGCCGCCGAATTTACCACCCGTCAGTCCCTCTCAATTAGCTATTCTAGTATTTTGAAGTAGGACTGACAATCTACAGTAATATATGATGATCTATATTTTATTAGGTCGTATCACGTATTAGCAGCTCTGACAGAGCAAAAGAATCGCAGTCGAAATGACGCAAATTATTACAGAAAACTACAATAATTCCCATATAAACAGCTCGCACGGCAGTCAGCACATTCAGTAATGTTATAAGACGCTTTGCCAGCGAAAACCTGGACAATTGTAACATGACTAAATAAGTAGGGTACTACAAACAGATAAAGCTATATGGATTCAGAGTTTTATAGTGCTATTAAATCAAGCAAGCACAACAAAGGCGTACGTGGTCAATGGGTCTTTGCTGAACGACTCCTGGGAGTTTACATCCTTTGTTGAATGTTATTTAGCTAGATGTGGGTCACAGGTTATGAATTGTAGCCACACATGTTATATGCTAAAGAACATTTATGGAAAACATTGTCTGTGTAATAATGTACCCGATCGTACATGATAAAGGTACCCGAGGTCGGTTTTGGGTAGCTTTTAAGTAAACAGATGTCTTATGTTGAAGGCTAGTTTAGTCGAAACCGTTTTGCATGAACCGCATAAAGACCGGAAGTCCTTTAACTGTTCTAATTTGTTTTGTCATAACACTGGCAGCCAGCGCGCTTTGATTTACGCAAATGTAAATGTGGTAACTCGTCTGTAGCTTATTATTGGATGTTTACAAGTCACTCTATCACCCTTTGCGTGTTGAAGACGGATTATTGTGATAACCTAATCTTAATTCAACGAGCAAATTTGGGTGTGATGACCTCAAGGATTGTTGTGAAATTTTGCATGATTTCGTACTTTGATAAAACCTAGATGCAGCTTCACGGGAGTATGTATCCAAACTAAATAAATGGGATAGGTATTAAGCGTTAAAAACTTCGGCCGTGATAGATTTTAGTCGAACCAAAAGTTTTGACGATCATTTATAAACAAATCGCAGGTAGTGAAACGCACTTAATTCATAGTAAACATAAGATTTTGTATCACCAAGAGTTATTGACGTCGAATAGAAATATACTAATGGGCAGGACGAATAAATGCGTGTTGCCATCACACAGAGCAACAAAACGTAAGTCGCTTGATGCAGGATACAATATTTTCCCTTTTAATGGCATCATCTACTTAATACAACAGAAAGTAACAACAACCAGAAGGATTAAAGGCGGTTCCAGAAAGTAGTGCATGCAACTCCTGTCTGCCTGATGCAATTAATTACGCCTTTGGCTGAAGCAAACTACGCTCTGGCGTTAATATTACATCGGCTTGTGACGCAGGTTTGCTTACTGCTACTTATAAACGCCAACTGGCGGGGGAAAACAAGTTTGCTCCACTGAATTGAGAAATAAAGTAGGCTCAGCTAACTTAATCTCAATGATTAAACCATTTGGTGTAGCCTATGTGCTGACAGCATGTCTCTTGCCTCTTGCTTCCAACGTAAGATCTCACTTATTACTGGTACAATGTACCGTTTTCGCAGTTTTGCGCCAAAAAAAACATACAAAAAGGAAGCACATACATTTATTTTCACTTTTCCTTCTACTCTGGTTAATATGGTTATCTCAGGTTTCTGGTGATTAAGCAGACGGTCGTGGGGCTAAGCTGTTCTGTTGATCCAGCACTTCCACCTTAAATTGTTATCAACAGCCAGTGGATCGATGCTTGATAGGTAAGGCGAAAAATAAAAAAAACGCACGTATTAGGGGCCCAACACCATCAAACATGTTTTGTTGCTGAATGTTCAGGCACAAATGCAAGCCTCCGAATCAAAAGCTTATCACAGAACTTTCTATAAGCCGTCTAGTACAAATCGCACCATATTTATAAAGTCAATTGAGAGCTGTGTCTACCTGTGTGCTAATGTTATTAATGTATAAAAATAGAGCACATTGCTTTATGAAGATGTCTGTTTTACTTATAAAACATAGCTTTCCCTTTGATTGGGCATCATTTAAAGACCGTTATTATTACGATAGCGGAATTGTCGGATTGTAAATCAGAGGCAGCAGGATTAAGTACAATTACCGTTCGATGTCATTCAAGAGCATTCTTGCATCCCCGGCGTGATCTCCTGTTTGCTGAGCATGAAGATCTCTAAATTTGATAGCGTACGCACAAATCAGTGTAATAATCATGCTTTTAGTTTCATTAAAGTTCCTTTCTTATATCATCGCTTTGGTTTATTCGTGTTCTATTGCTTTGTAATTTCATTGCGATTGAATAATCATAATTCTGCACCTTGTGTGCCTCGCAAACATACTGTCGAAGCTATATCTTATCCAGCTGTTCAAGGATTCGATAATTTTAAGTAATTACCAGCCTGATTACACGAACCTGCACGCACCAATATGCACTTTAATTGTAATGTGTATTGCTGCTGTAACTTTGCGGACACTCCACACTGTCGATATAAACTCTAATGTGCCAGACAGTCTACCATGTGTAACAGTATCATTCAGGAACTTAGTATTCTCACGGTACATGTACCTGTTCAGGCACTTCACCCACGGCATATATATATAGTCACTTAACAGATGTGAATAAGAGCTGAACGGCTAAACTTATGGAAGACTTTTGCGTGTTGGTCAAATGACCAAACCCTAGACACTTTGTTTTCCTCCTAGCCATGTACGTTAAGCATTATAAACATCGCCGAAAAAATTATATATTATTGGTAATAATAGCAGGAGATAAATAATGAAGAAATGTATAACTCATAATTAAAAGGAAACTGTAAAGCAACTGCACCAAACGAGAGGGAATATGACACGTAAATAAATTCATGGAGGCATTATTGCGTATATTTGTCACATTGCACAGCAATATTTGAGACTTTTCAATAATGGAACGACGCGTTAGCTTAACATCATGACCTAACCCGACAATATTTTCCTGGCTGTCAATATGGATTAGGATAATACGTTAGTAGAGGCCGATAATGTATCACGTACCTGGCCGAACAACTATCATCAAGGCCCTCGGCGTCTAGATTACCTATGGGCTTATAAATAGAGCTATGCTATTAGACAGCACCATTCTCGTCACTCATGCACAAAACGCTACTGCACTGATATATCAACAAAATTTACATTATTTTCACTTTCCAAACACAGCGTGTTATCAGCTTGTATCAGCATGATAAATTATTCAGTAGGATATATACAATTGGAAGTCATAAATGAAATGCAGCCGCGATGGTAATGAATAATCTGTGAGGTCATTAATTAAGAAAATGGAATTTTGTTCTATGCCTTACACAAGTATCCAGTGGATTATGCTTGCTCACAAGGGGCATAAAAAATGTTTGTATGCTTGAATCATTGATAAGTAGCTTTTCGTTGAACCCCAGAAAACTTAGTGAGTAATCCGGGACAACCAATCGCACAACACCGTGCCCGCTGAAGCAAAATAAAATACAAAAACAACATCCGAAAACGTGCACTAATAATTTTATCACTCATCAAAAACAAACATTTACGTGAAGCCAATGCATTTCAAGACATTGCATGATAGGCGATTGCTAGTAACGGAATTAACATATATGCATGAGACGGCTAGCCATCATATCTAGCGTATAAAACGCTTCCTAAAGCTCAGCATTACATAATAAGGCACTTGCCATGCGTATTGTAGACAACACACGCTGTATGTACGACTGCCAGGCACCTTTTTACGGCCTTACCTTAATCAGCTACTTAGGGTTTGGTTAATCCAACGACCAGTCAATCATCACGCATCAACACCATTTTAATTCTGAGTTTGCTGGATCCCTATTATGGATCCATCCTTTCATCAACTTTGGCGAAGCAAATATACCTTTTTATGCCACGGGATTGATTAATTAGGTTATTTAGCACTCTAAGTAACAAAATACTAAAAATGCGAAGTCACAGGACTTGGCTATGGCATCAACTACATGAGTGGTAATGGAAATGTTGCCTAGTTAGATATTGGCCGCTGGTCAGCACAATAACTGATGGCAACAGATTAAGGGGAACAACTTTACCCGCAGAACCCCTGATTAACAGTTTTATTTTGGTTCTTCACGCCATCGTCATTGCTCAAAATTCAATGGCAAGACTTACCTTGTTGTCACAGGAAGAAGCATCAGACAAAGCGACTTGTGGTTTTATAGATTACAGCTATAACACTCCGGTCACAAGAGCACAAGCATAATGCAGCTACCAAACAATCATTCTCTTTTTGTTACACTGGCGCCTCGCACGTCCATTCGGTCAATACAAAATTGCAGGTTTTTAGACAGCCTTGTATTCAATCATTCACGACTCACGCCTCCCACAGCCATTTACTTAACACAATAAGCAACAGCAAACATAACATTCACAAAGCAGGTTTTCAAGATAATCTCGATCGTTCTTCGGCTCACTCATTCGTCATCGTATTCATTCAACACACTATAATGAAGCCTAACCAACAGAAACGTTTATTAATGCTATACTACTCATCTCCTCATGATGGTAAAAGTTAGATGCGTATTGCACGGCGGAGTGGGGTAGAAATGGGGTTGGTAGCGGTGAAAAAGCTATGAACCCCATGCCCTGAGACATATTACCACTCACAAAAAACACGCATATATACATTAATATATATATACATTAATATGCATATGTATATATATATATGTTTATATACATATATAATCATATATATGTTTGTTTATACAAATATATAAATATACATGTAAATATATATATATGTATAAATGTATATATATGTATATATATATATATGTATATATATATATAAATATATATATATATTTATATATATACATATACATATATATACATTATTATGCATATATATGCATATGTTTATAAACATATATAATCCTATATATATGTATATATACATATATAAACGTTTGCATATAAATATATATTTATATATATATAATATATATATATATATATATATATATTAAAAACGGCCGAAGCGATGCGAATATAGTAAGTAAGCATGATACAGGAAAAAAAATCTTCGCTTTGACATTTTACAATTCCATTAGAAGCAATTGATACATCGAATTTTGTCACACTGACTTTGACCCTAGCAGAAGCTTTCTTTGTTCAGTATCCTGACCCCAGAGTCCAGGTACTCGATGCAAAGCTACCGAGCGCCTAGCTGCTTCCGAGCGCCGATCCGCTATTTATCTATAGCAAGAAGGTATGAGACGTAAGCACAGGTAAAATACTCTCTTACAAGCAAAAAGATATGTATGCTCTAACAATCAATCTATATCTGCTCTACGGTATTTAACGAATTTGATGCTTAACTGTTATACTGGGCTTAAGTTCAGTATCAGGATGATGTCTATCACACGCTTTCAAATATAGCAAATCACAAAGTATTAGCTCTACGCCAAATAATCTGGGTTATGAGAAACATGCCTGACGTTGCAACGGCCAAGCGAACAACTAGTCTATTCGTAAATGAATCACCGTGCAGCGTACTTCAATTGATAAAGATAGTAACGGGTAGCGACGCCAGTGTGGTATATTTCTCCTTGCAGAATGACCCTAACATGTTTGTATCTTAGGTCAATTTGTTAGATTGGAGCCAGAATTTTAGAATTGCTTTCCAGCATGTTAAATGCTGTCAAACGGCCATAAATTTCACGGTCTGTGTAATAATCATTTTATAATCTTGTGGCAAAGTCTTCTTGAGGTTTGCTATACCGTTAGCGTTTGGAAAATATGCAATGTTGTCCAATTAGCTGGTGGATTTATATCGTTGAAAATACTAACTCATGAATATGAATATATGGATATATCTCTTTAAAGTCATACATTTTTTCCAGCTCCCACGTTTTCTGGTAAAATAAATGTGGGGTTGGGCATTCGGATATGGCAGTATCGACATCGATTCAATGTCAATTAAAACTTCAGAAAGGCATCGATTGGTCAAACTAATTTCTACCCGTCGATGGTGAGTTGAAATTGTCATTACAATGGAAGACATATGAATTATTGGACAAGCAAATTGCCCATGTTTTGAATAACTAATGTAACATGTCGATGGTTTTTGGGTAATTTGTTGGCATTGGCTTAAGAGTGATTGCATTTGAATGTGCACAAATGCCTTCTGCAATATATTAATTTATGGTCGTAAACGTGGTGAAGTCACTGTGTTCCGACTGGCATGCACCTCAAACCGGTCTTTCGAAAGGTAGGGTTCGTTCAATACCTTTACAAGCATCTAATTGCTGGTAACAAAAACCAAAAGACTAACGATGGGACCAGGGTTAAAATTGACCAATATTGAATTATCGGTTTATTTTTACGCTCCAACATTTCGCTTGATGTGAGTACGAGTGAGACAACAAGAGGGTGATAACAGTAGATTACCTACCAGTACATATCGTGAATTTCATAACTACGTTTGTTGCCAAAGTGACTGAGATGTTTGATTACACATTATTTGCGCTCGACCATATCTGATATATCTGCGTGTATGTGTTTAACCGGTCAAACCTTCAGTTCTCAAGGATTATGTTGCGTGTGAGGGTGAAGGTTGTGTTGATCGGCTTTGGCGGCAACGATACAGCTTATTTCGGAATACAATCCATTAATTTGGATGTATTTTCCTCCAGTCCTACCATTGTTGATTCAGTTTCTTTCTGTTTTCCTAAAACTTGTGCAAGATATTACCCCGCTGTCTTTAGATACAACACTTCTATTCAGTAATGTATTGATTAACCAACATAAGTCAAAGATCCTTAAGTGGTCTTCGTTGAGGGTTTACACGAGTGCTCAAAAATCCACGTGCAAATTTAAACAACTGCTACAATCACAGTAAAATTAATCACAGAAAATAATAATTGAAGTTTTAAAGTTAGACAATTGGAGGAGAAATGAATAAAAAGAACGATAGCACGCTCTGTTGTTGATATTAATTCATAAGCAGCCATTACTGCATTAATTAAAGGTAATTATATTTGTTTTGCAGGTCACCATTTATAACTTAAAACGTCGTGGGGCTCCTGAAACGGCCTTGAATCATGCGTCGACTGAACGGCTTTAGGTCATCGGGGTGAGTTTCTTTGCCAGTTACTATGTCAAACTACATTGTCGTGATGTCTGTGGCAGTTATATATGATTGACTAGTTTTCTTAAAAGGACTTTCCTGGGCAAACATTGGAATTTGATTAGACTCCATGCCTGAGATATTCTTTCTGTTTGCTTCGTTAATAGACTTAGCCGACGTGGACATGCATTTGTACTGCACTAAGAGCTTTAGTAGTATATATACTAGCGGTTCTGGGACACAACCTCTCCCATGTATACTACTGACCCCTTGGCAGCTTATACAAGATTTTTGCTCACCCTGATCTCGCTGCGCTAATACCAATGAGGGACGGAGCGTCGCCAAGATCGTACTCAAGATATTTACCCTACGGGCGCCTCGGACCCGACCCCCAAACGGGGCCAAGGGGCTAGTTTGTAGGTAAACTAGTGTGTCGTACACAACCTGCTAACAAGGTCCTCTAGGTGTTCCTCTCGCTCCATAAGATAATTGTTCTTAACCTTCAGAACTCTCACCATGTCCTGCAGTTCCACAAGGTAATCATACTTAGTCTCTATATCTCTCAGCACACCAGATCTGTTTTTTCGTCTTTCATAGGCTGATTCATATGTGCACGTTATGATTGGCGGCTGTTATTCATAGCGTTCATATATGATTAGTTTGCACGCTATGATTCGCACAGCTGGGCCACTATGTTTGGGATGTACACAGCATATTTAAACTAATTAGTCTCTGTAAATGTAATTACCAGAAATCTAAAACATCGTAAAGCAACCCATTTTAACCATGTATTGGGAGAGGCAGTCTATCCAAGTGGCATTCGCAATTTATCGCTTTAGAGAGTGATAACATTTTTTAGTGAACACCCATATTTATCATACTAAGATTGTCTCTTGGTATGACACTGCAGGTGCTTGAGTTGTCAAGTGCTACTGCATTTGTGTATTGTGAAGAGGTTACCCGGGGCCTCTATACTTTATAAATCTGCACCTACTTATTCCTAGTTATAACACCCTCTTCCCCCTATAGTGGAGAGGATAGGAGTGAGTCACGTGGGGTAGTAGGTCTGGCCAGATAACATACAGCCCAATCTGCAGTGTAGTTGGGGTCGCAGGTGAAATCCTGGGGCCTCTGTGGTCCTGCTGAAACTGGAGAGCATTGTCATTGTGTAAAAATTTTTTTGTCTAGGCGGGTCATTCTTAGCCCACTCAATGGTAAAGATGCTTTGTCTTTTTCATCAATTGAAAAAATCTGCCGTGCCTTTACAGATCTAGCCTTAATTTTGCTCTTCATCTTGCTATATATTGTGAGCTCAGCTAAACCGAGCTTAAACTCATGAACTGAGATATTACCAAGTTTTTCGCCTTGATGGTCAGCTGCAGACTGACGAATTTTCCAGCAATTACAACTAGCCCACAAACGGCCCCAGTAGCACCCTACCTGTGGCAATAGGAATGGCAACTACTGTAGACATTACACTTGCACCACTTGCGCCAAGACACATACCAACAGCAACTAAAGCAGTGTCTACCGCATCCACCAAGTTTACTGCACACCTATATTTTTTGTACATAGCACCATATTTTCCAATTTATTTCTCAAGGTATTGCTTCTTGAGACTGATCTCATTCAGCCGATAGGAGTGGCCTGGTTCCTCATCGGGCGGCTCCGAAGGAATGGGCGGGTGTTGTTTCATACTACCGTTATAGGCACATAAGTCTATAAGGAAGTTCAACAAGGAGTGATACTACAGACCAAGTCGCCCTTCTGTTTCGTGTGGTTGTATAAAAGTTAATAACAGCGCCTTGTTCTAGCTGTAAAGGCTGGTCAAAAGTTACTACAGCAGCCCGTTGGTCAGCAGACTTACTTATTTCTACCAATTGAAGTGTCCCAGTTATAACAGGAAACACTATAGGACCATTATCAGCACCAACACCAGAAGACAACCCCATACGAACTATCCTACCATTGAATTACATGGTATATCCACAGCTTGAGTCTCGTAGGTCTCGAACCCTAGCCCCATCACCAAACGACCACTCATATCCTAACCAAAGAGCGCCACTTGCTTATGCCCATATAGTAGTGAGGGGTTTTGTTTGGGAGGTTATGTGTTCTTGCAGGTCCCTGTGATGCTGTCTGTGTCTGTCATCAACATACTTTTTATCAGCAGCATCTTCAGGCTATACTTTATTATCTCCCATTTCAAGGTCTCTGGTCATAGTACCCTCACTTTTGTCCTTTTTTTTGTGAGTCTATATTCGGAGAGGTTGGCGCCCTGATCCGGTTTTCATTGAGCTCCATAAATACTCGCTTTTACTGACATCTTGTAAATTGAAGACAACACCAAAAGGAAAGTCGTGATTGTTCAATAGACGTCCCTTATTATCTCTTATCTGAACCTTCAACTCATTCACAGCTCCAACATAAAAACGTTTTGACACAGGACTAGCGATGTTTGTGGTTATAATATCACCAAAAGAGCCCTCATGACCCACAATTTCAAGAAGAGAAGTGGGCGCACCATCAAGCATGTTGATCGAGGTGGACATAAAGTGGTTTAAAGAGGCTAAAGTAGATGGGCCGGGTGGATTGTAACGACCTGAAGGAATCCATCATCCAAACAGAGTTGGCTTATCAAAACCCAAAATTTTTAACTGACCTTCGTCATATCGTATAGCCCAATCACGAGAATTGAGATAGTCCCATCATAAGCATTATTCTCCAAAGTAAGCCCTAGAGTTGTAAGTTCATCCTGCAGAAGTTTGAAGTTCCAGCGGCCAGGCGGCAAAACAACACCTTCTTCTTTTCATGTAGAAATTTCCCCCTTTGTAATGGGCATAGTTGGTTCAATGTTATACCAGCCCACATAATACGTGATTGACCTAAGACCTACGCAAAAGTCACCCGCACTATTGTCAATAGCATTTTGCAGGGACACAGCATCGCCGCTTTGAACATTTGACAGAGTGTGATGCATAGCACAATGAATAAACAAGCCTTTAGTTTCAATAGAAAATCTACATATAAAACGGGCGGGGTGTATCTAGCCCCATATGGTGTGGGAGATAAACTAACCCAACAAACAATTCAAGTCGTTCACAATGGCGGTACATTCACAACAAAGTTTCCTGATCTATTCAGTAACTTTAAGGTGCCGCCGGTAACAGCGGACAAATTAGTAAAAGACTGGTTGACAAATCCAATGCAGTTTTGGACGAACTAGTTAAACTTTGCAGTGTGGTGTACAACAGCTGGCTGCGGCGTCATCCCACGACCACCTCGAGGCTGGGATTCCACTTGTGAAAGCTCTATACACCTATCACCTTTATTACACAGTGCGTCGCCTATTGGCAGAACTACAAGCACCACTACCTCAGGATCATGCCTATGACCCCTGTAACAATACATATGAAAAGAGGGCATATGAGAGACTCTGCACTAACTTTGGTGTTCAACCAAACACAGACTGGCGCCAGAAGGCAACGTAGTTAATAGTGGACTTGGTGTCTTACATGCACATGATGTGGATGGTTACGGGAGTGTCGTTAAGGTGGCTGGTCGAAAGGTTCGTTATGACCCTACACGGATGGCCTTTGAGGCAGAAAAAGATACAAAGCCAGGTTTTGCCCACGTGAGTAAACTACAATTATTTCAGGAGAGGGTGCTGTTCTACATCTGGCACAGGGACCTAAGAAGACGAGGTCTGGAGTACCTTCATATTGGACACGTCTGAGGGCTTTACACAGACCGGCGTTGAGCGAATTAACGACAGCATTCGGACTTATGTCTGGGCCATTCTTGAGGTTCAGATCCGCTCAAAGATACTAGGTGCTGGCACATGCTTTGATGCTCAAATGCAATTTCAGGCCAACGTTGAGGATGCCATCCATCAGCTGGTATCGGAACGTTCTCCAGAAAGCTTCCTCAAAGGTTGATTATGTGTTTGGAACGGGCCTGTACATGGCTCCGTCGGATATGAGCCTCACCATTGGAAACGTTGCTGGTTACAACAATCTGATTACTATCGCAACTGTGGAACAGCAGATCGGCAGCAGTACTGAAGTCAACTCGGTTCTGGTGGTTCCAGATAGAGAAAGCGTTGTGCCACAGCTCCCTTCACCCGTCAAAGCAACTACCAGGGTCGAGATTGCCAATCCATTTGCAGTGAGGATAGAGGCGATTGTTACGCCCTGCTCCCGGCACAAGGTGCGTACACGCTCAGCTAGCGTTGTGTCCTCTTTAAGAAGTAAGTTGATCGTTTCCCTGATGCGGTTAATTTGGGTTCGCAGACGTTCACGGTTTACAGAGGCAGCCTAAACATGGGCACTCTTCTGATCCTTAAGCTCTGCAAGTTCATTTGCTTGGAATTTCCATGCTCGACTATCACCCCTCCCTTCATTCTCCAGGCTTCATTGACCAGCTCACCCCTCTCAGTCTGCATAGCCTTGTCAAGCCCAATAAGCTCTCTGCGTGGTAGTTGGTTGTCTGTTTGTGTACTAGGTCTTGGATGGTGTTATGAACGTCCTCTATGAAGCTTGTTTCTTCCACACCACCTAGCTCTGTCACGGCTTCTGGGCCGCTCATTTCTAAATTCTCTGCAACTTTAGCAGCTGCTTGGTCAACGCCTTGGAGGGCTTTTGCTTCCTTTCGTGACATTGCTTGTGAGGACCACTCAGTGAACCCCAAACCATCACAGACAGCCTTATGCCCCCCTCTAGATATAGTTATTGTTCCAAGTGAAAGCGTTTTTTTTGTACGAGAATTTGTAATACTTAAGTCAGGGTAGTCCTTCAAACGTAACTGTCCTCCAAAAAGTTCAGACTTTGTATAATAGCTGCCGAGGGTTGGTACGTGACCTGTTTTAGCTAATGCATCGTAATAATCATTGACAGAGCCTATAACGAGTCGGCCTCACTGTGGTATAGACTTATACATCCCAATGTCCCCTTCTATAACAGGTGGGAGAGAGGTCTCTGGGAGAGTCTCCTCATCATCAAAGCTAGTCTCATTCCTCTCCCCTCCCATAGCCCCCTCCTTTTCTAGGTCGTGCTGGGTTATCTAACTCCATGTCTGTGTGTTAAAGATATATTTGTAATTAAGCATTCAACATGATGAATACTTACGGACGCAAATTAAATCCACACCGC
>CM067358.1:45163860-45184748 GCA_034190875.2 Urechis unicinctus | reverse complement strand
CGATGACACTATTGGCATTATGTCACAACAAATACCATAAAACCATGTTATATCAAGCATCTAAAAACATTTGGAGGCGAATTCAGAATATGTATTTTGTAGTAGTTGCAACACATTGTTAATCACAAAATACAGTTACGTGCAATGATGTATTAGACAGGGGTTACATAACCAGTCGGCTAGGGATTCTCAAATTTTTGTCAGTGCAGCGTAGCATAGTTTACGCATTGGTGAGCTTTCATTACAAGGAGTCCCATATCCATGAAATTGTTTACTCAAAAGCAACTTATCCTCTACTATGTGTAGGTCGTTGAATGTACATGTTAGTGGCGCAGATTATTGCAGATAGACCAACGAGATTGCAAGTGCGAACAATTGTGCGGATAATATTCATTCATGGTAAATGCCCTATCGCTGTAGCTCAAGGACTAAATATATCCTAAATTATATGAATAACCTCTATGATCGTAGTGAAGTATCCCGTCCAAATCGACGTCTGGTGTTTGTATGGAGCATTTGGTTATGCACCGAATCGTGGTACCGAAATGCCACTCGAGAAAAAGTGCATACAGTGAGAAGAGTGTATAGTTTAGAGCATGAGGCTATAAAACATGGTACAAAACATGCCAAAATCAGGCATGTTTGACTCTAGTACATTGTATTGCCGCAATCCAACGTTGTGGCTGTACAGATAGCTCAATAATGGATATGATGAACTTGTATGAATCACCTGTGTGGCTCTTTAATAAAGATCAATCTTAAGTCATTATCGCATAATTTGAAAACGTCCCGTGCCGTTGTTTTGGACCAAAGGTTTTGCATTATTCATTTTCCATTTAGAACGTAATTTCAACCAAAGGTGCAATCAAGTTCCGCCACGCCTACGTTCTCATTGCCACGTGTGCGTTGGCTGACAAATGCATCGATGCTGGTTAGCAAGCTGCATTGTATGATGACTGCGTACTTGTTTACACGGTTTCATTCTCTTAGATAAGCTGTACCATGGTACCACAAACAGAGCAAGAACGCATATATCAGCATTAACCAGTCTTCAAATAAATTGTAGTGCTATTCGGGTGAAGATGAAAGATAATCGTGTTGTCTAGAATACAACAACAAAAACATGGGCAATGATTTGAAGGCACAATTAACTTATTTTTGTTGTAGTTCCTAATGCAAGGCAATGGTGTTTCTTGTCTTTGGTGAAATGGCCCTTCCTGTGAACCATATAGCAATTCGTACTCATCAATAAGGCTTAGCGTGCAGCATGAATCTAAATAGTACGCTATTTGTATTCTTGCACAACTGCCTACTACCAATCGATCCGTTTTATCTTTGCCATATTTATAACCGCATAATACATTTCAGACTCAAGACTACTATACGGATAATGATAACAGATATCGTTATAAATACACAGACAGTTGAGTTGTCCTCCCGCCATCCTGACATTGCCGATTGTTTCTGGGAGGAATAATGACCAACGCTGACACAAATGGCGTCAACCAAAATACCATTAGTTTCTCATCGCAATTAGATGAGCATTGTATCAAATAAGCATCAGCGAGATATATGGTCATTGCATTATCAACGAAAGCCCAGAATAAATATTTGGTGGTTTGTCGTATTTTCTCTAGCCATACATATATTGATCCCTAATCACTGCGAATCCTGTCATACGATATCAAATATTATGCCGATAAGCTGTGACACAGTTAAGTAAACCAATCTAAACGCATTTATAAACCAACAGAGAGCACTACAAACAGCTATGCAAGAGCAGTTCCGCTACAAAATATGAGCAGCTCATTCAATGCGAATGTGCTTACCGTTGTGCTTGAACAAGGAAAACATTCACTGATCGACGCATGACTCTCCAGCAAAGCATGCGATCTATAGGAATAACCTCCTCTCTACTGCTGACTCTAAAGCTGCGCGACCCGAGTGGGGGTTGAATTTCAATGCGCACATGTAGTTTAGATGATTTTTGCCTATTTCTCTGAACGACTTAATTTACACTTTCTGCTGATCAAAGTGTGATAGTTCCTTTCTGCTCTTAGGATGATTCAATTATTGCCCTCTGATCTAACAGAGTAAAACAGAACATGCTTGATAACTAATCGAATTCAACCTAGCTCACAGTTTTACGGTCTCCGTGTATGATAATTTGTTGAAACATGCTACACCCATTTTGTAGCTAGAAAATGTTTGCTTATGATCGCACCAGCGTGCACTATACCATTTTAAACGGACAAACCGCGTGAGCCGAATAATTGTTTTGGGAACAGGCTTAAAATAGAAATATTGTCGCATGTGTGCATAATGTACGTGATTGCTTTAAAGCATTACAATTGGAATAGCTTCCTAGTTAGTTATCTAAAAGACCCGCCAGGTAAATGTCGCCAGGTGTGCGTAGGCGGTGCAGAATAAATGTTGCCAGGTGAGCGTAGGCGGATGCAGAATTCCTAATGCAGCCTGTGTAAGGGCGCATTCGATAGATGGCTGCTCCCCTGTTTAATCTACGCTGTAAGAATATCTTCACCTGGTCATTATTTTTGCTTCGCAAACAAAGAAATAATGCCTATCTATCCATCTATCTATCTCTTGAGACGTGCGTTCATTAAACTGCAGACAGATTAATCGACGAAAGATTCTAAGTAAGGGAATGCAACCGATTGTTCGATGGTGCTTGCATCTAATTTATGATGCAGTAGAACTGATGAACTTTCAGGTCACTGTCCGATCCATGCACAATCATAAAATCATAAAAGACAATTACCGAGGAAGTGTTTTTCTATTTTTATTGGTTTCTTTGGTTGATCCATTACTCGCTAAGTATTACAAGCACACACCCAGACTTATAGTATTCATTCTGATATCATAGACGAGCCAAGGTATACAATGGTACAGAATATCGGATTGCATTCGGATTGCACATTGTACACACTTGCGTAAAATATTGCACAGTATTATATGCTCGTCCCCGTGGCCTAGTATATCAAACAAAATCTGCATAAAATGCCACACGTTAGCACGAAGATGTACGTTTATTTGCATCGGTGACAAATGGACGATTTTTATGGCTTCCCAGGGCAAGAATTCGCCAACTGCCCGACATATTGATACCTCTCTGAATTTGACGCCTGAATGTCTCTATTATTACAGGTGACCTCATAACTAGACTATCCATGATCATAGCTGTGATCACAACATCATGCATCACTCAGTGGATGTGCCAAGAGACAAACAACTCCAAATTGGAGCGAAAAACCCACTTTACTAACAATAATGTACTGCGAAATATATATATTTCCATGGAATCGTAGGGTGCCTGAAAGCTTCGTAAATTTGATTGCATTAGAAATCAAATGTATATAATTTGGTGACAGATGGCTATGCCAGGCTTTGTTTGTGTATTAACCCCCTTTAAGTGATGAAATAAGGACTAACATATTGAGATGACCTTGTCCTGACGGAAAGGCTACCGCATTTAGCAACGTTGAAAAACATTAAGCATTCGAAGCGGCCTGAAAATATGATGCTTGCTTATAATGCTTTGAAAATCTTAGTATACAAAGCAAAACACCATTACTGTGCAACTGACCGGGCGTTAAGTTATATTTGTTGTGCTTACTGATGGTAAGTACTCATGGCACATTCATGGAGAGCGATTGATTTCGCAATTAATATATAAAACGGTAAACAATCAAGTATAAAACGACAAAGTGTGAATATGTATAAGGCAGGGGCTTAGTGGCACAATGTTGGATCAAAGTACAATAATCAAGCAAGTGAGTGCCGATTGGGGGAAATCATGCATTATAAAGCCTTCGTCTATGCAGGTGATAACTAATTACAATTATCAGTAATCACAATCCAAATATCTATGCTGACGTTAAACCCTAAGCACCTCACTACCCAGATGGTAGTATACCATATCAATCATTGATGGAAGAAAGCAGAGGCGGTGACAGAAAACTAATTTTGCCAGGCAAGTATCTTTCTCTCTTGTATAAATGTTGACCGAAACTGTTATAGAAGAAAACGTATTTATAAACATTTCCGTCATTAAGTGCATCTTGATTTATATACCTTTATGGCGATTCCATTGCTAGACAGGTAAGGGACATTATGTTTGGTTTCGGGCTCGATTGACATTTAACCCCCTACTACTTGATGAACCAATCCAGTAACCTCTAGCCACCGCTACTATGATTGATGAGAGTTGAATATATGCCCATTAATGTCACGTGGTGCTTCGTTTGGACATGATAGAAGACCTAAAAAAGACATACATCAGATACATGATTATTAATTGATATCTGTATAACACCTTAGTGAAAGATAACAAGCCTTAATTACCTGTCGGCCGCAGATATGGCTCTCTGTGTATTGCAACTCATATACACTTATCCCTTCACAATGTCTTTAACTTTCCGAGCAAAAATGTAATATCACGATCTCTCAAGCGTTTTGAGGTAGTGACTGGTTTAGTTGTAACAGGCAACATGAAACCATTGTTCATGCTGACCTACCGAGTTACATCTTAAACAAAGTCTTTCACTTTCGAAACTGCGAACATACATGGGAATCTACAATGCATTGAATCATGTAGGTATATGTACCATTGTTTTTTTGTCCATGGCCTCTTTCGTCTGTATTTAATGACTGACTTACGAACGATCGGAATGACGAGCTCTAGAATAAAGCTTTTTTCGGTATGGCTGACATCATGATTCCAAGACCCAAATATACAATGAAAATGAAAATCATGTTATTCAGGTAATCACTTATTACATTTTTGCTCGATATCTCTATCATTGCTCACTCAATTATTCGAGTCCAACAGTTTACACAAAACGAGAGTTGTCAGATGAGTCCAACAGTTAACAGTTTAGTGACAAAACGAGAGTTGTCAGATTATATTTCCAATCGTCTGTTATACTGTTTTGTCGCAGCAGTATAGCCACATAATGCCTTGTTTGAAACGTACCTGAAATTTTACATCAATGCACTATGCTCACCGGCATAAGTTTAATGAAATAAGTCGAAATAGTGTTAAGTAATAAATTAATTAATCTAATGAATGTTTCCCTACACAAGCTCCGCTTCTACCCCATCATCTCAAGATGATCATGCCACTGACTGCCCTGTTGCGCGACGGCTTATAAATATAAAACCAGACAAGAAAGTTTGGAGACAGAGAGAGAGAGAGAGAGAGATAGATATATATATATATATATATATATATATATATATATATATATATATATATATATATATATATATATATATATATATATATATATATATAGAGAGAGAGAGAGAGAGAGAGAGAGAGAGAGAGAGAGAGAGAGAGAGAGAGAGAGAGAGAGAGAGAGAGAGAGAGAGAGAGAGAGAGAGGTGTGCAAGGGGTCGAGTCGGCTTTATGACTTAAATACAATTCAAATACAGTTTAGTCCTTGCAAATATTTATAAACATAGATCAAAACTTATCTTTTGTGTTGTTAAATGAAGCCTTTAATGTTACATTCCTTAAAACATTTAGTTTATATCACATTCCAGTATGTTTCTTGTTCTCAATGAAAATACTGGTCTTCAGTAGCATTTAATTGAAGATGCATCAGTTGGAATAGCTTTCCCCATCCGCATATGGGAAGGTAGATTGATTAATGTACTTTTATCTTCAACAACATTCCAGATCAAAGCAATAATACACTAGGACGTACAAACGTCCAGCCTCATTTGAGACACTGGCTTTCAACGACTTAGTTTACTGTTTAAATTGCTTGCTCCATCTGCAAAAGTCACCCTCGCTTACCATATGACTGATGCATAGGTTACAGCATTTTTGTATCGTTGTTCTTCTTTATAAAACGTTTCTGTCCACTTTCAAAGTTACCTTTTTGCAACCCCAATCCATGTGAGTTTATCAATCGTTTTTATTCTAAAGGTTTAACGGGAGGCCTAAATAAGTTCTAAATAGAGTAGCTGTAGCTACGAGTGTGATTTATCTAATCTGTATAAACAAAAACTGTTTGTCAGCTTTATTTCCGATCGTCGCCTAGGAAACATCAATTAGGATTCGATGCCTACAATTACGATGTCAGCGTCAAGATTAATACGCCATGAAGAAACAAAACTACGTTATGACATATGGCCATTGAATTTTATCTAACTATTCGATTAAAATGCATTTTTAATTGGTAGCCAACCATATATCCCCCTTTACCTGAAATAAGGTCACTCCATTCCATCATCTTTGGCGCACAGTTTTGCAATCAAGTCGACCAGTTTTACAATTGGAAAGGATTCATTTGGGGTCATACATCAAGATATTAACGATAATTGGATGCCTATATCGTGGCCAATGGGTTCGAGCTTACGCTGACTGACGCTTTCTTCTTTTATCAGTATATTACAATAGAACGCGCGGCATTGGGATTAACTACTTTTCTTCCATCGCGTAAGTAGAACAGTACAGCCACACGATCTAACATCATTTTTTTCCAAACCGGACACGGTTATGTCACTAATCTGTCATGATATAGCAACGCCTTGGCCCCATCGATATCTTGATAACGGCGTACCGTATCTCGTTCTTGCTAGTTCAACCTCATTGACAATTGGCTTTAACTGTCATACATAAATCACATTTACGTTATCTAGTTCAGTAGACTAATATTACCGTTATAGGTGTCAATTATTCTCATATCAAAGCTGAGGAATACATATATACCAAGTACCAAGTTTATCAGAATGCAATGGGCTTGTCGTTCAGACACAAGAGAGCCTAACTGTCTATTCCCATCATTCCCACTCGCCCTCACCGAATTTGCAATTATGTTAACCCTGTTACCCCTGACAGGTGTTAGTCCTTAAGATAACACCATTTTGATGTGACCTCGGAGTTCTGCTCTCCCTGCCATTAACATATGTTTCGCAGTGAACTAGCTGCGGACGAATGCGGACAGTGACCACCCCAATCTTTCTTGGGTCATCACTGTCCAAAGGTTATTGTCAAAAGCCACCAGAGGTTAACCTAGCATGCACAGATCTATAGGGGCTGGCAAACTAACTGTATGAACATTGACAAAACCATCCTCTCCTGTGAAAGAATAGTCAGATCTGATCTCTGGCGAAGAAGCAAGTTAAGTGTGCGGAGCTTCAAGCGCTGCACTAACAAACACTGATTAACCCTGTCTATTTCGTTATCAGCAAGAACAAGCAGATCAGATGCGGCGTGCTGTGTGGCATTGGCTCCATGAGCGCCTCCACAGGTTGACAGCAATCCTTTCAACCCACTGACGTGTGTACACATGTGATGCTCACTCAACTCAACTCTGCATCTTAACTTGCTGACACAAATAAAGTACGGGATCGACTGAAAAGAGATCAGCCTTCAACCAGGCTTTGGCCAAACTTACTCGACTCAGCTCAGATTTGGGGGAGCTCAACGTTGATCAGCTGTCCGACACATTTATTCCTGAACTCTACAAACTAGTGACGGAAGCAGCAACTGAGATGAATTGCCGAGAGAGGCCATTTTTGCTGCAGATAAGTTTCCATTGCTTTAAGCGTTTGAGGTATTAACATCTAGCGGTTACGTGATGACTTTCTCTCAAGTGGCGACTGGTGATGCCGTGGTTTACGGCTTCCTCATGCTATCTTACTCGCACAGGAATGATCCGCCTATGTACGGCGAAAATCGTTTCTTTTAACGCTACAGAGAAGATCATAGAAGACGTTTATAGCTACTTGATAGAGCGGGCAGCGTTCGTGGGATAGAGAGCGCGCATCAAACGAGACGTTTTCCTCTAGCCAGGCGACCATCGCTGCAGCTTATGTTCTTGGTTTCCAGATGACGTTTTTTATTCAAGCTAAGGGATATGTTCCGGGTCAGGGATTGACTGAATGCTTCATTCTACAAACATCAATATCTGCCCAGGTAATTTTGAGTAACGATCAATGCTTGAACGTACGATATGAACTGCTCAATATAACAATATTATGCAAATAAGCATATATATATATATATATATATATATATATATATATATATATATATATATATATATATATATATATATATATATATATATATATATATTTATATATATATTTATATATACATATATATATATATGTATATTTACGCATATATATATAGATATATCTGTGTATATATATATAAATATATATATATATAAATATATTTATATGTATATATATATACATATATATATATGTAATATTATATATATATGTATATATAAACATATATATGTATATACATATAGAAGTGTGTGTATATGCATTTGCGCATATATCTTAGTGTGGAATATAACTGCCTATGCGCATAGGAAAATGTGTGCGCACGGCGTGTTCTTAGCGTGCAGCATGAATCTAAATAGTACGTTATTTGTATTCTTGCACAACTGCCTACTACCAATCATTCCGTTTTATCTTTGCCATATTTATAACCGCATAATACATTTCAGACTCAAGACTACTATACGGATAATGATTTGTGTTCGATAACAGATATCGTTATAAATACACAGACAGTTGAGTTGTCCTCCCGCCATCCTGACATTGCCGATTGTTTCTGGGAGGAATAATGACCAACGCTGGCACAAATGGCGTCAACCAAAATACCATTAGTTTGTCATCGCAATTGGATGAGCATTGTATCAAATAAGCATCAGCGAGATATATGGTCATTGCATTATCAACGAAAGCCCAGAATAAATATTTGGTGGTTTGTCGTATTTTCTCTAGCCATACATATATTGATCCCTAATCACTGCGAATCCTGTCATACGATATCAAATATTATGCCGATAAGCCGAGGCTGTGACACAGTTAAGTAAACCAATCTAAACGCATTATAAAACAACAGAGAGCACTACAAACAGCTATGCAAGAGCAGTTCCGCTACAAAATATGAGCAGCTCATTCAATGCGAATGTGCTTACCGTTGTGCTTGAACAAGGAAAACATTCACTGATCGACGCATGACTCTCCAGCAAAGCATGCGATCTATAGGAATAACCTCCTCTCTACTGCTGACTCTAAAGCTGCGCGACCCGAGTGGGGGTTGAATTTCAATGCGCACATGTAGTTTAGATGATTTTTGCCTATTTCTCTGAACGACTTAATTTACACTTTCTGCTGATCAAAGTGTGATAGTTCCTTTCTGCTCTTAGGATGATTCAATTATTGCCCTCTGATCTAACAGAGTAAAACAGAACATGCTTGATAACTAATCGAATTCAACCTAGCTCACAGTTTTACGGTCTCCGTGTATGATAATTTGTTGAACGCCCTTGTGTAAAACCTGCTACACCCATTTTGTAGCTAGAAAATGTTTGCTTATGATCGCACCAGCGTGCACTATACCATTTTAAACGGACAAACCGCGTGAGCCGAATAATTGTTTTGGGAACAGGCTTGAAATAGAAACATTGTCGCATGTGTGCATAATGTACGTGATTGCTTTAAAGCATTACAATTGGAATAGCCTCCTAGTTAGTTATCTAAAAGACCCGCCAGGTAAATGTCGCCAGGTGTGCGTAGACGGTGCAGAATAAATGTTGCCAGGTGAGCGTAGGCGGATGCAGAATTCCTAATGCAGCCTGTGTAAGGGCGCATTCGATAGATGGCTGCTCCCCTGTTTAATCTACGCTGTAAGTATATCTTCACCTGGTCATTATTTTTGCTTCGCAAACAAAGAAATAATGCCTATCTATCCATCTATCTATCTCTTGAGACGTGCGTTCATTAAACTGCAGACAGATTAATCGACGAAAGATTCTAAGTAAGAATTGTGTGTACTTTTTAGCATGACACTTGCATTAAAACGAATTAATCAACTTGAAAACCATCATTTTGTACAGGTTCTACACGAATGGACGCTCTATAAAATGATAATTCAGATTACCTCAGCGGTTATCAATCGCAAACCCTGTCATTTATCCTACATGAATCTATGCGATACACTAGAGATTATATTTAAGAGTTGAATTAACTAACATCAACAGTAAGGGAATGCAACCGATTGTTCGATGGTGCTTGCATTTAATTTATGATGCAGTAGAACTGATGAACTTTCAGGTCACTGTCCGATCCATGCACAATCATAAAGGACCATTACCGAGGAAGTGTTTTTCTATTTTGATTGGTTTCTTTGGTTGATCCATTACTCGCTTAGTATTACCAGCACACACCCAGACTTATAGTATTCATTCTGATATCATAGACGAGCCAAGGTATACAATGGTATAGAATATCGGATTGCATTCGGATTGCATATTGTACACACTTGCGTAAAATATTGCACGGTATTATATGCTCGTCCCCGTGGCCTAGGATATCAAACAAAATCTGCATAAAATGCCACATGTTAGCACGAAGATGTACGTTTATTTGCATCGGTGACAAATGGACGATTTTTATGGCTTCCCAGGGCAAGAATTCGCCAACTGCCCGACAAATTGATACCTCTCTGAATTTGACGCCTGAATGTCTCTATTATTACAGGTGACCTCATAACTAGACTATTCATGATCATAGCTGTGATCACAACATCATGCATCACTCAGTGGATGTGCCAAGAGACAAACAACTCCAAATTGGTTTGAAATACCGTGTGTATTACAAGAAACAAAAACCCCACTTTACTAACAATAATGTACTGCGAAATATATATATTTCCATGGAATCGTAAGGTGCCTGAAAGCTTCGTAAATTTGATTGCATTAGAAATCAAATGTATATAATTTGGTGACAGATGGCTAAGGACACGCATATTGAGATGACCATGTCCTGACGGAAAGGCTACCGCATTAAGCAACGTTGAAAAACATTAAGCATTCGAAGCGGCCTGAAAATATGATGCTTGCTTATAATGCTTTGAAAATCTTAGTATACAAAGCAAAACACCATTACTGTGCAACTGACCGGGCGTTAAGTTATATTTGTTGTGCTTACTGATGGTAAGTACTCATGGCACATTCATGGAGAGCGATTGATTTCGCAATTAATATATAAAACGGTAAACAATCAAGTATAAAACGACAAAGTGTGAATATGTATAAGGCAGGGGCTTAGTGGCACAATGTTGGATCAAAGTACAATAATCAAGCAAGTGAGTGCCGATTGGGGGAAATCATGCATTATAAAGCCTTCGTCTATGCAGGTGATAACTAATTACAATTATCAGTAATCACAATCCAAATATCTATGCTGACGTTAAACCCTAAGCACCTCACTACCCAGATGGTAGTATACCATATCAATCATTGATGGAAGAAAGCAGAGGCGGTGACAGAAAACTAATTTTGCCAGGCAAGTATCTTTCTCTCTTGTATAAATGTTGACCGAAACTGTTATAGAAGAAAACGTATTTATAAACATTTCCGTCATTAAGTGCATCTTGATTTATATACCTTTATGGCGATTCCATTGCTAGACAGGTAAGGGACATTATGTTTGGTTTCGGGCTCGATTGACATTTAACCCCCTACTACTTGATGAACCAATCCAGTAACCTCTAGCCACCGCTACTATAATTGATGAGAGTTAAATATATGCTCTTCGTTTGGACATGATAGAAGACCTAAAAAAGACATACATCAGATACAAGACTATTAATTGATATCTGTATAACACCTTAGTGAAAGATAACAAGCCTTAATTACCTGTCGGCCGCAGATATGGCTCTCTATGTATTGCAACTCATATACACCTATCCCCTCACAATGTCTTTAACTTTCCGAGCAAAAATGTAATATCACGATCTCTCAAGCGTTATCAGGTAGTGACTGGTTTAGTTGTAACAGGCAACATGAAACCATTGTTCGTGCTGACCTTCCGAGTTACATCTTAAACAAAGTCTTTCACTTTCGAAACTGCGAACATACATGGGTATCTACAATGCATTGAATCATGTAGGTATATGTACCATTGTTTTTTTGTCCATGGCCTCTTACGTCTGTATTTAATGACTGACTTACGAACGATCGGAATGATGAGCTCTAGAATTAAGCTTTTTTCGGTAAGGCGGGCATCATGATTCCAAGACCCAAATATACAATGAAAATGAAAATCATGTTATTCAGGTAATCACTTATTACATTTTTACTCGATATCTCTATCATTGCTCACTCAATTATTCGAGTCCAACAGTTAACAGTTTAGTGACAAGACGAGAGTTGTCAGATTATATTTCCAATCGTCTGTTATACTGTTTTGTCGCAGCAGTATAGCCACATAATGCCTTGTTTGAAACGTACCTGAAATTTTACATCAATGCACTATGCTCACCGGTATAAATTTAATAAAATAAGTCGAAATAGTGTCAAGTAATAAATTAATTAATCTAATGAATGTTTCCCTACACAGGCTCCGCTTCTGCTCCATCATCTCAAGATGATCATGCCGCTGACTGCCCTGTTGCGCGACGGCTTATAAATATAAAACCAGACAAGAAAGTTTGGGAGACAGAGAGAGAGAGAGAGAGAGAGAGAGAGAGAGAGAGAGAGAGAGAGAGAGAGAGAGAGAGAGAGAGAGAGAGAGAGAGAGAGAGAGAGAGAGAGAGAGAGAGAGAGAGGTGTGCAGGGGGTCGAGTCGGCTTTATGACTTAAATACAATTCAAATACAGTTTAGTCTTTGCGAATATTTACAAACATAGATCAAAACTTATCTTTTCTGTTGTTAAATGAAGCCTTTAATGTTACATTCCTTAAAACATTTAGTTTATATCACATTCCAGTATGTTTCTGGCTCTCAATGAAAATACTGGTCTTCAGTAGCATTTAATTGATGATTCATCAGTTGGAATAGCTTTCCCCATCCGCATATGGGAAGGTAGATTGATTCATGTACTTTTATCTTCAACAACATCCCAGATCAAAGCAATAATACACTAGGACGTACAAACGTCCAGCTTCATTTGAGACACTGGCTTTCAACGACTTAGTTTACTGTTTAAATTGCTTGCTCCATCTGAAAAAGTCACCTTCGCTAACCACATAACTGATGCATAGGTTACAGTATTTTTGTATTGTTGTTCTTCTTTATAAAACTTTTTTGTCCACTTTCAAAGTTACCTTTTTGCATCCCCAATCCATGTGAGTTTATCAATCGTTTTTATTCTAAAGGTTTAACGGGAGGCCTAAATAAGTTCTAAATAAAGTAGCTGTAGCTACGAGTGTGATTGATCTAATCTGTATAAACAAAAACTGTTTGTCAGCTTTATTTCCGATCGTCGCCTAGGAAACATCAATTAGGATTCGATACCTACAATTACGATGTCAGCGTCAAGATTAATACGCCATGAAGAAACAAAACTACGTTAAGACATATGGCCATTGAATTTTATCTAACCATTTTATTAAAATGCATTTTTAATTGGTAGCCAACCATATTTCCCCCTTTCCCTAAAATAAAGTCACTCCATTCCATCATCTTTGGCGCACGGTTTTGCAATCAAGTCGACCAGTTCTACACTTGGAAAGGATTCATTTGGGGTCATACATCAAGATATAAACGATAATTGGATGCCTATATCGTGGCCAGCGGGTTCGAGTTTACGCTGACTGACGCTTTCTTCTTTTTTCAGTATATTACAATAGAACGCGCGGCAATGTGATTAACTACTTAGCTTCCATCGCGTAAGTAGAACAGCACAGCTACACGATCTAACATCATTCTTTCCGAACCGGACACGGTTATGTCACTAATCTGTCATGATATAGCAACGCCTTGGCCCCACCGATATCTTGATAATGGCGTACCTTGCTAGTTCAAGCTCATTGACAATTGGCTTTAGCTGTCATACATAAATCACATTTACGTTATCTTGTTCAGTAGACTAATATTACCGTTATAGGTGACAATTATTCTCATATCAAGGCTGAGGAATACATATATACCAAGTACCAAGTTTATCAGAATGCAATGGGCTTGTCGTTCAGACACAAGAGAGCCTAACTGTCTATTCCCATCATTCCCACTCGCCGTCACCGAATTTGCAATTATGTTAACCCTGTTACCCCTGACAAGTGTTAGTCTTTAGCTAACACCATTTTGATGTGACCTCGGAGTTCTGCTCTCCCTGCCATTAACATATGTTTCGCAGTGAACTAGCTGCGGACGAATGCGGACAGTGACCACCCCAATCTTTCTTGGGTCATCACTGTCCAAAGGTTATTGTCAAAAGCCACCAGAGGTTAACCTAGCATGCACCGATCTATAGGGGCTGGCAAACTAACTGTATGAACATTGACAAAACCATCCTCTCCTGTGAATGAATAGTCATATCTGATCCCTGGCGAAGAAGCAAGTTAAGTGTGCGGAGCATCAAGCGCTGCACTTACTAACACTGATTTACCCTGTCTATTTTGTTATCAGCAAGAACAAGCTGATCAGATCCTGTCGGATTGCGGAGAATAAATTAAGATGCGGCGTGCTGTGTGGCATTGGCTCCATGAGCGCCTCCACAGGTTGACAGCAATCCTTTCAACCCACTGACGTGTGTACACATGTGATGCTCACTCAACTCAACTCTGCATCTTAACTTGCTGACACAAATAAAGTAAGGGATCGACTGAAAGGAGCTCAGCCTTCAACCAGGTTTTGGCAAAACGTACTCGACTCAGCTCAGATTTGGGGGAGCTCAACGTTGATCAGCTGTCAGACACATTTATTCCTGAACTCTACAAACTAGCGACGGAAGCAGCAACTGAGATGAATTGCCGAGAGAGGCCATTTTTGCTGCAGATAAGTTTCCATTGCTTTAAGCGTTTGAGGTATTTACATCTAGCGGTTACGTGATGACTTTCCCTCAAGTGGTGACTGGTGATGCCGTGGTTTACGGCTTCCTCATGCTATCTAATTCGCACAGGAATGATCCGCCTATGTACGGCGAAATTCGTTTCTTTTAACGCTACAGTGAAGATCATAGAAGACGTTTATAGCTACTTGATGGAGCGAGCAGCGTTCGTGGGATAGAGAGCGCGCATCAAACGAGACGTTTTCTTCTAGCCAGGCGACCATCGCTGCAGCTTATGTACTTGGTTTCCAGATGACGTGTTTTATTCCAGTTAAGGGATATGTACCGGGTCAGGGATTGACTGAATGCTTCATGCTACAAACATCAATATCTGCCCAGGTAATTTTGAGTAAACGATCAATGCTTGAACGTACGATATGAACTGCTCAATCAAACAATATTATGCAAATAAGCATATATATATATATATATATATATATATATATATATATATATATATATATATATATATATATATATATATATGTGTGTATTTATATATATATGTATATTTACGCATATATATATAGATATATCTGTGTATATATATAAATATATATATATATATAAATATATATATATATATATACATACATATATATGTATGTAATATTATATGTATATGTATATATAAACATATATATGTATATAAATATAGAAGTGTGTGTATATGTATTAGCGCATTTGTCTTAGTGTGGAATATAACTGCCTATGCGCATAGGAAAATGTGTGCGCACGACATGTTCTTTTATAACGCTGCAACATATAACAATTGTTTGCATTAAGCATTATATGACATTAAGCCATAGTAGGGTTTTTATTCTATGTCAATATGTTTATCAAAATGTACATAAACAGCTTACAGTATTGGTTTCAGGATTTGTCAGGCCCCGAGGACCAATCCATAATGCATCTTCCACTGTTGAAAGATCGCCTCACGAAGCGTAATTCTGCAACTATGCCTCTGCTTGCGACGCCCGTTATTCAGGATGGTACTCCTGTCAAAGTATCATATGCAAAAGAAGCAAATATACCCACTATCATTAATTTGCTACAGCGAGCAATAGCAAAAACAGAAGGGTTCTGAGCCGCTGATCTCCCTCGCGTGGAGAAGCTTCAAGCCATTATTAGCCCAGCAGATAGCGGTTATTGGTTCATAATGGACATTGCAGGAGTGTCGGTAGGTTTTATATACGTTGGGCCGAGCATCGTATGTCGTAGCTATGATGCCGCTCTCAGTGATACTTTCATTGCAGTGGAACCAAGCTTTAGCGGGAAAGGGCTGAGTACATTTTTGCTTTGCCTAGCTCAGCCATTAGCTTGGTTACTAAGGAGTCCTCTCGGACACGTACATCTCTCACTCGATCGTTCTGCGCATTGTGAGAAAATTAAAAATACGTATTGTGGGATTGATTCCTGCGGGCAAATACCTCACCGGGAAAGGCTGGACCGATGTTGTTGTGTTCTTCAGGGAGACATATGATTCGGATCCTTCGTATCCAACACTTTCTAAAAGTGAATGCGTTAATTGACCAATAATCAGTAATTGTGGTTGCCAAAGGACTCTTTGTCAACACCGGGATGCAGCTTGGAGAGTACGGTAACCACAGACAAGAGAAGGGTAACCATTTATAAGACCCACTCTAATGAGCAGATGATTAACTTTGGAAATGAATATATAACTCTATTGATGTTTGTGGTCATGCATGTATATTCTATTTATGTCAATTCCATATAGTTACGATAATGGGGATTTATTGCCGTTCAAATGTTACACTTTATTATATAGACATGGTGTAGGCAGATATAGTTAGACAAGCAAATTATTATGCATTCTCTTAATCGGTATTGAGCAGCATTATGACGCCCTCAGGTAGTGAAGAGCGTTAGGCCATTTCAACTAGAATCGCTTCACTGACATCATTGAACTTGACTACAGCCGAAAACAAACTTTATTAATGCCCGAAGAAAGCAGCTGATGCAAACTAAGTGCGACAACAATATTTTACAACGTTTTTCTCCATGATGCACAAAAAATTTCTGTTGAGAGTAGCAAATGAAGGACCTAATCTCGCAGATAGAGGAAACCAAATAGCAATATCGTCTCCATCAATATGTCAACAACTACGTAGCCATTGACGATAGAACACTGACATGAAGATAATCTTTTTATTTGTCGCATGAGTATAATATGTTTCTATTCAGCTTATGCAAACGTGACAATGATTAATCAGACGTGCCAGAAGGAGGATATTTAATGTACGATATTGTTCAAATATTATTTTCAAGATATATTTATTCTCATGTGTACCTAGTGGGCGAGAATAATTAATAAAGGCATAACTGATGTCGAAATGAGGTGCCATTGCCACATGCCATTTCACTTGTGATGGCAATTAAGCCATTCACAAAAACCACCAGTTCCAATGCGATGGATCGTTATGACAAAATAGTACATTTCAGTAAAATTCCTGATCACAACTGATTATGCATGTGCTCGGGGATGCTTTGAGCAGGCTGCATCATCAGCAAAATTAGTACTGTCTAAGAGAGTAAACTGATAAGTTGTGTCATTCTGTAGGTAATGTATGACAGACTGACACTGCTAGCAACGGGTATCGCTGCTATCAGAGCACACAACACCAACGAAGGATACGATGGAGAGTCTTCGTGCTGGCAAATACCTCATACACATAAACACAACGGTGCCCGCACGATCAAGCAGTGAAGTACTCATTCTAGGTGAAGGCTGGTGACTGGTTCATCCATCAGCCGATGGCTTTCTGCTTCGCAAACCTAACATTTAACGCTGTTAATGATGAATTAACTGGCTGTGAAGATGAAGTCAGCGTCGTATACCGTATTGCTGCAACATCTACAAGATATTGCATCGAGCTTAGCGTGCAATACGTACGGATTGTGTATCAAAGCCATAATTGGCTCAGAGTTATTGGTAAAATTAACCGCAATATTGATTTTAACCTTAACCAAAATGTATGATTCTTATCATAAATTAATCAGTTTGTTTTGGATAGTTATTGTGAACCTAATAAGCAGCATATTCTCGAATTTGACCTCCCTATTGTGTATGTTATCCTCAATATCTGAACCATCGGAATGGCAACTAACTCCAGCAACTCTAAACCTATTCCCTTTACTTAGGCAGTAATGGTTATAACTGAAACAAGAAATTGCACATCGGGAGTATTCGGATTCATAGGAGCATATTCTATCAGTTCTCTTTGGACAGTTGCTTTCTAGGTTAATTGGAAAAAAGTGATATTAATGGTAACGGTAATTCATAGCGCCGTGCGTTATATGACTCAATTGCACCCTGCATGTGTTCAACCGTATGACAGATAACTGCAATTGCAACATCGGTCAAGTAATCCATTGTGATCTGCTTTCTTAAAGCTGGATAGCTGTTTGGTTGAATCATTCAATGCGTCAATTGAAACCTACTCTGGTGTGAATTGATTTTAAGTTTTATTTGCTACTTTCTATGATCCATTGTCAGCCCTAGATAATGCGTTTTGAAGCGTCACGGTAAACCAGACTAACGAATCTCAATATGGTCGGTAATTTTAATCCGATTATAGCGTATATTACTGTTTATTCCTGTGGAGCAGTGCGTTTTCGGAAAGGTGCCCGTAAATACGGAACATTCACATGAAGCTGAATGAGACTTAAAACTCGTATATTTCTTTTGTCCTCGAGAAGTACACACCCTCTGTGCCATGTTAACGAGCGTTATGCACAACCCAACATAGTACGGATCTATATTGCGGAGCCATCAATTTATGTGGGTTAAATTACATGCAGCCATAAGCCTAACATTAATATCGTGGATTGAGGCTACAATTTACGGAAATGAAATCAATAATTCTAGCGTGTAATGATACGTTTACTCCCGATCCCCCTACCAGCCGGCTGCAAAATCCTCGGATATCAGGCATTTTTTGTTACAACCAAACTGGACCAACATACTGTTATCAATTACTCAAATATCATCGTATGGCATGTATGGTATGCTCCGAGAAAAAGGGGACACTTCAATGGAGTCGCCTTAACAAGGGCCAAGCAGGATAAGCTATGAACAGCTGAAGCCTAAATGGTTTGTTATAAACGGAGACACTTTGTCATTGGCACCCAAGGTGACAACTTATCTAATCTTGTTCAGGAAATACATGCCCTCGTTGTATTCGTTGCATAGCATCAGTCATTGGACTGAGGGACTAACTCTGTTTGAGCGGTCACTGACATAGCACTGGCTGTCATGTTGTCGTATTTGCATTTACCCGCGCATTCGCTTAGTATTGACATTCATTCAGCACCACAACACCAAGTCGTCCTACTAGAGCATATTAATCCGCGTAATGATGATATTATCGTCTAAGAAGCCCACGTGGACAGGATTGTGTAGGTTGTAATGTACTTGCATGGAACAATAAATTGACGTTGCTTCGCTTATGACCGGAAATTACCTGACATACACCCACACAGTGTATAAATCGACGAGCTGCTGGATCAACACACGCGATTGATGTCATAACATAGATGCTATTTTAAGCAAGTGGAATGTTGTGTTTTTTTTTTTGTATTCAGCGATTAAGCAGACCGTGATCTCGGACTTGTCCCGTACATAACTTGCGAGAGAAATGTAATTCCGGTATTGGATCACCTACTTTTCTTTGTTGCATAGGTTAGGAACCGATTTCTCAACCTCAAAGATGGTCCCCACCTCCTCTGAAAAAAAAGTTGGTAGCCTGACAACCACACCTTTTGTACCGCCACTCTTTCAAGGTCCAGAGGGTACTTGCTTTGCGCAACATGCAGCTCCTCTGGATATTCCATGTCTACCGCAAGTATGTACCCTGTCTCTGCATCATCAGGATAAGTTGGTATAGTATATCTCAGGGGGTCCGGGTTTGCCACCTTATTGATTGACCCTGTTGGTAGAGGCTGGCTAATGGCCCATCAATACAGGTTGTTTGCATCGATGTACTGGATATAGCTTGTCGGTTTGTCCTTATCGAATCCCTGGGTTGCTCGCCTTTGCATGGCGCTTCAAGACAATGCTTATGCCTTCACCTAGTCCCTTAACAATGAATAGGTGCTGGTCATAATCAGTCAACAGTGTTAACTCTACGCCTGTGCTTTTCATGAGAGCGTCTTACGGCAGTCCTGGACTGGTGTAGAAGTGCGGCGGGTTATACTACTGCCGACAGGTTTTGCGGATTATCGCAAACACATCTGTCAGGAGCAGTACATCTGTACGCAGGTACAGATCATGACAGTCGCCCATATTGTGACACTCAAACGTGTTCCATACTTTTTGGCATGCTTGTAGTTCATGTCGGTTATCCCTTGCTCCCACAGCTTGCTGTGGAACTCCTACATCAGCAGTAGCGTTGCGTCAAACCTTTCCCAGCGATATATTAACTTTTAGGAATAGACGCCCTTTCTTGGGAGCAGCGGCAGTTTTGTTTCACGTGGCTCGTCAGGTCCTCTTTACACTATTGTTTGCAAGTCCATCACACCTCATCACCACATGTTGTTCCGTCTTCTAGGTTTTGCGCTTTGGAAGATCAATGTATGAGCCACCTCTGAGAGGCTTGTAGTGAGATATGTCCAGCCAAAAACTTTGTCAAACTAACAGCCATATCCTAAGCTCATCCACTTTTCCAACCGTTCTTTTTTTTCTTGCTGGAGCTGCGACTAGAGGAGTTAAACCAGCATTCGCATCTTCAGCTCCCCGCATTCTATCCATAATTTCTTTTTGCATCCGTCCTTTGGCCAGGCCCTTTTTGAGTGCTTGGAGGGCCGCCCGTGATCTGGTATATAGAGGATCCCCCCCTGTTTCTGCGAAGTACTCTCAATGGACTTGGGGTGCGCGGTGATTATGTGGCATAACTAATATTACTATGAATATTTATTAGTGGTAAACGAAAATATTTTTGTATACAATTCCACTAGGCAGCAACATAAGATCTTGATCCTTTTTCTTTTGCTTTCTTGCGTAGTATGATGTCGTTTATCAGATCAAACCCAC
>CM067358.1:45153689-45163760 GCA_034190875.2 Urechis unicinctus | reverse complement strand
TTAATCAAACTAAATAATTATAAGTTCGTTTGAATGCAGAAAAACAACTTGTTTTGCATTGTTGTCAGCTGCTAAATGCGCATTAACATAAAAACGAGTAAGTGGTATGTGCGTGATAATTCTGTCTTAGAAAAGAAAACCATGTTATGTAATCCTCTCTCTGATTAATGCAGCATGCCCATCAGATCGCTTCACGTGCTGAGCTGTCCGTCGTTGAGGGAAAAGGCAATGGTAATAATACCCTCACTAGTAGAAGATGCTCTTCACAAAATAACGGTTTACATCTATCTTGACATTAGCATGGTAGATGGTAGCATCTCCACTCTGTACACTTGCAGATTATTGGAATTACATGTTACGATAACAATTTTCTCCGAATATGTGTTTTATATGAGGATATTGGACCTAGTACTCTATTCTTATGTAGCAGAAACCATTGATTATATAACTATTCCGAAGTTGTTGTATGATTGAAAAATCGATAGCTCTAGCTCTCTCTCTCTCCCTATCTCTCTCTCTTTCACTCTCTCTCTCCTCTCTCTCTCTCTCTCTCTCTCTCTCTCTCTCTCTCTCTCTCTCTCTCTCTCCTTCAATATAGTCAGGCAGTAACCCGTTTACAATTGTCAATCAGTAGAGATGATTCTTACCTGTTAGCTGACTCTCAGCTTTCAGATATGAGTGATGACTTAAGGGTATGATATTCATGAGTTACACCCCACAGGACTCAGGGAATTGCAACACCTTGAGTACCTTTTGTCTGATTGACTGAAATAACTTTTGCCGAAATCAACTCTTATGGGCCACTTAAACAACAGCCTCGCTTGCAATATTGCCCGTGTCATCGTTCTAATGTCATCCATCGTGATGTACTGAGTATACAGTAGTCCACCCTTAATTCCAATGTATAACATCTTGTCCACAAAGTCAATAGTGCAAACAAGGACAGCAGGTGCAAGTATTGTATTGCTAACTGATCAGTCTGCAAATCGAACGGTGCGGTCATCTTGGTTGATTCTCTCTGCTGAAAGGATTGCTAAATAAATAATCACCTGTCTTGAGTGCATTCGCACTTAAGCATTTGTAGTCCAACCAGCAATTAAATGGCTGACTAATGCCTTACTTGGTTCACCCACACCCCTCTTGATACGACCAAATAATCTCTCGACCTTAAGCACCTGTAATGTCCATATTGCGATTCGAGTTGTAACAATTCGATTTGAAGTGTGCCAGGTATAATTTAATTTTGGGAGTAGCTTATTGTGAGTTATTAGGTCATATCTTTGGCGTAGACGTGTGATTCACACACTTATGCAGGAAGTTAAATAACCATTCCTAAAAATATATTTCACTTATTGGCAATTGACCTCTTTTGCAATTCGTTTGGTACCGCAGTCTTGGTCGATGTACTCTGCATAAACGGGATGTTAAGGTGTAATCATCCTAGCTAGAGCGCATGGACAACGGCAGCAAAACTTTACGGTTATAAATATCGTCAAGTGTGACATTTGTTTTCCGACCAGCAACGAAATGGATGACTTATAGCGTACCTCGTTGACCTCTTTCCCTCTTGATACGTTAACGTAATCACTCGCTCTTAAGCACATGCATTATCTACCCAATCCTCCGATTATCAAAACCGAATTTTCTAGTCCGAGATGTCGCCTGGAGGCATGGCTTTTTTCAGATTTGATAAGCACAGCTGACATAAACTTTGTGTTTTGATTCCGAAATGTCACCAGGAGACTTGAAAGTACTTGGTGTTGGTAATACACAACTCATGAATACGATGTATTATTGCTGAAGTATAGTGGGTTTTATTTATCCACTCAGTAAATACCCTACATGTTAAAGTGCAAGTAACGTCTATTTTCGAATCCCTAATCAAAGTTGAATAAGGTGTATTTCAGCCTGTGAAAGACGTTTCCGACAATATTTTCGTCCATAGATGTCGTTCTGTGTTTTTTTTTCAATATTTCCATCGATTTTTCGGACCGTTTTGGCATATGCGCAAAAAACGACGGCCATTGGCTCCTGAGTTTGTGACGTCATATGTCACCGTCCAGCCGGATAGCGCAGTCATTTCCTCGTTTGTTTACATGGGAACTGTGGTAGGTGTGAGCATAATCGTATTTTATACCGTCATCATGTACATCATATACCGCAACGAATCACATCATTTAATGTGGCATGGAGTACTTGTTCGCCTAGAATACATTAAATTGTGATAAACTTCTATTATGTTGGGTGAAAACGTCAACCAAAGGGGACCGAGCGATAATACAGGCAGTACTGGAACAGAGGTCTGCACTTCGATTTCAGGCCCGTTTAATGGTTATCAATGATTGATTCACCATTTGCCTGTCCTGTTACGGAGAATATCTTTTCTTGTGCTTTTATTTGATTTAATCGCAAATGAAAACTGATACTACATTAAATGGGGATTTCACTCGATATTTCGTTTTTGCTATAAATTGAATAAAATTTCAATAATTTATATTCTCCTTGACAACAGAAAATATCAATTTTATTTTAAATATTGGCACTGGTTTTGGGAACCGAGACCTATCAGGGATAAGCTGTTACAATTGAATATACCTCTCCAGTGAATTGTACAGGATCCAAGTTCAGTGACATGTTTATGACTACATATATCATAGGCCTTTAAAGAGTTCAAGGCCTTACACTAGTTCTTTGAATTACCTGGGGTACCAACCTCAATAATACATACTTTATCTTGTCCTTATTAGTTTTATATTTATTACTTACACCTAGTACAGTGCATAACTGCCATTATACTTTGCTTTTATTATATGTCAAGGGAGCAAAATGTCCTCATCTTCCTCATATACAGACAACTCCGGAAGCGATGAGCTGAATTACAGCAGTGAGTGTTTGTCTCACCAAGAAGAGGAACTAGGAACCTAAGGGGGGCATACAGACATGCAGATTTGAACCTCCAGCTAAGACAAGGCCTGCAAATTCTCCTCAAAAAGAAGAGGACTTGAGCCGACTGGGTAACAGCACTTGGTATTGGCACATTTCAGTCCAAGCAATCTTTGCAGATATTTTTCTCTTTACTTTACAGTTGTCCTTAAGTCTTGCTTCAAGTCATCTTCTTATTCATGTTTTATGTCAATTTTTTGTTTGCTAAAAAGCTAGTTATTCATTGTAATTATGTTCTGTACTAGGTGCTCATGTGGGCCAATGATTACAGTAGCAGAGAGTAAATGCTGCCAGGAAATTCCACAAGTTCTCGAGAAAGTAAAATCTATGGGTGCGTCCTGTATTACAGCACACCCAGGATTTGTCTCAGGGTTCCTGCGTCCCTCGACACTAGAAATAGCATATAGTGCTTATATCCAGAGGTACAAGAAGAAAGTTACTACTCAGCATGAGTGAATATACTTAAAAATGGTCTGGTTCAGATGATAACTGATGAAAAATATTCATGTACTCTTTTTATTGCAGGTTATTTCCGATTCACTGCATATCGGAAGTTGGTACAGTGGTGATGGGGTAATCTAGGCAGACATCATAGAGTGCCACTGCCAGCTTGTGCTGTACTTAAAATTAGAGATGATTTCCCAAGGGTGAATCAGTTTATGTTGGTTTCAAACTGCCAGCATTACAATAATAAAGGGACAAAAAAGCATTATGTGTCTTATTCTGTTATTTACATTAAGCTATGATGATACTACACGCCGCTGATGACAACCAGCAACAAAATTCAGTTAAGGCCAGTCCACCTAATTTATTATACCATATGCATAAAATGATAGGAAGCATCAATTCCAAAATCATGACATACCTGCAGGGCATCTTGTTCCTGTATCTCGTACAAAAGATATTTTATCACTCAAATAACAGTATGTTAACAGTCGTTTAATAATTTTTGCAGGCTATTTTATATATCCTGTGCCATTGCACATCAATCATCATGATTAAATTTCGCGGGCACATTATACAAATAATGCTTATGCAATTCTGCTCACAAATACCAACAATGTCTGGTTCTTATTCACTTGTCTGTGATAATAGAAATGGCAAAATATATACACCAGTCCAACATATATATTTACAAAATTAATTCTCAGCAAGCCACAAAGAGGAATCATATAACAGTGTTTGAGTTTCACCACAGCTTAGCTTACCTTAGACCCATTTAACATTCAAATTAAGTCATAAAGCCATACACATGCTGGATGATTTGAAAATAAAAATGGTTAATATTGTTGTTTAACATCACTTTCAACATCAGAGATCATATTGTGGCGGTTACCTCACCAATGATGTTTAAGATGATAGGTCCACAACTGTGGTCTAGCAAGGTGGGTGTTTGTCTAGTTTCCCAAATGTGGCAAGTTCAAATCCCACTGTGTGCTATGCACGGTGGTGCCATTTGGGCGATAGGATCTTAAACTCCAATGTTTGTTCGTCAAAACACACACCACCAGTTTGAAATGACCTTTGATGTTCAAAGTGAATTTTAACCCCAATATTTACCATTTATTTTGTAAGTATGATGATAAGAAATAGTTATGTCCTTGTGCACTTGTTAACAGATAGGTAAAATTAAATGTTACAAGCTTGACTTAGCTGAAGCCAAAGCTGAAAAATAAACAGAGCTTAGATATTACTTGTAAACAAGCAAATATCAATCGGCCAACCACCAATATAATGCTTAGGCCACCACCATCAACTCCATCACCACCCCTCCCCTACCCCATCACTACCACCACCATCATTCATCATCACCTTTAGATACCTTACTACATGACTCATCTAATGAAGAAACCTCTCCATATGCTGCCTCTCAGCCTCCTCCTTGTCAGGGTAGTCATACATTTCAGCAAGTGCACCTGGTTCATTGGTCATCACGGATGTACTTATTGATACTCGTGTGCCTATCGGTGATGATGCAGTCCAGCTGGCGTCCTTGGTCATCCAAACGAAATGACATGCTTCGTTTGAGGCCCTAGATGCGAATTATTGCAGTACTGGTACTCACATATTCGCACAATGATGATACAGACTGGAAGACATAAGGGTAAAGTTATATGAAGCAAATTTGACAGTAGGCCAGAACTGACTCACTGAGCACTGGGCATCGTCCGAGAATTGTTTAGGACAAGTGTAAGCTACTGTCAGGCTAGCATACATCTACATAATGCAGCCTGACGAGACAAATCTATATGTTATCTGTGAAACAGCCTTATAAAACTTGAGCCGCCCCACACTGATCACTACCGGCCATGTCAATTTTGTCAACGGGCAAGTGCAAATTCTGTTTTCAAAATCAGTACGGAAACATAACTAATGAATTCTAATTCGACTTTCATATGGGAAATGTAAGGATGAGTATACTTACAGATTCTCAAGAAACCATGGATACAAAAACGCTGATGAGTTTCTGTAAATAGCGATAAATTAGTACGACTGCTAGTTCGCGAATAGAAACGGCGTCCGTGGTAACATAGATCTTCTGGTGACATATGACGTCACAGCGCCTTCGTTCATCTTCGGTGTGTGGTCGGGAAGTTCCGGAATCTGTTGTTTGTTTTTGCTTATTTCTTGTTTACTACGCGTCGGATCGAAAAAAGAACAGCAAATTATTGATCAGAAAATCGCGTTCTATAAGATCCCGAAAATTCATATTTTACCCATTACTTGCACTTTAATGTTTCAATTGGCTCTTATGGGTTCGGATTAACGACAATAAAAAGACGCATAGATCGCCGTTTAACTCAAATTCATTGCTAAGCTTGCACTTGGTCGATAGTACATGGTTAAGTTGTATATGATTAATTATCAAAATGAGCACTTATTTCTTAATTGCAAGTTCAGCCATGGTCACCGAGTGTGTACGAGATCGAGCGTGTACTATTAGGGACAACGGACATGGTCATAATATGTCAGATGATGATTTGTATATTAAGGGTCTACAATAATATTGAGTTAGGGCTTTGTTTGGCAACAAACCATGCATGTATTCAAACGAATGTGCAACTAAACTACAATAATTGAAGGCAATAGTCAATCACAGTTTGTCTGCGCCGGATCTACCAACTGTGTGTTCTCAAAGTCACTGTGATGTATCAGTTAAGGTTACGCATTTAACATGCATCATGTTGACTCATTTATAGCTGTTAATCAGTGATAACAGTGGGACCAAACGGGAAAGAAACGTTATAAGGACATTTAATTTATGTTCTCCGGCTGTTCATCGTTAATCTTCTTTATATGTGGAGGCTCAACCCTCCATAACAAGTGTGGCTCATTATTGGATAATATATCTTTGATATACGAAAACATATGCTGCATAGCACATTGTAAGTATAAGGGGCTTATGTAGTTCGGGAATTATGTGTACCCTAGCTGCAACACTTTTCATTGTTATAGGTTAAAGAGAATCCTACTTTTACCAAATACATCCAATGTTATCGTGAGACAAATATACTGCAGGATCCTTGATATCTTGTAAGACCTGCAGATATAGTCTTTCTTTGTTGGATCGTGTTGGTTCATATTTGCCCTGACTACCAAGACAATCGGGTAAAAACATTGCCTAAAACCATTGTCCTTACATTGTACATCAAGTTGGCTTTTAAAAGAGATCCGAGAACAGCCTGAAACTATCTTGGCGGGTAAACTATTCCATAAGGTCACAAACCGATGGGGAAATCTAGTTGTTTTTTAATTCCGTCGTAGCCATAGGTTTTGACAAGCTGTACGAGTGTCCTCGGAGTTAAGTTTTCTCAGCGAAGCTGAAAAAGGAAAACGACACCAGTATTTTCCAAATGAACATATCGTGTACCTGTATGAGATCCCCACAGAGACGCCATGTTTGAAGAGATATCAGTCCTACTCAGTGCTTTCTTTGTTCGTAACACAATTAAGATATACCGGTAAGAGCTTTGTAGCACGCCCTTGTACCCTTTCGAATATATCTATGTCACGTTTAAGAGTAAATACACGCATGGTCAAGTGGGTGATATGCGGATATTCCGCGTGCGTTTCCCCATATCATCCGCGTGACCATGCGATAACATACTTATCGCGATGGCACCTACACGTGAAAATCAAGCGCGACTTTCACCTTATGATCGCCGTGCAATTACGCAAGAGTTGTATTTGGATCGCTGGATGGCTTGTGCCCTTTTCATTTAGTGCCTCATTTGAGGCCGAAAGGCCGACAACATCGGTTCATCTCTTTTTTCAAATCGGTATCTAATTCACAATGAAGCAAACAATATGATGGACCTGTGCGGGGTGAGAGTCAGATTAAAACCTCACTACCACCGACAAGAATTGTCCAAGAAGGTTGATTAAACCACCACAATCCTTGTCGTTAGTCGTTTTCCGTTGACGTTGTCTGTGTAGTTGTATAGGTCATGCTGAATCATATGCATTAATATCAATCATAATTGCAAGATAACTAAAGATATGTTATTTGGATCAAGTCACAATTCAATTTCAGTGAATAGCGTTTCTTTTAATGTTTGATTTTATGCCTGGTTGCGTTTTTCGTGACTTTTGAATTCACTTTCAAAGCTTCTAATTCAGCATAACAGCTTTGTCAGTGTTTGATCTTTGCCGAGTTTGACGTCTCTTAGACCGGACAACTCAGCGGTGTTGTCTGGCTTCGCAGATGTTACGAGGAACCAGGGACATGGGATAATACCGTGACTTCCCGATGAGCGACACGCAACCAGATTAACTGCTGGCAAGCAGATGACTCTTGTGAAAACCCCGTTATAACACCTGAAGAGCTTGCTAGATATTAAGCACCCCCACAGTATTCTGATGTTAGAGCTGTGGTGCTATGTGAGAGACCTTTTCGCATCTTGAGGCAGTTAGGCAATATTGCGACACGGTCGCAGTTATCGCACGGCGATATGGGAAAAATTACCGAGCTTTTTCTCGAGCTCGGATTGGCTGAGCGGAGGGTGCTATTCAATAAGGTATGATGACCACCCCTGTATTGTATATTCTAGTAGGGATTTAACGCATGCCCTATAAAGTTTGATGAAAACGTCCAAAGAGCGACTAGTGGGCGTCCTTTGTTAGCAATCACTGCTGCTGTACGGCATTGTTGTCTGCTGGATTTGAATGGCTGACCATTTATGACACCTAAATTGCATTCCCCTGACACACCTTCTACCGTAGAATCGCTTGACCTAGATGCAGTCATTTCTTAGTGTTAGAACTCATTTACGAATCATTTCCCCAGTCGAACGCGTTTTGTTAAAAATAAGTCCGGTTATGGGTCCTCAAAATAGTTAAGTGTCAACCGCTTTTTTAACATAAAGTCAACAGCATTACTTAGATTATTTACTCTGATTAAGACAAGAACGGGCCCAAGGATCGACACTTGAAGGAGACCACTAATGCCCCCATGCAATCTGTTAAATACCATATACCACCACGTTCTGCCTTCAGTTACTGGGCCTTTCGTTTATCCATGTTGATATGTTACCTTATATTCCGTTTGTGGGTAACTTTATCAAACGAATTTTGAAAATCAAAATTCACATTTTAGAATCATCCTCTAGAAATTCCAAAGGGTTAGTGAGGCAAGAGCATTTGCACAGAAAACCATACTGAGATTTATTTAATATTTTATGTTTAACCATTAATCACATATTCAAATCATTGGCATTGTCTATTAACGAATTTGTTAGTTTAGTTATCAGTGCATATCCGTAAAATGCTTTGGATTTTAGCATGATTGGTTATTCAAAAAGCAATTATGGACTTCAATGTCAGTAGTGTGTTTAAGGTCAGAACCAAATGTACAAGGTGCAGTTAACTTTTACATTATACACTAGCTGCAGCGTGCCAGCCATATCATGTGGCCAGTATGTGTAAAAGAAATAGACTTTAATAAATTATGACATGCGTTTAAGATTTACATCGTGTTCGACAGCGATGGCGCCAAAGACACAGGAGTGTTGTTTTTACAGGTATCTCCCGGATTCCCGTAACCATGTACAGCTCTCTGTGTGTCATGTTTCAGGTTAATCTGCTCATGCTTATGAATGAGATATTAACATTTGTAGTAAAATATGATCGAGGTCCTTAATGATCCAGCCCAATTATAAGCTTATTACAAATATTTGGCACTTTGTGCATGCTGATATTGCCGAAAATACCGCGTTAGCGTCATTAAAATGGCTTGTAGATGCGGGCAATCTATGAAGTCTTGGTGTTGGCATATACGCATATGTTATTTGCTGCAGATTATTATAAGGGTGTTCAGTTTTATAGGTAATGTTGTCTCAAAATCTTTATGATTTATGTCTCTGTGCTGTTCAATTATTTATGGCAAGTAATTGTCCCTGTCAATATTCCGCACATATTGCTAAATCAACCTCAACATCGTAATGAGCGTAGCAACTCCGTTTGTCTAATAATAATGCTGATGGAACTGCAGCATTATTCTCAAGGCACATGCGGTGCGCACGACTGCATCTGATCAACATGTTCCTAATCAGAAGACATGATGCAACTGAAACTTCTGTTACTAAGATCATGTGTTCCAAATTATGACGTGTCATAAATACGCCGCAAAGGCGACCTTTTGAATTTGTTCCCCTTTTTGGTGTCCAGGTGTTGGTTTCGAGGCACCGACCTCTCGCAATCTACACATAGGACATATTTGTTGGTGACAGTTAGTCAGGTTTCTCTGGGTGGCATAGATGTTTGCATATGTCTTGTGTTTCATATTCATTCCGAAAGATTGTTGTGTTAATCAATTGGGTTCTGTCTTAACAGTGACAAACCTATTGCTTGCCACAATCAGTATGGCTTAGTGGAAATCGTGAGATAACAACAAGGTGCGCTTATCTCGCCTTTCAATTTTCAAATAGCACCTTCAACGTGCTGCACTCATTCACAAACAGCACAAAGTAAGCATCTTCTGATTTTAATATACATTTTTCATTTTGAAATGCATGGGTATAGGAAAATGATACCGTCACTTAATAGCGAGTTTTACTGCAGAAACAAAAACTCTGGGTTGTGTATTATAAAGAACTTTTTATTAATGATCTACATCTGTTCACAATGATC
>CM067358.1:45133689-45148689 GCA_034190875.2 Urechis unicinctus | reverse complement strand
AGCCTACTGTCCACTACAATATGCACAATTAGTCAATATGAACTGATACAGTTGAATTGGCTCACCAAATGAGCTCGCGCACGTATGGTAGGCCGGGGTTAACGTCGACTTCCAGCGAGCGAGCGAGTTGAATTTCAATCACGCAAACACTGACGAGCACACGATGTTCCATTGTATTGCAAAAAACATTGTCATCATTTTGCATTCGCACTGTTGTTCCCACTATGTGCCGTTTTTAAAATGACACAAACTGTTTTAGTGCTTGACAGTTGCAAGATAGATAAAGTTTCTACAGCAGTTTGCAAGTGCAAAATAGCAACTATTGCGGAAAGACCCATTGATTTACAATGGTTACTATGATGGCCACCCAATGGTGATAGGTGGCCAGGGCAAAAATACCATTAGGTCCTTGGTACCCTGCCAATGTTCATCAATGATTGATTACCAATTGGGTGGTGTTGAAAGAAATACTTGGTCTTTAAAATATATCAACTTGGTTTTTTTAAGAGTCTTGGCAGGTAAACTATTTACCTGTAACAATTATTTCCTCGTGTAGTGGCGTGCAGTACGGCACACTGCCTCTGCTTGTGCTTCAAATGTGTGTTTTAGATCTAAAAGAAACGATTGACTTGAGCTATGTTGTCACTGCCCAGGTTACCCTTTGTAACCTTAACATGACCTGCATCTTTATTCAATATGACATTAAGTTATTACAATAAAAATTGCATCACTTTCACAATTTCCCTAGCAGATACTCTTTTAAGTAAAGCAGGATTTTAGAGAGTTAGGAAAGCAAAGTAATCAGGAGAGCCACATATGCAACAGCGATACTGCTCACCAAGTGTATGCAAATATAACCTCAAGTTAAACAATCGATCGGCGCGGTTAAAGTATGGAAAGATGAATGTTAGACGCATAAATACATACATACATACAGACATACATACATACATACAGACATACATACATACATACATACACATACATACATACATACATACATACATACATACATACAGATACATACATACATACAGACATACAGACATACATACATACATACATACATACATACATACAGACATACATACATACATACATACATACATACATACATACATACATACATACATACAGACAGACATACATACATACATACATACATACATACATACATACATACATACATACATACATACATACATACATACATACATACATACATACATACATACATACAGACATACATACATACATACATACATACATACATACATACATACATACATACATACATACAGACATACAGACATACAGACATACATACATACATACATACATACATACATACATACATACATACATACATACATACATACATACATACATACATACATACATACATACATACATACATACATACATACATACATACATACATACATACACATACATACACATACATACATACATACATACATACATACATACATACATACATACATACATACACACATACATACATATATACATACATACATACATACATACAAGACCTTACGTTCGTGGTCCTTTTGAACTGAGTATCCGACACCCTATTATTGTGGTGGGCTGCCATTGTCATATCTTTAGGGCAGCTGCTTGTCAATAATTTTGTGACTTCGGTGACTTCAGTAATTTCCTTACATAACTCTTGCTTGTATGCAACATAAAACGCAATGTCTGTTTTGCAATGACCGAGCTTAAAAATGACGGTCTACACTTTGTTTACTTGGCGCTTGGTTCACTAAAATACCACAAACGCACAGGCATGATCCATGTAGCTATACTAGATTAATAAATCTGCTACGCGATAGTCTTGAGATCTGTGTGTGTTATCCGTATTTAAAATGCAGAGCAGAGTGAGCTTCGCGGGCGACATCGCCAGTCAGGTCGTTCTAATTCCGTTCATCGTTATCTGCGAGGCTAACAGGTAATTACCTTTATTTATTATTTATAACCTGGTGTCCACGGTGCATATATTGCAAAGATAGCGCCAGTCAACTAGCCAGGAGAATGTTATCATCGCATTGTTTATTGTACTCCTTTTCGACTCAGGGTTGACGTACTCTGTCTTACTGATTCGCAGGAATAATAACCCTACCCAGAGTGTATCAGTACCATAGTGCTTGGCCGACATTATGTCTTGTAAAACATCAAAAAGCAAAACTATACTGTTATGAATATTGTCTTATGTCACAGTGACATGTGTTGTCCGATTTGTAGTACGTTGATGTGAAGGTTACCAAGAGACCCAAGCAACTAAAGAAAAGTTGTAGAAATAATGCGAATTCTTTCTATCTATCTGTTTGTTTGTCTAGTTCGTGAATAGGTTGCATGTCAAAAGACTGCATTAGCCTCGGAGTATTCAGATAAATGGTGCTAAAAGACGCATATCTCGGATCAACGTTAAAATGCTTGCTCATTTATGGCTGTGCTCACTAGTCAGGGAACCTTAATCATTCATTTGCTAATTGAATTTTTCTTTCATTCGTTCTTTGCAGTTATCGAAGTCAACATTAGTCAGCCTAGATGGTTTGTACGTCACCATGTCCCAAATGCATCTGCACCTTAGTGCTCGACAAAATGCGTTATTAATCAGCGAAAAATATGCAGAGATATCAATATTGTCTTGCGTGACATTCGTAGTCTGACATGGAATGAAATGGCTGATTAATGTATTATTTTAATCAATCATACTGCTCTTATGCTCCGGCAATATCCACTCATTCGTCCAACTGCAACTTTAATTGTAAATGTCAGCATGAAATCGGAGCGTCAACGCTGATTTTATATATCTAGTCAATACAAAGCATTGGCTTGGCTTCGCTAAGACGGTAGACATTCATTAAATAATCTCTTAGAATTATCTAAAAGATGTAGTGTTCTGTAATTGTCTTGTTGAATGTTTTCGTTATTGCTTTAGTTATTTGATGTGTGCTATGCTGTGTTAATGGTCGTGTATGCAAATGCAATATACTCCATATACATAAATCGCCCTTTTTCAATAACAAACCTGAATGGCTTCTTACCATACTGTGGACTGATGCAAAACATGTAGACAGTTCCCACCTTCATCATAAATATTACTTAGATAACTATTCGGTCACTATACAAACAAGACATGTTATCTGATGTAACAATAAAGAATACTAATCTTTTTCAACTCCATGTCGGTGAAGAACATCAATAACAGTATACATTGGGACCAATATTGTATCATCTGCCCATATTGTGGGTGACTTATAATGGTATCATAAATATGAGAGCTCAACTTCAGACTGTATAGGAACATGAGAAACAGATGTGATACTCAATTAATCTTACACTGCATGGTAATGTAGGTGTTTAGTGGCTGTGTCGTTATAAGTTCAATAGCAATTTCCGTAACTGCTGTCTCTTCAACCTCCTTGATCCGGTTAGTCTCAATAGTAGAAGCACTTTTAACTAAAGATTAATCTATTGCTGTCGGTGAATTGCACCAATTAATAGAAATACACTCAAGCTGCGAGGTCTTAATATATTTAGCTACTTATAGGGTTCAGTTAATGCTACATAAATCTTTGACAAAAATGAGAAAAGATGAATAACAAATATATAAGTGTTAAACCAAAAATGAATCTTGCGGATGCTTTGGGTCGCATGACTGCAACAGTTGTCCTCTTACAAATCAGTTAAATGTAATTCAAGCAGGGAGTCAGATTGTCACGACACGCGCCAGGATAGATCACATACAGATTGAATGAAGCATTAAGTATCGGACTGTCTAGACTAACCGAGACTCTAACGACAAGATAGTATCCAATAAACTGCATGATTAAACCATACATGACGCACTAGGCCTGTTTAACCTGTCACCTGCAATCAATTTAGTGTCTCGAAGATCCCCAACCAAATCTGATTGCAACACTACCGTTATCATTTATATGTAAATAAGACAGTTATAATGTTATATCTTTTCTGATTACCAGACATTCACGTGTTCATAGCTTCGACATAAGTGAATAATTACAACTCATAATAAACCCTTGTGAACATTAAAGTAGATTCAACACTATTTAACACGGCCATTCATACAATAGTAATATATGCGTCACTAGCATTAAAAAGTACCCTATCTGCGTAATGACTCGAGATTCTTACGTAGCTGATATTGCTTGGTGGGAAAGAGGAATAGCATGGCACCCACTGGCCGTTCCCATGACGTCTATGGCATCCTTTTTGCGACAGTAGACCCAGCGCCGTATATTGCGAATTTCATATAATGAAGCCCAGCCGAGACACCGGGGAAAAATATCAATTCCAGCAACTGTAAGTGTTATGTATAAACTTTGCCAATAACCATTACGCATGGGAACGATTAGAGCAGACCCTTTATGGGTATATACACAATGCTATTGTACATCGCAATTTATCTGAGCAAATAAATTTTCAAAATAGCAACTTAAACTGATCAGGCTGTGAAATTGGTTTTGGTTTAGTAGGCTATTTTCTAAGAGGTTGGCAATTGAGCTCTGATTGGTACGCTTGGGTGACAAAAGGTGTCGTGGATTCTTCCAACAACCTTTCTTTACTGGGTTCAACCCCTGGCGTTTTATTCTAAAAGTTGTCCGTCGTTTGCATTATGTTTAAAAGTGAAAGAAAGCGAATGCGTCCCACAACTACGCATTCTGGAAGGTTGGTTTTCAAAAAGATGTTAAAAGGGTTACGAGCAAACACCTTGCATCAAAACAAAGTGAGAGAGGGACACCTAAATACCTGTTTGATATCGATACATTTATATTGAGATAACATCACATATGAAACTCACATCAATAGTTACCACTAAATGAAAAGTGATATTTCTCCCACAGTTTATACGGCATAAAAGTCAACTCGAATAAAATATTAGCACTGTTTTAAAGATGCTTGCGCAAGGCTATACATGCATATTCTATAATATCGCTCTCACCACATTAAGTTCTATATTAACAGAATCGCTTCCAACTAGGAAGATTTGCAATTGCTTTGCATCATCAATCCAGTTTGTGTCACAGTGGGTTGTAACTCGTTCCTATTTTGAGAGAATTGACATAATAAAGAATGTAAATTTATGTGGCATGAAATTAGATGGCCAAATGTTTTGGCAATTTTTTTTTTTTTTTGCTGGGTTGCGATTTGCCGGAATCTGCAAACTATGGTTGACATCAACAGGACACGAAAATTATTTTAGATGAGCGTTTCGAGTAGCAATCGACATTGAAAGAAAAAAATGCTGCAGGTATTAATCTGAATATTGCTATAGTGATTTATTGCTATCAGCATGGTTTTTCTGTTCCTACGTTGTAGACATGTTATTTCATGTGGAAACATCCTCAAACATTCTGCAAGCGTAAATGGTATTCAACGGCGACAATGCCCGGTTGTGTAACAATTTCAAAGTCACACAACTGTCACTTGATTTAGTTAAATTGTGCTGAATACATATTCCTTGCAGAGCCAACCGAGCACCATTCAGGCCGTTAATTATTATAAATTGCATCTTGTTCTTTTCCAACAAATAAACTGCTGTAAAAGAAAATAAATCCAAACATTTCGCACGTTTAATTCACTGACTTGAGGGGCTCTAGTTAGTAAGATATATATTTCCACGGGAGGAAACACATAGTGACAAGGGAACATTGCCCGAGTCGTGTAATGAAATGGCACATTTCAGGTTCGGCTCTCATAGGGAAGGATTAAGTCCATTATTTATCTTACTTCTCCCCCACACTCCTCCACCACATCATTCGTTGGAGTCAGCTTCGAACCATGTATATCTAACTGTTGTTTGTGATAGGCTAGACAGACATCCCCGTTAAGTAATTCCAGAGTATAGCCGGATAGTGAGATATTGCAGTTCAAATACCAATATTTAACCTTTTATTTGTCCACATTAGCACAATCTAACAAGCCATATCTGAAAAATCCTCTCCCTCATTAAAGAAAATTAACTGTCAATAAATTTGTTATATATAAGCCACATAGTAACTGCTCATTTTAGCGCATCATTCCGATGGCCATTCAATGACCTTTTAATTGGTAGTCTTCTTACCTTTGATATCCTTCTAACCGCATTTCCAACAGCAATTGCTGTTGTTGGATAATCGCCGTTCCGAAACAACAGTAGAGGCATTCACGAATTCTGTCTATGGCGACGTTGATTATCATTATTTAGTAGCCAAACTGCTTTACCAGGAAATAACAACAACAACAACATAAGGGTCTCGTTCTGGCCGCATCATGGTCTGCACATCAACCAGGGTCGAACCCATCATCGTCTTCTGCGGCGCAATATTCCTGCATGCCTCTCTTCTACATTCATCAATACAGCAAGAACCAGTTTGTAGCGGTAACGTGCAAACGCCAACCTCTCCTCCCCCAACCGGGCGACCCGCACGCACTGTGCAGGTGCCCGCAATCGCTGTGGATTATAGTAAAGTGCTCCTAGAGTATGATCAAAGTGAATGAAGAAATTGGCCGGATCGCGGCAGTTGATCGCGGCCGTTGATCGCATGGCTCTTCACAGACACACTACATATGCCCTTCCGGCGGCCGTCCAGCCTGCCGGGTACCCAAGGAGGTAGCAGGGACTTAGGCAGACATCGGACGAGTGCCTGCCGGGCACCGGCCGAATAAACAGACCAATAATTCGACATCATTTCAAGGCGACCCCCAACCCCCACGCCCCCGGGCCCCATCATGGCAGCGTGCTGGAGCCTATTTGTTGTGACTGTGACCGATCTATCGCACTATCTTTCGCCGACCTCTACACACCGGTCGATGCATAGAAATGGCACACACGGCCCAGGTTCTTCTTTAATTGTGATTTAGGCATGAGTGCCAGTATCCACTTAGCACGTGCATTAGTGAAATATTTCATTAAATATAATATCGTACGATCGTCGTTTGTACGATCAGACAATAGTCTTCATGTCCATTAGAATAGTGCAATCAGTTAATTGTATGAATAGCATCATCATCATCATTATCATCATCATCATCATCATCATCCTCATCATCTACATCTTTCGCGGCCTCATCGTCGCCGCCCTCAATATTAATTAACGTATGGATAATGAATAATGAAGAAATGTGACGAGCATTTCTACATTATTCAAACTTGGTTTTTCAATGGTAATACACACTTAGTTTATACTAGTCTATAATGCACCCAGCGACATAAAGGCAAATACAATGCGATGAGAGTTTAGTTGTTAAAAGCGGCGATCATGTGTGCGCTTTCCAGATATTTGTCTTCTGCACAGACACTGTCGTTTATGGTAACTCGCAACAATCATTACTCCAAGCCGACGAGGGCAGCATGAATAACCACCCGACACATAACCTCCAGGTGTTTTGAAGATGTATGGGCGTCACAAAAGAAGCAGCTCCATCATTAGTGTCAGAGTTGTAAGAGATACGGAGGAGTCTGCAGCGCTCATTTAAAGCGCGGCGTAATATCAGAGAGGCAACCATCTTGAAACGGAGAATAGACGTCACGAATATCGTAGAAAAAATATCAAGAGGATTCTAGTTACTTTAAATCATAATCTGGGTTAAAAACCGCGCATATTAAAATTATTCATACTGCCATTCGACAATTTCAGCCGTATTTCAATCTGCAGAGGGGTTGAGAATATTTCAAGCAATATATAGATGGTGAATATCATGTTCAGCGTATACATCTGTCGTCCGAAGCAAAATAGTCGAGGCAACGATTACGCTTCCTATGATACAATAGATTTCATAGCTGTCAATACATTCACAGTGAATAAGGTGCAAGTAAATTAGTACACGGACACAGCGATCATCAATTTCTGCAGCATGTTGAAACTAATTGAGCCACAACTGACATTCTTCCATTTAACATGCCACTACTTAGACACTGACATACGCATTAATTGCTATTTATTAATAAGTACAACACCCTTGTTCATCTCCTCCCAGGACCTCTTCTTTTTATAACCCCCATAAATCCATGTTTCTGTACAAGAGCGCTATAGGGCGAGGTGTTGTTATCATTGTTTAAACATATGTATATTGTAGATTCAGCTACGAAAATGCTGCTTTCAAGCCATTGATGTTTACCAACCTTCATTTATGAGAATATGAGTAGCTAAATGTACCTGACAGAACATTGTTTAAGATGACGATAAATGTTTCTACAGTATTCCGATTGGTTGCGCATCGCATGCCGCTTGGCATGCAAGCAATAGCCTACATTCATTTTATGATACCCCTATATATATAGAAAAACAAATGACATTGACTCAGCGACAATTGCATCCATGCAGTTTAATGCTTCACTCTATAACAAACTACTCATACCTTTCGTCGTTGCTGGCTTTCAGAGCACACTCATTCTTCAGAATAAAAATTACTGAGGTTATCCTAAACTTAAGTAACCGAAGTGTGGAAGTGCACTATAGTGTTACACTCTATGCTCTGTGATTAATTTTGAGCTACAACCGCCAGATTAGAGTTGGTAATCCTGCCAAATAATCATTTACATTGTTGTTATGGCCAAAAACACAGCAGCTGGTAAAGTGTAATTGCATCTTACTTCAGATGCTGATTTGATGTGTCATTCTGTATTTGATGTGCGAATGTAAATTGAAATAAATTGGCTACAACATTTTTGCGATACAATTATCTACGTCTCTTCAAATACCATCCTGCCGTTCACAAATCATCAGATGCAGCATCTCAGTATTTGTGATGGCTCACAAGTAGATTGAAATAAACCTCTTCACGTATCAAACCAGGATATATTTACCTACTATGAAAAGGAAGAAGCTTTTCCATGCTAATTACTTAATATAGTTGGTTATGCAATTATCGACTTCTATGTTGCTTATATTGAATAAATATCGATAATTTGTCGTGTATGGATTTGTTTCATACACATCATAGTATAACTAATTTTAAACCAAAAACACCCAAACGTTAAGAGTACGAAACATTTGAAAAAGCCAAATAGTTTATAGCTAGGCTAAGAGGGCACACTCGCGCTTGTGTCTGAGAACACGCAACCTGTGGTCAGTGTGGTGTTTTTGTCATAGCTTCTCCTAAAACCAAATGAAATTCTATGATTGTTTGGTCTCGACCAATCAGAAGACTTCACATCTTTACAAGACGCCGATCCCCGTGAAGTTGGATAGCCAATCCCATGCGCTTTTGTTCATTTCATTTATTTGTTCACATAATGACAGGTGCGTGTTTTCAATCTGCACAGCACAGCATGTTAGAGTAAGTTCTCTTAGCACAGCTATAAGCTCTTTGGTTTATCTCCATTGTAGGTAAATGTCACCAAACTGTTTCAATAACCATGACGTTTAATACCAAAAAGGTAACTGCCGTTTTGAAGCCCACACTAGACTGCTTGTTTATCTATTGTGCATATGGCGATTCTTGCAGTGGATGTAGGAGAGTTTGATGGCGGGGGGAAGAACATGAAAGCCAATTAAAGGGGAGCAAGTACAAATTGGTTATTGAAGCAACAGTATCGTCGTATTTTTCAAACTGTTACTATTTTGAAATAACGGCACCATTTACACAACGATTGGTGAAATCGAACTCGTTAAATGCTCCGTATTCCCGTTCTAATTGCGCTCCACAATGTCTTCATCTACGTCTTTTATGTTAATGACCGTTTCACTTGCTCACAGCATATGCTACAGTTATGCAAATTTAGGTTTTGAATAAACTTTGGTAGGATATGCGTTCAGTAGTAAGCGTAGCTGTAACTTTAATATTGAGGTAAATGGGTCAAGATTTTTTCTTTGCGGAAATATACTGTTTGGTAAATTGTTTTACTTCAGATAAATAATATTTGTACTTATTCCTGTTGGAAGGTTGATAAACTATAATCACAGATATTTGCTTCCATTCTGCAAAATTCTATGCCGTTTGCCGATGCGTACACAGCTACATATTTATCGGTTTCGCCAAACGAGTTAATATCGCCATGTTAACACAAGCCAGAATATATAATTCCAGATTGTGGCATGTGGTTAACCTGTTAACTAAGCATTGAGTGCATTTAAGAAAACGGCCATGTTAAAATGACCTCTCCTTAATGCACGAGTTTTATCTTTCTTGTCAGTAAATAGCTAACACGTACAATACTCTAATCAGTCTCTAATCATACAGCTTGCTGTTTCAAATCATGCAGATAATGCAACCCTCTATGCTAATAGCACTTACCAGACAATTCGGTTGTTAGACAAACAAAAGGTTAACCAATGTTTTGTTTATGCACATTTACATTCCATTACCACTCATACATTTGGACATATATTCAATCGATTAATCAATGGATCAACGACAGTGCCCGCCATATCCTTTCGGGATACAAATGATGTTGCGAATATGAGGGATTCGTGCTTGCCTTGTTTAAGAGCGATTTATCCGACAAGTTCTGCCGACGAGAGGATTCACTAATCGGTGTCTGGCAGTTGTTTTGCCTCGATGTACCGATTTGGTCTTTGCTGGCAGCTTGTGTGATAACAAGAATCTGCGCGTATCTCGCTCACTGACTTCAAAATGATGCCCATGAACACTGCTCTCCCATACATGTAACACACAAAGCAGGCGTTGTCTAATTGCGATTAGCATTACTGATTTTACATGGGCAGAAACACCTTGCCTTGAATATAAAACAGAGATATAATGTTGCTAGATTATTGTATTATTGGTCACCGAATGTTCATCTCTATTGGCATAACCTTAGGATGTGAATATATAGCCTTTTATTACATTGATGACTCACCATTCTATGGTATATATTTGATAGACGAGGAATATGTTGCATTGTAAATTGCTTTTTTTATTAATGTTTACTCTTCTAAATGCTAACACGTAGTAGTTTCTGAATATCTGGATCATATCATCAGTGAGAATATGCAGCACACTCAAAACAGAGTATTGTTTTAAGAATCTATGAAATTTATACGTTGTAATTAACATGGAGCGCCCCAGGAATGTCGTGTATCAGTAGGTTTATACTTTTGAGCTTTTGACCTTTAGAGCGAAAGTAAATGACGTCGATTACTATGCCAAAGAGACTTCATGTCATCACATGAACTCCGGTTCACGTGACATCAGACGGCATGTACCTCATCGCACAGGCCAGCTATTGTCATCTTGACGCGTGTTTCCTCACTGCTATACACGGATAATGCGCCTTAACGGTGCTTTTTGCTGGAATTCCGTTCACGCAGCTCAACTCAGTGCTTGTATTGTTTCCACATATGATCTATACATACCTACTAGGTGTTTGTCTCAGAGATTATTTGCATACCCACATATTGGTACAATGGTGACTACCTGGTCAGACAATGGACCTAAATATATCATATGTAGAAGCATTTGAATCTGTTATACGTCTGAATATCATCGTCAAGATCATCATGATTTTCATAACTACCATCATCATCATCATAAACATTTTAGCAATGTGTTTTACTGGAGCTGGGAATGGATGGACCAAACTTTAAAACGCTTTCACAGCTCATGGCTATGCCCATAGGTCAGCAAATTACCGATTGGACTATTTTCGACCCGTTCTATTGAACAACCGGGTAGACGTCTGCGCGTAAATGTTGTGTAAAAGTTACCCCTTTGCCTCAGATCCTTAGTGCATGGCCGACATTATGTTTTGTGAAACTGCGAAAGCATTGTCTTGTGCAACATTTGGCTGCGATTACCAAAGTTGTCAGAGTACTGATTATTTGTATCATCTGTTCTCATATGCAACATTGGGCTTATAGTTTTCATCAAATCAGCGACACAAGGGACAATCATTGTCAATGTCAGTTATTCAGTGCCTACATAGGTTGATGCGAAATACATTTGCTTTGACTAATAGTAGAAAAGCCGTATATCAATTGTATAAAAGAATGTTAAGCAAATTTTTAATAGTGTTACTTCTTATGGCCCTGTTAAAGGTAACTCAAACAGCGCAATGCAGTTTGGTGACAGGCGCCAAGGTTTATATAGCGACAGTTTAAGTTAAGAATCTGTGCGTCTAACCGCACTTCTAATGACAAGAGAGCAGCTAATAAGCCGCTTGAAGAAACGATATATGATTCACTAGGCCAGGTTAACCTGTTACTTGTTATTGATTATGAGTCTCAAAAGTCAGCACCCAGCATCATATTGTGACTATCGCCTTATCGTGTATATGTAAATGTTATCAGAATCGACCTATACTGATTATTGGACATCCACGTTTCATAACACAATAATTACAAGTCATAATAAATCCATATGTACATTAACGTTAATTCGTCGTTATCTCACCAACGGCCTTTCATTCATATAATAGCAATATTTGTGGCCCTGGCGTTGACCTGAGACAATATGCAGAAAAGCTCAAGAACCCACGTTGTTGCTATAGCTAGCTGTGGGAAGATAGATAGATTAAATTTTGATCGGCGATTTCGCTTCATAACTATAATCAAGGTCTTTTATCACTGATTTCTGTCTTGAACGTGCTTGGACGGGATTTATGTTTAGTGCATTACATCATTAATTTTTTATGACGCTGAAGATGGGCTATCACGGCACCAACCAGTAATTTACCATGACGTCAACTGCATCCTTGTTATCAAAATAGACTCAGATCCGTTAATTGCAACTTCGTACAATATAGCCCAGCCGTGGAATGATGAAAACTATCTATTCCTGCAACTGCAAGAGTTGTGAGCAGACCTTTCGTATGTTATTGCACATCACAAAGTGTCTGTGAAAATTTATTTTCAAAATAACACTTTAAGCTGACCAGGCTGTGAAAATGAAAGTGGTTTTCGAGGATGTTATCTAAATATTTGACCATCGAGCTCTGATTGGTAGGCTCTTATGAGCAAATGAAACTCTCTGGAAATGCTAATCTGTTGTGGTGCCAATTTACTGTAATTTCCTTTCCTTACAGTGTTTATCACTGTCGTCATACTCATACAGATATGCGTGTTTCGCCTTGTGCAATTGAAAAGAAACCTACAGCATAATGTGAAGCCAGTTCCGATTGAGATTATGACGATTGTAGCATTTACCTTCTTGAACAAGGCACAGAGAAAGTGGTACCTAATTACCTGTTTGATTTCGGTGCATTGATAGTGGGAATGCATCATATATGAATCTTATATCAATGTGACTCACACAACACCTTTACATGGATGCAAATAAACACCACAGTTTATTTGATTCCGCAAAGATCAATGCGGTCGCCTCTATGAGTAACTTAGAAGCTTAGTCATTGTTTCGTATTACCCATAAGGCAGCTTGTGTCACAGTGGGTTCTGACTCATTGATACTTTGCCAATATCGACATGATATAGAATGTAATTTTATGTGGAATGGAATGTGATGGCTGCAGATATACCAAAGAGCAATGATGACGCCATCTAATGCAATGATGTCATGACGGCGATTTGTAATATTTAGTTAAGTCAATTTTAGAATTTTTGCGATTTGTACTTTGGCAGGCTTTGAAAACTATGGGTGATATCAACAGTAAACGGTAGTAATTATATAACTATTGATTGAATAGTTGTGGATGTTATGGAAAGAAACTGACTCAGTTAGCCTCTCTTAGTGTTACTTTTATAGGAATTGGTTGCTATCGTCATTGCTTTTATGCAGCTGCATGACCGACTTGTGTTGTCACGAAAATGCGCCCTGAAACATTATGCACACTTAAGTGGTGCACAATGGCGATGAGCAATGCCCTGTGCTGATTAACATAAGTGGCTTCAAGGAGCATCTCTAGCTAAATTGTGAGCAATATGTATTCATTTTGCAACAACAAATGAGAACTATGTTGCCTAGCAACCTTACTTATGCATTCAGTTCTTTAATCGTCTTCAGCTGCATCTTGTTTAATTTCAACAAATAAACTTTTATACTGTAATTAAAAACAAAAATTCATCGCATCTTCCTTTCATAAACGGACATGTCACAAGTAACAGATAAATATTCTATGGAGGGAAATATATAGCATACCCGAATACATTGTCCGAGTTGAGTGTAGTGGTTCGCATTTTGTTCTGGATTTGGTCCATTACTGATGTTGCTTTTCCTCCAAATCGTTCGTCCATCTACTTCAGAGACACGTGTATTCATCTGCTTCGTTGTAATGGACAGCCAAGACATCACCAGATATAGTGAAAAGTAGCGTTGTGGGATGACAGGGATAATTGCACATTATTTTATGTTTTCCTTTGCAGTGACAGCAATGAAAGTACATTTTTGCTATTAATGCACCGTTTCAAGCGGTAAATATTGAAGCAATACAGCTACAAATGAGTGGAAATACTTTTGTGATACTACGAGCACATAAAATGCACGAATTCACTAAACACAACGCAATCACTGATTCACCTAATGACTCACTCCCCCACCCACCCACCCACTAACTCAATCACTCACTCATTCTCAAAATCAACAACTTATTCAATCACCCTGTCATTCAATTACTCACTTACTCACCCACTCACTCACCAACTCACTGACGCACTCACTCACTCTCTCAGGCACTCTCTCGCTCAAGCACTCACTCACCCACTCACTTGATAGGTTGCTTGCTCATTTACTAACTAATTCGCTTGCTTAACCATCCACTCACTTATTAATTCAAATTTTTACTGAGCTAATCAATAAGGACTTCACAAGTAGAACCGTACAATATATCATCGTATTTCAGCTCAATGGTCATGAATATTAGTAGCAATTTCTGAATAGACTACCAAGCCTTGTGAGGCAACCATTGTTTGGTATCTTGTGTATTGCAGAGAGTGTGCTTTGTCTCTTGCTGAATTTAGTTGATGAGGGATTTGCTGCATGATAATAAGTTAATGGTGCTTACACGCAGGAATCAATGACACATGACACTTACTGGCATTGTCATCAGTAGATTATGCATAAATATCAAGCTGCTAA
>CM067358.1:45028689-45128689 GCA_034190875.2 Urechis unicinctus | reverse complement strand
GGACGATTATTGTTGTTTGTCTGACACTTTGGAAAAAATGCATACTTGTTTGTAATATTTAGATGAATGCTTAGCTGTCTCTGAAGGGGCTTAATGTCGGTCGTATGGGCGAGCTGCATGAGATATCCTAAATCGAGGGGCAGTCAGGAGTGAATGAGTAGAGTTAAGCTGTTTGATATAACAAAAGAGGATAAGATACAGAAAAACGTATGGCCAACCAGTGGTGGCAAATATGTCGATAGAGAATCACCCTAAATGCCGTGATTACATAAACATGTAAAGGTTTTAATGAGCCTAGATGCTGGTGATACATAAAACAAAGAACGTCAGTATAATGCAGAAATATTGTAAGAATGGTTACCCATGATATAATGCACGCATCATGTTGAATATGAATCCGTTGGTCCTAAAACTTAATGCAATATTTATTGTTGTTGTCATATCTGACTTGACAGTCGACACCGACATCCTTCAGAAGGCGCCCCTCAAAAGAAAAATGTTTCACCCGGGATTATTGTGCGCTTTAATGTTATTCCATATACCGATCACAGAAACCTCATTATCGATCACAGCCACATTTAATGCATTTAGTTACAAATTGCTGAATATTCATAGCTGACTTATTACTCTACTTGGCATTCATTGGAATCAACATTATTTCAATTGCTTTTGTCAACTAATCTAAAAGTGTTGTCGATCGCACGAAAACAGACAATTTGCAGTCATCTGAATGTTCGTCATTGTTTCTGACCCAGCAAATAACTAGTTCAACAAAGCCATTTATGGATAGTTATGACATTTTATCCATAAAATAACAAAAAAAAACAAGAAGTGTATTTGGAAAACCAAAGCTTTGACAATGGATGCATGATTTATATAATGCGCACCTGTCATGTATTGACCCTTACGATGTGGTTATGCGGATATTAATAAGTTAATAATTTCAATGACACGATGGATGTCCGCCAAATAATCACATATCATCACGTTATGTTTACAAAATTACTTGATATTTCTATCATTTTTAACCTAAAAAATAACTTCACTTTCGCTTATGCCTAGCACGAATTCGCGTAAAGTTTTACAGCAACATGCAATTTCTATAGCGTGTCTAGGATCAACAGTCGAAACTCAATCAGCAGCTATAAAACGGATACGGTCGACTATTGTTATGCGGATAACAGCTTCTGGTGTAACTCCCAACGACCGATCGCGCTTCACGTGTAGCAATCTGAAGCACGTGCTGTATCAATGGCTCTCTTCTATAGGCAAGCATTATCATATGCATACAGACAGCTTTTACAGCATTATATTGCACTCCTGGTGGTAAAAGAACTAAATTAAACTATTCAAATTTCATTAGTTTATAGTCGCTTCAAGTAAACATCCGTTGACCATTGCGTCGAATGAGGTTAAATTCCTCTAGGTGTTATTTCTCATTACACAAAAAACATGTAACCGACTAATTGACTATCATTCTTAGTGCGCTCAATAGGAATCATCTGTAAAAGTCTCAATCTCTCACTCGCTCACTCACTCACTCACTCACTCACTCACAAACTCACTCACTTACTAACACTCTCAATCGCTCACTTACGCGCTCAGACACTCACTCACTTACTCATACAATTAATCACTCACTCACTCGCACAATCACTAACACACTCACTCACTCACTCATTTACTTACACACTCGCTCACTCACTTACCTATACACTCACTCACCCAATTACACATTAACTCGTTTATTCGCTTCATTTACTCAATTATTTACAGCATAAACCCATTATGATTTAACAAGTATCGCCGGATAATATATCGTTACAAATTATCTGCAAGTTCAACAACATGGGTAGCAATTACCACATAGACGAGAGAGCTCTTGCGTGGCATCAATTGTCAGTATTTAGCACTAAATATGTTGCAGAACGTCTCTTGGCTGAATATTTTGTAGCTCGATACGACATTTGCTACATAATTATGCTTTTTTGTCTACCTCCATTATTAGTGTTTAATGGAGGTAGGTTCAGTCATTAGTAAATTATTCAAATCTATGCAGCTGCTGCGAGGTTTTATGAATCGCCAAGCTCGTGTTTGAGAACATGAACCACCAGATTAGGGTAAGTTTTCGCAAGTCTAAGCTATTAAGATCATTACTTTCAACAAATACAGCATACGATGATAAGTTATGATTTATATTGTCTATACATCAACGATTTCAAAACGTGTAAAGTTGAGGATATAAAGGTGTGTCCGAGATTTATCCTCACACAGGCATTATGGGAGCTCAGTTTGTGCCATGAAAATATATACAGCGGTCTCACTTGTATCCGGCCGCACATTCTGTCCGCCTTGGGGAGGGGGCAAATAGCAGGTATACTGTTTCGAAGCTGATAGCTATACGAGTTCGTGCTAAGATATCAATTGAACAAAACCATTCACTGTGTTTTGATGCATTATCCTGACACATATTGCTATCGAGATTTTTTATTTTTCGTGAGACAAAAAAAGTTAGGTTTTCGTCCACGCGAGTTGCGCCAGCCAGTGAGTTATCTGCGCGCGCTGACACAGGGCAGGATAGTACAATCTTTAGGACCAGTTAGCCGCGGAAGTAGATAGCAAGCTCGGTGAGCTTTAGAGGCGTCCCTATAATAATCGTGACGTCTTAGCCAAACGAGGTATTGAAGCAAATAACGCAGACAAACAAATGATCGTCGCGTGGCGACAGCGTCTTGCAAAATCGACAAATGGCCTATATGGCGAATATATGATTTCAGTGTTTTCACAACGCTCGGGTAGAAGCACGACGTTGCAGGATATGGAATGGTCGGGTGGGAGTGGTAAAATGGAAGATTTCCTCCTCGAAGAAGTAAGGTGGATACATTGGGTGGCCGGTCAAGAGGGGTAGACTAGCAAAAGTGGACGGATACGTGGGGTGGCCGGTAAAGAGGGGGTGGGCGGATACGATGAGAATCACTGTTACACATTTTCATGAACCACCAAGGTGGTTAGCTACTACGCTGCCCTTATAATTCTCAATTAGGTACCAAATTTTGTGCGACGTTTATATTAAATATACAAATATAAATAAGTGGGACATTGAAACAGCTGTACAACGTTCATTGTCAATAACAAAAGGAAATTATTGTGTCTCTAGTTTGTACTTAATAGAGGTGACACAATGAGGTGACGTTGTACTTGCAATGCATACACTTTTTACGCAGTTAGTGTGTTATCTATTGACAAAAGATAGTAGAAACGCATGAGCTTACAACAGTACTGTTAATGTTTGATTCAGATGACGATATCAAGCATATTGCTATTATTTCTGATGAAACCCAGGACTAGCGAACGTTATTAACAGCGACGGAGGTGAACAATGAAGCTTTGTATTGAGCTATGCGTTTTGTATAACAAACATTAAACAAAATCTAGCTAAGCAAGCAGACCCGGGTAATCAATCCACACGAGCAAATAGCAAGGATGAACAGTTAGCAGAGCCTATGACTTTTAATTTGACAAAAACAATTAATGAAATTTAGACGCAGTTACTTTTTACTGACAGCACATCGCAATGGCAATCGTAATGCCGTTTGGAAATTTATCTGGTACCAATCATACTTTGGGCATCTGTACATTGGGAATAAGTAGAGATTAACGTCAATACCGGAAAGGCGTAGGTGTTTTTCGACAACATTCGTTTTTCAGCACCAGAAAAACAGAGAACCAGTAAAGTTGAGGCTAACATTTTCACTAGTGGTCAATGATATATCGAATCTGATTCGGTTTTTAACCAGGTATTCATTCACGCTTCTCAAACTATTGTTATCTCCTGAATATGCCCAGTTACACTATCGCTGACAGCAGGTGGTTCGATTTTAAACGTGTCTGATGATGGCGGAGCAAGGTAGAGAAACTATAATAAGAGCCACAGGAAACGATGTGATTTATTAACATTCCCGGTGTCTTTTGCATTCTCATATGCAATAATGGGTCACATTTTTTATTAGACAGCTGTATTCCTGACGAATATTTCCATCGAAAGAGCGGAACAAGGATGAATCATTGCCTGTCAAACACCCTTGTAACCTCCTTAAATTAACTAATGTAAATACACTTTTCAGACAATATGAAAAATGTTATGTTGAATTGGTGCTCACTTGATTAGCTCCAGCACTTATGCGGACATTTGGCAAAGAGTCGAAAATTCAGGAATGAATAAATTCACCTCTTATCGAGATACACCAAGTGCAAGTAGTTGTCGTTGTTTGGAAGCATTATCATTTTTATGCCAATCTAGTGCGGCGGTGTGATGGTTGTTATGTACCGAAGGTACATCGTTCTTATAGTACCTGTGATAGGTAAAAGGCTTATCTCGCCAACGTGCAGTTATGTTACATATCCTATATATAAGCATTTCAGCGCGTCCAGTATGATACATTAAAATAAATATGTTTCAATGATAGTTCTTGCCTTTGGCTCATGAGCAAGTACGTAGAATACTAAACTATACGTAATATCACACTAACTTCGGTGTTTATAGACTTTAACCTTTATTTTGTTCATCTTTATTGGGCTTGCTTATTCTCGATGCGCTATTCCTTATGGTTGTGTTCTTTGTGGAGCATGCAGTGGTGCTAAATGAGCAGCGACTCAGAATATTGTACTCGGTTCATGAGTAGGAGACTTAGGCAGAGAAAATCTGCTTGAGCAAATAGCCCTTTTTCATCTTACTATATTCATCATAAAATGCAGAACTAATGCAAACAGAAAACTCAAACAACTTGTAGTGTGTTGCTTATTTGCAAAGTGCAAAATGTGATGATGATGAATGCTTGATGTGTAGCGTTTCACCTTCTGATAATATCATGACGTGATCCAGCACCAACAAATCAGGTAATCGCAAGATACAAAGGGTCTTGGCAAACATAGATATGCAAATCAAATGTTTCACCGGGAAAATTACCCATTTTTGAATATCTGTGGAACGGAGAGCGACATGTGTAGTATATTGACTATCTTTTTACATAGTCGCTAGGATAAGCTAAAGTCATCGCTTTTACCGTGCCATTTGATGTGAGAATATGCATTTTCAGGTCACTCTTGATTAGGTCTAAATATTATAATTCTTTACTGCAGTAGCTCTCTGATGAAAAACATTGCCCATTGTTAGCTTATTTTGATAATCCAAGTCTTCGCAAAGTAGATGTCTAGTTTGACTAGTTGATTCCGATTCCTTGATTCATGTTTTCAGCCAGACGCTTATACTTTCTGTGAAAGATAGGCAAGACGCGCATTTTCTCTTTTTACCAAATTTGATATGCATAGCAGTAAGAAGTTCATGGTACTATATCCCATTTTCCATGTTCTTGATGCAGCCTATTGAAACATAACCACCGATAGAAACACAAAGCATCCACACTATCGAAACAAACAATGGAAAACCAAGAATTTATTATATATCAATTCACATCTTATATAAGAAACGAGACATTAGTGTTAATCAAGATTACAGGAATCACAAGGTAACCGGGCTATCTGAACAATTTTGATGATGCCATAAAGTATTCGTAGATATTAAACCAGGACGAACATCTACGAAAAATACTCAGGCAACGAATCAAATAAAGTTCGTTAACCAATTACCACATATTAGTAGATATATAATTAAATTCCAGATTATCTGGTTCATAGTTTTTGCAAGCTTGGGATAGTAATGAAATATTGTATGAAATACACACACAAATTTATAGATGCAACATAAATGTTCCTTATTATGGGTTCAGTGGTTGCTTATTTGAGAGTAAACAGACGGGAAAAATAAAGTATGCTCAATGTCCATGGACCATTTATTGGTTCATAAAATGTCAGGAGAGTAAATGATATTATTTCACTTTGATGTTTCGAAGTTTAAAGTGAGGGACTTAAGTATCCACGATTTAAATATTGATTCATTCTGAGGACATGAATTAGTGATGATGAGAGACATCCATTGCCTTTGATAATGAGGAATAGTCACAATTTCTGAAGCTGCTGCGATGGTGGAATGCATTTGCGTGCACTTACAGATTAGTTATGTAATGTAATGGTTGAATGTTATTGTTGTTTCCATAAATATTTGGACGATTACTTCCCACTGTAATTATCCATAGTATTTTAAGCTATTTCTAAAAGTTTCGCTTTATTATGTCTACGAAATTCGACGTTAACGGAATTCCTCTTTATTATCATTTTTCTCGATGAATCATTGGAAGTAATATATAATTAGCAATTATGACAACAACGATTGATTGATAGATACTGTTTGTCCTCTAAATGACATTTCAATTACAACGCGCATGAATGTGAGAGAAATGAGAGGTAAATACTTTACACCCTGTAAATATGCAATCAAAACGGTTGTACTATCGAAATTCAAAGAAGTTATACAGGTAATCATCCCAAGCCGATGTACTCGGTGAAGTAAGTCGAGGGAAAGTAAAACTTGTGGAAAGACATTAATGTGGTTACTTTTTGCGTTTCCTTTTCTTCCCATTTAACATGTCAATTAGTAGAATTGTCATTAGTCTTGGTTTGTTGACAGCTCATTCAATAGTGTGTATTTAGTATATATATATATATATATATATATACAAATACGTATATATACATATATATATATATACATGTATAATCATTTATAAATATCTGCATATATATATATATTATATATGTATATATAAACATACATATATATGTATATATATATATGTATATATATATATATATATATATATATATATATATATATATATACATATATATATATATTGTGTTAGAAAAAATACACATATACGATGGAACATCTCGAAACCGATTAATAAACTGCATTACTCAAACATCCTACGCAATACCTCTTCATCAGGTGTTCAGGCTATCATCTTTAACACCGAGACTGTCGTTTGTGGAAACAGTTTACAAACATGACTCTCTGCGAATGGGGGTGTTTTTAATAACTAGCCGAGCTATTTCTTTAATGCTGCGCTTTGAATGCGATTATCAGTGCGCCTACTTGAGTGATTATCCTTAACAAAATCAAGCCGAAAGTTTAAGTGAGCGATGCATATGTGACGCAAGACATCTATGCTTTAGTACTGCTCATATAATATAAGCATTCAGTTAAGCTACCTTGCATTCCATAAATCTCAATACCAAACACTTGTTCTCTGACATTTCAATTTCGGAACGGTTGGCTACAATGTTTTAGGCGGCCTTCTGAAAGCAACTGTGTCTGGAAAAACTTTGTAATTGAAACGGCAACTGTCCGGCGTAAACAGTGATTTTTCCCAGAAAATGGGCCTATTCAGCAGATATTTTGGTGCAATAACAAACAGAAACGACAATTTTCCATTTCTGTTGCGTGGCGTACCTAAACACAATATCCTGGCTATTGCTATTACCTAATGAATGAAAAATAGTTCACATGTGTAATCCGATATACTGTTAGAAACCAATTTCCTTCATAAAATAATAACGCATATGATTTATTGTTAGATTTAGATCTATTTAGGGTTATGATATTTCAGCAATTTGGAAGCTACTAACTGTATTAAAAAGTGACGACTGAAAATACCCAGCAGATGCGAGGGACATTTAATCTTTTTATGTATGTCACTAAGTATTGTCAGTTAAAAAGAGAGCATGATCTTGCATAGCTGGTAAAACATCAACAACTGGAAGAGTCGACAGTGTAAGACATGGAAGGCAGTAGTCCCACAACACTTGTTGCAGGAATACATTTTATTTGAAGGTTTCATTTTATTTTGCTATTGCTATCGCTGCTTCAGAATTATACACGAACAAGATCCCTATCGGCCTTGCTAACCCAATTTGTTAATGTTGTGCATTCACACAAGCATCATAAATAAACATAAAACGTGATCAAAACATAACATACCATAGCGTGGTCAGCTTACATCATTTCAATTGAACGACAGTCTCAGTGTTGTGTTGAAGTCATAACGATGCAGCTTGTGGTAATATTTTGTAATAAGTTAAATAGAGCTACGAAAATGACTGCAATAATCTCCGAAGTTGAGTGATATTATGTCATTGCATTAATTATGTATGGTTCAAAGACCAGAGCAACCAATGTTTACCAATATTCTTCTACTATAGAGAGGATACAAGACTTAATGGTTCCTTTCTTTTTCATGGGGTATCCCTGCATGGGATTTATCTCGGCGATTATGCGAGAAATATATACTCGTCTTAGTGGACTATATGATGCCATGTGTCTTCATCATATGCCGAAAATGATTTGCACCTGGTGAACCAAAAGTTGTGCACTAAATTGGCTACGTTAGAAAACGTCAACGTTTGAAAGCAAGTTAATTTACTATTAAATATTTACTTGCTGATTGTATTTAAATCGATTGCTAGGTTGAAAGAATAAATGCTGTGCAACAACCACTCAACTACTTATCTCATTCAGCCTCCTCATGTTTTGTTCAATCAAATCACCTATATGCTGCGTCGCTGATAGTATGCCGAGCACGATCTTTTAAATGCTAGGCCCTCAGACAAGAAAGCGTCATCGAATTGCTGAGGCCATGTTTAACTTTTATAGTGGGCATCCAAAGTAGCCTAATCGCGGACGAACGATTTGATGCCCCTTTTGCTAATAATTTGAAGTGATCGTGCTACCTAGTTCTGATGGAAACGTATTTTTCTGTACTTCATTTTAGAATTAATGAAAATTAATTGAATACATCTAATAACGTATATTATATATATATATATATATATATATATATATATATATATAGGATATAATTATATATAAAGTTATATATATATATATATATATATATATATATATATATATATATCGCTATATAGATGTATTCTAATAATATATATATATACATATATATATATATATATATATATATATATATATATATATATATATATATATATATATGCAACATCTATTTTTATCGTTAAATAATATGCATATCATATTTCCCCGATATATATATATATATATATATATATATATATATATATATATATATATATATATATATATATATATATATATATATATATATATATATATATATATATATATATATATATATATATATATATATATATATATATACCATTGGGAAATATGATATGCATATTTAACGATAAAAATAGATGGTGCACATTTTATATTAAGGTCATTCTGCCGCCCTAGCTAAATAGTGGTCGTAATGAAGCCATCTTAAAGGTGCCAATATATTCAGATGGAATCAGGTGCTTGGTATTTGCACCTGTCATTACTAAATTCGAAGGACCTAACAGAGTACTCAACACTAAATTATTCATGCTGCATCGGTTTTTAATGACGATAATTTACAAACTGCATGATTAAGAGAGAAGTACAACTCTTCTCTGCCTCAAGCACGGTTTGTACCATATCTGCATTCAGATAGGTGACCTAGGCCTTATGTATATACCTGTTCATCTTTATCAATAGGCCATCGTCGCTATAAACGTGTAATCACTGCACAGCGACGTAAACTTTGCCGCCCGCACCACAGTTAAAACAAACTTTATAAAAAAAAGGGTAATCATCTAACTTGAACGAGTTTCATTCACAACAAAACCTAGTGTAAGCATGCCTTTGTGCAGAACTAAAGAAAACATCATCCATTTCCGTTGCAGTTCATAGCTGTATGAAAGATTGTTTCTAAATGATATCAAAATGATTTACTTACACTTAATCAAGCTCCTACCATCCAGCACTGTTCCCACTTTCATACCGTTGTGGATCATCGACCAAGCACCCTCCCTCCTCTCTGTCCCATCAACCTATTGCCTTCTGTTGCGTTTCTCTCTGTCATGCAGTACCTCGAATGTCGCTTTACCCAACGAAATAATGGCGGAAATGACAGGATTAAAGACATACACGCCATGTCCAAAACATTTAGGACGTTTTCAGCTTTATTGTACGCTGTTGGAGTGGTACAAACATTGCCTTTGACACTACAAGTGTGGATGGTCAGAACAATTAACTATAATGCCATTAATTTCCACGGAAACATGCATGATAAAGGATTCTAATGGACTCACATAAATACTGAAATGAAAAACGTTTGTAAACACGCAATCTTTAATAGTTTGATTGTCTAGGCAGTGCATTCCTTGGTCGTCAGCGCGCAAATATATATCACCCACATTATGGAAGGTTGTATATATATAAGTTATTGTCAGTAAACAAAATATTTTACTACGGTGCGAGTCGCCATCATGTCAATTGGATATATTTCAGCACGATGCAGGGTGCGATCATGAAAATTATTGCACCATTGTGATAACAAGGCTATAGCAACGATGGTTTGATGATTGCGATCAACAGTCTCACCTGCGTTACTCCTAGTCTACAAACGACAAAAATAGAATCATGCGCTATTCTGCGTATTTGTAGATATGTAAGTCTACGTTTAGTTATTGATGGTTCATATTAATCGAAAACTTTGAAATCTAACATCCGATTGATATCATTACTTCCATTTTATATCTCTATTTCCAGCGTTCTATACTGTCTGTAAATCATTGGCAGCTTGTCAAATCAAAACTTTGTGATACAAACATTCGGAAAAACAAACATTCATTCAGAAAAAGACCACACCGTTTGCCTGAACCTTTCGCCAAAATAAAGTGGATATGACATATAATTAACACTCAGTCGCTGAACTACAAAGAAGTCGTAGTTCGAGCTGCTTTGTATACAAATGTCATTGTTTGTGCCTATATGGTCTTACCTTAATCACCCCTGTCCTTGTGTTTTCTAATTTGTCTCATGACCATGCAAAAGCTAACATATCAAGCGATTATTAGCCATAATGGCTGTGTTATGCATATTTTCGCAAGACAACGGCTTGAAAATGTTAGGTAATGACGGTCTAATTTATTAGAAAATGCTAGAATTATCTACCTTTCTTTAGTGTGATCACTTTGGATTGGTGATGTAAATGTGAGAGCCGTAAACGCGATGTTAGCAATATAATAGCGAGGGATTAAGGATTATTTAGAGGGGTGTTTATCGGAGGGATCTTATTTCTACAATAGCGAGACAACAATTTGTTTTATGCTCAGTAAAAGCGATAAAATTACTAATGGAATATGAAGCATGATGCTCAGAATGCCATGCTCGGGCTAGGCTTCGTGACGGCCAAGTGGGGGAATATGCAGGAATATCCTGTTACAAAAGTGATTGTATTGCAGCTACTACGAAACTTACGACCACATAGTGACAGCAATTTCCGTCCGTGTAGCTGCGTTTCCTAAATGTTTGCATCATTGTTTGTGGCAGAGTGGTTAAACCTTGAAAGGTTTTATTGAGTCCAGACAGCTAGAAACGTATAAAAATATGGGAAGTCGGAAGTGCAATAAAGTGGAAGGTCGCTGTCACAGTGCAAGCACGTTTCTGATGGGATAAATATCAATTTAAAAGATTCTGGCTGCTTCCGTATTATAAAACAACCACGAGACTGTTGGGGAACAAACTGTGCTGTGCGTTTTTGAAAAAGACAAAGCACTTTAACGAGGTTTGCAATAGCGATAATAAGCTTTTAAGTTATGCATGTATCTTCAACAGTGACGTGGGGATGATACCGTCGTCTTGTCATGCAATATACATTGACATTTCTCAACAGTGGTTTTTACTTGTTTACGACTATGGGAGTCAAATTCACAGTAGGATTATACGGACGCACTGCGTTACCACTTTTGGTGTATTGCAGGAGTAGCGTATGTGGTCGCTTATCACACCTGTTACGTGCATGTGTGTAAGAATTATAGTAAAAGACATACATTATTTTACACATTATTTTAAATAAACGTCGCTGGTGTCACATTACTAAACAATTATGTCGAATAAGGTGCTCACATTCAAGAGTTCCGTGAGCTGGTTTCCACTGATATACCACTTACAATACGAATGCGATAGGAAGTGTAGATTTGTGATTATTATGATTTTATTCATGTGATTTATTACCGTACGGGGAGGGGTTAAGAACAGAGGAAACAAATCACCATGAGGCAGCATAGAAGCCAAAAGGAACGACGACAGGAGTACTTGCGTGTTTGACCCGTAGATCCACTGCCCAACCAATTCACCTCTCACACACAAACAACTCTTAAGAATGCTTAGCGCCTCACTACAGTTTGACGCAGCGACACATCAATGGGTCTAGGACTGGTAATATCGCCATGCTAGCACAAAGAAAAAATGCATTTGTGATGTGGAGGTAGGGATACATGGGTACGCGAGTTACGTGGACGGTTAATGCCTTTGATCATCAATAAACCGGCGACTAAGTAACACTACTTGGTGGTGTATTGAGACTGGCATAACTTAATATCAGTGCTAGACCGTAAAACGTACATCATTTTATCGATATTTAATTTCATTAGCTTAAAAAATACAAATAAATGCTTCGCATACCGCAAGAAACTTGAGCACATGAGAATATTGTCGCAAATCAGAATGAGATGAAAGTCAGCCAGATAAGTACATGCACCTTCAAAGGTTCGGTATCTACATGAGTTTTATCCTCCAGCTCAACGTCATTTCGTTTGACACAAAAATAAGTTTGCAAAGCCGGAACAGTCTTAAATCATTGAAATGGATAGATATGGATGTATTAATGATGAATAATGCTGACGGGCTCGTATTAAAGCTAAAATAATCCAGGTTAATTAAAATGAAATTTCCATAGTTTCAAACATTGTGATCGACTTTGTAATACTTTCCTTGGCTGACAGCACATAGGTATCATGCTATTATGTGTCACTTCCATTGTAGAAGGCTGTTCGTTAACATATGAAATCACTACAGGTGAACAGAGACATATCGTAAGTGCACTACAGCGTTGTAGCATATGACATGACCTAATGTTCAATAAAATAGGAATCGCTGAAGAAGCAAAATCGCGACTTCCATCGATATAAGTAATGTTAATTCATATAGGAGGCTCAAGCTATTCTCTTACTAGGGCACTTCGGTATCAAGCACGCTCGGTGAGCCAAGAGTCATTGTACATGGTGATTGCAATGATCAATATTACGAGTACTTAATGCTTCAGTTAAAAGACTGCAAGATCATGTTTGAGATGATCTTGAGAAGAAGCATTGTTATGTAGCAAAATGGTTACAAACAAGAGCTGTAGGTCCCTAAACGTTCATTTGGAATGCTGGAATTCTTTACCATTCCACTCTCTTGTGAGTCGGAGATGGTGCACTCGTTGTGTAATCTACCCATATGTGAGAGCCTTAATGTTGATATTATTATAGCGAAAGTTGTAGTATCATTTAGCGGAGTTTCGATAGAGGGATTAAGTGTTGAGACTACAATCTGTAGTCGGTAATATCAAGGGATTGGATTACTTATACCATATGAAGCAGAATGTTCATAGTAGCGGTACCTAGTAGTAGGACTGGGCTTCAAGACAGCCATGTGGAAGAATGTACCTCCTGCTTAAAAGTTAATGTATCAGCTGCTTCGATACTAACGACGATAGAGTGGCAACAATTAACTTGAAGTAGTGTTTCGCCATTACCAGCTCGACCGTGGGTGGCAGGGTGGTAATTCCCTGAAAGGTTTTACTGAGTCTAGACCGCTGGTAATGTATCAATAAAGAGAAAGGTGCACTCAAAGGAATGCAGCGATCTCACTGCAAACAGGCTACTGGTGGAATAAATATCAATTCAAAGCTTTATTTTGCTGAAGTTGTTGGTGCTTCCGAATTACGAACCAACCGGGTGCCTTTCGGGAAATTGAGAGAAGTCGATGCACTCTTTATGTATATCATCGTCATCAGCATCATCATCAACATCACCACAACCATATTTATCATCATCTTTATCATCATCATCGTCATTATCATCTTTATCACAATCTTCATCATCATAATAATAATCTTTATCATCATCATCATCATCATCATCATCATCATCATCATCATCATCATCATCATCATCATCATCATCATCATCATCATCATCATCATCATCGTCGTCGTCGTCGTCGTCGTCGTCGTAGTCATCATCGCCATCTTCTTCAAAATTATCACCATGATATTGCGTACCTTGCGATTATATGTCAGTGCACCTGTTGTGTTATTAAAATGCACTATATCTTAACCAAACATACCGTGCTGTTCTTAGTTGCAAAAAACAGTGCACCAATTAGAAGGTGTATGTTGGTGAAGAAGGCTGACATTGACAATACTATTATAGGATTAATAAGGTCGAGTGATGCGCGGGCGATATCACCGAGTTACAATGTCACAATCATTGATCGTTCTATTGATGGTTTTGTGAATATTGCAGCCAAATTCATAGTTCGACTTAACGCACTTCCGTACATCTGTTCCGTAGTGTACCACTAAATTACTCTGCGTTTAGGATATAAATGCTCTTGAAGCGGAGTAATATTAGGTTGTGCTCATTTGACATTGCGAGCATGTACCTCTGACAGATCGCGTGTATATGAATACAGAGTATACAATTATCTTGGCACCCAATATTAACCACATTACTTATATTCTCAACGCAATGACATGTCATTTGTGCACCTGGGCCTTTTTATCGGCTTGCCAGGTAAGCGTTATCAACACCAACAGACGTCTGAGGGAATCAGTTACGACCATTACCATAAAGTCAACGCCCGGGAACTTGTTTAAAAAGGGCCAATAGTAGCACCAAGCATTCCTGAGGGCTTTCAATTTATAAACCACTAAATTGTGACTGTGTTGTAAGTTCTAATATCATTGTGCGATATTATGTTAGAAATGTTATTGCATTGCAGTGATTTCAGAACTTGCGATCAAACTGTGACAGCAATTTCTGTCGTCTTTGTTTTTATCAACGCGCATTAACGTAATTGCCAGGAATGTAAAACCCTGAAACGTTACATCAGGTCTGCACGCATATTAACACATTGACAAATAGTTTTCTGAGCATGGACAGGAAGGCAGCAGTCTAAGGTTTCTGATTAAATAAATACTAATTGTTATAATAACGTTATAACAAAAGTATGTTTGAAATACTAATGTATCTATCTCTGCATGCATATTGTTCAATTTACAAATGGAAGTCTGGCTACCACCCTATTACACTCACCCCTGTGGCAAATAATAAGCTTATCGTGCTGAACGAGAATACACTACTACAGTTCTGCTGAACTGAAAATATCTTTAATTCAGTGATATATATAAGACAGATTGAGAAACCCCTTGCATTTGCGCGGCTACCTGTTAACCCCGTATTATGGAAGCTAGCAATTCCGACCGTCATCAAAATAACCGTCGGGGCTTCTCTGAGCAATGTGATTAATAATTGCTCAATCCAGAGGCATGTAAGTCCGTTAGACTTGATGGAATATTTTTAAAATGGCTATCAACATAAAAACAGAGGCATGTAATAGGCACGTTAGACTTGATGGAATATTTTTAAAATGGCTATCGCCTGACATAAAAACACTAGGATAATATAATAATAGGCACTCTTATTTATCACATCGCATCTAAGGCTCTCGTTAATAATTAAGTGGTCATCAACATCTTAGCACCTGCATCACTATATGGTAACAATATTATCTTGCGTAAATGAGCACAATACAGCCTTTATGTTTGATACGCACCTGATAAAATAGTGTTTGCATAAAGAATAATATATGGGTAAACACAAAGACGTATGGCACTTTTTAGAGGACATCTTAAATAGGGTAACTCAAACTACCGCTACATTCATCGACAAATGGATAATCAAAATGGATACCAAAATCTAAATATAAACGCAAGGATCCGATAAACGATGGGTTTGTTCCTGTTAGAAATATTTGTATATCAGTTTCAGGAAATATGTGATGTTAAGTTTGTTGGTTCAATGATTCTTCAGTCCGATTGAACCAAACAAAGTGTATGCTGACTCACGTGCATTATATTACACCGACTTACAAATAATTCATGGAATTTTTTTCATGATTTTGTCACAGAAATGATAGCGCAATTATAGTGGTCGCCCCCTCCAACTTGCTGGATTGATAAGCATTAGACAAAGTATATCTACCATTACCAGCCGCTGAGTTGAGTGAACGTTGCCAATTTCATAGGACGGCAATAAAAAACAATGACACGAATTTGGCACTTTGTAACAATTCTAATAGCAGTGAACAGTTTGTGACTAAGCAGTTAGCGCAGGAAAAGAAGGTAACATGGTGCCAGGCAATTGTGAAAATCCAACCTATCTGTTCGCTATAATCAATATTTCCTTTATAGTATAGTTTTAGTGACACATGAATCTAACAATTATGTTAACGCATATTGAGGTAGGGGTTTGAGCAGCCACATTAGTAAGCCGAGCACGTGGATGAATAATTGTTTTTGATCACTAAAACATCGTCCACAAAAAAACACAAATAAGTGGTGCATTAAAACAACATAGCTTTTAACAAGCTCTGATGGAATGAATCTGTCCAAAAGGAAAAAAGACCGATCCTTCAATTATCATGATCAACCTGTAATCAACAATTTTATCCAAGCTTTATGATATTTTGACTGGTGTATTACGTAGCACGCATCACATAAAGCCGACTGAGAGAATGTCATTAGTTGGTTAAATTGAATTTATTGGTAAGTGATGTATCGGTAAACATTGCTATAACGGGTGTGTTTATATCTATGTATGTATAGTCGAGGTGTGTGAGAGAATGAGAGAGAGAGAGAGAGAGAGAGAGAGAGAGAGAGACTGAGAGAGAGAGAGAGAGAGAGAGAGAGAGAGCAAGAGTAAGAGAACTGAGAGAGAGAAGACACTGGGAGACTTAGACTTGCAATCGTAATCAAATGTCAATGTTTCTACTTATATGCCATACAACATGCACGAAAGCCAGCGTCATGAAAAGTTCAGATCATAGTTTATGTAAGACAATTGGCGTTTTGATATAAAAGCTTCTCCACGAGTGGTTCATCATAAAAACATAAACAGAAATGTCATGGAATACGTGTATGAATATCTGGAACACCAAGTAACCAAATCTATGACAGATATGATATAAATATACATTGTATTAGTTATAATGATTAAAAAAAACCAGATATAACATGGCAAGTTCCGATTCAAATGCCCCGCTACCTACAAAAGTTTTATGGAAGTATGTATTTCCTGCCTGACACCCGTATAAATCTGAATCCGCTGGCAGCAATGAGAAGTTATAGAAAACTCATTGTAACACTAGTCGTGCTTCGGAAGACCGATTTATGCGCTTGTTACAAACTTTTAACATCTGTATCTTTATATTTAAATAACACCTTAACCAATCGGATTCACGTAAACGTTTTCGGACTGAAACGTCACATGCAGATGCAGTGCTGACCTCATTTATAGCGTAACGTTTAAGAAACAAACTAGAAACCCTTTTATATATATCTGCCGTGTAACTTACCTACTAAGCGTTCTAGTTATGGAGATATGTCTTGAATCTTTATTCAAGCAGCTCACCTCTGCTGAAGATAAACGTCGTTTCTAGAACTTCCAGTGCCAGTGTTGAAACTATTTGCCTGGCTAGCTGATAAAGAAGTTGGCTATTCTGTACATAGATGATCGTTTATGGAGCATTCATATGTTTCTCTTAGTCAGCGCACGTGCTGGCCCGAATTCGTCCGAATTGGCACAGCTTACTTTAGTTACTCATGGGATCAATGTCCCGTATGATGCAAGCTATAGATGCAACTTTTAGTTGAAAGCTTAATGAGTATTCTGAAGTCAAGTACAATTTCAATCTTACAGGTAACTTAGATGACGCATCAGGTTATCTCCAAATTATAAACAGATTTATATCACTTCGGCTGGTTGCAATATGCTATCCCTCCTCTAAATGCTGTTCAATAAACTGGTTAATAACGTAACTGGGAATATGCTGGTCATGTTTTCAAATCGGCGGAAGGAAGAGTGGAATTGTTTCGTTCTCGTACTTGGTTCTACTTTTCCTAGATAGGGTTGTTGGATAGGCACTATTTTATTCCTGCACTTATTAGAAATGCAAACGTAGTAAAATCTCTGCAAATTGCACTTTGCGAATCTGTATCTCTATACCTTAATAATCACCGCTAGCGTAAATACACTCAAAGGTTTATGAGGAATAATTACATCAACTTACGTCAGTTGATTATATTACAGGAAAGTCTTCGCAGCCGAATCTGATATACTTCGTATGAGAAGGAATAGGTTAATAATTTACATTGTCCAAAGCAGACTGGACTCGCAAAGGTAGAAGTTAACAATGTTTTTTGTAAATATTGCAAAGTTTCAAAGCTGATTTCTTAATAAGTTTTTTTCACAAAGATTAAATGTGCAATCAAACTTGTACGCAAATAGTTTTGTGTGCATATATAAATGCTAGAGGGGGCGGGGATATGCAAAATGGCATTCGTTGTCAACAGCAAGCAATCAATGATTCTACTGCATCATTGAGAGCCCGACTAATATCCCACATACTTTAGCTTCGGATCAACTCCTAAATGTAGAATTGATTTATGTTGCCAGAGTACCTAGTGATATCTCATAGCAATCTAATTTATTCAAAGTCAATGCTAACTGAAGACGGTCACGACAACGGCAGATTCATGTTTTGATTTTTTCCTCTCTTTCAAGTGATAATCGTGGATGCAAAAGTAAATAAACTTTCAGTCATTGGAGCAACAATAAAGCATGGTACCATGCGTGCTTTGTCAATTACATTTGTTAACTTTATTCTTCGTGCACTGCATTAATGTATTTTGCAGGAAGGCACTTATTTACATCTATATGCCATATCGTCAAGGTTACAAATGAAGCTCTATAAGCAACTGAATTCAGCTTAAATGAGCATTATTCATGAGGATACAGTCCATTGTTTCCATAAGAATGAAACACTGACAGTCTAGCGTGCTGCACGCGACTACACGCAGAAATAATTGTGACCCGTCTTACTGCAACAGCTGTGAAACGTTATCTCGCACATGCACCTGTATATCAAACATGTCCTTTTTAGCAACGGTCAAATGACGAAATGGTTCAATTCTATTAAACATTGCCTAGTATGAGGAATAGCAAGATTGTAAAATCACCAGCAGATCATCTTTCTGAAGTATTCAGCGATGGGTAAAAGACCTGAAGAGTTAACTTCATGATGGGCGATAAATAATGGATGAACATGGTTTATTGCAAGGAGATGCTTGATTTCCTCTCAGCTATGCAAATAGTTTTTGCGTCATTAGCCCATTTTGACATGTGGGCGCCAGGCACTTATCCGACAGCGTGGTGATTAGTGAGTCGCCAGCGATGCCAAAACAGCAAGAAATCCTCTTTAAATAATACAACGAGTAAGTAACTGCTAATCAAAGTGCAAACGCTAGGTATCTATAAAAAATGACTGCAAAGCTGATTGGATATGATTAGCTGAACATGTGTATATCGACAGTTCTACGTTACTGGGACAGTTGCAAGACGATCCAATTCCAGTTTTGCATCACCTGTAAAGAAGCAAGTCTTCACAAATCTTATTTGGTATATTTTGTGGAGTAAGAGATCATAGGCAATCAATGTGAAGCTAATTCAAAGTGATATAAATGCTGTATATGTTGAAAGCATGCATATAAGTACTATCTATTCCAGTTTGAGAAATGCTTACTTATGGAGCCGTAAAAGATTTGTATATAAGCATAACCAATTGTCCGCACATTCACAGACAGACGCCTGAATTAAATCATGTGGTTTAAATGTTACAAGTGATATTAAACCAGGTAGGAGGATTTTCTTCGTGATGTTTTGTTCCAGTAGTAGTCAACTGCGCGTAGACTCCCTAAATAGTTTTCGTAAAGATTGATGTCATCGGCTTATCTTGTTTGTCAACCTGGCTTAGAGCGCTCTTTACAAAAGGCGCGTTATTCACCCAGGTAATTGAAGAACTGAGTCTGATCGCTTAGCCCTAGTCGGACCACATATTTTGTTACGATAGTTATAGTTAGATTATGGATAAATACGATGCTGCCAATTAAACCGCTACTATTACTATCATTGACCGGTCATCAGAAACGAAGCAAATAATCAGAGAACAAAACGTTATACATTAACGATGCTGCTAAACCATGCTTTTCTGTTGGTGTCTGATGACACATCATAACGGCATAATGACTGTAAACATCGCAAATACAACAGATACACATGCCACTTCCACTTGAATATGAAACCGTGCTCAATACCTCCACACGCTGTCGGTCGCAAAGCGGTTCACACGCAATGACAAGACACAATCGTTCCGTTTTTTATTTTGAAGAAAGGAAACTTTCCGCAGCTATTGCAAGGTCCCATTGAAACTGGAGTTGTATATAAAATTTATACATCATGCAAAGTAGGCACGCATTCGAGAATAATGGTTTTAGCCCAGTGCTCGTCTTAGTCATGTATCCATCACAAATACTTACCAAATATTATAAAGTATTTAAGCATGAACAGGGCTTGCCGTTCCTGTGTCGATTTCATCATTTCAAATTTGTATGAATCTATGAGGTAAACGTTGATCATGTGAACATAAAAGCATAGTATATTCTGATGATGGCTGTTCATAAAATAACTTTAATGTAATGCACATTTTATTGATATTGTCAACCTCAAATCACATGACATAGACTGAACCGTATGCTTCGGCTGATTCGGGTCTTATAGACTGTATATACTTTGCAAAAATATTGCATGGCATGAAATGAACATATCAAGCAAATTGACAGTACATGTGAATCTGATGTATCATTTCACGACGCAGACTGAGCTTCCACAAAGCCTTATTCGGGATTAATATCTCGCCCATTCGTAATTATATTCGGTATCGATCCATTGTACACATTCGGAAGTCGATACTTATTATAGTAGGCAACATTCGGATGATATTAGTTTATTACCTCTTATGCGCTAGCCTTTGGATATCAGCATCCTATTGAGGCGGTTTTTGATGTCAATACACACACTCTTCTATTGTTGAAATTCCACAGAACCTCTTAGCAGCTTGATATTTATGCATAATCTACTAATGACAATGCCAGTAAGTGTCATGTGTCATTGATTGCTGCGTGTAAGCACCATTAACTTATTATCATGCAGCAAATCCCTCATCAACTAAATTCAGCAAGAGACAAAGCACACTCTCTGCAATACACAAGATACCAAACAATGGTTGCCTCACAAAGCTTGGTAGTCTATTCAGAAATTGCTACTAATATTCATGACCATTGAGCTGAAATACGATGATATATTGTACGGTTCTACTTGTGAAGTCCTTATTGATAAGCTCAGTAAATAATTGAATTAATAAGTGAGTGGATGGTTAAGCAAGCGAATTAGTTAGTGAATGAGCAAGCAAGTGGGAGAGTGCTTGTGTGAGAGAGTGCTTGAGTGAGTTAGTAAGTGCGTCAGTGAGTTGGTGAGTGAGTGGGTGAGTAAGTGAGTAATTGAATGAGAGGGTGATTGAATAAGTTGTTGATTTTGAGAATGAGTGAGTGATTGAGTTAGTGGGTGGGTGGGGGAGTGAGTCATTAGGTGAATCAGTGATTGAGTCAGTGAGTGAGAAAGTGAGGTGTGAAAATACTGATAAACAAATAGCATGTGAATGATAATCGACATATGTACCAATCATACATATTGCTACTTTTATTTCATAACTGGCAGTTCTATTGCTACTACAGATTGTAATATGAAAAATATGTGACACACTATAATAATATCAAACAATGAAAGGTGAAAACAAAAGGAAGATATGTTCTTCAAATTCATGCATAGATTACAGATCGGAATAACTAAATACCTTGTTGATTACGTTTTGCTCATCATTTTAACATGATATTGGTATTATTCATATTATTCTTTACTTTACTTCAAATGTAAAAAAATCAGGATCCGTAATTGGAATATTACATTATATCTATTATAATACACAACACATGTGGTTTGTTAGATTTGATTTATGCAAAATAATAATATATTTGATATGAATATTTAAGCTAATAACTGTTATATTTGACTATGCATTGATTATACTTCCGATAACGTAACAATCACTATAAGCATGAGAATTATATTACACAACACATGTGGTTTGTTAGATTTGATTTTTGTACAAATATAAAATATATAATATGAATATTTACGCTAGTACCTGTTATATTTGACCATAACGTAACAATCACTGTAAACATGACCATGGAGTTATTGTGCTCTCACTACAGAGGCAAGGTCTCTCTTGGGAGGCTTTAGACACTCGTTATACGACTCTATTTGTTGAATTAAGGCTTGCCACCATTTGTTTGCATACATGGGGTCTATCCCGCGACACACTATATAGATAACAACTAGGCTAATCAGACTGTGAAATTCCGTGTGGTTTTAGAGGAGATAGTCACCCGGTTTGGTCATTGAGCTCTGATTGGTGCACACATGTGGACAAAGACAAATGCTCGGGATTTCGTCCGAGTTCCTTAACGTGCCGGGCTCACTGTCGCATTACCCTAACAATATTCTTCTACATTGTGCTGTTGACTGTTCTAATGTACATGGAACATGTTGAATGCACGTGGTCGGCTGAACACAGATAATTCGAGATGCATCAGAACATATCATGCAACATGATTTTAAGCAACTCGTGGGCATCAGAGTTACTGCAGGGTATTGAATAAACACTTTGACGGGACATAGAACCTAACTGCTGATATGCTATTTTTGTATAGACACACCGATACACATTTTAATGATAGTGTCTAGCGTAACCCCATGTTGCTCGCAACGCAGCTCAGCCAATGGACCCGTTTGTAATCAAATATATGTGTGGCAATGTAGCAAGAAAAAACTCAAGATGTTTCAGACACTTATGGTACGACGTTGTATTTAATGAGGGTTTAATGCTCACTTGCTAACATAATTGGATGAAATGACAATTTACATTTCACTTGCGTTGTGTTTAGTGAATCCGTGCATGTTATGTGCTCGTAGTATCTCAAAAGTATTTCCACTCATTTGTAGCTGCATTGCTTCAATATTGTCGTTTGAAACGGTGCATTCATAGCAAATAATGTACTTTCATTTCTAATCTTGTTACAGGCACAACAGAGCTCTTGACTGCTGTCACTGCAAATGAAGACATAAAATAATGTGCAATTATCCCACACCTACTGAGGCCCCCATTCCCTGTCATCCCACAACGCTACTTTTCACTATATCTGGTGATGTCTTGGCAGTCCATTACACCGAAAGCAGATGAATACACGTGTCTCTGAAGTAGATGGACGAACGATTTGGAGGAAAAGCAACATCAGTAATGGACCAAATCCAGAACAAAATGCGAACCACTACACTCAACTCGGACAATGTATTCGGGTATGCTATATATTTCCCTCAATGGAATATTTATCTGTTACTTGTGACAAGTCCGTTTATGAAAGGAAGATGTGGCGAGTTTTTGTTTTTAATTACTGTATAAATGTTTATTTGTTGAAATTAAACAAGATGCAGCTGAAGACGATTAACGAACTGAATGCATAAGTAAGGTTGCTAGGCAACATAGTGCTCATTTGTTGTTGCAAAATGAATACATATTGCTCACAATTTAGCTAGAGATGCTCCTTGAAGCCACTTATGTTAATCAGCACCGGGCATTGCTCGTCGCCATTGTGCACCACTAAAGTGTGCATAATGTTTCAGGGCGCATTTTCGTGACAACACAAGTCCGTCATGCAGTTGCATAAAAGTGATGACGATAGCAACCAATTCCTATAAAAGTAACACTAAGAGAGGCTAACTGAGTCAGTTTCTTTCCATAACATCCACAATTATTCAATCAATAGTTATATAATTACTATCGTTTACTGATGATATCACCCATAGTTTTCAAAGCCTGCCAAAGTACAAATCGCCGTCATGACATCATTGTATTAGGTGGCGTCATCATTGCTCTTTGGTATATCTGCAGCAGAGCACCGCCAAATGTAGCCATCACATTCCATTCCACATAAAATTACACTCTATGTTATGTCGATATTGGCAAAGTATCAATGAGTCAGAACCCACTGTGACACAAGCTGCCTTATGGGTAATACGAAACAATGACTAAGCTTCTTAGTTACTCATATAGGCGACCGCATTGATCTTCGCGGAATCAAATAAACTGTGGTGTTTTATTTGCATCCATGTAAAGGTGTTGTGCGAGTCACATTGATATAAGATTCATAAATGATGCATTCCCACTATCAATGCACCGAAATCAAACAGGTAATGAGGTACCACTTTCTCTGTGCCTTGTTCAAGAAGGTAAATGCTACAATCGTCATAATCTCAATCGGAACTGGCTTCACATTATGCTGTAGGTTTCTTTTCAATTGCACAAGGCGAAACACGCATATCTGTATGAGTATGACGACAGTGATAAACACTGTAAGGAAAGGAAATTACATAAGTAAATTGGCACCACAACAGATAAGCATTTCCAGGGAATTCCCTTTGCTCATTAGAGCCTACCAATCAGAGCTCGATGGTCAAATATTTAGATAACAGCCTCTAAAACCACTTTCATTTTCACAGCCTGGTCAGCTTAAAGTGTTATTTTGAAAATAAATTGTCACAGACACTTTGTTATGTGCAATAACATACGAAGGGTCTGCTCACAACTCTTGCAGTTGCAGGAATAGATTGTCTTCATCATCCCACGGCTGGGCTATATTGTACGGAAGTTGCAATTAACGGTTCTGAGTCTATTTTGAGAACAAGGATGCAGTTGACGTCATGGTAAATTACTGGTCGGTGCCGTGATAGCCCATCCTCAGCGTCATAAAAAATTAATGATGTAATGCACTAAACATAAATCCCGTCCAAGCACGTTCAAGACAGAAATCAGTGATAAAAGACCTTGATTATAGTTATGAAGCGAAATCGCCGATCAAAATTTAATCTATCTATCTTTATTTCCCACAGCTAGCTATAGCAGCAACGTGGGTTCTTGAGCTTTTCTGCATATTGTCTCAGGTCAACGCCAGGGCCACAAATATTGCTATTATATGAATGATAGGCCGTTGGTGAGATAACGACGAATTAACGTTAATGCACATATGGATTTATTATGACTTGTAATTATTGTGTTATGAAACATGGATGTCCAATAATCAGTATAGGTCGATTCTGATAACATTTACATATACACGATAAGGCGATAGTCACAATATGATGTTGGGTGCTGACTTTTGAAACTCATAATCGGTAACAAGTAACAGGTTAACCTGGCCTAGTGAATCATATATGGTTTCTTCTAGCGGCTTATTGGCTGCTATCTTGTCATTAGAAGTGCGGTTAGACACACAGATTCTTAACTCAAACTGTCGCTATATTAACCTTTGCGCCTGTCACCAAACTGCATTGCGCTGTTTGAGTTACCTTTAACAGGGCCATAAGAAGTAACACTATTAAAAAATTGCTTAACATTCTTTTATACAATTGATATACGGTTTTTCTACTATTTGTCAAAGCAATGCCATAAATGTATTTTGCATCAACCTATGGAAGCACTAAATGACTGCCATTGACAATGATTGTCCCTTGTGTCGCTGATTTGATGAAAACTATAAGCCCAATGTTGTATATGAGTACAGATGATGCAAATAATCAGTACACTGACAACTTTGGTGATCGTAGCCAAACCGAAATGGAATTTTTTAATGTGTCATCGTTATGCATGGGCTGCAGAAGCATTGGTAAAGTATATATACATAATTTGCTATTGTAAATATTGTAAACCAAATGTCTTCTGTAACAGGTACAGGTTCAAATCGCCTTAACATTTTGCAATACGTAATGTGCAAAGCTATTCAATTTGCCCGGGAAGACGAAAAAATAATGCGGAACAAAGATTTACTTAGACCAAATATTGACTGATCTAAATCGCTGAATCATGTCAAGGCCATGTTTATTTCGCCCATTAGATTTTTTTCAGACAGTAGTCTTTATTGGATTTTTCTGTCTCAAATAAGAAATCCACAGTAAGTGACAAATAATTATGCTTCTTACATTCGGACGCGATTCGGTTGAGCCGCATATAACCTATACTGATTTCATTGGTTTGTGTTCGGCCCATGTAAATCTAACACGTCGGTAAAACTAATTGCCGTAATTTATCTTCTACTGGACGATCATGAAACTCATTCATGTGCAGCATGATATGATTACCGAAATGATAGAGCCTGCCATTCGTCTGGTTTAACGGAGAAACCATTGAATACATTCTCAAATGCATGCTATGTATCTAAAAGATCCAACCTGGCAATTAACAAATGATATATATATATATATATATATATATATATATATATATATATATATATATATATATATATATATATATATATATATATATATATATATATATATATATATATATATATATATATATATACCTGGCAATTATACATATATATATATATATTAGCCAATTATAATAGATGATTTAATAACCTTTTACTACTAAGTCTAAGTCGCGCTTAGCAAAGAAGTGTGAAAGATTTATATATTGTATGGTTGATATTGGGTTTTCACGATTGTTTATTTGACTATGCCCGACCTGATGCAGTCTTTTATATGCTATTCACTGACTAGATCGGCAAACCCTACGTTAACGTTCAAGTCTCCTGTTGGCATTTACAATACCAATTGTGGAATTATTACCCAGCAAACTGGATAGATATTGCAGGTACTTAATAACGCATGATTGGTTAGACGTACCAAGAGGAGTGTGGAAGAATACAATATGATATGAATCAGACATTTCATTCCAAGTAAGACTACAAATGTTGCACAAGACAATGCTTTCGCAGTTTCACAAAACATAATGTCGGCCATGCACTAAGGATCTGAGGCAAAGGGGTAACTTTTACACAACATTTACGCACAGACGTCTACCCGGTTGCTCAATAGAACGGGTCGAAAATAGTCCAATCGGTAATTTGCTGACCTATGGGCATAGCCATGAGCTGTGAAAGCGTTTTAAAGTTTGGTCCATCCATTCCCAACTCCAGTAAAACACATTGCTAAAATGGTTATGATGATGATGATGGTAGTTATGAAAATCATGATGATCTTGACGATGATATTCAGACGTATAACAGATTCAAATGCTTCTACATATGATATATTTAGGTCCATTGTCTGACCAGGTAGTCACCATTGTACCAATATGTGGGTATTCAAATAATCTATATAATATTATCGACAAAGAATGTCTCTATACAACTTGCTTCGAATTATTTCGTATTGGGGCTATGACAAAAATGATAGAGTGTAGGGCAACACGAACAATATATTAAACTTAGTAATAATGTTTTTGATAGCTTCGTAAGATCTCGCCTAAGCACACAATTGGTTTCATAATATGAGGATGAAGAAGTTTCGTTGTTCATTCAAACCAATCATAATAAAGTCATCAGAATATGTCCTGTTCCCACCTTTAATGTCGCCAGTAGTGCTTTCATTGGGCGCTTAGACTGGAACTTGAATATAGCCCTTTCTACCTGAAGTTCATTCTAGTGTCCTCTGCTACGATGATCTCTGCAGAAGTAAGACGATACCAGTGATCTGTAGCTTAAGAACTCTCTGAGACAAACACCTAGTGGGTATGTATAGATCATATGTGGAAACAATACAAGCACTGAGTTGAGCCGCTTGAACGAAATTCCAGCAAAAAGCAACGTTATGGCGCATTATCCGTGTATAGCAGTAAGTAAACTCGCATCAAGATGACAATAGCTTGCCTGTGCGATGCAGTACATGCCGTCTGATGTCACGTGAACCGGATTTCATGTGATGACATGAAGTCTCTTTGGCATAATAATCGACGTCATTTACTTGCTTCGCTCTAAAGGTCAAAAGCTCAAAAGTATAAACTTACTGAAACATTCCTGGAGCGCTCCATGTTAATTACAACGTATAAATTTCATAGATTCTTAAAACAATACTCTGTTTTGAGTGTGCTGCATATTCTCACTGATGATATGATCCAGATATCCAGAAAATACTGCGTGTTTGCCTCTAGAAGAGTAAACATTAATAAAAAAACCAATTTACAATGCAACATATTCCTCGTCTATCAAATATATACCATAGAATGGTGAGTCATCCACGTAATAAAAGGCTATATATTCACATTCTAAGGTTATGCCAATAAAGATGAATATTCGGTGACCAATAATACAATAACCTAGCAACATTATATCTCTGTTTTATATTCAAGGCAAGGTGTTTCTGCCCATGTAAAATCAGTAATGCTAATCGCAATTAGACAACGCCTGCTTTGTGTGTTACATGTATGGGCGAGCAGTGTTCAAGGGCGTCATTTTGAAGTCAAAGATAAGCGCAGATAAGCGCAGATTCTTGTTATCACACAAGCTCCCAGCAAAGACCAAATCGGTACATCGAGGCAAAACAACTGCCAGACACCGGTTATTGAATCCTCTCGTCGGCAGAACTCCTCGGATGAATCGCTCTTTTACAAGGCAAGCACGAAGCCCTCATATTCGCCACATCATTTGTATCCCGAAAGGATATGGCGGGCACTGTCGTTGATCTATTGATTAATCGATTGAATATATGTCCAAATGTATGAGTGGTAATGGAATGTAAATGTGCATAAACAAAACATTGGTTAACATTTTGTTTGTCTAGCAACCGAATTGTCTGGTAAGTGCTATTAGCATAGAGGGTTGCATTATCTGCATGATTTTAAACAGCAAGCTGTATGATTAGAGACTGATTAGAGTATTGTACGTGTAAGCTATTCACTGACAAGAAAGATAAAACTCGTGCATTAAGGAGAGGTCATTTTAACTTGGCAAACTTGGCCGTTTTCTTAAATGCACTCAATGCTTAGTTAACCACATGCCACAATCTGGAATTATATATTATGGCTTGTGTTAACATGGCGACATTTACTCGTTTAGCGAAACCGATAAATGTGTAGCGGTGTACGCATCGGCAAACGGCATAGAATTTTGCAGAATGGAAGCAAATATCTGTGATTATAGTTTATCAACCTTCCAACAGGAATAAGTACAAATATTATTTATCTGAAGTAAAACAATTTACCAAACAGTATATTTCCGCACAGAAAAAATCTTGACCCATTTACTTCAATATTAAAGTTACAGCTACACTTACTACTGAACGCATATCCTAAAAAAATTTATTCAAAACCTAGATTTGCATAAATGTAGCACATGCTGTGAGCAAGTGAAACGGTCATTAACATAAAAGACGTAGATGAAGACATTGTGAAGCGCAATTAGAACGGGAATACGGAGCGTTTAACGAGTACGATTTCACCAATCGTTGTGTAAATGGAGCCGTAATACCATAATAGTAACAGTTTGAAAAATTTGACGCTACAGTTCGTTTAACAACCAATTTGTACTACGGACATTACAATTGCTCCCCTATTATTGACTATCATGTTCTTCCCCCCGCCATCAAACTCTCCTACATCCACTGCAAGAATCGCCATATGCACAATAGATAAACAAGCAGCCTAGTGTGGGCTTAAAAACGACATGGTTATTGAAACAGTTTGGTGATATTTACCTACAATGGAGAAAAACCAAAGAGCTTATAGCTATGCTAAGAGGACTCACTCCAACATGCCGTGTAGATTGAAAACACACACCTGTCATTATGTGATTCTACAATGCAATCAACAAAAGCACATATGATTGTCAATCCAACTTCTCTATGATAGGCGTCTTGTAAAGATATGTCTTCTGACTGGTCGAGGCCAAGCAATCAGAGAATTTCATGTGGTTTTAGGAGAAGCTATGACAAAAACATCACGCTGATCACAGGTTGTGTGTTCTCAGACAGAAGCGCGAGTGTGCCCTCTTAGCCTAGCTATAAAAATATTTGGCTTCATCAAATGTTTCGTACTCTTAACGTTTGGGTGTTTTGGTTTAAAATTAGTTATGCTATGATGTGTATGAAACAAATCCATATACGACAAATTATCGATATCTATTCAATATAAGCAACATAGAAGTCCATAATTGCATAACCAACTATATTTAGTAATTAGCATGGAAAAGCTTCTTCCTTTTCGTAGTAGGTAAATATATCCTGGTTTGATACGTGCATAGTTTTCTTTCAATCAACCTGTGAGCCATAACAAATACTGAGATGCTGCATCTGATGATTTCTGAACGGCAGGATGGTATTTGAAGAGACGTAGATAATTGTATCGCAAAAATGTTGTAGCCAATTTACTTAGGGCGAATTTGATTTGCACATCAAATACAGAATGACACATCAGATCAGCATCTGAAGTAAGATGCAATTACACTTTACCAGCTGCTGTGTTTTTGGCCATAACAACTATGTAAATAATTATTTGTCAGGATTACCAACTCTAATCTGGCGTTAGTAGCTCAAAATTAATTACAAAGCATAGAGTGTAACACTATAGTGCAGTTCCGCACGCTATCAACGAAAGTTTAGGATAACCTCAGTAATTTTTATTCTGAAGAAAGAGTGTGCGCTGCAAGCCAGCGACGACGCACGATATGAGTAGTTTGTTAAAGAGTGAAACATTAAAGCATTAAACTGCATGGATGCAATTGTCGCTGAGTCAATGTCATTTGTTTTTTTTATATCTATAGGGGTATTATAAAATGCATGTAGGCTATTGTTTGCAAGTACACGCGGCATGCGATGCGCAACCAATCGGAATACTGTAGAAACATTTATTGTCATCTTAAACCATGTTCGGTCATGTACATTTAGCTTCTCATATTCTCATAAATGCAGTGTGGTAAACATCAATGGCTTGAAAGCCGAAAGCAGCATTTTCGTAGCTGAATCTACAATATACATATGTTTAAGCAATGATAACAACACCTCGCACTATAGCGCTCTTGTACAGAAACATGGATTTATGGGGGTTACAAAAAGAAGAGGTCCTGGGTGGAGATGAACAAGGTCCTGTACTAATTAATAAATAGCAATTAATGCGTATGTCAGTGTTTAAGTAGTGGCATGTTAAATGGAAGAATGTCAGTTGTGGCTCAATTAGTTTCAACATGCTGCAGAAATTGATGATCGCTGTGTCCGTGTACTAATTTCCTTGCACCTTATTCACTGCGAATGTATTGACAGCTATGAAATCTATTGTATGATAGGAAGCGTAATCGTTGCCTCGACTATTTTGCTTCGGACGACAGATGTATACGGCAGGCACTCCGATGTCTGCCTGAGTCCCTGCGACCCCACTGCAGTACCCGGCAGGGTGGGCGGCCGCAAGAAGGGCCTCTGTAGTGTGTCTGTCAAGAGCCATGCGATCAACGGCCGCGATCAACTGCCGCGATCCGACCAATTCACTTCGATCTTTCTTTAGGAGCACTTTACTGTACATCCACAGCGTTTGCGGGCACCTGCACAGTGCTTGCGGGTCGCCCGGTTGGGGGAGAGGTTAGTGTTTACACGTTACCGCTACAACCTGGTTCTTGCTGCATTGATGGCTGAAGAAGAGAGGCATGCAGAAATATTGCGCCGCTGAAGACGATGATGGGTTCGACCATGGTTGATGCGCAGACCATTATGCGGCCAGAACGAGACCCTTATGGCTGAGGTGAGCCGCCTTTTATACCCTTCGAACCCTGATGTCTGTCCGATTTCCAGCCGGGCGCCGCCAAGTTGACCAGGGCTTGATCAGCGTCTGAGCGCGGTCCGCCCAATGTGTGCGATGATCTGTCTCACATCGACCAGGCATCGGCCATTTATTGGCCACCAGTTTGCGATGCGGAACGCCGCTTCAAGTTTTAAATCCGAGTAAAACGTAACTCGATGCCCAACCAATGCCAAAAAAAAACAATCCTGAAGCCGCAAGGAGTCCCGTGAAGCCCGCCAAAAATGCCTTAGAAATCCGTGGCAAACTAATCGCAAACCAATCGCAAGCTGATTGTGTACAGGTAGTTTCGTGCACAAGTTGTTTCGTGCGCAGGTTGTTTCGTGCACACTACTACTTCGGTTGTTTCGTACACGCAATATCAAAAGCAGTTGTTCCGTATATTATGCTAAGTCAAGTAACTATGTAATATATTTAATTGTAAATGATCTGGTGTCGTGGGTTTATTTTCACAGGGGTTTATTAAGAGTTGAAAAAAATGTTTCGGCTTAATGAAACTCATATAATGCACTATTTTTTAATGCTGTATTTTATAAGTCATTCATTTAATTTTATTTTAATCTTTACATAAAATGGATGGCCGAATTGACTTGTGGTCAAATTAACTCCTGGTCGAGTAATCTCGTGACAGGTCTTAGCCCCGGTCGAAACGGTAATATACTTGGACGTCTTGTAGGAGCTAGGCTGGTCCATGGCTGAGATGTCCTTCCTCGCCAGGTAAGGCATAACATCTGGATAACTCATGATAAATGCATAAAAATGACCTACAACAATGATATTACACACACGTTTCTTTAACATTAGCGGATGTTTCTAAAATAGAGCTGCGTATCATGCAACATAATGTACAGCAACTGGTCGATATCGCAGATGAGAGCTTCTCTCTCCACAGAATGATTGAATGCCACTATTAACCTTGTATAGAATTACTGCAGGGTACCGAATTCACATGTGGTCACGAAACAGAAGCTGGCGGTTAGTTACCGAAACTAGTCCATTAGAACAGATAAAATAATATACATCAATATTTTATGGTCTAGTGACTTGCCATGCTGCACGCAATTCAACAGTTTTGATGCCGATAGAATCAAACGGACGCAAAATTCACATTTTCAACAGGACCATAGGAATCAATAACATAGTTAATGCTCGTTCACAATTCTTAATTTGATATCGCTTCACCGCAAAAACCTGGGATTTTGTTTCAATGTTCTATTTATGAAGCCAAATAATAAAAACGGATATATTAACTCTGTCATATATATAATAGAAACAAACCGCCCCCAGGCAATCTATACAAAGGTGCTTGATTTAACCTTGACTAAAGATTTGCCTATTTATGAATGTCTACAAAGCAGTTAAGTATAATTTCGTATGTCAGCTTTAATGTAGAATGCATCGTCTTAATCTCACAAACAGGCCAATAATAACAGTAACCCTCAACATAATGTTAAAATGCTCGATATTAAAAAAAAACATAAAAGGATTCAACTATAATATTTGCGATGCTTAAAAGTAATTTGGAACACCATTCTATGATTACGATATGCGACACATAATTATGATATGCGGGGTGTTCGACCAGTCCTCGTCCATTGCTTTGTCGTGAGGGTGTTTTATCGAGCTTGCTTTTATATATAAATTTTGTGCTACTTGTAAGTCACATCCCGTGGTATGCAGCACAACAAGCAGTTTTCTGATTGAAAATGGGGCGAGGGTGCTTTTTTCTTGATAAAGACGCTGAACCTGTGTTGGTAATGAAACCTAGAACGCGTTTGTTCCTCCATTACATGATTAAGGGAGATCCTAAGGGTGAATTGACGGTAAATGAATAAGTCAGATTATGGAACATTTGGTGGTTAAACGAGTCTTCATTATAACAAAGATATAAGGTACAGAAAATGAATTAATTATTATGCAATAACAATGATATAAACTATTAGTGAAATTCATTGATGCACCTGAGCCAATACAGCCTAGTAAATCAGATATTCACCAGTCATTTTCTCTCTCACATAAATCCAATGATACTTTCCAGCACTAACCCTGACTTACATTTTTTGTAAGCTATTAAATTACAATCCCTGCTTGAATTGATGTCAGTTTCTATTAAATATCACACAGTAAATAGGTGTTAATGGTTAACAGCATTTGTAAATAAGAATGAATTAGAATTTTCTCCGTGTACGGAGATTGGTACAACTGTTGATGTAGCAGAAGAGTTATGGAAGAAGTATGCAACTTCAAACAGCTGTCGGCGAGTTGACGCTGCAAGGGCGCCAAATTATTGCAAGGACAGTAAACTCTGATTTTTTAGGCTAGCTATTGATTTGACAGTGTAATAAAAAGAAAGGCGGCAGTGTCAAGGGAGCAATACAGGTTGTAAATGGAATAATTGTGCCTCATTCGTTTTTCTGGAACGACCAGTACTGGTACTTGCCCAATGGAGTGACTGTGTCTGTGGACCCATTTGTTCTTGTGCATATTTCTTTTTTTTAGCAAACTACAGATTTCCTTTCAAAAGTCACAGGTCAATACACCATGTTTTTAACTCTTTCATGTATTATCTTATTGGGAAAAGCCAATGATGAAAACTATGAACTCAGCTGTAAATCCTGCGGTATTGGTTGTCATTGAGCATATAATACTCCGAAAATATAATGTTGTTTATCATCACATGGTGTTGAGAGTGACTGCTCTTCTAGTTTATTTTTATTGGTATAAAACAAGCGTCAAATTTCACTCGCATTGTGTTAGCCTCATTTTTGCATTTTAAAGTCATATAGTATCTTACAACTGCTAATGGTTGGCTGCATTGCTTCAGCGACGTGTCCACAATAAGTTAGTGCTTTACATTTATTCCCAACCGAGTTATTATCATGTCTAAGTTGAAAAAGTATGCGGCGTAACCGCAGCGTGTCACACAGAAAGCAAAAGACCAACTTTATGAGCATGGTTACCAGTGCCATTATATTAGTTATTTTTATAAATGTGCGAATGATCAAACGAGATAGTATGCTACAATCAATCAACACCATAAACAGATATTGCAGTCAATTGGCTCCCAGGATTTTCGTCAAAGTCTTCCCACATTTCAAATACGAGTGGTTGACACTTCAAAAGAAGCATACCAGCGTATACGGCTCCTACATTATATTATGGCCCCATTCCCATTTCATGGTACTTTTCTATATATTCATATAATGCAACCTGTCCACAATAACGGGGGTGTCTGTCTAGCCTATCATAACCAACAGTTAGATATACATGGTTCGAAGCTGACTCCAACGAATGATGTGGTGGAGAAGTGTGGGGGAGAAGTAAGATAAATAATGGACTAAATCTTTCCCAAAATGAGAGCTGAACCATTGACCTGAAATGTGTCATTTCATAACACGACTTGGGCAATGTTCCTTTGTCACTAATGTTTCCTCCCGTGGAAATATATATATCTTACTAACTACAGCCCCTCAAGTCAGTGAATTAAACGTGCGAAATGTTTGGAATTATTTTCTTTTACAGCAGTTTATTTGTTTAAAAAGAACAAGATGCAATTTATAATAATTAACGGCCTGAATGGTGCTCGGTTGTTTCTGCAAGGAATATGTATTCAGCGTAATTTAACTAAATCAAGTGACAGTTGTGTGACTTTGAAATTGTTACACAACCGGGCATTGTCGCCGTTGAATACCATTTACGCTTGCAGAATGTATGCGAATGTTTCTACTTGAAATAACATATCTACAATGTAGGAACAGAAAAACCATGCTGATAGCAATAAATCACTATAGCAATATTCAGATTAACACTAGCAGCATTTATTACTTTCAATGTCGAATGCTACTCAAAACGCTCTTCTAAAATAAATTTCGTGTCCTGTAATGTCAACCGTAATTTGCAGATTCCGGCAAATCGAAACCCTGCTAAAAATTAATAAATTGCCTTACGTCGTAGTTGCATTAGGTGGCGTAAGGAGTTTCCAATCTGCAGTGGAGCACCAAAAACTTGGACCATCCAATTTCATGCCACATCGATTTACATTCTTTATTATGTCAATACTCTTAAAATAGGAACGAGTCACAACCCACTGTGACACAAACTGGATTGATGATGCAAAGCAATTGCAAATCTTTCTAGTTGGAAGCTATTCTGTTAATATAGAAGTTAATGAGGTAAGAGCGATATTATGGAATATGTATGTAAAGCCTGGCGCAAACATCTTTTAAACAGTGCTTATATTTTATTCGAGTTGACTTTTATGCCGTATAAACTGCGGGAGTAATTTCACTTTTCATTTAGTGGTAACTATTGATGAGAGTTTCATATGTGATGTTATCTCCCTCACTTTGTTTTGATGCAAGGTGTTTGCTCGTAACCCTTTTAACATCGTTTTTAAAACCACCTTCCAGAATGCGTAGTTGTGGGATGCTTTTGATTTCTTTCACTTTTAAACATAATGCAAAAGACGGACAACTTTAAGAATAAAACGCCAGGGGTTGAACCCAGTAAAGAAAGGATGTTGGAAAACAAAACAGATTCCACGACACCTTTTGTCACCCAAGCGTACCAATCAGAGCTAAATTGCCAACCTCTTAGAAAATAGCCTACTAAACCAATACCAATTTCACAGCCTGATCAGTTTAAGTTGCTATTTTGAAAATTAATTTGCTCGGATAAATTGCGATGTACAATAGTAATGTGTATATACCCATAAAGGGTCTGCTCTAATCGTTCCCATGCGTAATGGTTATCGGCAAAGTTTATACATAACTCTTACAGTTGCTGGAAGTGATATTTTTCACCGTCTCTCGGCTGGGCTTCATTATATGAAATTCGCAATATACGGCGCTGGGTCTACTTTCGCAAAAAGGATGCCCATAGACGTCATGGGAGTGGATGCCATGCTATTCCTCTTTCCCACCAAGCAATATCAGCTACGTAAGGATCTCGAGTCATTACGCATATAGGGTCATTTTTAATGCTAGTGCCGCATATATTACTATTGTATGAATGGCAGTGGTTAAATAGCGTTTAATCTACTCTAATTTTCACATGGGTTTATTAAGAGTTGTAATTATTCACTTATGTCGAAGCTATGAACACGTGAATGTCTGGTAGTCAGAAAAGAAGTATCCTTATAGCTGCCTTAATTACATATGAATGATAACGGTAGTGTTGCAATCAGATATTGCTTGGGGATCTTCGAGACACTAAATTGATTACAGGTGATGGGTTAAACAGGCCTAGTGCGTCATGTATCGTTTAATCATGCAGTTTATTGGATACTATCATGTCGTTAGAGTCTCGGTTAGTCTAGACAGTCCGATACTTAATGCTTCATTCAATCTGTATGTGATCTATCATGGCGCGTGTCGTGACAATCTGACTCCCTGCTTGAATTACATTTGACTGATTTCTGAGAAGACAACTGTTGCAGTCCTGCGACCCAAAGCATCCGTGCGATTCATTTTTGGTTTAGCACTTATATATTTGTTATTCATCTTTTTTCTTTTTTTTCAAAGATTTATGTAGCATCAACTGAACCCTATAAGTAGCTAATATATTGAGACCTCGCAGCTTGAGTGTATTTCTATTAATTGGAGCAATTCACAAGCAGCAATAGATTAATCTTTAGCATTGTTCTATTGTTGAGACTAACCGGATTAAGGAGGTTGAAGAGACAGCAGTTACGGAAATTGTTATTGAACTTATAACGACACAGCCACTAAACACCTACATTACCGTGCAGTGTAAGATTTATTGAGTATCACATCTGTTTCTCATGTTCCTATACAGTCTGAAGTTGAGCTCTCATATATATGATAGCATTATAAGTCACCCACAATATGAACGGATGATACAATATTGGTCCCAATGTATACTGTTATTGATGTTCACAGACATGGAGTTAGCAAGCAAACTAATAAGCAATCTGTATTGTTACATCACTTAACATGTCTGTTTGTATAGTGACCGAATAGTTATCCAAGTAATATTTATGATGAAGGTGGGAACTGTCTACATGTTTTGCATCAATCCACAGTATGGTAAGAAGCTATTCAGGTTTGTTATTGAAAAAGGGCGTAAGTCGATTTATGTATATGGAGTATACTGCATTTGCATACACGACCATTAACACAGCATAGCACACATCAATATAACTAAAGCAATAACGAAAACATTCAACAAGACAATTAAAGAACACTACATCTTTTAGATAATTCTAAGAGATTATTTAATAAATGTCTACCGTCTTAGTGAAGCCAGGCACTTTAGTCGAGCTTGACCAGGAAGTGTGCAAGACTTGTACAATTAACGGCTGATATGGGTCTTTCATAATTGTCCATCTGAATAAATCTAGACTAATGGAGTCTTTTATATGCTTTTTACTGACTAGATATATAAAGTCAGCGTTGACGCTCCGATCTCCTGCTGACATTTACAATTAATGTTGCAGTTGGACGAATGAGTGGATAATGCCGGACCCTAAGAGCAGTATGATTGATTAAAATAATACATTAATCAGCCATTTCATTCCATGTCAGACTACGAATGTCACGCAAGACAATATTGCTAACTCTGCATATTTTTCGCTGATTAATAAGCATTTTGTCGAGCACTAAGGTGCAGATGCATTTGGGTCAGGGTGACGCACAAACCATGAAGGCTGTCTAATGTTGACTTCGATAACTGCAAAGAACGAATGAAAGAAAAATACAATTAGCAAATGGATGATTAAGGTTCCCTGACTAGTGAGCACAGCCATAAATGAGCAAGCATTTTAACGTTGATCCGAGACATGCGTCTTTTAGCACCATTTATCTGAATACTCCGAGGCTAATGCTGTCTTTTGACATGCAAGCTATTCACGAACTAGACAAACAGATAGATAGAAAGAATTCGCATTACTTCTACAACTTTTCTTTAGTTGCTTGGTCTCTTGGTAACCTTCACATTAACGTACTGCAAATCGGACAACATATGTCACTGTGACATAAGACAATATTCATAACAGTATAGTTTGCTTTTTGATGTTTTACAAGACATAATGTCGGCCAAGCACTATGGTACTGATACACTCTTGGTAGGGTTATTATTCCTGCGAATCAGTAAGACAGAGTACGTCAACGCTGAGTCGAAAAGGAGTATAATAAACAATGCGATGATAACATTCTCCTGGCTAGTTAACTGGCGCTATCTTTGCAATATATGCACCGTGGACACCAGGTTGTAAATAATAAATAAAGGTAATTACCTGTTAGCCTCGCAGATAACGATGAACGGAATTAGAACGACCTGACTGGCGATGTCGCCCGCGAAGCTCACGCTGCTCTGCATTTTAAATACGGATAACACACACAGATCTCAAGACTAGCGCGAAGCAGATTTATTAATTTAGTATAGCTACATGGATAATGCCTGCGCGTTTGTGGTATTTTGGTGAACCAAGCGCGAAGTCAACAAAGTGTAGACCGTCATTTTTAAGCTCGGTCATTGCAAAACAGACATTGCGTTTTATGTTGCATACAAGCAAGAGTTATGTAAGGAACTAACTGAAGTCACCGAAGTCACAAAATTATTGACAAGCAGCTGCCCTAAAGATATGATAATGGCAGCCCACCACAATAATAGGGTGTCGGATACTCAGTGCAAAAGGACCACGAACATAAGGTCTTGGAATAACATGTATTCAACGCCGTAATACAGACCAATTTGATATCAATATATTTTATGCATGGTCTAATTTACAGCTACACTGTTGATTTGGCAATAGTATGTATGTATGTATGTATGTATGTATGTATGTATGTATGTATGTATGTATGTATGTATGTATGTATGTATGTATGTATGTATGTATGTATGTATGTATGTATGTATGTATGTATGTATGTATGTATGTATGTATGTATGTATGTATGTATGTATGTATGTATGTATGTATGTATGTATGTATGCATGCATGTATGTATGCATGCATGTATGTATGTATGTATGTATGTATGTATGTATGTATGTATGTATGTATGTATGTATGTATGTATGTATGTATGTATGTATGTATGTATGTATGTATGTATGTATGTATGTATGTATGTATGTATGTATGCGTCTAACATTCACCTTTCTATACTTTAACCGCGCCGATCGATTGTTTAACGTGAGGTTATATTTGCATACACTTGGTGAGCAGTATCGCTGTTGCATATGTGGCTCTCCTGATTACTTTGCTTTCCTAACTCTCTAAAATCCTGCTTTACTTAGAGGAGTATCTGCTCGGGAAATTGCGCAAGTGATGCAATTTTTATTGTAATAACTTAATGTCATATTGAATAAAGTTAAATAGATACTTATATAAATAGCCATTCGTACACACAATAAATCTATATATAACCCTTCGGAAGCTTTTCAACATGATATCACGAGAGCATAGTTAGTCTAGCATTAAACCTGATGCCGGCGAAAGATACAATGAAATGGACGACATGTCTCAGTGTTCGTTGGAATGACATATTATTTCCGTTGGATGACCTCAACTAGTGTTGTCATTAAATGCTCGGTTATCTATTGAATTGAAGATAATGTCCCTTACTTTAGTTTTTATTCGACAAAAGAAAATGCTGATATCATCCGGCCCAAATCAAAGCATTTCACATATCCACTGTATATCAAAAACCGAAAATAACTTGACAAACCATAAAGAATATTAAAATTACAGATATTCTTTGGCGTATGTTTTTCTTACCCATTGCATGTGCACTTTGGTTAAATGCGCTTAGGCACACAATCTGTCAAAGGAATCATATTCACATACATAATTACATCTCCCTTATCGGAATAATTTGTAATCATCCCCTCAAGCTTGCGGACATTAGATGGCATCTTCTGTAATAATGAGCTCAAGCAGTGCTTATATCACTCGAATAGAAAACGCAGGAGTCGTTAAGTCAATATAATATGTACACTTTTATTGGGGCTGTTAATACATAAAATTGTACTGAGTAAACTATATTGCTAGCGCTAAATGCTGCTGTACAATACTTCAAAAAGCAGCCAGATCGAATGCTTACATCATGTAGATGGTATATCATCTTATTCTAAACTCGTTTCTACATTTAAATTCTACAACCCTCTTCACATAATGTATATAAATGTAAACATTTGTAAACAAAAGCAACCACAAGAAACATTTCCTGACATGGCATAGGTGGTGTTAATATAATGTGATTCGTTGGATAAAATTAAGCACGAGGATATATGTACCATTGTGAATGTTCATATCTGTCTTTATATCGCAATATACATGATTGACTGAGTACAGACTAAATGTTTACAAGTATACATTGCCATACAGTGCAAACCCACTAAAACTAATAACAAAAACGCTCGTTGCCATCCTAAAAACTGTTGCGGGATTGTACTCCATGCCAATGTTAAACAGCACAGGTCACGCATAATCAAACATATATAACATCGTCAACACCAAGCCTGCTAACGCTGACAACGTATGTCAATGACAGTGAACAGGATGCCACAGAGGCGCAGCCTCTCGATTTTTGTGCCATCGGTTGTAGTGCTCGAAACACCCCTTTGTTGACAGAGTAAAACTGAAAGTCAACACCTCTGGTTATTTCAACGTACTATTTGCACAATAAAGTATAGCTTAGTTCCATCAATGAAATGCGTCAGGGAAAGAAATATTGATTCCGACGTTTTGCTAACTGCCGAATGATGAGTACACGTATGCCATGCCAGCTGCAGACAGCCTATTCGATTTTTAATAATATAGTAAAGTAAGCATTTCTAGCAGCGTTTAGAATTCGTTGATTTGTGAATCATTTAACTATGTTATCACTAACAAAATGATGAAATTATCTTCGTATGCACAGATGCAGGTCATGTTAAGGTTACAAAGGGTAACCTGGGCAGTGATAACGTAGCTCAAGTCATCAAGTCAATCGTTTCTTTTAGATCTAAAACACACATTTGAAGCACAAGCAGAGGCAGTGGGACGTACTGCATGCCACTACACGAGGAAATAATGGTTACAGGTAAATAGTTTACCTGCCAAGTTGATATATTTTAAGGACCAAGTAGTTGTTTCAACACCACCCATTTGGTAATCCATCATTGATGAACATTGGCAGGGTACCAAGGACCTAATGGTATTTTTGCCCTGGCCACCTATCACCATTGGGTGGCCATCATAGTAACCATTGTAAATCAATGGGTCTTTCCGCAATAATTGCTATTTTGCGCTTACAAATTGCTGTAGAAACTTTATCTATCTTGCAACTGTCAAACACTAAAACAGTTTGTGTCATTTTAAAAACGGCACATAGTGGGAACAACAGTGCGATTGAAAAATTATGACAATGTTTTGCAATAGAATGGAACATCAGTTTCGAGTGCTCTTCAGTGTTAGCGTGATTGAAATTCCACTCGCTCGTTCGCTGGAAGTCGACGTTAACCCCGGCCTACCATGCGTGCTCGAGCTCATTTGGTGAGCCAATTCAACTGTATCAGTACATATTGACTAATTGTGCTTATTGTAGTAGGCAGTAGGCTGCATTGACGTTTTTGTTGTGTGGTTTACTAACAATCATGAAGTCAGTGACAATGCCCAGTGCCGCAGCTGCAATGCAACTTTTCAAGATACACGACCAAATTACGGTTCTCGTGGGTGGCATAAGTTACCATTTGATCACCAATGATATCTCCAGGATTTGAGTTATGCTGATGACAGCACGTAGATCGCTTTGAATGCAAATAAATCGACTTGGCACATATATTTCTAGATACATAAATGCATATCATTGTGATAAAACAGAAAGTATAAAAGGAGGCGTTATTTCACTATCCCAAACACATTCCCAATATCTGTGTATTTAAAAGTGCCAATACCCTGGCCAGCCTAACTGACCAATTAGAGAAGGTCACCTGGACCATGGTCCCTGGCAAAATTAGGGTTCCACTATGATCCAATATCAAACTCAACTGCACATTATATATACAGATAAACAACTTCATCACAATATTGCAACATGATGTTAATCATTCTTTGCTATTTACGTAATTCAGATTTGATGTGACGGGTTGTTAAAGTGGGTATTTGCATGTTTAGACGACGACGAAAACAAAGTTATCCAAAACCTATGAAAACCACAGCATATTGTTAACTGTTACAGTCAAAAGACTTACCGCGCAACACGGCACTATTATTTTCTCAGCCTCTTCCAAATTAGGATGCACGTTCGGAAGACAGCTCGCTCAATTAAATCAATGCATCTCAAATAATCAATTTACCTTTCTTTGTTTGCTATATGCTTTTACTGTGATTTCATGTTCATTTGGACATTAGTTTGCTTGCTTAGAGACCAGTTTAATAGTTAGTGCTTCCCGTAATGTCTAAAGAGACGCCGGAAGTTCCATGGAATTATTGGAAGCAACAGCAACCAAATCACTTGGCACCTCAGATTTTGATTTATATTAGTCTGATGACTTGCTTATATACTTATATATTTACATATTAATGGAATTTATTACACAAATTGTCATAAAACGTATTTGCATTCAAGCAGCAAGCAGCAAAATGCCAATTTACCTGAACTTTCCCACTAGTGGATGACCATTACCTCCATCGTCATGTAGCAATAAACTGTAACTCGGTATATCCCCTTTGTCAATGTCAAGATGATGAAAACATAATCATATCCGCCTTGGGATAGGTGAATCTTATTTAACATATCAAGAACCTTATAAGGGTGCTTATACGAGGTCTGATGAATGTGTTCCTTTGAGCAAAATCTAAGTTTGGTTAAGCGATAAACGCTGTTGTGCTAATAATGATTTGATTGAATACACATCACAACGCAGCATTTGGTTAGCAAATGACAAAGTAACTATTTGCAATAGCATTCAGATAGGGACGCTCAAAAAATCAGGCAAAGTTTATTAACGTTTACAAAATGAGCATTATTTGTGGGCCTAACTGCATTAAAATATAGTATTTAATCACATTTGAACAAATAAAAGATATAATTTTCCCTTGAAATATAACTTATGCTGTATTGAAAGCCCGACATTCACTATATATTGTCTAAGATTATGTAATCAATTTACAAGAACAAGATAACATCTGCTTATGGTGACGACAACAAATGTTCAAATACCAGAGGATACGAAGATTAACCGGCGCAATTCGGTTATTTCATCGATTAGGGATAACAATGTTGATAACCACAACTGCAACCATATATATACCAGTCCTTTGAGTAATTGTGCATGGCATGCTCAGAGGTTTAAATTGTAAAATCTTGGTTACAAATGTTATTTAACAAGCTATCATTCAATATGCAAATGATCACAACATTATCATTAACGTGTACTGTTAGATGGCAGTGTCTGCATTAAGTTAATCACGCGCAGATGAGCAGCTGCAAGAATCTCGATAATTTATTCACAAATTATGATGACAAATAATCAAACTCTGGAATATGAAATCACTTGAGATTTTAGTGAAATTGGTCCCGTATTTTGAGTACGATGCACCTATTCATTGTTGTGACTGTATAGGAGAACAGTCAAGTGATGTTATATTTACTTATTGTAATAAATATCCAGATAATCCAGTATCCGCGATAATGGGTGTGTCTGGGCAAAGAATTTAAAAAAAGCAGCGGCATTTACGAGACATAACTGAATGTATTCAAAGTGAATGAATCATACCACGATTGATGCCATGGCACTACTTTTGTGCCTAAGCATCCACCCGGTCTTCGTAGCGTTATCTGGTATCCTAGATTTTACACTGTCATGATTATGTATCAGATACTTACATTAGTACCAACATCGAACCTGTTTGTACGAGACTTGCAAGAAAGATGTTAGAATCAAAGTCGCTTAAATAATGAGAGCTGATATATTGATCTTGAATATGATGCAATTGATCATGATTAACATTCCGAATGCAGTTTTCAATGTACAGTAGAGAAACTTCAAAGTCCCCGTCAATTGCTCTCACTTAGAAATTCACACATTATGTCAAAGCTCTCAAAGTAGGAATGAGTCAGGCTACATCATATATCTTGGAAAAAATAACATAAGAAGCTGTATAGAGATGCCAACAAATGGCTGCAAAAGTGTTTAATCTTAAACATACGTTTTTGCTCACTCAGAGCAATATTCCAATAGATACAAGGCTATTGTGGAGATATGATCGTGTGGTTGTGCAAACATCATGCCCAGGCAGATACGTCCAAAGTGTTATATCATCTAGTCGCCTCTATGCTTCACGATTCATGATGTTAATGACCGATGACTTTATCTGTATATGGTTTGTCAGATTTTCCTATGATTGTTATCTGCTTTCTCTGCAATCAAATATTCAAACACGCAGCCCCACACAATTGTGCAATCTGCTTTCCTGATTACATCGAAAAAGCCCCTGGATTCAAAAAGAGCTAAACCACATGCAGGCAATTTGTACAAGTTTGGGCTGCCCGATGATTTGCCTATTGCAAATTTCAATATTTACATAATATATTTTATAATATTTGATCATGTCATATGATTTGGCATAGAACATTTAGCCTTCACCTCCAATTACGCCGAGACTCACAATGAACCTTCCCTCAATGTTCAGTTGCTCGAAACTTTAACAATATGATAACATTCACCTAAACTTGCGATGTTCCTATCGCAATATAAACCTTCATAATTGGCAAAAATAAATATAAGGAGGCTTCTATTTGTACTCAAAGAGAACAGATTCATGTTTTTGTCGTGTAGGTGCTTCTTTGAGTTTTGTTATTGTATTTGTTATATGTATTAAGCAAATCAAGAAATCCTGAATATCACGTGGGCCTAGACTACATTTGCTTGTTTGTCCAAAGACAAAAGTTATTTTACTGCATTTTAGCTTTAAGGCGGAACTCCTATTTCAACAGATGCATTCATCAATGAAACTAGCGGTCTAATAGAAACGTCAACTGCTTGTCATGAGCCATACATGTCTCTGTGAATAATGACATTTAATGTGCGTCAAATCATATCACCAATACCAGAGAGCCAATGCGAGCAGAATAGCATCTGCTTGATGCAATGTCGTATTTCAGCAGAGTCTATTCAGGGTTTACAATATAACCAAATACCGGGTTATGTTACAGAAATTAAAGAGGCCCAATATAAAGGTTTGATATAAGATGCTTTACAATACTATTTACCACTAATTAAACAAGCATTTATAAAATAACTTTCAATTCCTCTTGATATCAGTTATGTATGCAGAACTCAACAAAGTGCAAATAGCAACTGGCAAACATACCAGAAGTAATCAGTGACGAAAATCTACAGTAGAGAACTACGAAATGGGGTCATCCCATTCATTGCGACCGTCAGTCACACTCTTTTTATTTTCCATGCTTTCAAAGTAACAATGAGTCATAACCCACGGTGACTCAAACTGCTCATAAATGATGCAAGACATTGACGTAGCCCCTTTTCTGTTAATAGGAGCTACCACAACAACTTGATCGCTAACGGCGCGTGGGTGCCATTGTGAGTCCCCAACAGGGTCCGATTCGTTGTTGTTTGAAATGCATGTTTTTTTTTGCGGCAGAGCAATAGACTTAAATATCATTGAAGTACGTTTGATGCAAACTTTTCAGATAAAATGCATTGATGAAACGATATATAAGATCAACCATTCGGGTCCTGTTAAAGCCAGCACCGCAAATATTGTGATAGAGTGACGGAATGATCGCTAGCTGCATGACTCTGTTTGAATTCAATGCGTATATTTCATAACGTTATGGCCGATGAGCAGCAAAGACTTTTTCTTTATCACTTTCTTATTTCTATATGAATGATAACGCTATGGTCACACATAGATTTTGGATGCAGACCTTCGAGCTATAATTGATAACGTAGGACAGGTTTACCAGGACTAGTGCGTCATATAACGTTTGATCATATCGTTTGTTGGCTGCTATCAGGTCATTAGAGTCTCAGTTAGTGTGGGCAGACCGATTCGTATCATACAATCGCAACAAAGAGGGCAAAATATATAACTGGCACGCCCCGGATAACGGCGGTGGCAGTGATGGTAATGGCCAATATATTTAAATATACACAGCCATATAAACGAACATACACATGTATATATATATATATATATATATATATATATATATATATATATATATATATATATATATATATATATATATATATATATATATATATATATATATATATATATATATATATATATATATATATATATATATATATTTCGATATATATATATATATATATATGTTTATATATATATATACGCACATAGCAATATATATATATATATATATATTATATATATATATATATGATATATATATGATGCAAACTTTTCAGATAAAATGCATTGATATATACGATATATATATATATATATATATATATATATATATATATATATATATCTATATATATATATATATATATATATAAATATATATATATATATATATATATATATATATATATATATATATATATAATATATATATATATATATATATATATATATATATATATATATATATATATATATATATATATATATATATATATATATATATATATATATATACACGCACAGAGCAATATATATAATTTTATATCGCAGCTTTTTATTTTTTCTAAGGCAGTCGGCGTCAGCCTGCCCATTATATCGAGGCTTTGTTGATTACTCTCGCTGCATTTACCTGTCTGCAGGCTTCTCCCAGTCTCTCAAACAAGAGACATTGTCGAAAATGTTATTCCAAGAATAATAATTGTGCCCTTATTTTTATTACAATCTGCGTGGTTCCAGCACTTATAAGGTACAAATTGTTTCCAGTTAATGCAATGCCGGGTATTATAACTATCACGTTGGCAAAACTCGAAGCAATCAACAAGCTCTTTCATGAAACGCATCTTAAAAATACCAACACAAAGAGCGGGCGTTGTGGTTTACTGATTATCAAAAACTGTCATAATAGTGACTCGGTACAAGATGTTGAAAAGTAATGATAGCCGCCTAGGGCCAGATGGTGATCAACGGCAACATTCTGGCGGTGTGGATGACGACTTTGAATAAGATTGTTGTAGTATTTGACATTATGTAATGCACAATACCTTGAGCAACACCAAACATGATCAGCCTGATTGTACATTTTCCTGTCAGCTGTTTTCTTAACAATTACTTGATCTAGATATATACACATATGCGCTATCTTCAAGAAGCGTTAGCTATAATATAAAGCATGACGAATTAGTTTAGTCGTTCGATTGCATGTTAGGCTCTTTAAACATACCACACAAAACAAAACAATAGTTCACTCTAATAGGTTGACATTAAACATGTTGGTGGAAAGTAATAACATTATGATTATGGAACGTCCATGTCCCTGGAGTGAGGTTCCAGAAAAGTAAATGTGAGAAATGACTCATATGTACACGATGCCAAACCCCACATGCGGAACAATGCTCCTTACAAACTATCAAGTATAAGAAATAACACTGGTCTGTTTAAACAATGCTCTGCATTGTGGGCTATCAAATATACATATTAGAATGATGCTCCGTGCATATTGTTAAAGATTACACCTTAGCTTTAAAAGACAATGATGATCATTGTGAACAGATGTAGATCATTAATAAAAAGTTCTTTATAATACACAACCCAGAGTTTTTGTTTCTGCAGTAAAACTCGCTATTAAGTGACGGTATCATTTTCCTATACCCATGCATTTCAAAATGAAAAATGTAAATTAAAATCAGAAGATGCTAACTTTGTGCTGTTTGTGAATGAGTGCAGCACGTTGAAGGTGCTATTTGAAAATTGAAAGGCGAGATAAGCGCACCTTGTTGATATCTCACGATTTCCACTAAGCCATACTGATTGTGGTAAGCAATAAGTTTGTCACTGTTAAGACAGAACCCAATTGATTATCACAACAATCTTTCGGAATGAATATGAAACACAAGATATATGCAAACATCTATGCCACCCAGAGGAACCTGACTAATTGTCACCAACAAATATGTCCTATGCGTAGTTTGCGAGAGGTCGGTGCCTCGAAACCAACACCTGGACACCAAAAAGGGGAACAAATTCAAAAGGTCGCCTTTGCGGCGTATTTATGACACGTCATAATTTGGAACACATGATCTTAGTAACAGAAGTTTCAGTTGCATCATGTCTTCTGATTAGGAACATGTTGACCAGATGCAGTCGTGCGCACCGCATGTGCCTTGAGAATAATGCTGCAGTTCCATCAGCATTATTATTAGACAAACGGAGTTGCTACGCTCATTACGATGTTGAGGTTGATTTAGCAATATGTGCGGAATATTGACAGGGACAATTACGTTGCCATAAATAATTGAACAGCACAGAGACATAAATCATAAAGATTTTGAGACAACATTACCAATAAAACTGAACAACCTCATAATAATCTGCAGCAAATAACATATGCGTATATGCCAACACCAAGACTTCATAGATTGCCCGCATCTACAAGCCATTTTAATAACGCTAACGCGGTATTTTCGGCAATATCAGCATGCACGAAGTGCCAAATATTTGTAATAAGCTTATAATTGGGCTGGATCATTAAGGACCTCGGTCATATTTTACTACAAATGTTGATATCTCATTCAGAAGCATGAGCAGATTAACCTGAAGCATGACACGCAGAGAGCTGTACATGGTTACGGGAATCCGGGAGATACCTGTAAAAACAACACTCTTGTGTCTTTGGCGCCATCGCTGTCGAACACGATGTAAATCTTAAACGCACCGTCATAATTTATTAAAGTCTATTTCTTTTACACATACTAGCCACATGATATGGCTGGCACGCTGCAGCTAGTGTATAATGTAAAAGTTAACTGCACCTTGTACATTTGGTTCTGACCTGAATACACACTCATGCTAAAATCTTTTTGAATAACCAATCATTTTATTTTACGGATATGCACTGACAACTAAACTAACAAATTCGTTAATAGACAATGCCAATGATTTGAATATGTGATTAATGGTTAAACATAAAATATTAAATAAATCTCAGTATGGTTTTCTGTGCAAATGCTCTTGCCTCACCAAACCTTTGGAATTCCTAGAGGATGATTCTAAAATGTGAATTTTGATTTTCAAAAATCGTTTGATAAAGTTACCCACAAACGGAATATAAGGTAACATATCAACATGGATAAACGAAAGGCCCAGTAACTGAAGGCAGAACGTGGTGGTATATGGCATTTAACAGATTGCATGGGGGGCATTAGTGGTCTCCTTCACGTGTCGATCCTTGGACCCGTTCTTGTCTTAATCAGAGTAAATAATCTAAGTAATGCTGTTGACTTTATGTTAAAAAAGCGGTTGACACTTAACTAGTTTGAGGACCCATAACCGGACTTATTTTTAACAAAACGCGTTAGACTGGGGAAATGATTCGTAAATGAGTTCTAACCTTAAGAAATGACTGCATCTAGGTCAAGCGATTCTACTGTAGAAGATGTGTCAGGGGAAAGCGATTTAGGTGTCATAATTGGTCAGCCATTCAAATCCAGCAGACAACAATGCCGTACAGCAGCAGTGATTGCTAACAGAGGACGCCCACTAGTCGCTCTTTGGACGTTTTCATCAAACTTTATAGGGCATGCGTTAAATCCCTACTAGAATATACAATACAGGGGTGGTCATCATACCTTATTGCATAGCACCCTCCGCTCAGCCAATCCGAGCTCGAGAAAAAGCTCGGTAATTTTTCCCATATCGCCTCGAGCTCACAACTAGCCGTGCGATAACTGCGACCGTGTCGCAATATTGCCTAGCTGCCTCAAGATGCAAAAAGGTCTCTCACATAGCACCACAGCTCTAACATCAGAATACTGTGGGGGTGCTTAATATCTAGCAGGCCCTTCAGGTGTTATAACGGGGTTTTCTCAAGAGTCATCTGCTTGCCAGCAGTTAATCTGGTTGCGTGTCGCTCATCGGGAAGTCACGGTATTATCCCATGTCCCTGGTTCCTCGTAACATCTGCGAAGCCAGACAACACCGCTGAGTTGTCCGGTCTAAGAGACGACAAACTCGGCAAGGATCAAACACTGACAAAGCTGTTATGCTGAATTAGAAGCTTTGAAAGTGAATTCAAAAGTCACGAAAAAACGCAACCAGGCATAAAATCAAACATTAAAAGAAACGCTATTCACTGAAATTGAATTTTGACTTGATCCAAATAACATATCTTTAGTTATCTTGCAATTATGATTGATATTAATGCATATGATTCAGCATGACCTATACAACTACACAGACAACGTCAACGGAAAACGACTAACAACAAGGATTGTGGTGGTTTAATCAACCTTCTTGGACAGTTCTTTTCGGATGTAGTGGCGTTTTAATCTGACTCTCACCCCGCACAGGTCCATCATATTGTTTGCTTCATTGTGAATAAGATACCGATTTGAAAAAAGAGATGAACCGATGTTGTCGGCCTTTCGGCCTCAAATGAGACACAAAATGAAAAGAGCACAAGCCTTCTAGCGATCCAAATACAACTCTTGCGTAATTGCACGGCGATCATAAGGTGAAAGTCGCACTTGATTTTCACGCGTAGGTGCCATCGCGATAAGTATGTTATCACATGGTCACGCGGATGATATGGGGAAACGCACTCGGACGATCCCCATATCACCCACTTGACCATGCGAGTATTTACTCTTAAACGTGACATAGATATATTCGAAAGGGTACAAGGGCGTGCTACAAAGCTCTTATCGGTATATCTTAATTGTGTTACGAACAAAGAAAGCACTGAGTAGGGCTGACATCTCTTCAAACATGGCGTCTCTGTGGGGATCTCATACAGGTACACGAAATGTTTATTTAGAAAATATGGTGTTGATTTCCTTTTTCAGCTTCGCTGAGAAAGCTTAACTCCGAGGACACTCGTACAGCTTGTCAAAACCTATGGCTACGACGGAATTAAAAAAAATAGATTTCCCCATCGGGTTGTGACCTCATGGAATAGTTTACCCGCCAAGATAGTTTCAGGCTGTTCTCGGATCTCTTTTAAAAGCCAACTTGATGTACAATGTAAGGACAATGGTTTTATGCAATGTTTTTACCCGATTGTCTTGGTAGTCAGGGCAAATATGAACCAACACGATCCAACAAAGAGAGACTATATCTGCAGGTCTTACAAGATATCAAGGATCCTGCAGTATTTTTGTCTCACGATAACATTGGATGTATTTGGTAAAAGTAGGGTTCTCTTTAACCTATAACAATGAAAAGTGTTGCAGCTAGGGTACACATAATTCCCGAACAACATAAGCCCCTTATACATACAATGTGCTATGCAGCATATGTTTTCGTATATCAAAGATATATTATCCAATAATGAGCCACACTTGTTATGGAGGGTTGAGCCTCCACATATAAAGAAGATTAACGATGAACAGACGGAGAACATAAATTCAATGTCCTTATAACGTTTCTTTCCCGTTTGGTCCCACTGTTATCACTGATTAACAGCTATAAATGAGTCAACATGATGCATGTTAAATGCGTAACCTTAACTGATACATTACAGTGACTTTGAGAACACACAGTTGGTAGATGCGGCGCAGACAAACTGTGATTGACTATTGCCTTCAATTATTGTAGTTTAGTTGCACATTCGTTTGAATACATGCATGGTTTGTTGCCAAACAAAGCCCTAACTCTATATTTTTGTAGACCCTTAAAATACAAATCATCATCTGACATATAATGACCATGTCCGCTGTCCCTAATAGTACACGCTCGATCTCGTACACACTTGGTGACCATGGCTGAACTTGCAATTAAGAAATAAGTGCTCATTTTGATAATTAATCATATACAACTTAACCACGTACTACCGACCAAGTGCAAGCTTAGCAATGAATTTGAGTTAAACAGCGATCTATGCGTCTTTTCACTGGCATTAATCCGAACCCATAAGAGCCAATTGAGACATTAACATGTAGGGTATTTACTGACTGGATAGATAAAACCCACTATACTTCAGCAATAATACATCGTATTCATGAGTTGTGCATTACCAACACCTGGTACTTTCAAGTCTCCTGGTGACATTTCAGAATCAAAACACAAAGTTTATGTCAGCTGTGCTTATCAAATCTGATAAAAGCCAAGCCTCCAGGCGACATCTCGGACTAGAAAATTCGGTTTTGATAATCGAAGGATTGGGTGGATAATGCATGTGCTTAAGAGCGAGTGATTACGTTAACGTATCAAGAGGGAAAGAGGTCAACGAGGTACGCTATAAGTCATCCATTTCGTTGCTGGTAGGACTACAAATGTCACACTTGACGATATTTATGACAGTATAGTTTTGCTGCCGTTGTCCATGCGCTCTAGCTAGGATGATTACACCTTAACATCCCGTTTATGCAGAGTACATCGACCAAGACTGCGGTACCAAACGAATTGCAAAAGAGGTCAATTGCCAATAAGTGAAATACATTTTCAGGAATGGTTGTCTGACTTCCTGCATAAGTGTGTGAATCACACGTCTACGCCAAAGATATGACCTAATAACTCACAATAAGCCACTCCCAAAATTAAATTATACCTGGCTTTAATGCTTAGCCATATAAATAACAGTGTTCTGTACGATTAGTTTTTATTACGATTTCGTTATTAATCACGTTGTTTGCACAGAAAGCTCAGAAAATACAAAACATGACCTTCTGTTCCAAGGCGTAATTACACCACTACACGTGGCTTACACGAACCCTGTTTGAAAAGAAAAGAAATTGGCTAACTGGACGGTTACCATGCTGTATGAAAGCAGGGTAGTATCTAGAAAGAGTGGTGAAAGCAAGTAGCTCTTCTCAAAGCACACTTAAATCGAATTGTTACAACTCGAACCGAAATATGGATATTACAGGTGCTTAAGGACGAGTGATTATTTGGTCGTATCAAGAGGGGTGTGGGTGAACCAAGTAAGGCATTAGTCAGCCATTTAATTGCTGGTTGGACTACAAATGCTTAAGCGCGAATGCACTCAAGATAGGTGATTATTTATTTAGCAATCCTTTCAGCAGAGAGAATCAACCAAGATGACAGCACCGTTCGATTTGCAGACTGATCAGTTAGCAATACAATATTTGCACCTGCTGACCTTGTTTGGCACTATTGACTTTGTTGACAAAATGATATACATTGGAATTAAGTGTGGACTACTGTATACCCTGTACATCACGATGGATGACATTAGAACGATGACATGGGCAATATTGCAAGCGAGGCTGTTAAGTGGCCCATAAGAGTTGATTTCGGCAAAAGTTATTTCAGTCAATCAAGGAAATGTCAGACAAAAGGTACTCAAGGTGTTGCAATTCCCTGAGTCCTGTGGGGTGTAACTCATTAATGTCATACCACTAAGTCATCACGCTTATCTGAAAGCTGACATAGTCAGCTAACAGGTAAGAATCATCTCTACTGATTGACAATTGTATCGTACAGCAGCATACAACACCCAAAACGTGCAAGTATCTCGAATCGAGACGCTAACAACAATTCACTTGATTGTAAGACTCTATTTGTACCGCTGTCACCAACTGTGTTACATCTTTCTCTTATCATTCATTGGAATGCTTTATTAACCTTGCTAGCGCCCCTCTAGACGCATTATACTTTAGGACCTTCCCCCAAAACATCGAGCAAGATTTGGGGGGGGGGGGGGTGGCTAGGGGTTTGCATATACGAACTCTATTAGTGCTTATGGCGTCCATTTGACATCGACTCACATGATTCCCACCACAACCGGTTCCCCGAAGTCGATCTACCTGATCAATGTTTGCGTTTAACCCCCATGTGTAACGTACATTAGGCATGCATGGCAGGCAAGTGTGTATTTACAAACCTTAATTTGTTTATTGAAAAGTGTTACTTATGTATTGGCGAACCGAATTATGGTTGTGTTACATAATCATTGGGGAAAATATTGAACTTAATCATATACAATAGTTCGCGGTGGATACACACGTACACCTGGTATGAAACATTCTACCAGGTAATAATGGATGTTGATGAAAGAGATCATAATGGCTGTTTTGTTGGCGACACCTTGCACCAGTCATGTCATAATGTACTGAGAAACCAATGCAAATATGCGTTCGCTGCTTATGAATATATTAAAGGAAACCGTAATCAATCTTAAACAGGCTTCATATAATGATGAATAGCATAAGATTAGCATTAATCGGAGTAAGCAGTCGCATGTTACTTACTGAAACCAAATACAATGGAATTGCAGCTACCTTAGCGCATCCTCTAAGACCGCTTTTCTATAAATTGCATATTGTTTGGATTCGCTGAGATCTAAAAGAACTTCCAGCTGACTGCAGTTGTGACAAACCACATAAATCACAGTAATGACAATATTGACAGAACTAATCCTTTATAAATTCAGGTGTGTGGTAAAGTGATAGACTCGAAGCCATGCAACTTGCAACTTTTCTGTGAAAAGTACCTCAGCGAATACTTTCTCGTGGTATATATATTGGCGTTCACTGGAATGAAAATAACTCACGTTCAGTAAGGATTTTCTACAGCTTCTAATCAATGGTTATAGTATTGCCCACTACACAGATACAACACTTTGATGTCACTCAATCGTTTGTCACTGTTGTCAACACAACATACTACTGGTTTATCTAACCTAGTCAAGCAAATATCTGTCTTTTGTACATCATAAAAAAAGCGTGGAAATAATTCGCAAGTATGGAAAAAGCTGTCCCTGCGCGCCAGGATATTAGTCCACCCACAAAAAGAAAACAATCGTTTCAAAGTTTGTCAGAGTGTTCACCATAGGGTTTCATGCGTTCATATCGCAACTTCCAGAAATCTTGAACCTACAAATGGTCAATGATTCAGTAAAGGTGCACGTATCAAGTCAGTATTCATATAATAACAACCAATCAGCCGCACGGTGCAATCATGGAGGCTAAAATTGCGGTCTGGTGCTATTGCAAGCCGACAATATACCATAATACGCTAGGTACTTTTTCTCCCCTTCGTGACTCCGCTGATCAGTTGAATTCAGCCGCGTGGTATGACCAAAGGCAGTGATTACTTTCGGGCAATTATGTAAGACACTAACGGAAGTATTGACAGGATGACAGATCCGGACCAGCACTTCCCATCATCTCGATATAAATATAGAGCGACGTTAATATTCGTCAATAACTTGGCACTTTATCATCAAGTGACATTTAAGCAGACATTTTTTATTTAACAGATGTTAGAGAATCAAGAATAATCACCTTTTGTGAGCATTCGATAACATCAAGACAAAATTATTCGCAAACAGATATTATGAGAGAGAGAGAGAAAGAGAGACGATATTCAAATCATACAACAACTTCGGAATCGTTATAGAATCAATGGTTTCTGCTACATAAGAATAGAGTGCCAGGTTCAAACACATATACGGCGGAAATTGTTATCGTAACATGTAATTCAATAATGTGCAAGTGTCCAGGGTGGAGATGCTACCATCTACCATGCTACTGACAAGATGTATGTAAACCGTTATTATGTGAAGAGCAGCTTCTACTAGTGAGGGTATTGTTACCATTGCCTTTACCCTCAACGACCGACAGCTCAGCACGTGAAGTGATCTGATGGGCATGCAGCATTAATCGTGTAAGAGAGATGATTACATAACATGGTTTTCTTCTCTAAGACAGAATTATTACGCACATACCACTCGTTTTGATGTTATTGCACATTTAGCGATAAACTGTTGTAATTTATAAATCTTCTATGTGCGATTAATTTAAGGATGTATTGTATTGATATGCATATTTGATGAACATGAATCACTCAGAAGTGGTGCCCCGGAAATAGTTTGTGTGGTTCGTATTGCAAAAAAAGGAATGGAAACCATTATCAGTTGACGATAATGAAAAACAAGTTGTATATCTGCATTAAAACGAACTTATAATTATATAGTTTTATTAATAACGTGGATAATTCCGTGTGCGCAAGATAATTTACATATAGTATTAAGGCCTTAGGGGAGCTCTATATGTGGGACGATGACAAGTTTCATATTGCACTATATCAACATTAGATGAGACGGTTATTTCACTTGAATCAGCATTAACATGTGGATAATCTTTGCACAACTCCACATAATGATACATAAAATGACATAAGGTTGGTAATTACAATGTAGAAGTATAGCAATCAATTAGTACTTTTCGCTTTCGGTTGAGCTAATACAAAAAAGAAATATCCACTTGACTAGCGTTAACATGCAGAGTTAGTATTTGCAGCAACACATTAATTCCCCCCCAACACCTTGAAACGTTTTCGCACGAGCATGAATCTTGCCTGTATTCTATCACATGGTGAAGAAGAAAAGGAAAATGGTAATGTTTATTGTGTAACAACCAAAAGGTAACGAATATATATATATATATATATAGATATATATATATATATATATATATATATATATATATATATATATATATATATATATATATATATATATCTATATATATATATATCTATATATATATATATATATATATATATATATATATATCTTATGGCTTATATGAAGTCACGTATGTTAGCCGGCCGGACTAATTGAATTGGCATGTTAGTTACAAATGATATTTAAATCATTTGAAAATGAACATCTAGCATAATGCCATTAAACTAATACAATACGGACATATCAGCCTAAATATACATTCGATTTGTTAACGAGTTAGCGTTGGATCTCAATTACTCATAAGGAAGAATACCACATTAGCTTGCTGTTCCTTTACAGTGTGTCCGTTAAGTGTACTGGCATGGGACGTAAAACAATCACAATGTGTACGATTTAAACCCATAATGGCAATGCTAAACATGGCATGGATGATTTATATGTCGTTGACATTTGTATCTTACAATGGTAGCAAGAGACTTATGGTCACTCAATTAAAATGTATTGATGAGTGCGTTTCTCTTATTGCTTCTCTTATTATTATCCCATATAGATTGACACGTGCAAGTTTCAGATATTCGGATGTTAAACGGCATTCAGTACAAGACAGCTCACAAACATCCGTTGAGCCTCTGATGCATATTTACGTTCACTCGTAATGGTATCTTAATCATATTAAACGCGGCGTATCTGTGTCATTACGGCAAACAAGAGCGGCTGTAAGAAACGACAAATAGTCAACACAACATTTCGCTCATACATATTTCTGATGAGAATTGTCGCCATTGTTTGGAATGGCCGTATATTTTCATCGCGTGCTAGCTGCTGGTGAATTGACATTAGCCTTGGTACATGTATGTATGTATGTTTACCCATAGCGTGTTTTGCAAAACAAACACGCAATTTCATATATAGTCAAGTTCAGCATTTAGTAATGAGGACGCCCACTAATCACTCTTTGGACGTTTTCATCAAACTTTATAGGGCATGCGTTAAATCCCTACTAGAATATACAATACAGGGGTGGTCATCATACCTTATTGCATAGCACCCTCCACTCAGCCTATCCGAGCTCGAGAAAAAGCTCGGTAATTTTTCCCATATCGCCTCGAGCTCACAACTAGCCGTGCGATAACTGCGACCGTGTCGCAATATTGCCTAGCTGCCTCAAGATGCGAAAAGGTCTCTCACATAGCACCACAGCTCTAACATTAGAATACTGTGGGGGTGCTTAATATCTAGCAGGCCCTTCAGGTGTTATAACGGGGTTTTCTCAAGAGTCATCTGCTTGCCAGCAGTTAATCTGGTTGCGTGTCGCTCATCGGGAAGTCACGGTATTATCCCATGTCCCTGGTTCCTCGTAACATCTGCGAAGCCAGACAACACCGCTGAGTTGTCCGGTCTAAGAGACGACAAACACGGCAAGGATCAAACACTGACAAAGCTGTTATGCTGAATTAGAAGCTTTGAAAGTGAATTCAAAAGTCACGAAAAACGCAACCAGGCATAAAATCAAACATTAAAAGAAACGCTATTCACTGAAATTGAATTTTGACTTGATCCAAATAACATATCGTTAGTTATCCTGCAATTATGATTGCTATTAATGCATATGATTCAGCATAACCTATACAACTACACAGACAACGTCAACGGAAAACGACTAGCAACAAGGATTATGGTGGTTTAATCAACCTTCTTGGACAGTTCTTTTCGGATGTAGTGGCGTTTTAATCTGACTCTCACCCCGCACAGGTCCATCATATTGTTTGCTTCGTTGTGAATAAGATACCGATTTGAAAAAAGAGATGAACCGATGTTGTCGGCCTTTCGGCCTCAAATGAGACACAAAATGAAAAGAGCCCAAGCCTTCTAGCAATCCAAATACAACTCTTGCGTAATTGCACAGCGATCATAAGGTGAAAGTCGCACTTGATTTTCACGCGTAGGTGCCATCGCGATAAGTATGTTATCACATGGTCACGCGGATGATATGGGGAAACGCACTCGGACGATCCCCATATCACCCACTTGACCATGCGAGTATTTACTCTTAAACGTGACATAGATATATTCGAAAGCGTACAAGGGCGTGCTACAAAGCTCTTATCGGTATATCTTAATTGTGTTACGAACAAAGAAAGCACTGAGTAGGGCTGACATCTCTTCAAACATGGCGTCTCTGTGGGGATCTCATACAGGTACACGAAATGTTTATTTAGAAAATATGGTGTTGATTTCCTTTTTCAGCTTCGCCGAGGTCACTCTTACAGCATGTCAAAACCTATGGCTACGACGGAATTAAAAAAAATAGATTTCCCCATCGGGTTGTGACCTCATGGTATAGTTTACCCGCCAAGATAGTTTCAGGCTGTTCTCGGATCTCTTTTAAAAGCCAACTTGATTTACAATGTAAGGACAATGGTATTATGCATTGTTTTTACCCGATTGTCTTGGTAGTCAGGGCAAATATGAACCAACACGATCCAACAAAGAGAGACTATATCTGCAGGTCTTACAAGATATCAAGGATCCTGCAGTATTTTTTGTCTCACGATAACATTGGATGTATTTGGTAAAAGTAGGGTTCTCTTTAACCTATAACAATGAAAAGTGTTGCAGCTAGGGTACACATAATTCCCGAACGACATAAGCCCCTTATACATACAATGTGCTATGCAGTATATGTTTTCGTATATCAAAGATATATTATCCAATAATGAGCCACACTTGTTATGGAGGGTTGAGCCTCCACCTATAGAGAAGATTAACGATGAACAGACGGAGAACATAAATTCAATGTCCTTAAAACGTTTCTTTCCCGTTTGGTCCCACTGTTATCACTGATTTACAGCTATAAATTAGTCAACATGATGCATGTTAAATGCGTAACCTTAACTGATACATTACAGTGACTTTGAGAACACACAGTTGGTAGATGCGGCGCAGACAAACTGTGATTGACTATTGCCTTCAATTATTGTAGTTTAGTTGCAAATTCGTTTGAATACATGCATGGTTTGTTGCCAAACAAAGCCCTAACTCAGTATTATTGTAGACCCTTAAAATACAAATCATCATCTGACATATAATGACCATGTCCGCTGTCCCTAATAGTACACCCTCGATCTCGTACACACTTGGTGACCATGGCTGAACTTGCAATTAAGAAATAAGTGCTCATTTTGATAATTAATCATATACAATTTAACCACGTACTACCGACCAAGTGCAAGCTTAGCAATGAATTTAAGTTCAACAGCAATCTATGCGTCTTTTCACTGGCATTAACCCGAACCCATAAGAGCCAATTGAGACATTAACATGTAGGGTATTTACTGACTAAAACCCACTACACTTCAGCAATAATGCATCGTATTTATGAGTTGTGCATTACCAACACCTGGTACTTTCAAGTCTCCTGGTGACATTTAAGAATCAAAAATCAGAGTTTATGTCAGCTGTGCTTATCAAATCTGATAAAAGCCAAGCCTCCAGGCGACATCTCGGATTAGAAAATTCGGTTTTGATAATCAAAGGATTGGGTGGATAATGCATGTGCTTAAGAGCGGGTGATTACGTTAACGTATCAAGAGGGAAAGAGGTCAACGAGGTACGCTATAAGTCATCCATTTCGTTGCTGGTCGGACTACAAATGTCACACTTGACGATATTTATGACAGTATAGTTTTGCTGCCGTTGTCCATGCGCTCTAGCTAGGATGATTACACCTTAACATCCCGATTATGCAGAGTACATCGACCAAGACTGCGGTACCAAACGAATTGCAAAAGTGGTCAATTGCCAATAAGTGAAATACATTTTCAGGAATGGTTATTTAACTTCCTGCATAAGTGTGTGAATCACACGTCTAAGCCAAAGATATGACCTAATAACTCACAATAAGCCACTCCCAAAATTGAATTATACCTGGCTTCATTGCTTAGCCATATAAGTAACAGTGTTCTGTACGATTAGTTTTTATTACTATTTCGTTATTAATCACGTTGTTTGCACAGAAAGCTCAGAACATACATAACATGACCTTCTGTTCCAAGGCGTAATTACACCACTACACGTGGCTTACACGAACCCTGTTTGAAAAGAAGAAAAATTGGCTTGCCATGCTGTATGAAAGCAGGGTAGTATCTAGAATGAGTGGTACAAGCAAGTAGCTCTTCTCAAAGCACACTTCAAATCGAATTGTTACAATTCGAACCGCAATGTGGATATTACAGGTGCTTAAGGACGAGTGATTATTTGGTCGTATCAAGAGGGGTGTGGGTGAACCAAGTAATGCATTAGTCAGCCATTTCATTGCTGGTTGGACTACAAATGCTTAAGTGCGAATGCACTCAAGATAGGTAATTATTTATTTAGCAATCCTTTCAGCAGAGAGAATCAACCAAGATGACAGCACCGTTCGATTTGCAGACTGATCAGTTAGCAATACAATATTTGCACCTGCTGACCTTGTTTGCACTATTGACTTTGTTGACAAAATGATATACATTGGAATTAAGTGTAGACTACTGTCCCCTGTACATCACGATGGATGGCATTAGAACGATGACATGGGCAATATTTCAAGCGAGGCTGTTAAGTGGCCCATAAGAGTTGATTTCGGCAAAAGTTATTTCAGTCAATCGAGGAAATGTCAGACAAAAGGTACTCAAGGTGTTGCAATTCCCTGAGTCCTGTGGGGTGTAACTCATTAATGTCATACCACTAAGTCATCACGCTTATCTGCAAGCTGACATAGTCAGCTAACAGGTAAGAATCATCTCTACTGATTGACAATTGTAAACGGGTTACTACCTGACTATAATGAAGTTTGTAATTCAAGAAACGGGTGTGTAGATTATCCATTAACAGACAACTTATCTACAGACTTTACAGACTTGTGATATATCTAATGGCCATTGCAGAAAAGAGCACAGAACCGGTTTTGTTTATGTATAGCACGTTATCAGCAGAAATTCGTACAGCAGCATACAACACCCAAAACGTGCAAGTATCTCGAATCGAGACGCTAACAACAATTCACTTGATTGTAAGACTCTATTTGTACCGCTGTCACCAACTGTGTTACATCTTTCTCTTATCATTCATTGGAATGCTTTATTAACCTTGTTAGCACCCCTCTAGACGCATTATACATTAGGACCTTCCCCCAAAACATCAAGCCAGATTTGGGGGGGGGGGGTGGGTAGGGGTTTGCATATACGAACTCTTTTAGTGCTTATGGCGTCCATTTGACATCGACTCACATGATTCCCACCACAACCGGTTCCCCGAAGACGATCTCCCTGATCAATGTTTGCGTTGAACCCCCATGTGTAACGTACATTAGGCATGCATGGCAGGCAAGTGTGTATTTGCAAACCTTAATTTGTTTAGTGAAAAGTGTGACTTATGTATTGGCCAACCGAATTAATACATAATCATTGGGGAAAATATTGGACTTAATCATATACAATAGTTAGCGGTGGATACACACGTACACCTGGTATGAAACATTCTACCAGGTAATAATGGATGTTGATGAAAGAGATCATAATGGCTGTTTTGTTGACGACACCTTGCGTCAGTCATATCATAATGTACTGAGAAAGCAATGAAAATATGCATTCGCTGCTTATGAATATATTAACGGAAACCGTTATCAAGGTTATTCAGGGTTTATTTAATAATGAATAGCATAAGATTAACATTAATCGGAGTAAACAGTCACTTGTTACTTACTGAAACCAAATACAATGGAATTGCAGCTATCTTAGCGCATCCTCTAAGACCGCTTTTCTATAAATTGCATATTGTTTAGATTCCCTGAGATCTAAAAGAACTTCCAACTGACTGCAGTTGTGACAAACCATATAAATCACTTTGCAGAACACAGTAATGACACACCATATAAATCACTTGCAGAACACAGTAATGACAATGTTGACAAACATAATCCTTTATAAATTCAGGTGTGTGGTAAAGTGAAAGAGACTCGAAGCCATGCAACTTGCAACTTTTCTGTGAAAGGTACCTCGGCGAATACTTTCTCTTGGTATATATATTGGCGTTCACTGGAATGAAAATAACTCACGTTCAGTAAGAATTTTCTAAGGCTTCTAATCAATGGTTATAGCATTGCCCACTACACAGATACAACACTTTGATGTCACTCAATCGTTTGTCACTGTTGTCGACACAACATACTACTGGTTTATCTAACCTAGTCAATGAAATATCTGTCTTTTGTACATCATAAAAAAGCGAGGAAATAATTCGCGAGTATGGAAAAAGCTGTCCCAGCGCGCCAGGATATTAGTCCACCCACAAAAAGAAAACAATCGTTTCAAAGTTTGTCAGAGTGCTCACTATAGGGTTTCATGCGTTCATATCGCCAACTTCCAGAAATCTTAAACTACAAAAGGTCAATAATTCAGTAAAGGGACACGTATCAAGTCAGTATTCATATCATAACAACCAATCAGCACATGGTGCGATCATGGAGGCTAAAATTGCGGTCTGGTGCTATTGCAAGCCGACAATATACCATAATACGCTAGGTACCGTTCTCCCCTTCGTGACTCCGCTGATCAGTTGTCACGCGTGGTATGCTGCCCCTTCCCAATCCCCACCAAGAGCAGGAACTCGCAACCTTTTACCTAATCCGAAGAATCGGTTGAGGGATCGACCGCTTAGAATTAAACACCAACCAAGGATAATTACAACCAAAGGCGGTGATTTAAGCGTTTCAATTATGAAAGCCACTAACGGAAGTACTGTCAGGATGACGGATCCGGTCCAGCACGTTCCATCATCTCGATTTAAATATAGAGCGACGTTAATATCCCAAATTAATATATATACGCATTCTCAACTATGATAGTTACTAATTTTAATGAGTTAAGCGCTTCGTCAATAACTTGGCACTTTATCATCAAGTGATATTTAAGCAGACATTTTTTATTCAACAGATGTTAGAGAATCAAGAATAATCACCTTTTGTGAGCAATTGATAAAATCAAGACAAAATTATTCGCAAACAGATGATATATATATATATATATATATATATATATATATAGAGAGAGAGAGAGAGAGAGAGAGAGAGAGAGAGAGAGAGAGAGAGAGAGAGAGAGAGAGAGAGAGAGAGAGAGAGAGAGAGAGAGAGAGAGAGAGAGAGAGAGAGAGAGAGAGAGAGAGAGAGAGAGCTATCGATATTCCAATCATACAACAACTTCGGAATCGTTATCTAATCAATGGTTTCTGCTACATAAAAATATAGTGTTGGGACCAATTATCCTCATATAAAACACATATTCGGCGGAAATTGCTATCGTAACATGTAATTCCAATAATGTGCAAGTGTCCAGCGCGGAGATGCTACCATCTACCATGCTACCGCCAAGATTGATGTAAACCGTTATGTGAAGAGCAGCTTCTACTAGTGAGGGTATCATTACCAGTGCCTTTACCCTCAACGACGGAGAGCTCAGCCCGTGAAGCGATCTGATGGGCATGCAGCATTAATCGCGTAAAAGAGATGATTACATAACATGGTTTTCTTCTCCAAGACAGAATTATCACGCACATACCACTTACTCGTTTTGATGTTATTGCTCATTTAGCAATAAACTGTTGTAATTTATAAATCTTCTATGTGCGATTAATTTAAGGATGTATTGTATTGATATGCATATTTGATGAACATGAATCGCTCAGAAGTGGTGCCCCGGAAGTAGTTTGTGTGGTTCGTATTGCAACAAAGGGAATGGAAACCATTATCGGTTGACGATATTAAAAAACAAGCTGTATATCTGCATTAAAACGAACTTATAATTATATAGTTTTATTAATAACGTGGATTATTGCGTGTGCGCAATATAATTTACATATTGTACTAAGGCCTTAGGGGAGCTCTGTATGTGGGACGATGACAAGTTTCATTGCACTATATCAACATTAGATGAGACGGTTATTTCACTTGAATCAGCATTAACGTGTGGATAATCTTTGCACAACTCCACATAATGATACATAAAATGTCATAAGGTTGGTAATTACAATGTAGGGTATATAACCTGCCAAATGGCTTTAATAGATCACGTTTAACATCCCTAACCATGTGTCATTTATCACAGCAAATCAGTTTCAATGTTTTTTATATTGATATTTCATATAAATTTTACAATTTCTCATTGTGCATTAGAGTTCACTGTATGACCGCCCAACTTTGATGACAATATATCTACAAACCGTGCCTCTAGAGTATAGCATCAATTAGTACTTTTCCCACTCGCTTTCGGTTGTGCCTGTGTGGTTAAACAGGCACATCTCAATCCACCTACTCCATAGGCTTTCTCCACGATGTTTTACTGCATAAGCTGAATAGCTTCTAGATAGGGCGCGTCACTTAACTACTCGTTCCTTTTTCATGAGACTACCCACTTACTCATAAGGGGCAATATGTCATCGTCACATGACAACCAACGACAAGTCCGGTGGACCATAACATGTAACCATATGTTCCCATTTAATGCTGATAACTACGACAACTTCTACAGGGTAAACTCGATGTGAGCTAATACAAAAAAGAAATATCCACTTGACTAGCGTTAACATGCAGAGTTAGTATTTGCAGCAACACATTAATAATTCCCCCCCAACACCTTGAAACGTTTTCGCACGAGCATGAATCTTGCCTGTATTCTATCACATGGTGAAGAAGAAAAGGAAAATGGCAATATTTATTGTGTAACAACCAAAAGGTAACGAATATATATATATATATATATATATATATATATATATATATATATATATATATATATATATATATATATATATATATATATATATATATATATATATATATATATATATATATATATATATATATATATATATATATATATATATATATATATATATATATATCTTATGGCTTATATGAAGTCACGTATGTTATGCCGGACTAATTGAATTGGCATGTTAGTTACAAATGATATTTAAATCATTTGAAAATGAACATCTAGCATAATGCCATTAAACTAATACAATACGGACATATCAGCCTAAATATACATTCGATTTGTTAACGAGTTAGCGTTGGATCTCAATTACTCATAAGGAAGAATACCACATTAGCTTGCTGTTCCTTTACAGTGTGTCCGTTAAGTGTACTGGCATGGGACGTAAAACAATCACAATGTGTACGATTTAAACCCATAATGGCAATGCTAAACATGGCATGGATGATTTATATGTCGTTGACATTTGTATCTTACAATGGTAGCAAGAGACTTATGGTCACTCAATTAAAATGTATTGATGAGTGCGTTTCTCTTATTGCTTCTCTTATTATTATCCCATATAGATTGACACGTGCAAGTTTCAGATATTCGGATGTTAAACGGCATTCAGTACAAGACAGCTCACAAACATCCGTTGAGCCTCTGATGCATATTTACTACGTTCACTCGTAATGGTATCTTAATCATATTAAACGCGGCGTATCTGTGTCATTACGGCAAACAAGAGCGGCTGTAAGAAACGACAAATAGTCAACACAACATTTCGCTCATACATATTTCTGATGAGAATTGTCGCCATTGTTTGGAATGGCCGTATATTTTCATCGCGTGCTAGCTGCTGGTGAATTGACATTAGCCTTGGTACATGTATGTATGTATGTTTACCCATAGCGTGTTTTGCAAAACAAACACGCAATTTCATATATAGTCAAGTTCAGCATTTAGTAATGTAACAGCAAATAAAAGGCATATGTATAAATGGACGATGTGGCCAGCAAAGCGTTGTGACGTTCATTGAACGGGCAGAATATTGTCGTTTGAAGTTTCAGCGAGTATATCACACAGACGCATACAAGTAACATTAAGAGCAGGATGAATGCAGTGTGGTTTGAATCATATCATACTCAGGGTGTTCATTTGGTTATTTCGCAATACATTACCGTATCATAACCAGTTGGCAATGTAGACTCGATATGCGACAGCCACTAATGGCAGTGCCTGTTTTGGGTTTTGAAAATCAGCTGCAAAAGCAAAACACAGCTGACAATTTTACCAAACGGCAATTTCCTGGTTCTCGCATAAGCACGAAATCTAAGAGTACTTAGATTTGATAATGATGTTTAGTGCGAATCGAAGACATGTCATTCACTTTAAGCCACTGTTCGGATGCTGTTTATTCGTTGGCATCCGATCGAAGACCAACTATGATATCGCGAATCATTATTGAACTTTTTAATTTGTGTAAGAAAGTCGATGGACTAATGCTAATTCGCTTGCAGGTACCAAGTGGTGAAAAATAAGCGGCCATGACACTCAGTCTCACAATAACATATTGTGCTTAAGATTCTCAGACAGTAAAAATTTAATCGACATTTATAGTGATGGAGAACATGTTTGCAATAGTGTCATTAAGTTGCTTAAATAAAATTTGGATCTCCTTTGATGAATTTGCATTTGTTGTGTCCCGATCATTTGAATTGAATCAATTGCCAACGCACCTTGTTGCAATAACTAAGAATCCATTATTACTGAGTGGCTTCCCCATTTTTTACCAATAAAGTTTTCTTTATCTTTCGGCTCCTCAGCTCTGCGTTGTGTTCCTCACTCTCTGTAGATCTGACAGGATAGCGCACAACAGCGCTCACTTTGACAACTGCATCTTATACTAAAGTCACCCGCTCTTAGTATTTACATGCATGGATGTACGAAGGCTGGTGTCAATAAGCGAGATAGATAGCACACAGAGGAAAGGTCAATAGCCTTGCAAAACTTACCGACCATCACATATTGGGCTGAGAATTAAAGCGAAAAACATAGTGCTGAGTAAATATTGAAGTGCATTAAACCCAATGTTCGTCTCAGACGGACAACCATATTGCTTCTCAAACAATTATAAATCTACAGCTACCGAACCACCGAATGGCATCTAGTAAGAGAACTGTCGAGTCGACGTTGATAACGACCATATATATGATCATAAATGCGCATACACAATATATATATACAAATATATTTAAATGTATAAATATATATATATATATATACGCGTATATATATATGTATATATATTTATATATATATATATACGCGTATATATAAATATATATATATAAATATATATATATAATATATAAATATATATGTATATATATAAATTTATATATTATATATATATATTATATATCTTTATCTTTATATATATTTATATATATATGAGATATATATATATATATATATATATATATATATATATATATCTACATATATATATATATATATATATATATATATATATATATAATATATATATATATATATATATATATGCGTTTATGTATATAAATATAATTGGGAGGAATAGCGGGAGTACGTCATCGACAAGTTTGCATGACGATATTATGAAGATTTTGTGAGGATCTTATCTCGCGTATATGATAGCATTAGGTGCTTTTAAGCCCTCAAAACCCATTCACCTATCGTTGCAATCGTTGCAAATCTAAGTTAGTGGGAGTGTCGTGAATGTTACGTGCTATTTGACAGAAATTTCGAGATTATATGACGTTTTCGTTCTTGAAAAAACAGATTGAGCTACTTTTGGAATATTCAGCAGGTATTATGTAGTTTGATCTGCGAAGCACGCTTAGATTGGTGTGTCAAGGCATTCCTATGGGATGAAGTTTACCTTAGGGAATCTTGATATCATATCCTTCCAAACTTCTGCTTATTTTGCAGCTACTTTAAAACAATGACAGCAATTTCCGTCGCTAAGGCTATTATCGTTAAAACAAGCATGATCCTAAGAGCCAAGATAATTCAACTTCGAAAGGTTCTATTGGGTCTTGACGGCTTGTGATACATTTACAGAGAAGTCAGTAGTGTAAGAATAAAAAGACAGGATAGTGCAAACCGATTACAGATAGAGTAAATATTAGTTCAAAGGACTCTGCTTTTGTAACTTGTTATCGCCGCTTCCAAACTACGCAAAGAAAGCCCACCGAGGGATTTGAGAACAAGGCGTCCTGTTAAATTTCATCATCATCATCATCATCATCATCATCATCATCATCATCATCATCATCATCATCATCATCATCATCATCATCATCATCATCATCATCTTCGTCGTCGTCGTCGTCGTTGTCGTCATCATCATCAACACATCATCATCATCAGCGTCATCATGATTAAAACATCTTTCGGGTTAAAATATCTGACATGTTAATCATGACTGTTATACTGATGTTCTGAAATACTCTTGTAAAAATGCTGCTGATGAAAATGATGATGATAAAAATGATAATTATTTATATATATCATGATGGCCATATTAATCATAGTAGGTAATCGTGGTGATGTGCTATCAAAATATATTGCGGAATACCCTACCCTATCGGGCTGTGGAATTTTGAGAATACATAATCAAAGAAAAGCATGGCTGACATTTAAATATCTATATAATGGTTCAATATCCCATATGATTTAAAGGCCACGTTCGCTGTTAAATCATACAATCTACTTCAGTTAGGATTTCTACATCTGTTGATTTAGCTTTTATAGGGTTCACATTGGTTGTCTTTTAACCTTGACTATCAATTAAGATTTGTGAAGAATAGTATTTCTAATTAAGTTCCTCGTTCGATGCATTAATATCTTAAAGTGATATTCGATGCAACTGCCTGCGAAAGCTTCTGTACTGGTGATGCAAAGCTTGAATTGGATCTTCTTGTTATTGTCCTAGTAACGTGAAACTGCGGATATATATTTATTAAACAAATCATATCCAATCCGCTTTGCGATCATTTTTGCATTCGCAAGGGCAATCTATATTTGCATTCATGATGATCGATACCTTGCGTTTACATTTTAGCATTCTTGATACCCATTATTATGGTTACAAGTTGTGCTATTTAGAGATGAGTTCCTGCTGTATTGCCATCGCTGGCAAATCACTAATCACCCAGCTGTGCCATACGTGCCTGCCGTCTAAAATGTCAGAATTGGCTCATGAAGCAAAACAGGCAAAAACTTTTCACACACCAAACGTTTCGTTGTAATAAACCATGTCAGTCGTAACTATCGAACACTATGAAGTTTACTTATGATGTCATAGTACGTGTAGCTCAATGCTACAGAAAGACAGTGCATAACCATTCTTATCAAAAAAACATCAGCTGATGATCTTACATCCTTGCTATTTCTGCCACTAGACAATGTAGTCAGTTGAACAAACATTTGGACGAATTTATGTCCTAGAATATGACAACATTCATATTCGTAATGACACGCTGTGGAATTTATGTATATGAGTGTCATATTTAGTTGCTCGTAAACTGTATGCTTGATGCCTTCATCATCGCCAAATACGGCTTTTAATTCAATATTGATGACTTATGTGACTATCCTTAATCAAGATTGTCCAACGGCACGACAAAAGTCAGTTGGAGACGTATACAATAAGTATCAAAAATCGAATAACAAATCAAGCTCCCATGTTCTAAGGAAACGAATGGCTGAAAATAAGTAGCGGATCAGAATATGGATGCTGAAGCTTGCCACGGTAACTAGTAGTGAATAATGTAACCAAGACATCTCTGGTCGACGCTAAAAATAAATGCACTGTGTATTAGCCTATGTGGGTCCTATTGTCAAGTGTACAAACAGGAATAGCGTAGCAACTGACTTCAGCGGTGTTTACATATCGAAAACCCTTTGTTAACATTTGGTGGCCGACCCAAATGGAAACTCAGGCTGTGGCAGTATAGCTTGCTGCACACAACTACACAAAGACACATTTGTAACAAGCATATAATAGATCTTCTGCAACAGATGTTAAATGCTTGTGTGTGCATTCAAAGTGTATATTAAGCTTGTCGACCAAGTAAATATCAAGCAATAAAAAAGATTTTGTTATTTTAAGATTTGTAAACAGTCTGATGAGAGCAGCAATTTGAATTAAGAAATCGCCACCTGATGCTCTCTCTTTATGTGAAATACTGTGCTGCTTATTGACTTTCAGCATCATTCAGAGGTACTATTGTTGTATTATTCATGCCTTTGCATGCTGATTTGCTTTATTGTTGCTCAAATGTGTGAATTGAAATAATTAAGAGATAGAGTTGCACTTTGTGATGCCGATGTACGCTTGATATGTGGTGTGTTATTGTTCTGTGGTCATGAAGTGATGTAGCAATCCCGCCGCAGGAGATTTGCGCGCCGAGGTTCTTGATAGACGTGCTAATGCAAATACTTTGTACATAATTTCGGTACGAACATGTAACAATATTCTACAAATCACGTACCTTGTTCTCTGCATATATAGAGGTATATGTCCTTGGATACATATATATTGAACGAATTGAATTGGACCACCTAATAACATTCAATTACCTTGCTCTCAGTCAACTTTGATTACGACCTCATGGGATGATGGCGTCTTGCTCCAGACACAATATCATCAAGCTTGAAGAACACAAATGTTGATTACCGGACAAACATGATAACTATAGGATAGGCCTTGTATTCACAACGGACAGAGTCATCATCATCATCATCATCATCATCATCATCGTCGTCGTCGTCATCTTCGTCGTAGTAGTCATCATCATCATCATCCTCATCATCATTATCATCATCTTCGTCTTCGTCGTCGTCATCATCATCATTGTTATCACTATTATCACTATCGCAAGCATAACCTTCATCATGATCAATACATTTATCATGAAAGAAATAATGATGATGCAAATAAGTTGTTATTTATTGTTGCGTAACGGGCATTGACAGCTCTATATAGTGGTTTAATAACACTTGTAACATTTAAATCACATGATTCACTTCCGACGTGTGTCTGTGAATGTGCGGACAATTAGTAACGCTTATGTACAAATCTGTTACGGTTCTACAAGTAAGCATTACTATCAAATTAGAATATTGATTGTCCTTGATCTATTACTGCACAAAATACATCGAATGTGATTTGTGAAGACGTGCTTTTCTAATTAAGTTCCTAGTGCTGTATTGTCTATAAAGATAACACGATGCCTTCAAATTCTATGGTGATTGTCGATGCAACTGCCCGAAAAACTTCGTTACAGGTGACGCAAAACTTGAATTGGATCGTCTTGCAACTGTCCCAGTAACGTACAACTGTGGATATATACTTGTTCTGCTAATCATATCCAATCAGCTTTGCATCATTTTAATAGATACCTAGCGCTTGCACTTAGATTAGCAGTTACTTCCTCGTCTTGAGTACCCATTGCTGAATACTTCAGAAAGACAGTACAATATAATGCTTTTAAAAAGATGATCTGCTGGCGATTTTACAATCTTGCTATTCCTCATACTGGGCAATGTTTAATAGAACTGAACCAATCGTTTCATCATTTGACTGTTGCAAAAAAGGAAATGTTTAATAAACAGGTGCATGTGCGCGATAACGTTTCACAGCTGTTGCACCAAGACGGGTAACAATTATTTCTGGGTGTAGTCGCGTGCAGCACGCTAGACTGTCAGTGTTACATTCTTATGGAAACAATGGACTGTATCCACATGAATAATGTCCATTTTAGCTGAATTCAGTTGCTTGTAGAGCTTCATTTGTAACCTTGACGGTATGGCCTATAGATGTAAATTAGTATCGTCCTGCAAAATACATTAATACAGCGCACGAAAAATAAATTTACCAAATGTTATTGACAAAGCACGCATGTTACCATGCTTAATTGTTGCTCCAAAGACTGAAAGTTTATTTACTTGCACATCCATAATTATCAATTAAAAGATAGGAGAAAATTAAAAATGAATCTGCAGTTGTCATGACCGACTACAGTTAGCATTGACATTGAATAAGTCAATTTTTCATTTAGGGGTTGATCCGAAGCTTATGTATGTAAGACATTAGTCGGGCTCTCAATGATGCAATGGAATCATTGATTGCTTGCTGTTGACAACGAATGCCATTTTGCATATCCCAGCCCCCTCTAGCATTTATATGTGCACACAAAACTACTTGCGCACAAGTTTGATTGCACATTTAATCATTGTAAAACTTCTATTCTTTAAATTCAAACTTTTTAAGAAATCAGCTTTGAAACTAAATTTGCTATTTTGATATGTACATTATTAACATCTACCTTTTGTAAGTCCAGTCTGCGTTGTAACATGCAAATTATTGACCTATTCCTTCTAATATACCAATACCACGTGTAATATTTATATAAATAGTGGTCGGACAGCATGTATGTCTAAAGAGAGTAGCTTCGATCTTCTGAGGATTGTTTTGCCAGCTTTAATTGATTGAATTTGCAGGGACATTTGCATATCTAATGAGGAACACATGAGAGGCGAGCTTGGTATTTAAGCTTCATCGGTACATTACGCATTTGAGAGGCCCACATCAACCATCAATATTCGATTAAACAGTACTGAGATAAATAACTCAGGTGAATGCATGGAGACATGTGGTCATTTATATGCGATATATTTGTAGTAACAAACTCAATATCGACAATTTTGTTTTACCGAAAAAGGCTTCCTCTGTCCATTGCATCATTGACGCCTCAGAATTCGACAGGTTATAGCAGCGGCCAAACATAGATTGACCAAATATGAGTATTGATATTGATTGATAGACGTTTGATTCGCTTGTGTATTGGTCATGCAGAAAGGCAAAGCAGCAGTTACACGAGGGTGAAAAGAGAATTAACCTGTACATGTTATTTACCTTTAGTCTGGGCTGCACACCGCAGCAAATAACATACTTCAATGAATACATACTTCGAGGACTACATTTCATCTCAATACACTTCGATACTGTGCTGTTCCCTTATCGCATGGGCAGATAATGGATCATTGTTGACAGAAGCGTTTTGGGCAGTGCACTATATGTCAAGGTAGATCTCTCCGTCATATCTGATCTTATTTACCCTACCTATTCATCAGACTAGTATATAACTAATGACGCTACTCCGTTCATCTTAGATTAAATGTTTATCTTAAATCTGCCTTCCTGTTTATATACTACTCAGATCTTATGAGCGAAATATATGTCCCTTAATGACTGTATTGTGTAGTTTGAATGCGGTGTATGGTTTGATCACGCCTCCGCTTTATTACACAGCCTTTGCCACTTCACATGTATATCATCCGTTTTTGCACTCTAGCAAACCTTACACCTAAAGTGAAGACAACTCCAATTAGTGTGATTAATGCATTTTGTCATTGGCTCTTTTTCATATGTTAACTACAGGCTTATTTGAACAGAATATTATCAACCCTAAAAGAACAGTAGTCTGATCCACCAACATACATTGCAAATATACTTCCTTGGGTAAAAAAGAGCCATAAAATAATATGGTACTTAAGTTACGAAATGTGACCATCCCAATGCATACAGTACATTTACTTATCGCATTCATTAGGATGGGTGATTTGATTATGAATGGGTAAATTATGGTAAATGTTGATTAATTAACTTAGGAATTCACTTTGCAACTCCATTGTATCTTTCACGTAAAATTCTAAATCACAGCCAAACAGCCGAATGGGTAAACCTATCAAATTAATCAATCGATAGCCCCATTTCGTCTCATTTTAAAAGCCATGCACGAGTACGTTCAGTAAAAGAGTAAAACACCCCTTTTCCGCTTTGTTACTGGCATTCGATATATCATCCAATCAATCAGATCATCCGGCACTTCATAAGTTCCTCGTCTGTTTCTAATGTAGTCTCTTATGTGCACCTGGTGGCCCCAAGTTATTTTGAAACGCTCACATGTAGATGGCCTTTGGATCGCTGCAAATTCATGGTTACATTAATATAATAAGAACTCGAATACTTGCTCTTCCGACGGAAGAAAACAACTATGTTGATCAAATTTGTTCTCCTGTTATTGATCCGCAAAACGGTTTCATTAATATACACCGAAATCCATCTGATTAATGGCATATATATCAGAAGTCCAAGTTGCTCTTTGGCAAGATTGTCTGTTGCAGCTTACTACATTTTCTAGATTGAATCACATATGTCTCTTCAAACTTCTACTGCTTAAATATTACAAATTCTTGAATACAGCAATCCTTATTTGTGTTGAGCATAGTAAACTAGGGGATAAGTATCTAGTGCAAAATTAAACTGCTCATACAAATACATTGCCAATATTGCTAAGTATTCAATACAATTGTAAGAGCTAATGCAGCCATCAAAAGTGTATCTATTTAATGATAATTAGGTATGTATACATTCATGTTTCGCGTCGTCAACAAGTCGCAAATGAATTCCAATAATAGTCCCAGCACTTAACCGCACCAACCCCTCTCCTAATCTCACCCGACCGACCCCTAACGTACACAATGTAAAGCTTGCTGTTCATTGAATAACACAGCTGAAGGCGCACTTCTCATTTAAAATCTGGCTGTTTTAGAAAAAAAACTGCACATTCTTTCTAAAATATCACATCGCCGATACTCTGATCTAGTATATAAGAATTATCCCGTAAACTGGTTAATAACATGTTGACCTTCGACGCGCGAATCGGTTTTACTCACGTGCTACGTTAATGAAGTTGGTTGCGTGCGCCAATGCAGACACGCGAAATGGCAGAGGCAAAGTGTGATTAGTGAGTCACCTGCGGTCGCAATACAATGAGATTACCTAGCCGTGGACCGGTTTGGACGATATTATTCAAACTAAAAATTGCCTTCCGTATTAGACGTGAAAGGGTTGTGCATTACAAGATTATCGAGACTGTAATGTACTTCATCAGAAAGACTTATTTAGGAGCACCCAAAGTGACAAAACTGAGCAGTAAAAGTTATGACTAGTTATGTGCCACAAGAGAAGATATAGTAGATATTATGTGGATGGTATGCTAAGATCCGGGGAAAATGCACCTCGCCAACAACCATCATCAGCATAACAATCATGCTGATACTGTCGCTGCTGATTATGATGCTGGTGATCTATTGATATTGTCGCTGCTGCTGATGATGGTGCTGAGGATGATGTTAACGATGATGATGATGATGATGATGATGATGATGATGATGATGATGATGATGATGATGATGATGATCAAACAAATGATTGATATGCAAAGTTCTCCTTCTTGTTTGTGTTTTGTATGTGATATCAAGTTCTTAGCTGGTTATATCAATTGTAGAGCTCTCATATTTGAAAGACATGCCTAGTTCTTAATCAGTCCAGTGATTTTAAATCCCAAAACGAAAATGTAGGATGATGCCATAAACCCAGTAATCAGCAGAGTCTAATGGTATCTCAGCCTACAACTGTCTGCTTGCTTATATCATGACTGGCTCTGGAGGATACTGTCAAATGACATCGTGCAGTTTTCAGAATGGTTAACTCGTAAAAGGTTTTATTGTACCGGTTACAAATCACGCAAAAATCTGGAATTGTTTATTGTGGGTATGTTAGCATGGTGACATTAATATGCAGTTGCCATAACATTTCAAAGAGAATTAGCATTGCAGAAAAGGTTTGTTACTACGGAAGCTCATGAAAATATGAAACGCGTTTATAGTCTTGCGAATGCACGTCCTACACAAATCCTTCCCTAACTTAAACTTGCCGACACAATGTAAATAGCTAAGAGCAAGCAAATTAGCTATGGAACAAAGATGATAAATATAAAACGTTACTAGGCGCAGTAAGATAAGCGATACATTTACCCACCATTGGGTAAACGACCAATTCTACAAGAAGTTTGACTATTCATTCTAGGACGTTAATAGTTGGAAATCATTAATGCAAACTTAAATGGTATAATGGCATGGAGACTAAGCTGATCAATATTGCCAGGACAGTATCCAATACTGAAGGTCACACACAGCTGATATCTGTTCAGACGAAAGGTGATTAGTATCACCATATTATTCAGTAAGGTTTGACATGGCTCCCTTGCTATTCGACGAACTCCTTCATTCATCCCCCTTATATAAGCAAGGTGATATATATATATATATATATATATATATATATATATATATATATATATATATATATATATATAAGTATATATATATATTTATATATATGCATATATATATACATATGTATATATATATATGAATAGATAAATATATATGTATCTATATATATATATAATATATATCATATTTAAAAAAAAAAAACAACATATATATATACGTATACATGTATATTTATGTTTTATATATGCATATATATATATATGTATATATGCATATATAAATATATACATATATACATATATATGTATATATACATATATCTATATATATATATATATATACATAAATATAAATATATATATATAAATATATATATATACATATATATATATTTATATATTTTATATGTATATAATATATATATATGTATATATATACATATATATATATATATATATATATTATATATATATATATTTTAATTTTAATGATTAGATAATTGATTTATCTAATGATTAAAACCTATGTATTTGGGCTTCCAAGCGCAAGACGGAAATATGTGGTAAGATAAGTGTGCAACAATATGTGATGCATGTCACCCTCTGTTCAATAGGAGTACTTCTTTATTGAATGACACTGACTGTGCGAAAAATTCCCGAGGCGGCTGCCCACCATTACCATTCGTAAAAAGGGAGCACATTTGAGAACATTATAGTTGCATTAGCAAGTTTGTGTATTCCAAAAGCCTCCTGTGCTTGTGTTATATTACTTCATAATCATCTCCGCAGGTTGCAGTACTATTCAGTTGTGTGCATTATCTGGTCGAGGCAGTCTAGCGTGCTGCACGCTTCTACACGGGGTAATAATTGTTATAAGTCTATAATGAGTTTTTCTGCATCAGCTGCAAAATGCCATTGAATGCAGGCAATTGATTGTTACACTAAGCTTTTTCTTCTTGCAACTGTCACACAATGAAACTGATTGAGCCATAGTAACAATAACGAGCAGTGAGTGCAGCAATTCAAATACAAACCAGCTGATGATCTCTTGTTAAGAATTATACAGCGCTGACCTCCTGCAGCGTATCGCAGGAGTTACTATACACCCATGCGTAAACGTAATAATGTTCGATTGTTATTACTGAACCTTCAATGTAGGAATGGTCGTTTTCTCATATGTTATGTTGATAGGTTTTGCATCAGGCGTCAATTGAGACATGTCAGGCAGCAGGCACTAATGTCCTAGTGTGGCGATAAGTGACTCACTGGAGCTCACAAAACAGCCCATAGTTTCAATAGAGAGTGTTTACAAAGTAAGCGAACATATTTTTGTTTGCAAAAGTAATGAACCCATTAAGATAAAAAATAATAAAGGGAAAATTCACAGCGTCATGCGAAAAATTAAAAAGAATAGCTAAGTGTTTATGATTAGCATAAGATGAACTGCTCTGCAACTTCCGAATATTGACGACAAAGCAAATTTTTTTTTTCGATTAAGAAGTTCTGAATGGCCAGAATAGCATATAGCACAGATACCTGCATCGGAACATCAAGAAAAATTGCACCAAGGATTGCAAATTGGCTCACTGTGACAAGGTAGCAAACCTCCACACCACTACATTACTAAAGTGCTCTAGATAGGATACTGGCAAATCTTCGCGACATGCCGGGATCACTTGAGAGGCGTGGCATGAGAAATAAATTACTCAATTTCCATTTTTTTTTTAAATGTACACTACCTGTATGTAGTACAGACCTTTCCTGCCCGATCGTAATTAGTCCATTGGCAGCATTGTAACTGGGTACAATGATTGGAGAAGCGGTATATACGCCCTGATTACAAACATGAGACGGACTGCTTAATGTATAAGATCGTTACTTAACATCACATTTCTCGCTTCAAATTTCTTCAGTGATCAAGACCTAGTTCTACGCCTAATATTTATATGTTAAAATGTTAGACACAGCCATGAAGTCTTTAGCATGGCTGAGCTGTTTTTAATTGACCACTAACAAAAATGAAAACTACTTCATTTGTGATGTTTCCAGCACCGCAACATCAAAATAGTAAATGCTCAGCACCTTCAAGTCAGCTCTCACACTATATCGAGCGAGATGTCTGATTGTCAAATATGGCTACTTTGTTATGAAGTAAATCACCGGGAGTAAGTAATTATCATTTGGCAAGATGCTATCAAAAACGATTACCCATCGTGTCGTAACATTGATTGTTTGACCACGGCTCGCATCAGCATGGTAAATAATCGCTTGGTTGCATTACCTCGTGTAATGGCTGATTACGAACCTTAGGTGACCATTTATTCAGAAAGACTGCGCTACATACGTTTCGATTGATACAAACCATAACATACACACGACCACAAAATACGTTAAGGCATGTCTAACAATGTAAAGGGTAATTCATCACTTCCAAGGCCGACAGTGGCATTAACGAGGCACTTTCCAAAGTCCGCCTGGACCATCGATCAGTCGGCGGCATTCGTCACCGTTGATAACAAGTGTACTGGCTGGAAGCACGGATCGGTGCGAGCGAATAAGCATTGATGGGGATTCACACTTGCTTGGGGGCATTGATATATCTTATATATCCTTTGAATTATTTATAGTTAGCCCGAATAGTAAAATATGCGTAATGCAATGGCACCTTTGCCGGCATTCTCTCGATATAATAGCACACGTTAAGAATGTATAACTTGATGATTGCGACGTTGATGCAAATGATGCGAGTGAATATGCATTGATGCACTATCAAGCTACAGCCCACACAGGCGGTATTGATATCACACGATTTAACGCTCAGTAAGATAGTAGTGTAAGTATATTTATGTATATATATATAAATGTATATATATATATATATATATATATATATATATAAATATATATGTATATATAAATATATATATAGATATATATATAGATATATGTATATATATATAAATATATCTATAATATATATATATATGTATATATATATAAATATATCTATAAATGTATATATGTATATGTTTAAATATATATATAAATATATATATAAATATATATATATATATGATAATGATGATAGAGATGATTATAAAGATGATGATAATAAAGTTGATTATGGTGATGTTGATGATGATGCTGATGACGATGAAATACATGGAGAGTGCATCGACTTCTTTCAATTCCCCGAAAGGCTACCGGTTGGTTTGTAATTCGGAAGCAGCAACAACTTAAGCAAATTAAAGCTTTGAATTAATATATATTCTATCAGTAGCCTGTTTGCACTGAGATCGCGGCATCCTTTGAGTGCACTTTTCTCTTTATTGATGCATTACCAGCGGTCTAGACTCAATAAAACCTTTCAGGGTTTACCACCCTGCCACTGACGGTCGAGCTGGTAATGGCGAAACACTACTTCACAAAAGTTAATTGTTGCCACTATTTCGTCGTTAGTATCGAAGCAGCTAATACAATAACTATTAAGCAGGATATAATTCCTAATGTTTATTCTTCCACATGGCTGTCTTGAAGCTTAGTCCTACTACTAGGCACCGCTACTTTAAGAATTATATGGAAATTCAATCCCTTGATATGAACGACTACAGATTGGAGTCTCGTAAATTCCAAAACATAACTCCGCTAACGAAAATCCGCTAAATACTATAATATACGCTATAATATTACAAATATTGCGGCTCTCACATATGCGTATATTACACTACGACTGCACCAAATCCGTCTCACTAGACAGTGGAATGGTAATAGATTCCAGCATTCCAAATAGACGGCTATGGACCGGCTGCTCTTTTTTGTAAAACTCTACCAACAATTTTGCTATATAACAGTGTTTCTTCTGAATATCATCAAAATGAGGTTGCAGTCTTTCAACTAAAGCTTAAAGTAGTCATAATATTGTTAATTGCAATCGCCATGTACAATGATTCTTGTGATCGCCCACACTCGGCTCACTGAGCGTGCTGAATACCAAAGAGCCCTATATACATCGATGGAAGTCACGATTTTGCTACTTCAGCGTTTCCTAATTAATTGAACATTAGGTGATGTTACATGCTACCACACCGAAGTGTCTCTGTTCACCTGTACCGATTACATATTTAAAGAATATAGTGTGTCATAGTGACACATAATGGGTGTGACACCTATGTGCTGTCAGCCAAGTAAAGTATTACAAAGTCGATCACTATGTTTGAAACGATAGATATTTCATTTTAATTAACCTGGATTATTTTAGCCTTAGTAGGTGCCCGTCGGTATTATTCATCATGAAAGCATCCGTATCTATCCATTTCAAGGAAATAAGCATTGACTGTTCCGGCTTTGCAAACCTATTTTGTGTCAAACGAAAATCTTTCACAACACAAAATCATAAAATGACGTGAAGCTGAAGGAAGAAAATCATGTAGATACAGAACCTTAAAAGGTGCAGGTACTTACCTGGCTGACTTTCATCTCATTCTGATTTGCGACAATATTCTCATGTGCTCAAGTTTCTTGTCTTGCGGTATGCGAAGCATTTATTTGCATTCTGCAAACTAATGAAATTAAATATCGATAAAATGATGGCAAATATTTCCATTGATAAATTGTTACCAGTTAATGTCAATGTTGGTAACCGGATCAACATGAATTTGGGAGTATTGCCCTGTTATTCATTATTGGCAGAGGTAGATGCTATACAACTATGCGCATGTCTATGCAGATGTACGTTTTGCGGTCTAGAACTGATATTAAGTTTTGCCAGCCTCAATACACCACCAAGTAGTGTTACTTAGTCGCCGGTTTATTGATGATCAAAGGCATTAACCGTTCACGTAATTCGCGTACCCATGTACCCCTACTTCCACATCACAAATGCATTTTTTCTTTGCGAGAGTGAAAGAAACGTGCAATTGCTTTATGGGTTTACTGGTTGACTGAAGCAGCTACAGTATTTCTTCAATATTGTGCCAGTAAGCGTCTATTGGATTGTTAAATAAAAGCGGCTGAATGTAATAGACTGCCTACAACCCTCTGCTGCCATTCAACTGTTGCTTATATTTGATACTTCAACGCTGAAAGAAATCACATGCACCATACATATCCTCTGAGGTTGGTTCTGAAAAACTCCAAGGCCATTTCGAGACACAAAATGTATTGCAAGCCGTTGTAAAGCTGAGTGGCCTATGTCATAAACTCAACTTTTAACAAATTGTTCTTGGGTTTGAATATAAACCAATCCTTTGTGCTCCAATGTGCTGCACACGTATAGAGCATATAAAACAAGGATAGAGATAAAATATGCCAAGCTAATTCGATGCAACAGTTTGTCTAGTTTACATTCTCGGGATTTGTACAAAACACTTTATTCATGCACTGAGATTCGAATCTGCTTGTTAGCAATATAGTTGTCACTTTTACAAACAAGCCTTTTATTCTTCCGAGACATGTAATTCTCGTTACTCATTGAAGTGATGCACTCATGCATTTCTCCTCGGCGATTAGAGGCATCTTGGAAAAACTGGATTTTATAACCATAATCATATTGCGGACTGTTTGGTAGGCCCATTAATTTAAGCTGCTAGTGAATTGACGTAAGACTTCCTTCATCTTTACAAATGCAACACCAGAGCTATTTTTTTGCTTGAATGACGCGTACTAGCTGTGGGCAGCATCCAATAGCATAAATAACTTGGTACAGAGTTTACGCTTGGCGACAGTAACAAATCTTGCATCAAACACTGAGCTCCATGACTCATCAAACAGTCTTGAATGATTTATTAGTACTTGTGCTAGCATGGCGACATTGCCTGTCCTGATCCCATTGATGTGTCGCTGTGTCAAACTGTAGTGAGGCGTTAAGCATTCTGAAGAATTGTTTGTGCGTGAGAGGTGAATTGGTTGCGCAGTGGATCTACGGGTCAAAGACGCAAGTACTCTTGTCGTCGTTCCTTCTGGCTTCTATGCTGCCTCATGGTGATTTGTTTCTTCTCTTCTTAACCCCTCCCCGTACGGTAATAAATCACATGAATAAAATCACAATTATCACTAATCTACTCTTCTTCCCATCGCATTTGTATTGTAAGTGGTAAATAAGTGGTAACCAGAGCACGGAACTCGACTAAAAAAATCCTGAATGCGAGCATCTTATTCGACTTAATTGGGCAGTTATGTGACACCAACGACGTTAATCTGGACGGCTTGTGTAAAATAATATTTATTGTTTACAATAATCCTAACACACATGCACGTAACAGGTGTGAAAAGCGAAAGCACATACGCTACTCCTGCAATACACCAATAGTGGTAACGCAGTGCGCGTATAATCCTACTGCGAATTTGACTTTCATAGTCGTAAACAAGTAAAAACCACTGTTGAGAACTATCAATGTATATTGCATGACAAGACGACGGTATCAGCCCAACGTCACTTTTGAAGATACATGGATATATTACAAGCTTATTATCGCTATTGCATTTTTCAAAAACGCACAGCACATTTTGTTCCCCAACAGTCTTGTGGTTGCTTCATAATACGGAAGCAGCCGGAATCTTTTTAATTCATATTTATCACATCAGAAACGTGCTTGCACTGAGATTGCGATCTTCTTCTTTATTGCACTTCCGACTTTCCATATTTGGTATACGTTTCTAGCCGCCTGGACTCAATAAAAACCTTTCAAGATGATGCAAACAATTAGGAAACACAGCTTACCCGACGGAAATTGCTGTCACTATGTCGTCGTAAGTTTCTAAGTAGCTGCAATACAATCACCTTTGTAACAGGATATTCCTGCATATTACCCCGCCACCACGAAGCCCTGTCCGAGCGTGCCATTCTTAGTATCATGTTTCAAATTCCATCAATAATTTGATCCCTTTTACTGAGCATATAACAAATAGTAGTCTCGTTATTGCAGAAATTTAATCCTTGCAATGAACACCCTTCTAAATAATCCTAAATCCCTTGCTATTATATTACTAACATCGCATTTACGGCTCTCACATTTACATCACCAATCCTATGCCATCACACTAAAGAAAGATAGATAATTCTAGCATTTCTAATAAATTAGACCGTCCTTACCTTACATTTGCAAGCCGTTGTCTTGCGTAAATATGCATAACAGCCACTATGGTTAATAATCGCTTAATATATTAGCTTTTGCATTGTCATGAGAAAAATAAGAAAACACAAGGACAGGGGTGATTAAGTAAAGACTATAAAGACACAAACAATGATATTTTTCTCAAAGTAGCTCGAACTACGTAGTTCAGCGACCGAGGGCTTATCATATGTCATATCCACTTTATTTTGGCGAATGGCTCAGGCAAACGTTGTGGTCTTTTTCTGAATGAATGTTTGTTTTTAAGATTATAAAAAATATTTGTTGAATGAGGCAAAAACTTTTAGATTTGCCAAGCTGCCAATGATTTACAAACAGAGGAAATCGCTGGAAATAGTGATGCTAGATTACTAAGTTTTTGGTTTATATGAACCATTAATAACAAAACGTAGACTTGCATATCTACAAATACGCAGAGTATCGCATGATTCTATTTTTGTCGTTTGTAGACTAGGAGTAACGCAGGTGAGACTGTTGATCGCAATCACCAAACCATCGTCGCTATAGCCTTGTTATTACAATGGTGCGAGAATTCTCATGATCGCACCCTGCATCGTGCTGAATTTTTCCAATTGACATGATGGCGACTCGCATCGTAATACATATTTTGTTTGCTGACAATAACTTTTTATATATACAACCGTCCATAATGTGGGTGATATATATTTGCGCGCTGACAACCAAGGAATACATTGCCTAGACACTAAAAATATTTAAAGATTGTGTGTTTATAAACGTTTTTCATTAAAGTATTTATGGGAGCCCATTAGAATCCTTTATCATGCATGTTTCCGTGGACATTAATGGCATTATAGTTAATTGTTCTGACCATCCACACTTGTAGTGTCAAACAAAATGTTTGTACCGCTCCATCAGCGTACAATAAAGCTGAAAACATTCTAAATTTTGTAGACATGGCGTGTATGTCTTCTATCCTGTCATTTTCCCGCCATCAATTTTTTGGGTAAAGCGACCTTCGAGGTACTGCATGACAGAGAGAAACGCAACAGAAGGCATTAGATTGATGGGATAAAGAGGAGGGAGGGTGCATGGTCGATGATCCACGACGGTATGAAAGTGGGAACAGTGCTGGAAGGCAGGAGTAAGTAAATCATTTTGATATCATTTACAAACAATCTTTCATACAGTAATGAACTGCAACGGACATGGATGGTATTTTCATTAGTTTTGCACAAAGGCATGCTTACACTAGGCTTTGTTGTGAATGAAAATAATCGTTCAAGTTAGGTGATTACCCTTTCTTTTATAAAGTTTGTTCAAACTGTGGTGCGGGCGGCAAAGTTTACGGCGCTGTGCAATGATTACACGTTTATAGCGACGATGGCCTAATGATAAAGATGAACAGGTATATACATAAGGCCTAGGTCGCCTATCTGAATGCAGATATGGTACAAACCGTGCTTGAGGCATAGAAGGGTTGTATTTCTTTCTTAATCATACAGTTTGTTTATTATCATAATTAAAAACCGATGCAGCATGAATTTAATGTTGAGTACTCTGTTAGGTCCTTCAAGTTTAGTAATGACAGGTGCAAATACCAAGCACCGGACTCCATCTGAATATAATGGCACCTTTAAGATGGCTTCATTACAACCACTATTTGGTCTAGGGCGGCAGAATGACCTTAATATAAAATGTGCACCATCTACTTTTATCGTTAAATAAGCATATCACATTTCCCAATGATATATATATATATATATATATATATATATATATATATATATATATATATATATATATATATATATATATATATATATATATATATATTAGCACGAACGCGACCTTTAGTGGACAAACCGCCAACCTTTCGTAGACATGGGTCCACGAAAGGATATACCACAATGTCCACATAAAGTCAATGCACTCTTTCAATAAAAATGATTACAAATATTTTATTTTGACCATTTTAAAATGATAGTCTAGTCCTTATAACGTACAAACATAATCTTTTATGAATGATTTCTTTGATTTGTTGTTATTAGAGGGACATATAATTTTAACAACTAACCATTCGTTGACATTACCTGAAAACTTCAATATTTTGCTAACAACCATATATACCTTGGCCAATATGGTCAAAATAATGTTTAATCATGATCGTAGAATATGTAAATTCTAAGTTTTCAAAAATCTTAATTCTTTTAAAGTTTTACACCGAAAAAGTATATTTTTCTCATTATTCGTCTATTTACAACTTTGAATAAGTTTGCAAAACGCTGACAATGGTTCATACTAATAATATATATAACAAATGTCATAAATCGAATCCATAATGATTTATGTATTCCGCAAAAATACGCAAATACATATGGGCACGAAAGGTTGGATTTATACTTATAAATTACTAACTTGACCATTCGTGGACGACCTTTAGAGGACCAAAAGTATATACCAGGATTTTAAAGCGGAAAAAAGATTTTATTTGCGTTAAACTTTTATATTATGTTATCTAGCGTATCCCTAAATAATAATTCAAAAAAAATTACAGTTAAAAGTTTACTTAAAAAATTTGTCCACGAAAGGTTGGAGTCAACGAAAGGCTGTAATCGTCAGTATATATATATATATATATATATAGATATATAGATATATATATATATATATATATATATATATATATATATATATATATATATATATATATATATATATATATATATATATATATATATATATATATATATATATATATATATATATATATATATTACTAACATCGCATTTACGGCTCTCACATTTACATCACCAATCCTATGCCATCACACTAAAGAAAGATAGATAATTCTAGCATTTCTAATAAATTAGACCGTCCTTACCTTACATTTGCAAGCCGTTGTCTTGCGTAAATATGCATAACAGCCACTATGGTTAATAATCGCTTAATATATTAGCTTTTGCATTGTCATGAGAAAAATAAGAAAACACAAGGACAGGGGTGATTAAGTAAAGACTATAAAGACACAAACAATGATATTTTTCTCAAAGTAGCTCGAACTACGTAGTTCAGCGACCGAGGGCTTATCATATGTCATATCCACTTTATTTTGGCGAATGGCTCAGGCAAACGTTGTGGTCTTTTTCTGAATGAATGTTTGTTTTTTAAGATTATAAAAAATATTTTTGTTGAATGAGGCAAAAACTTTTAGATTTGCCAAGCTGCCAATGATTTACAAACAGAGGAAATCGCTGGAAATAGTGATGCTAGATTACTAAGTTTTTGGTTTATATGAACCATTAATAACAAAACGTAGACTTGCATATCTACAAATACGCAGAGTATCGCATGATTCTATTTTTGTCGTTTGTAGACTAGGAGTAACGCAGGTGAGACTGTTGATCGCAATCACCAAACCATCGTCGCTATAGCCTTGTTATTACAATGGTGCGAGAATTCTCATGATCGCACCCTGCATCGTGCTGAATTTTTCCAATTGACATGATGGCGACTCGCATCGTAATACATATTTTGTTTGCTGACAATAACTTTTATATATACAACCGTCCATAATGTGGGTGATATATATTTGCGCGCTGACAACCAAGGAATACATTGCCTAGACACTAAAAATATTTAAAGATTGTGTGTTTATAAACGTTTTTCATTAAAGTATTTATGGGGAGCCCATTAGAATCCTTTATCATGCATGTTTCCGTGGACATTAATGGCATTATAGTTAATTGTTCTGACCATCCACACTTGTAGTGTCAAACAAAATGTTTGTACCGCTCCATCAGCGTACAATAAAGCTGAAAACATTCTAAATTTTGTAGACATGGCATGTATGTCTTCTATCCTGTCATTTTCCCGCCATCAATTTTTTGGGTAAAGCGACCTTCGAGGTACTGCATGACAGAGAGAAACGCAACAGAAGGCATTAGATTGATGGGATAAAGAGGAGGGAGGGTGCATGGTCGATGATCCACGACGGTATGAAAGTGGGAACAGTGCTGGAAGGCAGGAGTAAGTAAATCATTTTGATATCATTTACAAACAATCTTTCATACAGTAATGAACTGCAACGGACATGGATGGTATTTTCATTAGTTTTTGCACAAAGGCATGCTTACACTAGGCTTTGTTGTGAATGAAAATAATCGTTCAAGTTAGGTGATTACCCTTTCTTTTATAAAGTTTGTTCAAACTGTGGTGCGGGCGGCAAAGTTTACGGCGCTGTGCAATGATTACACGTTTATAGCGACGATGGCCTAATGATAAAGATGAACAGGTATATACATAAGGCCTAGGTCGCCTATCTGAATGCAGACATGGTACAAACCGTGCTTGAGGCATAGAAGGGTTGTATTTTTTTCTTAATCATACAGTTTGTTTATTATCATAATTAAAAACCGATGCAGCATGAATTTAATGTTGAGTACTCTGTTAGGTCCTTCAAGTTTAGTAATGACAGGTGCAAATACCAAGCACCGGACTCCATCTGAATATAATGGCACCTTTAAGATGGCTTCATTACAACCACTATTTGGTCTAGGGCGGCAGAATGACCTTAATATAAAATGTGCACCATCTACTTTTATCGTTAAATAAGCATATCACATTTCCCAATGATATATATATATATATATATATATATATATATATATATATATATATATATATATATATATATATATATATATATATATATATATATTAGCACGAACGCGACCTTTAGTGGACAAACCGCCAACCTTTCGTAGACATGGGTCCACGAAAGGATATACCACAATGTCCACATAAAGTCAATGCACTCTTTCAATAAAAATGATTACAAATATTTTATTTTGACCATTTTAAAATGATAGTCTAGTCCTTATAACGTACAAACATAATCTTTTATGAATGATTTCTTTGATTTGTTGTTATTAGAGGGACATATAATTTTAACAACTAACCATTCGTTGACATTACCTGAAAACTTCAATATTTTGCTAACAACCATATATACCTTGGCCAATATGGTCAAAATAATGTTTAATCATGATCGTAGAATATGTAAATTCTAAGTTTTCAAAAATCTTAATTCTTTTAAAATTTTTACACCGAAAAAGTATATTTTTCTCATTATTCGTCTATTTACAACTTTGAATAAGTTTGCAAAACGCTGACAATGGTTCATACTAATAATATATATACAAATGTCATAAATCGAATCCATAATGATTTATGTATTCCGCAAAAATACGCAAATACATATGGGCACGAAAGGTTGGATTTATACTTATAAATTACTAACTTGACCATTCGTGGACGACCTTTAGAGGACCAAAAGTATATACCAGGATTTTAAAGCGGAAAAAAGATTTTATTTGCGTTAAACTTTTATATTATGTTATCTAGCGTATCCCTAAATAATAATTCTAAAAAAATTACAGTTAAAAGTTTACTTAAAAAATTTGTCCACGAAAGGTTGGAGTCAACGAATGGTTGTAATCGTCAGTATATATATATATATATATATATATATATATATATATATATATATATAGATATATATATATATATATATATATATATATATATATATATATATATATATATATATATATATATATATATATATATATATATATATATATATTACTAACATCGCATTTACGGCTCTCACATTTACATCACCAATCCTATGCCATCACACTAAAGAAAGATAGATAATTCTAGCATTTCTAATAAATTAGACCGTCCTTACCTTACATTTGCAAGCCGTTGTCTTGCGTAAATATGCATAACAGCCACTATGGTTAATAATCGCTTAATATATTAGCTTTTGCATTGTCATGAGAAAAATAAGAAAACACAAGGACAGGGGTGATTAAGTAAAGACTATAAAGACACAAACAATGATATTTTTCTCAAAGTAGCTCGAACTACGTAGTTCAGCGACCGAGGGCTTATCATATGTCATATCCACTTTATTTTGGCGAATGGCTCAGGCAAACGTTGTGGTCTTTTTCTGAATGAATGTTTGTTTTTAAGATTATAAAAAATATTTGTTGAATGAGGCAAAAACTTTTAGATTTGCCAAGCTGCCAATGATTTACAAACAGAGGAAATCGCTGGAAATAGTGATGCTAGATTACTAAGTTTTTGGTTTATATGAACCATTAATAACAAAACGTAGACTTGCATATCTACAAATACGCAGAGTATCGCATGATTCTATTTTTGTCGTTTGTAGACTAGGAGTAACGCAGGTGAGACTGTTGATCGCAATCACCAAACCATCGTCGCTATAGCCTTGTTATTAGAATGGTGCGAGAATTCTCATGATCGCACCCTGCATCGTGCTGAATTTTTCCAATTGACATGATGGCGACTCGCATCGTAATACATATTTTGTTTGCTGACAATAACTTTTATATATACAACCGTCCATAATGTGGGTGATATATATTTGCGCGCTGACAACCAAGGAATACATTGCCTAGACACTAAAAATATTTAAAGATTGTGTGTTTATAAACGTTTTTCATTAAAGTATTTATGGGAGCCCATTAGAATCCTTTATCATGCATGTTTCCGTGGACATTAATGGCATTATAGTTAATTGTTCTGACCATCCACACTTGTAGTGTCAAACAAAATGTTTGTACCGCTCCATCAGCGTACAATAAAGCTGAAAACATTCTAAATTTTTGTAGACATGGCGTGTATGTCTTCTATCCTGTCATTTTCCCGCCATCAATTTTTTGGGTAAAGCGACCTTCGAGGTACTGCATGACAGAGAGAAACGCAACAGAAGGCATTAGATTGATGGGATAAAGAGGAGGGAGGGTGCATGGTCGATGATCCACGACGGTATGAAAGTGGGAACAGTGCTGGAAGGCAGGAGTAAGTAAATCATTTTGATATCATTTACAAACAATCTTTCATACAGTAATGAACTGCAACGGACATGGATGGTATTTTCATTAGTTTTGCACAAAGGCATGCTTACACTAGGCTTTGTTGTGAATGAAAATAATCGTTCAAGTTAGGTGATTACCCTTTCTTTTATAAAGTTTGTTCAAACTGTGGTGCGGGCGGCAAAGTTTACGTTGCTGTGCAATGATTGCACGTTTTTAGCGACGATGACCTTATGATAAAGAAGAACAGGTATATACATCTGAATGCAGACATGGTACAAACCGTGCTTGAGGCATAGAAGGGTTGTATTTTTTTCTTAATCATACAGTTTGTTTATTATCATAATTAAAAACCGATGCAGCATGAATTTAATGTTGAGTACTCTGTTAGGTCCTTCAAGTTTAGTAATGACAGGTGCAAATACCAAGCACCGGACTCCATCTGAATATAATGGCACCTTTAAGATGGCTTCATTACAACCACTATTTGGTCTAGGGCGGCAGAATGACCTTAATATAAAATGTGCACCATCTACTTTTATCGTTAAATAAGCATATCACATTTCCCAATGATATATATATATATATATATATATATATATATATATATATATATATATATATATATATATATTAGCACGAACGCGACCTTTAGTGGACAAACCGCCAACCTTTCGTAGACATGGGTCCACGAAAGGATATACCACAATGTCCACATAAAGTCAATGCACTCTTTCAATAAAAATGATTACAAATATTTTATTTTGACCATTTTAAAAATGATAGTCTAGTCCTTATAACGTACAAACATAATCTTTTATGAATGATTTCTTTGATTTGTTGTTATTAGAGGGACATATAATTTTAACAACTAACCATTCGTTGACATTACCTGAAAACTTCAATATTTTGCTAACAACCATATATACCTTGGCCAATATGGTCAAAATAATGTTTAATCATGATCGTAGAATATGTAAATTCTAAGTTTTCAAAAATCTTAATTCTTTTAAAATTTTTTACACCGAAAAAGTATATTTTTCTCATTATTCGTCTATTTACAACTTTGAATAAGTTTGCAAAACGCTGACAATGGTTCATACTAATAATATATATAACAAATGTCATAAATCGAATCCATAATGATTTATGTATTCCGCAAAAATACGCAAATACATATGGGCACGAAAGGTTGGATTTATACTTATAAATTACTAACTTGACCATTCGTGGACGACCTTTAGAGGACCAAAAGTATATACCAGGATTTAAAAAGCGGAAAAAAGAGATTTATTTGCGTTAAACTTTTATATTATGTTATCTAGCGTATCCCTAAATAATAATTCAAAAAAAATTACAGTTAAAAGTTTACTTAAAAAATTTGTCCACGAAAGGTTGGAGTCAACGAAAGGCTGTAATCGTCAGTATATATATATATATATAGATATATATATATATATATATATATATATATATATATATATATAGATATATATATATATATATATATATATATATAGATATATATATATATATATATATATATATATATATATATATATATATATATATATATATATATATATATATATATATATATATATATATATTACTAACATCGCATTTACGGCTCTCACATTTACATCACCAATCCTATGCCATCACACTAAAGAAAGATAGATAATTCTAGCATTTCTAATAAATTAGACCGTCCTTACCTTACATTTGCAAGCCGTTGTCTTGCGTAAATATGCATAACAGCCACTATGGTTAATAATCGCTTAATATATTAGCTTTTGCATTGTCATGAGAAAAATAAGAAAACACAAGGACAGGGGTGATTAAGTAAAGACTATAAAGACACAAACAATGATATTTTTCTCAAAGTAGCTCGAACTACGTAGTTCAGCGACCGAGGGCTTATCATATGTCATATCCACTTTATTTTGGCGAATGGCTCAGGCAAACGTTGTGGTCTTTTTCTGAATGAATGTTTGTTTTTAAGATTATAAAAAATATTTGTTGAATGAGGCAAAAACTTTTAGATTTGCCAAGCTGCCAATGATTTACAAACAGAGGAAATCGCTGGAAATAGTGATGCTAGATTACTAAGTTTTTGGTTTATATGAACCATTAATAACAAAACGTAGACTTGCATATCTACAAATACGCAGAGTATCGCATGATTCTATTTTTGTCGTTTGTAGACTAGGAGTAACGCAGGTGAGACTGTTGATCGCAATCACCAAACCATCGTCGCTATAGCCTTGTTATTACAATGGTGCGAGAATTCTCATGATCGCACCCTGCATCGTGCTGAATTTTTCCAATTGACATGATGGCGACTCGCATCGTAATACATATTTTGTTTGCTGACAATAACTTTTATATATACAACCGTCCATAATGTGGGTGATATATATTTGCGCGCTGACAACCAAGGAATACATTGCCTAGACACTAAAAATATTTAAAGATTGTGTGTTTATAAACGTTTTTCATTAAAGTATTTATGGGAGCCCATTAGAATCCTTTATCATGCATGTTTCCGTGGACATTAATGGCATTATAGTTAATTGTTCTGACCATCCACACTTGTAGTGTCAAACAAAATGTTTGTACCGCTCCATCAGCGTACAATAAAGCTGAAAACATTCTAAATTTTGTAGACATGGCGTGTATGTCTTCTATCCTGTCATTTTCCCGCCATCAATTTTTTTGGGTAAAGCGACCTTCGAGGTACTGCATGACAGAGAGAAACGCAACAGAAGGCATTAGATTGATGGGATAAAGAGGAGGGAGGGTGCATGGTCGATGATCCACGACGGTATGAAAGTGGGAACAGTGCTGGAAGGCAGGAGTAAGTAAATCATTTTGATATCATTTACAAACAATCTTTCATACAGTAATGAACTGCAACGGACATGGATGGTATTTTCATTAGTTTTGCACAAAGGCATGCTTACACTAGGCTTTGTTGTGAATGAAAATAATCGTTCAAGTTAGGTGATTACCCTTTCTTTTATAAAGTTTGTTCAAACTGTGGTGCGGGCGGCAAAGTTTACGGCGCTGTGCAATGATTACACGTTTATAGCGACGATGGCCTAATGATAAAGATGAACAGGTATATACATAAGGCCTAGGTCGCCTATCTGAATGCAGATATGGTACAAACCGTGCTTGAGGCATAGAAGGGTTGTATTTCTTTCTTAATCATACAGTTTGTTTATTATCATAATTAAAAACCGATGCAGCATGAATTTAATGTTGAGTACTCTGTTAGGTCCTTCAAGTTTAGTAATGACAGGTGCAAATACCAAGCACCGGACTCCATCTGAATATAATGGCACCTTTAAGATGGCTTCATTACAACCACTATTTGGTCTAGGGCGGCAGAATGACCTTAATATAAAATGTGCACCATCTACTTTTATCGTTAAATAAGCATATCACATTTCCCAATGATATATATATATATATATATATATATATATATATATATATATATATATATATATATATATATATATATATATATATATTAGCACGAACGCGACCTTTAGTGGACAAACCGCCAACCTTTCGTAGACATGGGTCCACGAAAGGATATACCACAATGTCCACATAAAGTCAATGCACTCTTTCAATAAAAATGATTACAAATATTTTATTTTTTGACCATTTTAAAATGATAGTCTAGTCCTTATAACGTACAAACATAATCTTTTATGAATGATTTCTTTGATTTGTTGTTATTAGAGGGACATTAAATTTTAACAACTAACCATTCGTTGACATTACCTGAAAACCTCAATATTTTGCTAACAACCATATATACCTAGGCCAATATGGTCAAAATAATGTTTAATCATGATCGTAGAATATGTAAATTCTAAGTTTTCAAAAATCTTAATTCTTTTAAAATTTTTACACCGAAAAAGTATATTTTTCTCATTATTCGTCTATTTACAACTTTGAATAAGTTTGCAAAACGCTGACAATGGTTCATACTAATAATATATATAACAAATGTCATAAATCGAATCCATAATAATTTGAAAATTTATGTATTCCGCAAAAATACGCAAATACATATGGGCACGAAAGGTTGGATTTATACTTATAAATTACTAACTTGACCATTCGTGGACGACCTTTAGAGGACCAAAAGTATATACCAGGATTTTAAAGCGGAAAAAGATTTTATTTGCGTTAAACTTTTATATTATGTTATCTAGCGTATCCCTAAATAATAATTCAAAAAAAATTACAGTTAAAAGTTTACTTAAAAAATTGTCCACGAAAGTTGGAGTCAACGAAAGGCTGTAATCGTCAGTATATATATATATATATATAATATATATATATATATATATATATATATATATATATATATATATATATATATATATATATATATATATATATATATTATATATATATATATATATATATATATATATATATATATATATATATATATATATATACTAACATCGCATTTACGGCTCTCACATTTACATCACCAATCCTATGCCATCACACTAAAGAAAGATAGATAATTCTAGCATTTCTAATAAATTAGACCGTCCTTACCTTACATTTGCAAGCCGTTGTCTTGCGTAAATATGCATAACAGCCACTATGGTTAATAATCGCTTAATATATTAGCTTTTTGCATTGTCATGAGAAAAATAAGAAAACACAAGGACAGGGGTGATTAAGTAAAGACTATAAAGACACAAACAATGATATTTTTCTCAAAGTAGCTCGAACTACGTAGTTCAGCGACCGAGGGCTTATCATATGTCATATCCACTTTATTTTGGCGAATGGCTCAGGCAAACGTTGTGGTCTTTTTCTGAATGAATGTTTGTTTTTAAGATTATAAAAAATATTTGTTGAATGAGGCAAAAACTTTTAGATTTGCCAAGCTGCCAATGATTTACAAACAGAGGAAATCGCTGGAAATAGTGATGCTAGATTACTAAGTTTTTGGTTTATATGAACCATTAATAACAAAACGTAGACTTGCATATCTACAAATACGCAGAGTATCGCATGATTCTATTTTTTGTCGTTTGTAGACTAGGAGTAACGCAGGTGAGACTGTTGATCGCAATCACCAAAACATCGTCGCTATAGCCTTGTTATTACAATGGTGCGAGAATTCTCATGATCGCACCCTGCATCGTGCTGAATTTTTCCAATTGACATGATGGCGACTCGCATCGTAATACATATTTTGTTTGCTGACAATAACTTTTTATATATACAACCGTCCATAATGTGGGTGATATATATTTTTGCGCGCTGAAATCAACCTTTCGTAGACATGGGTCCACGAAAGGATATACCATCCACATAAAGTCAATGCACTTTTTCAATAAAAATGATTATGCAAATATTTTATTTTGACCATTTTAATATGATAGTCTAGTCCTTATAACGTACAAACATAATCTTTTATGAATGATTTCTTTGATTTGTTGTTATTAGAGGGACATATAATTTTAACAACTAACCATTCGTTGACATTACCTGAAAACCTCAATATTTTGCTAACAACCATATATACCTCGGCCAATATGGTCAAAATAATGTTTAATCATGAGCGTAGAATATGTAAATTCTAAGTTTTCAAAAATCTGAATTATTTTTAAAATTTTTACACCGAAAAAGTATATTTTTCTCATTATTCGTCTATTTACAACTTTGAATAAGTTTGCAAAACGCTGACAATGGTTCATACTAATAATATATATAACAAATGTCATAAATCGAATCCATAATGACGGGAAAAGATTTGAAAATTTATGTATTCCGCAAAAATACGCAAATACATATGGGCACGAAAGGTTGGATTTATACTTATAATTAGTATCTTGACCATTCGTGGACGACCTTTAGAGGACCAAAAGTATATACCAGGATTTTAAAGCGGAAAAAAGATTTTATTTGCGTTAAACTTTTATATTATGTTATCTAGCGTATCCCTAAATAATAATTTTAAAAAAATTACAGTTAAAAGTTTACTTAAAAAATTGGTCCACGAAAGGTTGGAGTCAGAATGACCTTAATATAAAATGTGCACCATCTACTTTATCGTTAAATAAGCATATCACATTTCCCAATGATATATATATATATATATATATATATATATATATATATATATATATATATTATATATATATATATATATTATAATATGGGTGATATATATTTGCGCGCTGACAACCAAGGAATACATTGCCTAGACACTAAAAATATTTAAAGATTGTGTGTTTATAAACGTTTTTCATTAAAGTATTTATGGGAGCCCATTAGAATCCTTTATCATGCATGTTTCGTGGACATTAATGGCATTATAGTTAATTGTTCTGACCATCCACACTTGTAGTGTCAAACAAAATGTTTGTACCGCTCCATCAGCGTACAATAAAGCTGAAAACATTCTAAATTTTGTAGACATGGCGTGTATGTCTTCTATCCTGTCATTTTCCCGCCATCAATTTTTTGGGTAAAGCGACCTTCGAGGTACTGCATGACAGAGAGAAACGCAACAGAAGGCATTAGATTGATGGGATAAAGAGGAGGGAGGGTGCATGGTCGATGATCCACGACGGTATGAAAGTGGGAACAGTGCTGGAAGGCAGGAGTAAGTAAATCATTTTGATATCATTTACAAACAATCTTTCATACAGTAATGAACTGCAACGGACATGGATGGTATTTTCATTAGTTTTGCACAAAGGCATGCTTACACTAGGCTTTGTTGTGAATGAAAATAATCGTTCAAGTTAGGTGATTACCCTTTCTTTTATAAAGTTTTTGTTCAAACTGTGGTGCGGGCGCAAAGTTTACGGCGCTGTGCAATGATTACACGTTTATAGCGACGATGGCCTAATGATAAAGATGAACAGGTATATACATAAGGCCTAGGTCGCCTATCTGAATGCAGATATGGTACAAACCGTGCTTGAGGCATAGAAGGGTTGTATTTCTTTCTTAATCATACAGTTTGTTTATTATCATAATTAAAAACCGATGCAGCATGAATTTAATGTTGAGTACTCTGTTAGGTCCTTCAAGTTTAGTAATGACAGGTGCAAATACCAAGCACCGGACTCCATCTGAATATAATGGCACCTTTAAGATGGCTTCATTACAACCACTATTTGGTCTAGGGCGGCAGAATGACCTTAATATAAAATGTGCACCATCTACTTTTATCGTTAAATAAGCATATCACATTTCCCAATGATATATATATATATATATATATATATATATATATATATATATATATATATATATATATATATATATATATATATATATATATATATATATATATATATATATTTATATATTACTAACATCGCATTTACGGCTCTCACATTTACATCACCAATCCTATGCCATCACACTAAGAAAGATAGATAATTCTAGCATTTCTAATAAATTAGACCGTCCTTACCTTACATTTGCAAGCCGTTGTCTTGCGTAAATATGCATAACAGCCACTATGGTTAATAATCGCTTAATATATTAGCTTTTGCATTGTCATGAGAAAAATAAGAAAACACAAGGACAGGGGTGATTAAGTAAAGACTATAAAGACACAAACAATGATATTTTTCTCAAAGTAGCTCGAACTACGTAGTTCAGCGACCGAGGGCTTATCATATGTCATATCCACTTTATTTTGGCGAATGGCTCAGGCAAACGTTGTGGTCTTTTTCTGAATGAATGTTGTTTTTAAGATTATAAAAATAATTTGTTGAATGAGGCAAAAACTTTTAGATTTGCCAAGCTGCCAATGATTTACAAACAGAGGAAATCGCTGGAAATAGTGATGCTAGATTACTAAGTTTTTGGTTTATATGAACCATTAATAACAAAACGTAGACTTGCATATCTACAAATACGCAGAGTATCGCATGATTCTATTTTTGTCGTTTGTAGACTAGGAGTAACGCAGGTGAGACTGTTGATCGCAATCACCAAACCATCGTCGCTATAGCCTTGTTATTACAATGGTGCGAGAATTCTCATGATCGCACCCTGCATCGTGCTGAATTTTTCCAATTGACATGATGGCGACTCGCATCGTAATACATATTTTGTTTGCTGACAATAACTTTTATATATACAACCGTCCATAATGTGGGTGATATATATTTGCGCGCTGACAACCAAGGAATACATTGCCTAGACACTAAAAATATTTAAAGATTGTGTGTTTATAAACGTTTTTCATTAAAGTATTTATGGGAGCCCATTAGAATCCTTTATCATGCATGTTTCCGTGGACATTAATGGCATTATAGTTAATTGTTCTGACCATCCACACTTGTAGTGTCAAACAAAATGTTTGTACCGCTCCATCAGCGTACAATAAAGCTGAAAAACATTCTAAATTTTGTAGACATGGCGTGTATGTCTTCTATCCTGTCATTTTCCCGCCATCATTTTTTTGGGTAAAGCGACCTTCGAGGTACTGCATGACAGAGAGAAACGCAACAGAAGGCATTAGATTGATGGGACAAAGAGGAGGGAGGGTGCATGGTCGATGATCCACGACGGTATGAAAGTGGGAACAGTGCTGGAAGGCAGGAGTAAGTAAATCATTTTGATATCATTTACAAACAATCTTTCATACAGTAATGAACTGCAACGGACATGGATG
>CM067358.1:45001189-45026189 GCA_034190875.2 Urechis unicinctus | reverse complement strand
TAAAGAGACGTTTGGCATCAGCTGTAAAAACATGAAATTGCTATGTCGTTCTTGTAACTGTTAGATAATACAGTAGACTGTGTCATTTAAAGAATAGCATGTGGTTTGTTTGGAGGAACAATTGAACAAAACCTTCACACAATGATGGTCAACGGTCGCGTATGGTGTTGTGCTGTTCTCTTTGAACGTCATGCGGCAGCTATTGTCGAGTGATCTTCATTATATTTGATAGCTGTACCTAAACATGATAAAATACATAGTGGGTTTCAGTGCGGTCATTACTGTTTCCTAAAGTTTTGCTGCACGTGCCCAAGTAGCCATGTAAAGCAACAGGCTGATAATAATGACATCTGCCAAAATAGTGAGTCACCACTGCATTTTAACATGTGTGATGTAGTTTATAATCTTATCTAATGACGCACATTACAATGAGTGCCAATTAATGATGATGAATGATGATGATGATATCATTTTCGCTATTCTGCCGAAGGGAATAATGAGAACATGAAACCTTCTAATAAAATGGAACCAACTTGGGATCCAGTGTCGACTATGCGTGCAAGAAAATGACAATACTTAGTGACATACATAAAAAGATTAAATTGTCCTCGCATCTGCTGGGTTTTTCAGTCGTCACTTTTTAATACAGTTAGTAGCTTCCAAATTGCTGAAATATCATAACCCTAACCTAAATCTAACAATAATCATATGCGTTATTATTTTATGCGTTTCTAACAGTATATCGGATTACACATGTGAACTATTTTTCATTCATTAGGTCAATAGCCAGAATATTATGTTTAGGTACGCCACGCAACAGAAAATGGAAAATTGTCGTTTCTGTTAGTTATTGCACCAATATATCTGCTGAATAGGCCCATTTTCTGGGAAAAATCCGTGTTTACGCCGGACAGTTGCCGTTTCAATTACAAAGTTTTTCCAGACACAGTTGCTTTCAGAAGGCCGCCTAAAACATTGTAGCCAACCGTTCCGAAATTGAAATGTCAGAGAACAAGAGTTTGGTATTGAGATTTATGGAACGCAAGGTAGCTTAACTGAATGCCTATATTATATGAGCAGTACTAAAGCATAAATGTCTTGCGTCACATATGCATCGCTCATTTAAACTTTCGGTTTGATTTTGTTAAGGATAATCACTCAAGTAGGCGCACTGATAATCTCATTCAAATCGCAGCATTAAAGAAATAGCTCGGCTAGTTATTAAAAACAACCCCATTCGCCGAGAGTCATGTTTGTAAACTGTTTGCACAAACGACAGTCTCGGTGTTATAGATGATAGCCTGAACACCTGATGAAGAGGTATTGCGTAGGATGTTTGAGTAGTGCAGTTTATTAATCGGTTTCGAGATATTCCATCGTATATGTGTATTTTTTTTATCACAGATATATATATATATATATATATATAGATATATATATATATATATATATGAATATATATGTATATAAATATTTATTGATATATATATATACATATATATAACACATATATATATATATATATATATATATACATACATATATATATATATATAACTATGTAAAGTATATATATATATCTATATCTGTATATATATCTATATCTATATATATCTATCTATATATATATCTGTGTGTGTGTGTGTGTGTGTGTGTGTGTGTGTGTGTGTGTGTGTGTGTGTGTGTGTGTGTGTGTGTGTGTGTGTGTGTGTGTGTGTGTGTGTGTGTGTGTGTGTGTGTGTGTGTGTGTGTGTGTGTGTGTAAATTTTAGTAAAAATACCAGACTCAGCTCTTACGGTAGCATGCAGGTTGAATAGCTATTTCGCGTCGCAAAGTTCGCGTATGGAAGAAGTGTTTGACCAACACTAAATAATCGACTAAATAACACTATTGAATGAGCTGTCAACACACCAAGACTAATGACAATTCTACTAATTGATATGACAATACATCCATATGTCAAATGGGAAGAAATGCAAAAGTTAAACACATTAATGTCTTTCCACGAGTTTTTCTTTCCCTCGCGTTTACTCTCAAATAAGAAACACCTGAACCCATAATAAGGACCATTTACGTTGCATCTATAAATTTGTGTGTGTATTTCATGCAATATTTCATTACTATCCCAAGCTTGCAAAAACTATGAACCAGATCATCTAAAGACTTGGATTATCGAAATAAGCTAATAATGGGCAATGTTTATCAGCAAAGAGCTACTGCAGTAAAGAATTATAATATTCAGACCTAAATTATACCTTTATCAGACATTATTTTATTAGAGTGACCTGAAAATGCATATTCTCACATCAAATGGCACAGTAAAAGCGATGACGTTAGCTTATCCTAGCGACTAAATAAACAGATAGTCAATATACTACACATGTCGCTCTCCGTTCCACAGATATTCAAAAATGGGTAATTTTCCCGGTGATAACAAACATTTGATTTGCATATCTATGTTTGCCAAGACCCTTTGTATCTTGCGATTACCTGATTTGTTGGTGCTGGATCACGTCATGAACTTATCAGAAGGTGAAACGCTACACATCAAGCATTCATCATCATCACATTTTGCACTTTGCAAATAAGCAACACACTACAAGTTGTTTGAGTTTGCTGTTTGCCTTAGTTCTGCATTTTATGGTGAATATAGTAAGATGAAAAAGGCTATTTGCTCAAGCAGATTTTCTCTGCCTAAATTAAGCTAGCAAACAAAATAAAGTCGCCAAATAATTTCTTATGAAGTCTCATATTCATAAACCGAGTACAATATTCTGAGTCGTTGCTCATTTAGCACCAGTGCATTCACCACAAAGAACCACAACCGTAAGAAATAGCGCATCGAGAATAAGGAAGCCCAATAAAGATGAACAAAATAAAGGTAAAAGTCTATAAACACCGAAGTTAGTGTGATATTACGTAAAATTTAGTATTCTACGTACTTGCTCATGAGCCAAAGGCAAGAACTATCATTGAAACATATTTATTTTAATGTATCATACTGGACGCGCTGAAATGCTTATATGTAGGATATGTAACATAACTGCACGTTGGCGAGATAAGCCTTTTACCTATCACAGGTACTATAAGAACGATGTACCTTCGGTACATAACAACCATCACACCGCCGCACTAGATTGGCATAAAAATGATAATGCTTCCAAACAACGACAACTACTTGCACTGGTTGTATCTCGATAAGAGGTGAATTTATTCATTCCTGAATTTTCGACTCTTTGCCAAATGTCCGCATAAGTGCTGGAGCTAATCAAGTGAGCACCAATTCAACAAACATTTTTCATATTGTCTGAAAAGTGTATTTACATTACTTAATTTAAGGAGGTTACAAGGGTGTTTGACAGGCAATAATTCATCCTTGTTCCGCTCTTTCGACGGAAATATTCGTCAGGAATACAGCTGTCTAATAAAAAATGTGACTGTCTAAAAAATTAATTAATATCAACGGGTATGTGGCCCATTATTGCATATGAGAATGCAAAAGACACCGGGAATGTTAATAAATCACATCGTTTCCTGTGGCTCTTATTATAGTTTCTCTACCTTGCTCCGCCATCAGCAGACACGTTTTAAATCGAACCACCTGCTGTCAGCAATAGTGTAACTGGGCATATTCAGGAGATAACAATAGTTTGAGAAGCGTGAATGAATACCTGGTTAAAAACCGAATCAGATTCGATATATCACTGACCGCTAGTGAAAATGTTAGCTTTACTGGTTCTCTGTTTTTCTGGTGCTGAAAAACGAATGTTGTCGAAAAACACCTACGCCTTTCCGGTATTGTCATTAATCTCTACTTATTCCCAATGTACAGATGCCCAAAGTATGATTGGTACCATGCAGCAGCTGCATAGATTTGAATAATTTACTAATGACTGAACCGGCCTCCATTAAACACTAATAATGGAGGTAGACAAAACGCATATTATGTAGCAAATGCCGTATCGAGCTACAAAATATTCAGCCAAGAGACGTTCTGCAACATATTTAGTGCTAAATACTGACAATTGATACCACACAAGAGCTTCCTCGTCTATGTGGCAATCGCTACCCATGTTGTTGAACTTGCAGATAAATTGTTACGATATATTATCCGCGATACTTGTTAAATCATAATGGGTTTATGCTGTAAATAATTGAGTAAATGTGTTACAGAGTAAATGAAGCGAATAAACGAGTAAATGTGTAATAGGGTGAGTGAGTGTATAGGTAAGTGAGTGAGCGAGTGTGTAAGTAAATGAGTGAGTGGGTGAGTGTGTTAGTGATTGTGCGAGTGAGTGAGTGAGTGAGTGAGTGAGTAATTGTATGAGTAAGTGAGTGTCTGAGCGCGTAAGTGAGCGATTTAGAGTGTTAGTAAGTGATTGAGTGTGCTAGTAAGTGAGTGCGTGTGTTAGTAAGTGTGTGAGCGAGTGATAGAGTGACACTTTTACAGATGATTCCTATTGAGCGCACTACGAATGATAGCCAATTAGTCGGTGACATGTGTTTTGTGTTTTGAGAAATAACACACCGAGAGAAGATAATATAACATTTATCCTCATTCGACTCTATGGCCAACGGATGTTTACTTGAAGCGACTATAAACTAATGAAATTTGAATAGTTTAATTTATTTCTTTTACCACCAGGAGTGCAATATAAAGCGGTAAAAGCTGTCTGTATGCATATGATAATGCTCGCCTATAGAAGAGAGCCATTGATACAGCACGTGCATCAGATTGCTACACGTGATGCGCGATCGGTCGTTGGGAGTTACACCAGAAGCTGTTATCCGCATAACAATAGTCGACCGTATCTGTTTTATAGCTGCTGATTGAGTTTCGACTGTTGATCCTAGACACGCTATAGAAATTGCATGTTGCTGTAAAACTTTACGCGAATTCGTGCTATGCATAAGCGGAAGTGAACTTACTTTTTTAGGTTAAAAATGATAGAAATATCAATTGCTCTGTATCATGAGTGTTTTCTGTATGATATCTTGTGTTGATTACTAAAGTAATTTTGTTCACATAACGTGATGACATGTGATTATTTGGCGGACATCCAACGTGTCATTGAAATTATTAACTTATTAATATCCGCATAACCACATCGTAAGGGTCAATGCCTTTCACTTTTGAGGGGCGCCTTCTGAAGGATGTCAGTGCTGACTGTCAAGTCAGATATGACAGCAACAATAAATATTGCATTAAGTTTTAGGACCAACGGATTCATATTCAACATGATGCGTGCATTATATCATGGGTAACCTTTCTTACAATATTTCTGCATTATACGGACGTTCTTTGCTTTTTTATGTATCACCAGCATCTAGGCTCATTAAAACCTTTACATGTTTATGTAATCACGGCATTTAGGGTGATGCTCTATCGATATATTTGCCACCACTGGTTGGCCATACGTTTTTCTGTATCCCATTCTCTTTTGTTATATCAAACAGCTCAACTCTACTCATTCACTCCTGACTGCCCCTCGATTTAGGATATCTCATGCAGCTCGCCCATACGACCGACATTAAGCCCCTTCAGAGACAGCTAAGCATTCATCTAAATATTAATCACAAACAAGTATGCATTTTTTCCAAAGTGTCAGACAAACAACAATAATCGTCCAACGATTTCAATAGACGCGGTTCATCTTAAAGACCACCAGTCACAAAAAGACAAAAGTATCAATACTATATAAAGATTTGCATAACAACAAACACGTTTGATCTTGCAGCTGGTATATCACAGAAAAGCAATATATTGTCAGGGTATGAAACAAATGCTACTATTTTCCCCAACACAATTAAAATTATACTTTTCCGACACAATATTCATATTTTATTACATAACGTTACTCATAATTCAAACAAATATTATAAATTTGACAACCAAAGACTGTACTACATAGTCAAACCGAATATTTAAAGTTATGAAATTGCGTTTCAATTCACATATTTCTTTGCAATAATCTTCATCGCCTGGGATAAACCCTTCCATACTGAAGATGACTTGTGATTATAACCATTATTGACGCGCTGACAGCTGAAACTATTACACAGGAGATTGCATTTGCATGCCAATATCATTTCTGTGTTTGCTCCGAAAATTCAAGTCGCATCATTTGTTATCGTTGATCGACTGTGTCCCAGTTTAAGGGCTTTAACATGAACCGCTTTAATCATGTATCATGCACATGGAACGACACACCCATCCTTCCCCCGCAAATATGAGTGTACTTACATTGCCGACAAGACTCTTATCCTGTCAGTCGCTTGCCTCATTTGTTCCCGTCTGTGACAATATGCAAAGCAATTATTTTGGTTGAGCGTGAGATAAAGCCTATTTTATTTTTTACTAATAGTGCAAGAACATGATATTCATCAAGAACCCAGGAATATTTTAAACAGATTTATGTGCGAAATTCCTCATTTACTAGATGAACTGTTTATTACATACATTAACAGCACATTACCACAAAGATGTAGCTGCATTTAGAAATGCATTCATAATTAATGTGATTGAAAAGTACCACGACGACCTTAAAACATTGTTGGGATATTCGAGTTAACCCCACATAGACTTTGAATCAGGTGTGAATCATGCTGTGTGTCTATTGATTTACAGCCATATTTACAATGTTTATCATATTTGCACATATAACTGTCTATTGTATATGCACTCTCGATGCTAGTTTTTATAACGAATTCGATGTTGTTATCATTTATATTCTCACAAATACAACATTATCATTCAATCAAGCTCTTCAGTTATGCAAATAGTTTCATATAATCTTCTGATTTTATAAAATACGATTAATGACCCATCGACAGTTTGCACGTACGACATCTACAGATGCTATTAATAAGATGAATTTTGATAAACATTAATGGACTAATGTTTTTTAGAAAATGATAAAATTAGGTCGCCATCCTCAGCTTTATATGGGCTTTCATATTTGTGTGAGCATATGGAATCTTGAGCAATAATTTGGAGGCTCGATAATAACATTATTATATTCAGTCTAGTGCATCATTTTATTTGGTGTCAACGCAATATCAACACCAAAAGCAGTGTCTTTAAATTACCCCTGTGTCACAGATTTGGCCTATTAAGCTATTGCATGCTCCGTTGAAGCACAGTTAATTGTCGCAAAGCCACCTCAACGATAATTCTTACTGCATATAATTCTACATTAATGAACAATGTATCTAGGCGTTATAAATCATCACTCCACAATCTTTAGTGATTTATTCGGGCTGATATTGGCGACATATGTTGTTGCATTAACGTAGGAGAGACAGTGCATCATTGCTTCTGAACTTGTATTTTGTGTTAATATTTGACTTGATTTTATATCTAATAATATTTTCTCGCAGGTAGAAGCAACTCTGCTTCATATAAGATAGCCCAAGTATTTGCTATCACTCTTAGTCTTGATTTTAAATCTACTAATATTTTTAATGACATCAGCAATATTATTGGTCACGATAGGCCGGGTACCTAGTGTTTCCATTTGTCTTTATTAACACTGTTATAATTGAGCCTTGTTTGCTGCGATAGCCAGAGTATTTTGTGTTGCTTAACCGACATGACCCACCGAGGTTAACACGGCATTGATAAGCTTTCAGAATATGTTTAACTACACTATTCATGCTCTTCCAAGAACAGGGAATGTGAAGCGCACATATGGCGGAATATTAACTTTGCTTTAATACCCTGGGTGAAAGCATTTATTTTTCTACTAGATCCGTAATCATTCGGTCAAAAAGACAAAAACATTGACAATGTTATCAGAATTTTGTTGATAGGGTAATTATTAAAATGCTGTGTTTGTGCACACATGGCCTGTGTGAAATATGGGATACTTTACCAAATCATTTTGCTTTAGCACTGTGTGGTGGCTTTACTTTTATGTGAACAATATATTTTTTTGGAACAATGCCAATTTTTGAATGTGCTGACGTACCACCAATACGATATTAGCATTCGGTTTAGCTGTACTCTATTACATACTGAGGTAACAATCAATGTAAACATATTATCCCTCCAAGTGCTAAGAAGTGTATCAACCAAAACTTTAAAAATACATTATGTGAAAAAAACAACCGTCCCGTAAAAGTGGGAATATTTTATTCATTATACGGCATCCGCTATTGAGTCAATAAAATGCGCAATAGAAAAAACAACTAATTTACTGACGATTTGGTAGCTGTCCCGATAACGACGTCAATGACGGGGAATAAATCGGAAGTACTCTTTAACCATTCATTGAGTTCGAGAATTATTTGCTACCACAATGCCATACATACACTATCTGATGGGCGTGAACTAAATGCATTTAAGTTATTGGTGATTGCAGGCTTCACACATAAGTGGTTTACTGATATAGCTAATTAAACCGACTCTACTCATGTGCGGTGCTCAATTGATGTGTAAAGGTTGCACATAACGCCTGTACGCTATGACTATGGGTCGATCGAAGAAAGCTGCATGATTGACCAGGAGATTATATATATATATATATATATATATATATATATATATATATATATATAGATATATATATATATATATATATATATATATATATATATATATATATATACATATATATATATATAGATATATATATATATCTCTATATATATGTATATATATATATATATATATATATATATATATATATATACATATATACATATATATATATATATATAGTATATATATATATATATATATATATATATATATATATATATATATGTATGTATATATATATATTTATATATATATATATCGAACTGTATATATATATATATATATATATATATACGTATATATATATATATGTATATATATGTATATATATATACATGTATATATATAAAAATACATAGATATATTTATATATATATTTATGTATACATATATATATATATATATTTATATCCTATGTATACTATACTATTATATATTTATATACTATGGCATCGTCTTCAGTTGATTCCTACACTGGTATTGTCGCTTGTTCTGCCATGACTCCCACTTTACATACTCAAAGAGTCATTGACACCAAAACATGGTAGGAGGATTTTCTTCGTGATGTTTTGTTCCAGAAGTAGTCAACTGCGCGTAGACTCCGTAAATAGTTTTCGTAAAGATTGATGTCATCTGCTTATCTTGTTTGTCAACCTGGCTTAGAGCGCTCTTTACAAAAGGCGCGTTATTCACCCAGGTAATTGAAGAACTGAGTCTGATCGCTTAGCCCTTATCGGACCACATAGTTATACGATAGTTATAGTTAGATAATGGATAAATACGATGCTGCCAATTAAACCGCTACTATTGCTATCATTGACCGGTCATCAGAAACAAAGCAAATAATCAGAGAACAAAACGTTATACATTAACGATGCTGCTAAACCATGCTTTTCTGTTGGTGTCTGATGACACATCATAGCGGCATAATGACTGTAAGCATCGCAAATACAACAGATACACATGTCACTTCCACTTGAAGATGAAACCGTGTACAATACCTCCACATGCTGTCGGTCACAAAGCGGTTCACTCGCGATGACAAGACACAATCGTTCCGTTTTTATTTTGAAGAAAGGAAACTTTCGCAGCTATTGCAAGGTCCAATTGAAACTGAAGTTGTATATAAAATTTATACATCATGCAAAGTAGGCACGCATTCGAGAATAACGGTTTTAGGCCAGTGCTCGTCTTTGTCTGAAATGTATTCATCACAAATACTTACCAAATATTATAAAGAATTAAGCATGAACAGGGCTTGCCGTTCCTGTGTCGATTTCATCATTTCAAATTTGTATGAATCTATGAGGTAAACGTTGATCATGTGAACATAAAAGCATAGTATATTCTGATGATGGCTGTTCATAAAATAACTTTAATGTAATGCACTTTTTATTGTTATTGTCAACCTCAAATCACATAACTTAATACTGTGTGAGCTTTTGAAAAAAAAATGAACCCGTATGCTTCGGCTGATTCGGGTCTTATAGACTGTATATACTTTGCAAAAATATTGCATAGCATGAAATGAACATATCAAGCAAATTGACAGTACATGTGAATCTGATGTATCATTTCACGACGCAGACTGAGCTTCCACAAAGCCTTATTCGGGATTAATATCTCGGCCACTCGGGATTACACTCGGTATCCATCAATTGTACACACTCGGAAGTCGATACTTATTATAGTAGGCAACATTCGGATGATATTAGTTAATTACCTCTCATGCGCAAGCCTTTGGATATCAGGATCCTATTGAGGCGGTTTTTGATGTCAATACACACACTCTTCTATGGTTGAAATTCCACAGAACCTCTTAGCAGCTTGATATGTATGCATAGTCTACTAATAACAATGCCAGTAAGTGTCATTGATTGCTGTAAGCACCATTAACTTATTATCATACAGCAAGGGACAAAGCACACTCTCTGCAATACACAAGATACCAAACAATGGTTGCCTCACAAAGCTTGGTAGTCTATTCAGATATTGCTACTAATATTCATGACCATTGAGCTGAAATATGATGATATATTGTACGGTTCTACTTGTGAAGTCCTTATTGATAAGCTCAGTAAATAATTGAATTAATAAGTGAGTGGATGGTTAAGCAAGCGAATTAGTTAGCGAATGAGCAAGCAAGTGGGTGAGTGCTTGAGTGAGAGAGTGCTTGAGTGAGTGAGTAAGTGCGTCAGTGAGTTGGTGAGTGAGTGGGTGAGTAAGTGAGTAATTGAATGAGAGGGTGATTGAATAAGTTGTTGATTTTGAGAATGAATGAGTGATTGAGTTAGTGGGTGGGTGGGGGAGTGAGTCATTGATGAATCAGTGATTGAGTCAGTGAGTGAGTAAGTGAGGTGTGAAATACTGATAAACAAATAGCATGTGAATGATAATCGACATATGTACCAATAATACATATTGCTAATTTTATCTCATAACGGGCAGTTCTATTGCTATTACAGATTGTAATATGAAAAATATGTGACACACTATAATAATATCAAACAATGAAAGGTGAAAACAAAAGGAAGATATGTTCTTCAAATTCATGCATAGATTACAGATCGGAATAACTAAATACCTTGTTGATTACGTTTTGCTCATCATTTTAAGGTGATATTGGTATTATTCATATTATTCTTTACTTTACTTCAAATGTAAAAAAATCAGGATCCGTAATTGAAATATTACATTATATCTATTATAATACACAACACATGTGGTATGTTAGATTTGATTTATGCGCAATAATAATATATTTGATATGAATATTTAAGCTAATAACTGTTATAGTTGACTATGCATTGATTATACTTCCGATAACGTAACAAACACTATAAACATGAGAATTATATTACACAACACATGTGGTTTGTTAGATTTGATTTTTGTACAATTATAAAATATTTAATATGAATATTTACGCTAATAACTGTTATATTTGACTAATGAATTAATTATACTTGCTATAACATAACAATCACTATAAACATGACCATGGAGTTATTGTGCTCTCACTACAAACGCAAGGTCTCTCTTGGGAGGCTTTAGACACTCGTTACACGACTCTGTTTGTTGAATTAAGGCTTGCCACCATTTGTTTGCATACATGGGGTCTATCCCGCGACACACTATATAGATAACAATTAGACTAATCAGACTGTGAAATTCCGTGTGGTTTTAGAGGAGATAGTCACCCGGTTTGGTCATTGAGCTCTGATTGGTGCACACATGTGGACAAAGACAAATGCTCGGGATGTCGTCCGAGTTCCTTACCGTGCCGGGCTCACTGTCGCATTACCCTAACAATATTCTTCTACATTGTTCTGTTGACTGTTCTAATGTACGTGGATCATGTTGAATGCACGTGGTCGGCTGAACACAGATAATTCGAGAACATCAGAACATATCATGCAACATGATTTTAAGCAACTCGTGGGCATCAGAGTTACTGCAGGGTATTGAATAAACACTTTGACGGGACATAGAACCTAACTGTTGATATGCTATTTTTGTATAGACACACCGATACACATTTTAATGATAGCGTCTAGCGTAACCCCATGTTGCTCGCAACGCAGCTCTTTCAGTGCTTGTGCCATGGCAGAATCAGTTACAAGAATTAGAATCAATCACACAGTCAAAGCTCGTTCGACTTTTTTTCATTATTTGCGTCAATGCAAGGGCGATGATAATTTCATCACAAACTTTATGCAAACCCAGAATTGTGTCACAGTACATATTTAGATGGTTATATAGCGATTAGTACTTGATTTAATATAACTTCTTCGAAATAGTATATGCAGAGACTCACGATGACCCAGTCAAGTTGAATAAAGCACTTGCTACATGGCGTTTATACAACTACCCATGAATATAGTCGTTGTGGCAGCTTATGGACCTCTGGCCAATGGACCCGTTTGTAATCAAATACATGTGTGGTAATGCAGCAAGAAAAAACTCAAGATGTACTTATTATGTTTCAGACACTTATGGTACGACGTTGTATTTAATGAAGGTTTTATGCCTACTTGCTAACATAATTGGATGAAAAGACAATTTACATTTCACTTGCGTTGTGTTTAGTGAATTCGTGCATGTTATGTGCTAGTAGTATCACAAAAGTATTTCCACTCATTTGTAGCTGCATTGCTTCAATATTTACCGCTTGAAACGGTGCATTCATAGCAAATAATGTACTTTCATTTCTCACCTTGTTTAAAGCACAATAGAGCTCTTGACTGCAAAATAATGTGCAAGTATCCCACACCTACTGAGGCCCCCATTCCCTGTCATCCCACAACGCTACTTTTCACTATATCTGGTGATGTCTTGGCAGTCCATTACAACGAAGCAGATGAATACACGTGAATCTGAAGTAGATGGACGAACGATTTGGAGGAAAAGCAACATCAGTAATGGACCAAATCCAGAACAAAATGCGAACCACTACACTCAACTCGGACAATGTATTCGGGTATGCTATGTATTTCCCTCCATAGAATATTTATCTGTTACTTGTGACATGTCCGTTTATGAAAGGAAGATGCGGTGAGTTTTTGTTTTTAATTACAGTATAAAAGTTTATTTGTTGAAATTAAACAAGATGCAGCTGAAGTCGATTAACGAACTGAATGCATAAGTAAGGTTGCTAGGCAACATAGTGCTCATTTGATGTTGCAAAATGAATAATCACCCATAGTTTTCAAAGCCTGCCAAAGTGCAAATCGCAAAAATTCTAAAATTGACTAAACTAAATATTACAAATCGCCGTCATGACATCATTGCATTAGTGGCGTAACCATTGCTCTTTGGTATATCTGCAGCAGAGCACCGCCAAATGTAGCCATCACATTCCATACCACATACAATTACATTCTATATTATGTCGATATTGGCAAAGTATCAATGAGTCAGAACCCACGGTGACACAGGCTGCCTTATGGGTAATACGAAACAATGACTAAGCTTCTAAGTTACTCATAGAGGCGACCGCATTGATCTTTGCGGAATCAAATAAACTGTGGTGTTTTATTGCATCCATGTAAAGGTGTTGTGTGAGTCACATTGCTATAAGATTCATATATGATGCATTCCCACTATCAATGCACCGAAATCAAACAGGTAATTAGGTACCACTTTCTCTGTGCCTTGTTCAAGAAGGTAAATGCTACAATCGTCATAATCTCAATCGGAACTGGCTTTACATTATGCTGTAGGTTTCTTTTCAATTGCACAAGGCGAAACACGCATATCTGTATGAGTATGACGACAGTGATAAACACGGTAAGGAAAGGAAATTACATAAGTAAATTGGCATTTCCAGGGAATATCCTTGGCTCATTAGTGTGCCCTCTTAGCCTAGCTATAAACTATTTGGCTTCATCAAATGTTTCGTACTCTTAACGTTTGGGTGTTTTTGGTTTAAAATTAGTTATGCTATGATGTGTATGAAACAAATCCATACACGACAAATTATCGATATTTATTCAATATAAGCAACATAGAAGTCGATAATTGCATAACCAACTATATTTAGTAATTAGTATGGAAAAGCTTCTTCCTTTTCGTAGAAGGTAAATATATCCTGGTTTGATACGTGCAAAGTTCTCTTTCAATCAACCTGTGAGCCATGACAAATACTGAGATGCTGCATCTGATGATTTGTGAACGGCAGGATTGTATTTGAAGAGACGTAGATAATTGTATCGCAAAAATGTTGTAGCCAATTTATTTCAATTTACTTTGCGAATTTGATTTGCACATAAAATACAGAATGACACATCAGCTCACCATCTGAAGTAAGATGCAATTACACTTTACCAGCTGCTGTGTTTTTTTGGCCATAACAACAATGTAAATAATTGATCGTCATCTTAAACCATGTTCTGTCAGGTACATTTAGCTTCTCATATTCTCATAAATGAAGTTTGGTAAACATCAATGGCTTGATAGCCGAAAGCAGCATTTTCATAGCTGAATCTACATATGTTTAAGCAATAATAACAACACCTCGCCCTATAGCGCTCTTGTACAGAAACATGGATTTATGAGGGTTATAAAAAGAAGAGGTCCTGGGTGGAGATGAACAAGGGTCCTGTACTTATTAATTAATAGCAATTAATGCGTATGTCAGTGTTTAAGTAGTGGCATGTTAAATGGAAGAATGTCAGTTGTCTCTCAAATAGTTTCAACATGCTGCAGAAATTGATGATGGCTGTGTCCATGTACTAATGCTCGAATGCGAGCCTAAGCTAGAAACTAATTTCCTTGCACCTTATACACTGTGAATGTATTGGCAACTATGAAATCTATTGTATGATAGGAAGGGTAATCGTTGCCTTGACTAATTTGCTTCGGACGACAGATGTACACGCTGAACATGATATTCACAATCTATATTTTGCTTGAAATATTCTCAACCCCTCTGCAAATTGAAATTCGGCTGAAATTGTCGAATGGCAGTATAGATAATTTAAATATGCACGGTTTTTAACCCAGATTATTATTAAAAGTAACTAGAATCCTCTTGATATATTTCTACGATATTCGTGACGTCTATTCTCCGTTTCAAGATGGTTGCCTCTCTTATATTACGCCGCGCTTTAAATGAGCAGACTCCTCCACATCTCTTACAACTCTGACACTAATGATGGAGCTGCTACTTTTGTGACGCCCATACATCTTCACAACACCTGGAGGTTATGTCTCGGGTCGTTATTCATGCTGCCCTCGTCGGCTTGGAGTAATGATTGTTGCGAGTTACCATAAACGACAGTGTCTGTGCAGAAGACAATTATCTGGAGAGCACACACATGATCGCCGCTTTTAACAACTAAACTCTCATCGCATTGTATTTCCCTTTATGTCGCTGGGTGCATTATAGACTAGTATAAACTAAGTGTGTATTGTCATTGCCAACCAAGTTTGAATAATGTAGAAATGCTTGTCGCATTTCTTCATTATTCATTATCCATACGTTAATTAATATTGAGGGCGGCGACGATGAGGCCGCGAAAGATGTAGATGATGATAATGATGATGATGATGATGATGATGATGATGATGATGATGATGATGATGATGATGCTGATGATGATGATGATGCTATTCATATAATAAACTGATTGCACTATATCTAATGGACTTAAAGACTATTGTACAAACGACGATCGTACGATATTATATTTAAATGAAATATTCCACTTATGTACATGCTAAGTGGATACTGGCACTCATGCCTAAGTCACAATTAAAGAGGAACCTGGGCAGCGTGTGCCATTTCTAGGCAATCGACCGGCGTGTAGAGGTCGGCGAAAGATAGTGCGATAGGGCGGTCACAGTCACAATAAATAGGGCCCAGCACGATGCCATGATGGGCCCCGGGACGTGGGGGGGGGGGGGGGGGGGTGTCGCCTTGAAATGGTGTCAAATTCTTGGCCTGTTTACTCGACCGGTGTCCGATGCGACACCCCTGCGGTACCCGGCAGGGTGGGCGGCCGCAAGAAGGGCCTCTGTAGTGTGTCTGTCAAGAGCCATGCGATCAACGGCCGCGATTAACTGCCGCGATCCGGCCAATTCGCTTCGATCTTTATCTAGGAGCACTTTACTATACATCCACAGCGTTTGCGGGCACCTGCGTGCGGGTCGTGCGGGTCGCCCGGTTGGGAGAGGTTGGTGTTTGCACGTTACCGCTACAACCTGGTTCTGGCTGCATTGATGGCTGAAGAAGAGAGGCATGCATAAATATTGCGCCGCAGAAGTCGATGGTGGGTTCGACCCTGGTTGATGTGCAGACCATTATGCGGCAAGAACGAGACCCTTATGGCTGAGCTGAGCCTTCTTTTATACCCTTTGAACCCTGATGTCTGGCCGGGCGCAGCCATGTCGACCGGGGCTTGGCGGAACGCCGCTTTAAGTTTAAAGTCCGAGTAAAACGTAACTCGATGCCCAACCAATGCCAAAAAACAACCCCTAATCCGCAATGAGTCCAGTAAGGCCCCGGCCAAAAATGCCTAGAAATCCGAGGAAAAATAAATGCAAACCCATCGCAAGGGTATTAAGTAGTACTGTTGATGTATTACATCCATGCTCATCTACTAACGACGCATTGCTACTGAAAGTGACGATTCTTTAACATTAGCGGATGTTTCTAAAATAGAGCTGCGTATCATGCAACTTAATGTACAGCAACTGGTCGATATCGCGGCTGAGAGCTTCTCTCTCCACAGAATGATTGAATGCCACTATTAACCTTGTATAGAATTACTGCAGGGTACCGAATTTACATGTGGTCACGACACAGAAGCTGGCGGCTAGTTACCGAAACTAGTCCATTAGAACAGATACACTTATATACATCAATATTTTATTGTCTAGTGACATGCCATGCTGCACGCAATTGCGAGAGGACCATAGGAATCAATAACATGGTTAATGCTCGTTCTTAATTTGATATTGATTGTGATTCAATGTTCTGTTTATGAATTCAAATAATAAAAACGGAAATATAAACTATGTCATATATATAATATATATAATAGAAAAAAACCGTCCCAGGCAATCTATACAAAGGTACTTGATTTAACCTTGACTAATGATTTGCCTATTTAGGAATGCCTACATAGCAGTTTAGTATAATTTCGTATGTCAGCTTTAATTTAGAATGCATCGTCTTAATCTAACAAACAGGCCAATAATAACAGTAACTCTCAACATAATGTTAAGATGTTCGATATTGAAAACATAATAGGATTCAATTATAAAACTTGCGATGCTTAAAGGTAATTCGGAACATCATTCTATGATTACGATATGCGACCAAAATTATTAATATGCGGGGTCATATATGAGTGTTCGACCAGTAGTCACCCATTGCTTTGTCGTGTGGGTGTTTTATCGAGCTTGCTTTTATGTTTAAATTTTGTGCTACTTGTCACACCTCTTGGTCTGCAGCACAAGAAGCCGTTTTCTGTTTAACATCTCATTTAAAACCACCTTCCAGAATGCGTAGTTGTGGGATGCTTTCGCTTTCTTTCACTTTTAAACATAATGCAAAAGACGGACTTTAAAAAAACGCCAGGGGCTGAACCCAGTAAAGAAAGGGTGTTGGAAGACTAAACAGATTCCACGACACCTTTTGTCACCCAAGCGTACCAATCAGAGCTCAATTGCCAACCTCTTAGAAAATAGCCTACTTAACCAAACCCATTTTCACAGTCTGATCAGTTTAAGTTGCTATTTTGAAGATATATTTGCTCAGATAAATTGCGATGTACAATAGCATAGTGAATTTACCCATAAAGGGTCTGCTTTAATTGTTCCCATGCGTAATGGTTATTGGCAAAGCTTATACATAACTCTTACAGTAGCTGGAATTGATATTCGCAATATACGGCGCTGGGTCTATTTTCGCAACAAGGATGCCATAGACGTCGTAGGAACGGTGAGTGGGTGCCATGCTATTCCTCTTTCACACCAAGCAATATCAGCTACGTAAGGTTCTCGAGACATTACGCATATAGTGCCTGATGATAGTGCCGCATATATTACCATTGTATGAATGGCCGTGGTTAATGTACACATGGGTTTATTTTGAGTTGTAATTATTCACTTATGTCGAAGCTATGAACACGTGAATGTCTGGTAATCAGAAAAGATGTATCCTTATAGCTACCTTATTTACATATGAATGATAACGGTAGTGTTGCAATCAGATAATACAGGTGATGGGTTAAACAGGCCTAGTGCGTCATGTATCGTTCAATCGTGCAGTTTATTGGATGCTATCTTGTCGTTAGAGTCTTGGTTAGTCTAGACAGTCCGATACTTAATGCTTCATTCAATATGTATGTGATCTATCCTGGCGCGTGTCGTGACAATCTGACTCCCTGCTTGAATTACATTTAACTGATTTCTGAGAAGACAGCTATTGCAGTCCTGCGACCCAAAGCATCCGTACGATTCATTTTTGGTTTAACACTTTTATACATTTGTTATTAATCTTTTCTCATTTTTTCAAAGTTTTATGTACCATCAACTAAATATATTGAGACCTCGCAGATTGAGTGTATTTCTATTAATTGGAGCAATTCACAAGCAGTAATAGATTTATCTTTAGAATTGTTCAATTGTTGAGACTAACCAGATTAAGCAGGTTGAAGAGACAGCAATTACAGAAATTGCTATTGAACTTATAAAGACACAGCCACTAAACACCTACATTACCATGCAGTGTAAGATTTATTGAGTATCACATCTGCTTCTCATGTTGCTAAACAGTCTGAAGTTGAGCTCCCACATCTATGATAGCATTATAAGTCACCCACAATATGGGAGGATGATACAATATTGGTCCCAATGTATACTGTTATTGATGTTCACCGAAAAAGATTAGCAAGCAATCTAATAATTGTATTCTTTGTTGTTACATCAGATAACATGTCTTTGTTGTATAGTGACCAAATAATTATCCAAGTAATATTTGTGATGAAGGTGGGAACTAACTACATGTTTTGCATCAATCCGCAGTATGGTAAGAGGCCATTCAGGTTTGTTATTGAAAAAGGGCGTAAGTCGATTTTATGTATTTGGAGTTTACTGTAGTTCCATTTACGACCATTGACACAGCATAGCACACATCAAGTAACTAAAGCAATATCAAAAACATTCAACAAGACAATTAATGAACACCACATCTTTTAGATAATTAGTGAAGCCAGGCACTTTAGTCGAGCCTGACCAGGAAGTGTGCAAGACTTGTACAATTAACGGCTGATATGCGTCTTTCATATTTGTCCATCTGAATAAATCTAGACTAAAGGAATCTTTTATATGCTTTTCACTGACTAGATATATAAAATCAGCGTTGACGCTCCGATCTCCTGCTGACATTTACAATTAAAGTTGCAGTTGGACGAATGAGTGGATATTGCCGGAGCCTAAGAGCAGTATGATTGATTAAAATAATACATTAATCAGCCATTTCATTCCATGTCAGACTACGAATGTCACGCAAGACAATATTGCTAACTCTGCATATTTTTCGCTGGTTAATAAAGCATTTTGTCGAGCACTAAGGTGCAGATGCATTTGGGACAGGGTGACGCACAAACCATCTAGGCTGACTAATGTTGATAACTGCAAGTGCTAAAGGACCACGAACATAGCGTCTTGGAATAACATGTATTCAACGCCCTAATACAGACCAATTTGATATCAATATATTTTATGCATGGTCTGATTTACAGCTACACATTTGATTTGGCAAGAGTATCTATGTATGTATGCGACTAACATTCACCTTTCCATACATTAACCGCGCCGATAGATTGTTTAACATGAGGTTATATTTGCATATACCTGGTTAGCAGTATCGCTGTTGCATATGTGGCTCTCCTGCTTACGTTGCTTTCCTATCTCTCTAAAATCCTGCTTTAATTAGAGGAGTATCTACTTGGGAAATTGTGCAAGTGATGCAATTTTTATTGTCATAAACTAATGTCATATTGAATAGTGTTGCCATTGCATTGAACGCAAAGTTAAATAGATATCTTGCCACATCCGTAGACATGCATAGCAAGTAATTAGAAATACGAAATTGTAATAGGGTTAATTGATTAGTGTATATTTTGTCGCATGGGTAACTGATTAGGAAGCACGGTTGTAATATCAAGCACCTTGTGTCAGTAAGCCTACTCTGAACAATAATTTTTTGGTCAGTTTCCTTAAAGCGCTCCTTGACAGTTCATGCATTAGCTAAGGATATCAGGTTTGCCTCACCTGTTGTCACTATTTATTTTTCTTCCATAGAACAACCACCATTCTTAATTCTAAATAATAATACAAGAGCAGTTGGCACAGAAAAAATGATGGTACCTACCTTGTACAGCTACATTAAAATATACCATAATCCATCTCTTAGCAACAACATTGCTACTGATAGCGTCTCGACTCTGGGCACTTGCACATCATGACATCATGACAATTGCATGTTGCTATTAGCGATATCTGATTATATGCATATGCAATTATGGGCCCTACGCCATAGTCTATGTAATGAACAATAAAGATCTTCGAATCTATGATAATTCTTAAAGGGCGCAAATAGATCTGTCCCACACTATATGCACGCGTGGTATCATGTCCTTATGCACGTGTTTCTTTGTCTCAAGCTGTGCTTATATCACTCAACTAGTCAACGCAGGTGTCGTTAAGTCAATATAATATGAGCACTTTTATTGGGGCTGTTAATACATAAAAATTGAGTAAAATATATTGCTAGCGCTAAATGCTGCTGTACAATACTTCAAAAAGCAGCCAGATCGAATGCTTACATCATGTAGATAGTATATCATCTTATTCTAAACTCGTTTCTACATTTAAATTCTACAAGCCTCTTTACATAATGTATATAAATGTAAACATTGGTAAACAAAAGCAACCACAAGAAACATTTCCTGACATGGCATAGGCGGTGTTAAGTGTAATGTGATTCGTTGGATAAAATTAAGTACGATGATCTACGAACACTTGTGAATCTTCATATCTGTCTTTATATCGCAATCTACATTATTGACTGAATACAGACTAAATGTGTACAAGTATACATTGCCATACAGTGCAAACCCACTAAAACTAATAAAACAACACTCATGCCATCCTAAAAACTCATCATGCATCTTCTAATGTTGTCACTGTGTTTTGACAAAGAGCTATTTTGGATTGTACTCCATGCGAATGTTAAACAGCACAGGCTACGACATAATCAAACATATATAACACCGTCAACACCAAGCCTGCTAACGCTGACAACGTATGTCAATGGCAGTGGACAGCAAGGATGCCACGATTTTTGTGTCATCGGTTGTAGTGCTCGAAACACCCTTTTCTTGACATAGTAAAACTGAAAGTCAACGCCTATGGCTCGGATTATTTCTAAGTGCTATATGCACAATAAGTATAACTTAGTTACATCTATGAAATGCGTCAGGGAAACAAATTTTGATTCCGACGTTTTGCTAACTGCCGATTGGTGAGTTCACGTATGCCATGTCAGCTGCAGATAGCATTTTGTAGCAATAACATAGTAAAGTAAGCATGTTATCATTAAATAATTATCTTTGTATGTACAGATGCAGGTCATGTTAAGGGTAATCTGGGCAGTGATAACATAGCTCAAGTCAATCGTTTCTTTTAAATCTAAAACACACATTTTAAGCACAAGCAGAGGCAGTGTGCCATACTGCACGCCACTATACGACGAAATAATTGCTACAGGTAAATCGTTTATCTGCCAAGACTCTTGAAAAAATAAAGTTGATATATTTTAAGGACAAAGTAAGTAATTGTTTTAACACCACCCAATTTGTAATCAATCATTGATGAACATTGGCAGGACACCCATGGACCTAACGGTATTTTTGACTTGGCCACCCACCACTATTGGGTGGCCATCATAGTAAATAGTTGCTATTTTGCAATTGAAAACTGCTGTAGAAACTGTCTTGCAACTGTCAAACACTAAAACAGTTTGTGTCATTTTAATAACGGCACATAGTGGGAACAACAATTCGAATGCAAATAGTTTGTGGTTTAGTATAGCAGTATACAGTTCTTCTCCAATATCTATTTGAGTCATCGTTCATCTAGACCCAACAATTATTATCACACAATCCATATGAAATCAATTTTCATGAATATTATGACAATGTTTTGTAATACAATGGAACATGATATGATTTTGAGCCACACTGCACATATCAGTTTCTTTATGCGCTCGTCAGTGTCAGTGGAAGTGCCAGCATGATTGAGATTCAACTCGCTCGGTCAATGGTATCATGTTGAATGTCCGTCCTAGCAAAGCAGGTTCACAGCCAGCGTGGGAAATTGGCTGTCGAAATGTGACAATCAATTTTATCCTTCGCAGTTGAAGTCGACGTTAACCCCGGCCTACCGAGTGCGCGAGCTCATTTGGTGAGCCAATTCAGCTGTATCAGTACATATTGACTAATTGTACTTATTGTAGAGGGAAGTAGGCTGCATTGAAGTTTTTGTTACGTGGTTTACTAACAATCAAGTCAGTGACATAGCCTAGTGCCGCAGCTACATGCAACTTCTCATGATACAAATTACGGTTCCCGTGGCATAAGTTACCATTTGATCACCGATGATATCTCAATGATTTGAGTTGTGCTGATGACAGCACGTAGATCGCAATAAATGCAAATACATCGACATGGCACATTTATTTCTGGAAACATAAATGCATATCATTGTGATACAACTGAAAGAGTGCCAATACCCTGGCCAGCCCAACTGATCAATTAGAGAAGGCTACCTGGCCCAAATCAATTGGCACGTAAGCTTTTGATTTAGATTAGTCTAATGACTTGCTTATACAGGAATATTTAAATATTAATGGAATTTATTATACAAATTGTCATAAAAAGTATTTGCATTCAAACATCAACAGCAAAATACCAAATTAATTTCCACCTAATGGCTGATCATTTCCTCCATTGTCATGTAGCAATAAACAGTAACTCGGGATGTCCCCTTTGTCAATGACAAGGTGCTGAAAACATAATCATATCCTCCTTGCGATAGGTGAATCTTATTTAACATATCAAGCACCGGTTACGATGATAATTATAAGGTGCTTATATGAAACGCGGTCTGATGAATGTGTTCCTTTGAGGAAAATCTAAGTGTGGTTAAGCGATAAAAGCAGCTGTGCAAATCATATGATTCAATACACATCACAAAGCAGCAATATGTTAACAAATGACTGAGTAACTTTTTGCAATAGCATTCAGTTAGAGAAGCTCAATACAAGCAGGAATAGTTCATTAACGTTTGCAAAATGAGCATCATTTGTTTGCCAAACTGCATTAACATGTAGTATTTAATCACAATTAAACAAATAAAAGATTTAATTTTCCGCTGTAGTATAACTTATGCTTGAGGTTTTTATGAAATTAATCCCATATTTTGAGTACGATGCACCTATTCATTGTTGTCACTGTATAGGAGAACAATGAAGTAATTTTTTTATTTACGTACCGTAGTAAATATCCAGATAATCCAGTATCCGCGAGAATGGGTATCCACGGCAGTACTTTTGTGCCTAAGCATCCAGATTGTCTTTGCAGTGTTATCTAGTACCCTAGATTTTACACTTTGGTGCAAACGTTTCAGATTAAAGGCATTAATGAAACGATATATAAGATCATCAATTTGGGTCATGTTAAAGCCAGTACCGCAAATTTTGTCATAGCGTGACGGAATGGTCGCTAGCTGCATGACTCCGTTATAATTCAAAGCATTTATTTCATAGCGTAATGGCCGATGAGCAGCAAAGATGGATCTTAATCACTTTCTTATTTCTATATGAATGATAACGGTATGGTCACACATAGATTTTGGGTCCAGACTTCGAGAAAGTTGATAACGTATGACAGGTTTACCGGGTCTGGTGCGTCATATAACGTTTGATCATATCATTTGTTGGCTGCTATCAGGTCATTAGAGTCTCCGTTAGTCTGGCAGACCGATTCGTATCATACAATCGGTCTATGATCTATCCTAATAGGTGCCATTATAATTTGATACTGTGTTTGGTTTAAATTTAATTTGGTCGTAAGTCGACTGTCGTGGAAATGCAAAATATGTGATATATATACATTGATCGCGCACCAACTGTTTAGAACCTTTTTGGGTGTCATTTACAATGATTTTCCTTTGGCCGCTGGTAGAACATATTTTACAGCCTGACAAGGTGAATTGTTGAAAACATAGGTGCAGTTGATATATAAGGGCCGCAGAGTCATTGATTAAGTACCTTACATATGAGAAATCGTCATACCAATAGCACGGGACCAACACAACCAGGCCCCAATGTTTAGCAATTTCTTAACTTTGTTATTTTTTTATTGTGCAAAAGTATTCGATAATCCGAGATCTTAATCACTTGATCATATTTCTAAGGAGTTAAGCGAATGATGTATAAAACATGAAAGCATACACTGAACATATACACATGGTTAATTGTGTGTAATTTCTCATTTTCACTATTTTATAGTAAAAGAAACATGATACATTGACATAGGACTCCTAGAAAATGCACTTCATCATCTGATGTTACTTAAATATCACTAATAACACAATTATCGTCACCCATACATCAGCAAGGCAGCTCAAACAGTTGATATAACAACATTCATGTAACCTTGTTCCAAGCATCCTCATATATTGTGCTATCATTTGATCAGAAGATGCAAATGCTGAACTGATATATTTGAGACACATGTTCAAAAGAGAAGGTAATTGATAGCATGTGCATTTACTGGATTTCATCCTCATTTGTAATGCTTGATATGAAATATTGTTAACAGTTTTCAAACAGCTGGCTGTATCCGTAGTTGATGACGAAACAAGAATTTAACGCTCAGTCAA
>CM067358.1:44678689-44996189 GCA_034190875.2 Urechis unicinctus | reverse complement strand
GCTGAGTTCGCTAACAATTGGCTTTGTGGATACGCCTGAGTTCGCGGACTCAGCTTAGCACGCCGACTCAAGTTAAGACGACTCAAGTTAAGATTCTTTATGGATGCGGCCCCAGCTGTTCAAGACTTTGACTGTCAGAAAGCAGCAATGAACTTAATTGCTGATAAACGAATTAATATGCATGCAATGTTTGTTAATTGGCGTTTGTGGTGTTGTGTTCAGTTATCAATAAACATCTATTTTGACCCTCGAGTTTCTTGTTGACCCCCGAAATGTGTTGGGGACCCATGAGAATTTTAACCTGAGGGTCCTGGACCCTTGTTAATTTATATATATATATATATATACATATATATATATATATATATATATATATATATATATATATATATATATATATATATATATATATATATATATATATATATATATATATATATATATATATATATATATATATATATATATATATAATTGTGCCATTATTCAATCTGCATGGTTCCAGTACCGATTGAGAGCAAATTGTTACCAGTTAATTCAAGGCCGCGTATTATAACTATCACGTTGGTAAAACTCGAGGCAATCAACAAGCTCTTTCATGAAACGCATCATAAAACTACCAACACAAAGAGAGAGCGTGGCGGTTTTCTAATTATTAAAAACTATCATAATAGTGACTCGGTACAAGATGTTGCAAAGTAATGATAGCAGCATAAGGCCAGATGGTGATCAACGGCAAAAAGGTGTCTGGAAAGATGACGACTTTGAATAAGACAGGTAACGAGAGCCAACATGCTGATGATGACTAAAGGAAGCAGCGTTGACATAGCGTAGGACGATGATCTGAGGCTAAATGTTGACTCTTGGCGACCAAGGTCTGTTCTGTCGTATCAGAGAATGCACGACGGGACAGGTGGTGCATTATTTGTGCATTATTTGACATAATACTAGCCATCACAAACACACCCCTCGTTGTTGCTTGGGTTATATAGAAGCCATACAACAAGTATTCAAATTTGATTACCAGATTGTTGTAGCAATTGACATTATGTAATACCTTGAGTAACAAAAAACATGATCAGCCTAATTGTGCATTTTCCTTTCAGCTGTTTTCCTAACAATAACTTGATCTAGATATATACACATATGCGCTATCTTCACGAAGCGTTAGCTATAATATCAAGCATGATGAATTAGTTTAGTCATTCGATTGCATGTTAGGCTCTTTAAACATACCACACAAAACAAAACAATGGTCCACTCTTAAGCATGTTGGTGGAAAGCCATTAGATTATGCTAACTCCCTTGAGTGAGGTTGCAGAAAAACAAATGAGAGAAATGACACATTTGTACTCGATGGCAAACCCCACATGAGGAACAATGGTCAATAAAAATTATAAAGTATATGAAATGACATGTAATCTGTTTAAACATTGCTCTGCATGGTGAGCTATCAAATATACACATTGGAATGATGCTCCGCCCATATAATTGAAGATTGCACCTTGGCGTTAAGAGACAATGGTGATAATTGTGAACAGATGTAGATCATTAATAAAAAGTTCTTTCTGATATACAAGCCAGTGTTTTTGTTTCTGAAGTAAAACTCGCTATTCAGAGAAGGTATCATTTCCCTATACGCATGCATTTCAAAATAAAAAATGGAATTCCTAGAGGATGATACTAAAATATGTATTTTGACTTTCAAAAATCGTTTGAGGACCAAAAACCGGGCTTATTATTTACAAAACGCGTTAGACTGGGGAAATGATAGGTAAATAATTTCTAACCTTAAAGAAGTACTGGATCAATATCAGGCGATTCTACTCTAGAGGTGTCATAATTGGTCATTCATTCAAATCCAGCAGCCAACAATGCCGTACAGCAGCAGTGATTGCTAACAGAGGACGCCCACTAGTCGCTCTTTGGACGTTTTTATCAAACTTCATAGGGCATGCGTTAAATCCCTAGAATACTGGAATACACAATACAGGCGTGGTCACCATACCTTATCGCATGGCACCCTCCTCTCAGCCAATAGGAGCTCGAGAAAAAGCTCGCTATTTTCCCATATCGCCTCGAGCTGACAACTAGCCGTGCTATAACTGCGACCGTGTCGCAATAACGCCTAGCTGCCTCCAGATGCGAGAAGGTACCTCACATAGCAACACAGCTCTAACATCAGAACACTATGGAGGTGCTTGATTTCAAGTTTAATAACGGGGTTTTCTCAAGAGTCATTTGCTTGCCAGCAGTTAATCTGGTTGCGTGTCGCTCGTCCTGGGTTATATTGAATTAGAAGCTTTGAAAGTGAATTCAAAAGTCACGAGTTGTTGAATAACCGAAAACGCAACCCTTGATTCAAATCAAGGGTTTGACTTGATCCAAATAACTAATCTTTAGTTATCTTGAACTTATGATTGATATTAATGCATATGATTCAGCATTAGAATGCACACAACAGATATGACCGATACAACTACCCACACAACGTCAATGAAAAAAACGACTAACGACAAGGATTGTGGTCGTTTAATCAACCTTCTTGGACAGTTCTTGTCGGTGGTAGTGACGTTTTAATCTGACTCTCACTCCACACAAGTCCATCATATTGGTGGTTTTATGCGAATTAGATACAGATTTGAAAACTTGCGTAATTTCCGTCACAACTTAATGCACGGCGATCATAGGGTGTGAAGATTCACGTGTAGGTGCCATCGTGATAAGTATGTTATGGCATGGTCGCGCGAATGATACAGGGAAACACACTCGGACGATCACCATATCACCCACTTGACCATGTGTTAACTAACTCTTAAACGTGACGTAGATAAATTTGAAAGGGTACAAAGGAATGTTATAAAGCTTTTAACCGGTATATTTGTATAATTGAGTTACGAGCAAAGATAGTATTGGGTAGGGCTGACATCTCTTCAAATATGGCGTCTCTGTGAGGATCTCATACAGGTACACAAATGTTCATTTAGATCATACTGGTGTTGATTTCCCTTTTCAGCGTCACTGATTAAGCAAAACTTCGTACAGCTTGTCAAAACCTATGGCTTCGACGGAATTAAAAACAAAATAGATTTCCCCATCCTCATGGAATAGTTTACCCGCCAAGATAGTTTCAGCCTGTTCTCGGAACTCGTTTTAAAGCCAACTCGATGTACATTGTAAGGACACTGGTTTTATGCAATGTTTTTACCCGATTGTCTCTGTAGTAAGGGCATATATGAACCAACACGAGCAAACGAAGAGAGACTATATCTACAGGTCTTAGAAGATATTTAGGATCCTGCAGTATTTTGTCTCACGATGACATTGGATGTATTTGTTAAAGGTAGGGTTCTCTACAACCTATAACAATGAAAAGGTGTTTCAACTGGCGTGCACATAAAATCCCAAACTACATAAGCCCCTTATACTTGCAATGAGCTATACATCTTTTCGTATATCAAAGATATATTATCCAATAATGAGGCAGACTTGTTATGGAGGTTTGAGCCTCCACATTTAAAGAAGATGCTTATAACGATGAAGAGACGGAGAACATAAATGCAATGTCTTTACAACATCTCTCCACCGTTTGGTCCAATTATTGTCACTGATTAACAGCTATATATGAATCAACGTGATGCATGTTAATTTCGTTACCTTAACTGATACATCAAAGTGACTTTCAGAACACACAATTGATAGATGCGGTGCAGACAAACTGTGATTGACTATTGCCTTCAATTATTGTAGTTTAGTTGCACATTCGTTTGAATACATGCATGGTTTGGTTCCAAATAAAGCCCTAATTCTATATTTTTGTAAACCCTTAAAATACAAATCATCATCTGACATATAATGACCATGTCCGTTGTCCCTAATAGTACACGTTCGATCTCGTACACACACGGTGACCATGGCTGAACTTGCAATTAAGAAATAGTGCTGATTTTGATAATTAATCATATTTAACTTAACCACGTACTACCGACCAAGTGCAAGCTTACCAATGAATTTGAGTTAAACAGCGATCTGTGCGTCATTTCACTGGCATTAATCCGAACCCATAAGGGCCAATTGATACATTGACATGCAGGGTATTCACTGACTGGATAGATAAAACCCACTTTACTTCAGCAATAATACATCGTATTCATGAGCTGTGCCTTACCAACACCTGGTACTTTCAAGTCTCCTGGTGACATTTAAGAATCAAAAAACAAAGTTTATGTCAACTGTGCTTATAAAATCTGACAACAGCCAAGCCTCTAGGCGACATCGGTTTTGATAATCGGAGGATTGGGCGGATAATGCATGTGCTTAAGTGCGAGAGATTACTTTAACGTATCAAGAGGGGAAGAGGTCAAAGAGGTACGCTATAAGTCAACCATTTCGTTGCTGGTCGTACTACAAATGTCACACTTGACGATATTTATAACAGTAAAGTTTTGCTGCCGTTGCTTCACAGTATATAATGTGTCGTCCATGCGCTCCATGCAAGGTGATAACTTCTTAACAATCCGTTTATTCAGAGTACATCGACCAAGACTGCGGTACTAAACGAATTGCATAAGAGGTCAATTGCCAATAAGTGAAATACATTTTCAGGAATGGTTGTCTGACTTCCTATTTGATTATCAACTTCGTTGACAGCACTTTGTAGATTCAAAACAAGATAATTACCTTCAAACGCAGAGCAGCACGAGGGCCTCTTGTAACATCGTCAGTCTTGTAGCTCTGATTCCATTCCTTGGGATCAGGATGGAGTCAGAATGACAAGACTGGCGATGTAACAAGCAACCCTCATGACGCAGTGCGTTTTAAGAAGCTTTAAAACATGCACATATCTCATGAAATGTTCAACAATCCTTCAGTATTTAATCAACTACTGGAATCCATGACAAGGTATCGTACGTTTGTTGTATTGAAACGAAACAAATTTAGTCTGTCTTGAGAGCTGATAAATACGCGTCATGTTTAATATTTAAAATCCTGCATAAATGCGTGAGTCACACGTTTAAGCCAAAGATATTACCTAATAATTTACAATAAGCTACTCCCAAAATTAAATTATACCTGGCTTCATTGCTTAGCCATATAATTAACAGTGTTCTGTACGATTAGTAATTATTACTATTTCGTTATTATTCACGTTGTTTGCACAGAAAACGATTTGCCCATCAGCTGAGCTCGACAGGATTAGCTCCTGAAACAACCAGCGCTTGGTTTATTGTCCTGTATCTCGATCGTTTCTTTCATGTTTGTGTGCGTATAGTAATATGGTATGATTTGGGCAAGTAAATAAATGTACGAATGATTGAGTGATTTGTGCAACGCGATATAGTTTCAGTATACTATGCCTTTTATCATAAGGCGTCAGAGTATATATTATTGGAACCCACACCATAGGTTATCAAGATTAGCCCTACACATTAGAAGATTATCATAATGATAGCGTAGAGATAGAGAACGTATATTCAATAGATTGGCAAAAGTCAATCGCTCTTTAATATGCAAGACAAGGCTTTCTCGGCAATAAAGTTCGCTATTAAGTGATAACATTGTTTTTCCTGCCCTTCTTACTCCCAATCAATAATGTTAATCACAGCCAGACAAAGCCTTGTGTGTGACATGCATGTGAGCAGCACAGTAAAGCGCGTCATTTGCAGGTGAAAAGTGATGTTAACGCAGCTTCTTGTTATCACAGATGCTGTTGGCAGCCACCAAGACATAACTTCAAGGCCACGCTGTTTATTGTCGTCGTATTTAGACCAACGCATTTTTTTGTGATTCGATAGACGCACAGTTAAAATAGTTACTAGCAGTTAAGTTATTGTGCTTTGTGTCTTGGGATGCAAGAAAAATAGCTGATTCAATAACATTTTATTCCACTGAACGAGAGGCCACAATGTACATCATAATTTGAAAAATTACGTATTTTTTTTTATTTTTCCAATCAGCCCTGTCAATATCAGCAAGCTCTTTGCTGGGATTAGTGCCGGCTGTTACATGCAGGCAACAGCCAGACCTCGCAGATGCAGTGAGTCTATTTAATGATGACCTTCCTGCCCCTGAGCTAGTTCCACAGGAACTGACAAGATGGAGAATGAGGTACTTTAAATTCAATGTCGGAAATTGGAGCTATATTTTTACTAGCACTAAAACTGCAACTTTTCAATAATTGTTCCCAGATATGACAAAGTGCCAGAAGAACATCGGCCAAGCTCCCCAGCAACTGCCATTAGAGAATGTGACACGGACATGTATCCCAACCTCTTTGTTCTTCTACAGCTTGCCTGCACGTTGCCAGTCAATTCATCTAAATGCGAGAGAAGTGCAAGTGCCCTGCGCCGTCTCAACACTTACATGAGGGGCATCCATGGGGAAGGAGCGTCTCTCTGCACTAGCTCTCCTTCTCATTCTTTATAGCACAGCTATCAACCTTGATTGTGTGATTGATGCCTTCCGAAAGACGAATAGAACTGGATTCCCTTCTTTGTTCTTAAGTCTCTTTATTTAATGTAAAACTGCTCTTCTGTTTCTTAACCACAATGTTTGAGTAAAACTGGAATCACAACATGGTTGTAATAAGACTTGTGTCCATTATTATTGTCATCATGAGGACTAGAGTTAGAGATAGATAGTTGGGAATACATTTGATGGGTTGTCAGCATTATTTGCTTGAATTTAAAGTTTTTGTTATTTTACAAAATAGGGCATTTCAACATTTAAATAAACAATGAAACTCATGGCAATGAACTTTTTGTTATTGATTTTTTAGAGGATGGGGGTTATTAAATGTTAAAATTACCTGATGATCAGTCTAAATGAATGTGTGATGAGCATAGATATATCGTGTGTTGATGATGCCTTTAATTATGGTCTTATAGCCGCATCAGTATGAGCCAGGAGAAAGGTCCACAATTGAGGGGAAAAGAACCCACCCCCCAGTAAAAATCCTGGCTACGGGCCTGTTTTATCTACACCCGGTGTCCCCACATAACACGCTTCCAAGAACTCAACCAGTCATTTAAATCGGATACTAACCAACAATGCATATATTAATCAATAAACAAATACAAGTTTTAAAAATTACAAACTGATCCCCAGCCTAACACTGAAGATGTGCAAAAGACATATATTAGGCCACAGAAGATGATTACATGCAAGCTGTTAATTAGATAGATAAAACCCGCTTTCTTGCAAGGACACAGAGGTTTCGTGAGCTGTGCTTTAACAAATCTGTGACATCATTCGTCTCCTGGAGATATGTCAGAATGATAATCGCGTCGTCATTACTATGACAAGTGGTTGGATTTTGATGCTGATGGATTTGCAATAGTCTGCAGTATGGTTAGATGTTTGTTCTGTAAGTAAAGGGGCGGTTGTCAATTCCAAGATAACATGGTGGTTTATAGCTTTCTTTCTACTCTAAATTATTTGTACTGTACGCTAAATCAACCTCTATTTGATCGCTTTGCAAAGAAAGAACCAGGGAAGCAAATATTGTTCAATTTGCAAATGACACAAAAACGCTTCTATTTTGTTTCAGCACGTCAAATCACTCTGTATCTGATTTTCTCACAAGCTAGACACTTTGGTAGCAAATCTTGTTCAATTTGCAAAAGTGACATAAGGATAAATGTTTCCCTTTTTCACAGCTTAAAATTATCAAAATCTGCATGCTTCAACGTTACTTACAATGCTATGTTACTCGGAGCATATACAATTAGTAATTGAGGCACACACAAACTGTAATAGCCCTTTACGGACTAAATAGATAAAACCCTCATTATTCTTGCAATATTACAACGTTTTATCAGCTATGCCTTACCAAACTGATGATAACGATTAAATACCTTACAGATACACTTTGGAATGAAATTCGAATTGTTACAACTCGAACCACAATGTGGATATTGCCGGTGCTTAAGGACGAGTGATTATGTGGTCGTATCAAGAGGGATGTGGGTGAACCAAGTAAGGCATAAGTCAGCCATTTCTTTCACTTATCGGACTACAAATGCTTAAATGCGAATGCACTCAATATAGGCGATTATTTATTTAGCAATGCTTTCAGCAGAGAGAATCGACCAAGATGACAGCGCCGTTCGGTTTGCAAACTGATCAGTAAACAATACACTATTTGCACCTGCTAACCTTGTTTGCACTTTTGACTTTGTGGAGAAGATGTTATACATTGGAATTAAGTATGGACTACTGTATCCCCTGTACATCACGATGGATGGCATCAGAACGATAACACGGGCAATATTGCAAGAGACGCCCACAATGCTTTGCATTTTCAGATTCTGAAACGATAAACATGTATCAAGAAATCGCAAATATTTTTAAACTGCCACCTGTGTCCAATGATAACTGCTTGTCTGTATTTTACCTGCGTTGATTGGCAACCATCTACCGGTCGACGCTCCCTCTATTCATTTTCCGCTCAGGTTTTGTTACCACGTATTGCATATAAACCTGATGTGTGCGCGATACTTACTCAAGCTTAGAACTGTTTAATTATTCACAATGAGCCACTCTCAAGACTTAATTACGGCTGCTTCATAATCTTGATTATAGCTGGCTTGTCCAAGCAGATCGTAACTTCATTGTATCGTTAAATTAGCAAAGCGTGTTTTGGAAGGGCAGTGTTGGTAAGGACCTCGTTTTTAACCACTTGTTGTTTCTAACGCAGAAAAATGCGTGAGAACGAGTTGCAAACAAAAGCGGCGTCGTCATTCTAATTACACCACTTCACAAATTTAGTGTAGCTATTGAAGCGGAAAAAGACAAGGAATAACTTATTGGACAGAATGCCGTACTAAATGAAAGAGAAGCAGTTATTTTTAACTCAAGTTGTTTTTTGTTCGAATCTATGTATGGTTTGTTGCCTGAAAAGGCTCTCAACCAGGCTAACGTAACTTGTAATGCTTAGTATAGTTAAATTACTCAGTCAGTATACACAAAATGTTGTGATAATTTATTTAATACCAAATACCAAAAAAGATGTCTACTATTAATCTAAATGAACAAACATATAAGATATAAATGCGTACAATAATGCAGCAATTGGCTTTCTATTTAATGTTAATCAAACATTGCAAAGTATCCATTTTATTCCAACGAGTCCGGATGTAGCATTATTAGGTAGAATAACATTTGAAATTCAGGCACAGTTTTATCAACGAGATTCTTACACCGTAGTCGTCGTCTTGTAAAGGACGACGACATTCCAATGACGGTCACCCATAATTAATTCATTTCCGTCATTTATTATAAACGTTCATCCCTCTGAACGGGCAAATATTCACCTTTAAGTCGCATCGAAACAGATCCATTATCCTCGGCTACCCGCGTTGCATTGGTAATACACACCGAGTACCTTACGCAGTCGGTGGTGCTAACGCCCTCGGACATATTCGATACTGTTGTGATATATTTCTGAGATTCCCTTCTGTACATCCTTGGATAATTGGTGTGAACACTTCGACGTAATACACTCAGCACCTGGGATTCACACCGGTGTTTGTAAAAGTCAGGAAAATGTTCTTGTTAGACACTTAAACCAACATCGCTGTAACACGTATGGTAGAGGGAAACAGCTTTTCTTACTCTTCACCATTTGTGTTATCGTAAATTTATGTAACATTTGTACCAAACGAATATTAATCTCATTCAGTGGTCACAATTACAATAGTTCATCGTGCTCATAAACGTTAACTTGCGTGTTACATTGTCTAAAACAGGATCAAAAGCACCTTACAGAAACATGCACTTGATCACAGAATAAGAATACAATCACCTGTCACCGGTTACAAAAATATATATTTTTGAAGATAATCAGATTAGAAGAAAGCAATTATTACAGATTTTAACTGTTTGGATTATGGAAAAACCACGTGGCTCGATTTCAGGCCAGAGTTCATGCTTGATTACACAAACGATTACTGCTATACATTTCTGTATGCACACAGTGAAAATTAAACGTTAAGTGGATTGCTAGCATATATTGGGAGCCTACAAGCAGAATCAGAGTAAAATAAGCTTACACTTGCATATTCACATAAAGATAAAGCAAAATTTGATTGCAGAATCGTTCCGTTCATTCAAAGAGATTCAATGCGCGGCGGCTAGCGTTACTAGCTGATCTATACCCACTTCCATGCACAACCCTGATAACAAGCTGACCCACCTCTCCGTTCAACAGACAAAGGATGATAGCAACAAAGAATCCCTGTCACAGCAAACAAACAGCTATTTATCAAATTGATAGAATTGCAACCGTCACAAATGTCAATATATATGGCACTAAACGATTCATGGTAACAATACAGATGAAGTGCAAATCATCTGCACGAAGTGTCAGTTAATTGATGCTGAATCAGTTGGTCCCTGTTAAGACGGAAGACGATAGTTATTACTTCATTTATTAGGTCTGCACAAGCCGTAACATTAATGATAAGCAAACATCAATAGCAAAATGTGGTACCTGACTATTCGTCACGAATGCGGCGAATATGTCATATGCATAGTTTGCAAGAGGTCTGTATGTCGCAACCAACATTTGGAGTCCAAAAAGAGGTACCAACACAAAGGTCGCCTTCAAGGCTTTTCTGCAAAATCGATTCCGCCTTTATTTTTGTGATTTGAACATAGAAGCAGATTCCGTTTAGAAAAAACAGTATATGTGTCATCATAAATATGCAAACGTAATCATCAACTCGTGAGTATTAAGCGTGTCTAAAAAATATTGCTGCCGTTCATAAGTTATAAAAACCTGTAGTTGCTTGGCTCATTCGGGTGTGATTGAAGCTGAGTCAGCAATATGCGCAGAATATTGACGAGGAATATTAAATTGATCTGCAACAAACATTTATATAAATAATCTTATTGTCCTTTGTGGAAACAGTGACATTATTTTTGAAGGTAAAACGACGATTCTAATATTATATGCTTGTCAATTTAATAATCATATACCACATGCTTATATGCTTACTCCAAGACTGAATAGATTCGGTGCATCTAGGAGCCATTCCCATGCTCCAATCCCGCCAACCCAGCATCTGTGGTGACGTCACCATGCATGAAGTTCAAATATATTAGCTAGAGCGGAGGAGATATTCCTGCATTTGATTGAGGTACTCTTATCACAAGAATTATTAGCGCCCGTGTACAAGCAAAGATCGATTTACCTCTCACTTTGCTGAAGCATGACACGCAGGGAGCTGTAAATGGTGACAGGAATCCAGGAGAAACCTGCAAAAACAACACACAAGCAATGCATAGAATAATGTGCTTGAAGGACCTCGGTGCCATCGCCTTTACTTTGTTCTGACCGATAAAAACGCTGCTGACATTGAATTTAAAAAACTATGACTTTTCTCACAATCAATCATGTTCATATCAAATACACAATAAGGAGTCTGCGTTGCTCGTTACCATGATAGAACTACAAAATAATTCACCCAGTTGTAATGTTTTAACTCACCCCAACCAATAATGTAATAGAAGAGGAGAGACTCTGGTGGTTCAAATGCATTCACGATGAGTCGATGCAGAAAACACGCCTCACAAAACATCCACATGTAATTGGTTCCACGTGAATAACGCGTCATGGCGTTCAGAAATCGACACCACGACTGAAAATGTCCATAGCATATTACAATCTATGAACAATTGTACACATTCATATAAGGTTTTTACATATAAAATAACTTTCCCAAAGATCAAAGAGAATCATTATATTCGAGAGGAGTAATCACCGATGCTGATAAAACACTTCATTTGATGAAATAGCCACTTATCAAATTTCTCACGCACCGTTGATTTTGATTTATATTATTCACAGATATGGTACTTTTAAAGTGAATGTGATTCATCCATGTTAGGGTTACTAATGCTATCACATATCATGAAACATTACTGGATTTCGGTTCATGACGGAGTTGGCCTTGTCAAGTTGCTCCATTGTCACTATCACGTCCCAGAGAATGTTCACCACAGAATAGAAGACAAACGAAAAGAAGAGATGTATGTGGAGGCGAACGCGGTGCTGCACACGAAGTGACCTGCAATCAAAACGAATTTTTTCAAAACTGTATTATATAAAAACTGACATCAACTGATTTATTATGACCACGTCTGTTGTTCCTAAGAGTTGGTGACGGTACTGATTGTTCCATGTAATCGTGTCTGAACATGTACATAATAACTCAATCAAAGAGGTAGACACCCAATCCGGCAATCAATAAATAATACACATCAGTCAATCTTCATTTTCAACAACGTACTACCGATCAAATGCCAGTCAACCACTTTAGTCGAGTTGAAACGATCTGTGCGATGATCATAAATTCGACACTTCATATGCGTCTTTTACTGTCGTCAATCTGAATCCATCTTAGCCAACGGGGACGTTTACATGCAAGCAAGATACTGACTGCATAGATAAAACCCGCATTATTCCTGCAATAATACAGAATTTACATCAGCTGTGCCTTAACGAATCCGTGATAGTTGTCAAGTCTCCTGGAGACATCTCACAATAAATATCACGTTATTATTTCTCGAAATACTGGGTGGATATAGCAGGTGCTTAAGAACGAGTAATTAGTTGGCCGTATCAAGAGGGGTGTGAGTGAACCAAGTACGCTATAAGTCAGCCATTTCATTGCTGGTCGAACCACAAATGTCACTCTCGACGATATTTATAACAGTATAGTTTTGTTGGCGCTGCCACACAAGGCATGCTAACGTCCATGTGCTAGAGTGCGTATGCTCTCAAGGTAGAGTGATTACTCCTTAATATACCTATGTGCAGATAACATATATCAACCAAAACAGTTCAATTTGCAATGCATTATTTACATATTCTGATCTGACTTCTTGTTTTCAATGTTAACACATTGTCAATGCAAACAAGGATGATTACCTGTAAGCAATGCAGATCACGATGGATGGAATTAGAACGACCAGGCTGGCGATGTTGCAAGCGACACTCACAATGCTCTGCATTTTAAGATCCTGAAAAGATATACATATCTCAAGAAAACACCTGTGCGGTCGCATCATGTATTCAGCCTCTTGGGTTCCATGACAAGTGCCTGTATGTATTGCAGCCTTGGGTGTTTATATTTACCGATAGGTCGACGCACTTAGTGTAGTCTGTCCATTCGTAGCTCGAGCGCTGTAAAAACCACGTTGCGTTTTCTGTGCAAGTTTTAAAAGCACGCACTGCATACAAACATGAACTGTGTGAGGTACTTAGTTAACCCAAATAATTGACAATGGGCCACTTTGAAGATTTAATTATGGCTGATTCCAAATCGTGATTATGGCTAGCTTCGGCAAGCAGGTTTTATAGTATCGTTTTATAAGTTCATTACTTGGGCAACTGCTCCATGGCGTGTAAACGAAAAGCTATAACGTCGTTATTCTAATCACAACACTACCTTGGGTTTCACAAAAACACGGTCGTCTTGGGGAGTAAAAGACAATGATTGGCTTACTGGACGGGTTACCATGCTGTATGAAAGCAGGGCAGTGTCTAGAAACAGTGGTGGAAGCCAGTGAATCTTCCCAGCACGCAAAGCCATCCCAAGTCTTTGGACACACATCCTGCTTTGTACGGAGAATATCTAGATCTTCTAGCGTGTAGTAGTTGTGATGACAACAATCTGTGGCAGCTTGGCAACATGCCAACCAATCCTCACATTCATTCTGAGACAAAGTCTTGCACACTAGAGCCACTGCGCTGTCGTTATGAACGTCAGGAGCAAGACGTGTTAAGGGTTCGAAACTGGTTCCATTGACGGCTATGAGCCAGGTGTTAGCTGGCCTCAGTTCTCTTTTGGTGGGAAACAAGAAACCGTAACAGGACGAGCAGGACGAGAGAGAATATGTGTGCAGCTCCTGAAATATACCTCGATTTCTGCAGTACTTAGTCACTTGGCTGACATTGGTCGTTGCTGTTAAAGCCAATGTTATCTGGAAATCATATCATCGATAAGGTAGTAAATTTCCTTCGTTTAGGACGATACTTTATCAGGATGGTGACCCTGGGTCTGGATGGGGATCCAGGCCAGTATGTGGGCTCAGGGCAGTATGGGAATCCAGGGAAGTATTGGGATCTATGGCTGTATGGTAATCCAGGTCATTATGGGGATCCAGGGCAGTATGTGGCCTCAGTGCCGTACGTGGATCCAGGACAGTATGGGGATAAAGGACAGTATGGGGATCTAGGGCAGTATGTGGATCCAGGGAAGTATGGAGATCTAGGGTATTATGGGGATCAAGGGCAGTCAGTATCAAGCACGTGACAAGTCGGGCGTGAGGTTAACCCAAAGCCACACAGCACCCCCACCACCACCTGCCCCTACCCTCCCCAATCTCCCCCAACTAATCCAATCCCATACACGTTACTCACCACATCGTTCACCCAACAAAAATATCTTCTCTGTGCAACCCTGACAATATAACTATATCCGTAAACTACTAATAATATCCCTCACTATATATTTGCCCCAAAACTAATCCAAATATCCCAGTAATAACAACAGCAGGCTTCAGAAGTCGTACAGTTATCTTCCGTAACATCACATCAGGGAGCTTAAGCTGACTATGGTGCAATGCGCTGTTTGATATGATAATGCCAATGTAAATAATCCTTCTCTTTGTTGTACGGTTGATTTGGGAGCTAGCAACAAACATTATAACTATATCATTATCAGATGGTGGTAATTGCAGACATTACCTTGAATAATACGAAGCATTTCCAGACAAGATCAGAGAGATTCGTCATCCTCGTGGCCGTTGTGGAATATAGCCTCACCGCGCCGTGTTTTAGCGCCAATGTCTTGATCTAGATATCTCCTCCACCGACGAAGAAGCTTTGCGTATAAGCTGCAAGAGGTATAAGCACATTTTCAAGCAATAGGAAATGAAACGCCGAAAGTACAAATTGGGCGGCTCTGTTTTTTAGCTTTTCCGGAAGTTGAACGATAGAGACCTCTTGGTACAACACGTGTCCACATCTGGTCAAATATAATCTTCACTGTATTTATGTAATACAACCGTGCAAACACCATCCTATCGTCAGTTGTCATTTACCTAGTTGGGATGAGATCCCAACAGCCGCAGCAATCATATGAAGAAATATTTACTCGTCATTTATTATACATTACCAGCACGTACATATGCAAATAAAAAGTCGAAGGGCGCAATGCCATCTCCGGGGACACGAAGACGAGGCCATGCTAATTACAACTTCAGTATGACTGTTGGTCGATGGCAATAAACAGCGCAGCCTAATTGATTCCCGGCAACCCGTGAGAGAGGGTAGGTAGCATCGTGCCTCTAGTCAGCAAAAGATGCCCCCGATCCCCCATCCCTTTGTTTTGGGTGTTATGCGCTACATGCGTTGGTTCGTTCAAACACCGTGTATATACTGTCCTGAAATCAATCCTGTGCAATCCTAATTTTCATATTAAGAGATATGCGGAACTCATTCATTGGCAGAAAGCAAGGCAACCATGGAATTCAGGGTTCATCAAGCGGACTCATGAAGTTGTTTCCATGATCAGCGAGATTTGCTGTTGAGTCGACTATTCTAAGGAATGGGGATGGGGGAAGATGTGGGGGAGTGGAGGGGAGGGGGGGGGGGGTAATGCTGTAACTCAGGCTAACCGACGACACACGGAGATTATCCCTTCAAAGTCAGATTGATAGCAATAAGAGGATCAACATACGCCGTCACCTACTGAACACTACATCCTGCCAGTGCTAGACGTGACTCTCTCGGGCTAATGTCATAAACAGGTGACGTATAAAGATGTGAGGATGATCACGCTTAATGATCGTATAAAACATCCTAACGAGCCTTTAGCGCTTGGATGGGCAGTGGAGCTTATGGTGATTGGTGAAGGATTTATATCTATACCTCTTGGGCAACGTTGTTAATGCGTTGTGGGCAACTTTAGTGTTCGGTGTATGAATAATGTATCAAAACGTATTCCTCTGCCAGTTTTAACTGGGGGCCGCTCAGTGAATACCAATGCTGCTCATCCATAGATATCACAGCATCGATGTACAGTATACCCGTTCAGTGCAGTCGTGCGCTTATCGTCCGCCTACTGCAATAATATGGTTAGTAAACCTAATGAAACGGTTTTTGCAGATAAAAACCGTTTTTAAATATGTATTAGAAATGCACTACACCTGCTAACAAACCAATGTGTCTAAAGATAGAGCATATGGCGTGAGTGGTACACTAGAATCACCATAGACCCATCTGTTGAAATGATGATATTTTTCAAAATGCTATTTATGTAAAATCGGGAAATGCTTAAGTAATTGTTAATACACTAACTAACAATTTGTTACCAGTGTGACACTAGTAAATAGTTTGCCAGAGTCAGTGAATACCATTGCTACAGACTATTTAATTCTGCGAATATTGCGTTCCTTGCTTAATGAAAGAAATTCAATCAGTTTCACAGCAACAAACATGAAATAAGTACAACACCCACCGCTAAATTGTCGTGTTTCACCAATCTGCGTATCGTAAGCTTGTTGCATTCCACTATCAAACGCGCCTAATGATATCCCCGTAGCACGTAGCATTGGCAAGGTTAATTGCTGCAACTGTGTGCGGGCCGCGGGATCAGCAGTCCTGCTTATTATCAGCTGGCTTGACTTTATAGTTACTCGCCAAACCGCGAGGGGCGCTGGCCATGCTTAAGGCGGCTGTGTTATCGTTGGCCTACATGCTGCTTGTCTAACTCGAGGCATGCATTAATAAAGGGGACGCGCGCTTTTTTTATGAAATCAACTCTCTTGAATAGAGTATGTAGGTGTACACCGTGGATTTGAATGATTGCAACATACCGTTATAAAAGCCAATAAGGAATCAAACAAGATTGCGAGCATGAATTTTCGGGCTCTGCGACAGGGTAAGTGCCAGTTTGAAACACAGTATCGTCCTACATGAAAGCCGCCAGCATATGAACACTTTCGCTCATTTGATATGATGCTTATCAGTGTTATAGGCGCAGCTAGTACCACTAGAGAAGCGATTCCAATGCAATCGTGAAGGAATATATAATCAATTTTCAAAATAACATTTCCGCCACCGAAAAATGATCAAAAACAAAGAAATAATGTGGCTGTTTGCTCATTAAAGAGTTGTGTGCCTCGAGAATGGAATTGGAAAATTACTGACACCCTTAAACTGGCGTAATCCACTTATGGAAGCAAGTAATGGCATTCTCACAATCCAGTAAAAGTCGCAAATGTGCTGAATGACATAGTAGTTCTGTTAATGCTTGAACGCGCGACGCAATCTTCCTGTTTTGTTTCATCTCATCCGATGTCATGTTTATCTGTACCAAGCAATGTTACCGATATATGACAGACACATTGCGATCCGAAGCAGCGTTTTATGTCACAAGAACAACATTCATTCGGCTGTTGACGTCATATGAGCAGTCAGATCGCGTTAACGATCAGTCGTAAACGTGGGAGATGTATAGAGACTCGTAGGGTAACCTAATACGAATCTATGTAATACGCCAGAAAGACAAACGCGCGGACACCCATTGGCAGTGAAACACAATAACACCAAGTTAACTAATGGACCGCCCATTTTCGCTATATGTTTTTCTACGACTTCGTACAGCGTTTTGTTGACTGCAAACGGCCTTGTCGAATACATCATAGTGAAAAACAACAAAATCAAAGATGAAGCGATGTACGATAATTGATAAAGATGAAGTTGTGCATGTGAGCCACGAAGATGACTGGCTTTTTGATCACGTGACACGACAGTAACCCGCGAATCTCCAGGGTCAAGGTCGCCCGGTACGTCGATATGGGGTGATTATGAAGCGATGACGGACAGCCGAAAGATGCTACCTACTGGTACACAGGTACAGTTCATTTTCGATGAAGTCATCTTCGCTGGATTGATTAAGCATGTTGTATTGCCCGGTGCTTGTGGGCTCAGATACGTTATCTGACAGGATGATATGATAGGCCGAATATCTGACACGGTAGCCAATCCCGGGTCCTCTCTGGTACATTTGGCGGGAAACAAATAATCTGAGCCGCGAGGAACTACCAGACCTCGATGAATACATCATAGGTGCTAGAAAGAGTACAATGCAATCAAGCACAGGTGTTTTTATGTCAGATGCAGATGATAACGTAGATTATCTGTGATCATGACGTATGATAGAGTGCTGGGAAGCGAGATGAAACTCCACCTCTCAGCCGTGGTGCAGGGTTAATTACCCAATGATGACTAGTGATAAGAGACGGGCAAGCGTTAATCATGGCAATAGTAGCATTAGAAACGCGCTGTGCCGTTGGAGTATTAACCACTCTCGCACTTCCTGTAAGTGCCACGTCTCTAGAAAAACTCCAGTAATTATTCATCTACTCTTTCAAAATGCTCTTAAGGCCATATTCAGGTAGCACTTGCAAGTTTATAGCCAATTGCAAAAATAACCCTTCCTGTGCAACATAGCAAGATAAAAGTCAGCATCCATCCTTCACAGCAATGCAATTTCTTGTCACGAATGGTGATTAATTTGAATCTCCCGCTAGCTAGTGTACTGTTTTGTATCACGCACAATACTTGGTGTCCGACTTGATAAAGGTACATCTTTTAGTCACGGTGATTCAATTTCAAATGATTCGTTGTATATAGATATAACGTGTCGAATCGAATTCTTTTTACCCGCTTTTGTCGTCGTCGTTGGATTTCTATCACGCATAGGGTACAAGTCGCTGACACTCTACCCTTTTACAAACTGAAATGCGACTCGAAAGGTTTTTTTTATCACGCACGATGTTGGTCCGCGCCACGCGCTAAGGTGCATCCGTCCTTTGTCCTAGAACATTGCGACTTCTTTGTCACTATAGTAGATAGATTCGGCTACCCGAATCACTTGATTCGGTAACGATATGTCAAAAACGCCGTAGTCGATTGAATTGTCGACTTCTCAGATATCTTTGTACTTCCTGATGAGTTATCACATAGCGCACCACCTGACTCCACCAGTCTTAATGAATGTGTTGATGTTAATTAAGCTTGTGACAACAACAACTCTTAGCTGATATCACGGCGTTGTTAACACGATTTCATTAAATTGTACACGAAGAAGGCCAGCGTTTACTCCGCGAACAACGTGCTATTGTTGAAATATACGGTATCTCCATACGATATCTTTACCATACTGTTTTTTTCTCAGGATCGATTGTGGGTATAAATAGACCCTGATGAAACCATTTATATGGTATCCTATCTCGAGTACTCGTTATTTATTCGAGTTTTATCTCATCGTACACAATGTCTCTACTTCAGCCTTCTTTCAGACATCAGTGGTGATACATAATGTGGTTTGGTTGGCTAAATGCAGGTAAACTGGTGAAGGTAGAGGCGTCGAGGTCGAGCCTTTATCAAGCAGGTCTCATGCATGATAGAGAACAGTATAGGATGACAGAAATATGTCATGGACATCAATTACTGACAGGGCATCCATACATTATTTTCGAGTGTCAATTTTTCCACAGCTATTGAATATCATAGATGTTCATATCCTTTTCCAATAGCAGAGATCAATATTTTAATCTGATGAGAGTGGTGAATCGCAAATGGCGTCAGGTATTTATCTTTCGAAACTACTGATTTTATCGGATTAAAAGTTACGAACACTCCATTTCGGACGACCCCCTCCCCCCTCCCTCACCCCTACCTTGGCGCAACACATCACTGGCCCCTGCACCTCATATAACGCACCGTAAAGCAAGCCCACATACTACCCCACCCCCACCCCACACACACACACACCAACACCCCCTTGCACTGTGTAATGATTATACGGCGCCTTTGCCCCGTTATCCTTACTTTATCACCTAATCATTTTTTCTGCAAATAATGTGTAATCTATTTGTAGAATGTGCTGTAAAAGGTGGTCAAGTCCTTAGTATGTGACGGGAGATAATGAATGCCGTATTTGAAAGGCGCTTTTTTTACTAAAATGCAACAAGAACATTTCGGCCAGACCAATTGAGGTCAAGGTATCTAATCTCCACGCATAGGGGCCGCAATCATATCACATAATCATGTGATTCACGCAATCTTTCATGACTGCCTGTTCGAACGATTTGGTGTGATTTTCATGATATTATGTTATTCGCTGCATATTAAGTAATTCTCGATATATCATGTGATTCGCAGTTCATTATGTGAATCAATCGACGATTCAATGCATAGCTTGTAAAATATTCTAGGGGTTTTTTTGTGTTGTACATTCGCGCACCTTTTAATAAACATGCTCCTATAATCATTCGTATCTTCTCATTATAGACAGATTGAGTATACAACTTCACTTTCACTTACGGACCCATAGCACTTAAGTGCGACACATTTGACGAACAGATTACCTCATTGTATGTCAGGAAAACCAATAATCATCTCTAACAACTTTCAACTGTTATTTATATGACAGAGGAAAACTTACTTATGGTTATGAGACATCTCCTTGTGCACTCGAGTTCATCAGAATAGAAGCTCGAAACGTCACATTATGATATACCCCCTGGTGTAACTGCTGCTCCGTTCGTCCTTGACCTTTTTATCGATAACACATTCTCAGCTTATGCTCTATCAAGCGAGTTTTATTGACCGATCTGCATGGGTTCACGACGTCGTCTTTGCCGTGCTCACGCCTAGGTCGCCCTGTTATATGTCTGTGCCCTCCTTCGAGTTAACGAGTAAGCCATAACAATGTCCTTATCACTCCGAGTGGACGACTTGAGTACAAGTTGTCAGGTGGGAGTGTTGCTTAATGGCGCAGCGGAGGCTGCTGGATCTGATACGAGAGTAGTATCATCCTGGGTGTCGCGTATGATGTGGGGGTGGGGGGGGGGGGGGGTGGGGTTGGGGTGATTGGGGTATGGTGCCGTGAATGTTAACTGGGATGGTTATTTCACACTAATAAATAAGAGATGTTCAATTATACAGCACATTCATTGGCTTGGGCTTTATGCAGCATCGTCGACACGTGGCTGTGAGGTTTTGATAAGCTATACATTAGAGGCTAGCGCTTTATACAAATATCATCCACCAAATATATATAGAAATAGGCATGTAAAAATAAACAATATAGCTACATTTTTATACTCAACCACCCGTTTATAAATATCCACTAACACATTAAAACAATATACATACACGATTATGCGCGTATATATATATATATATATATATATATATATATATATATATATATATATATATATATATATATATATATATATATATATATATATATATATAGATCCTAGAGAGATATATATATATATATATATAGATATATATATATATAGTAGATATATATTTATATGTCTATATATATATATATCTAGAGAGAGATATTTATATATAGACAGATATATATATAGATATATCTACATATATCTCTCTATATATATATATATATATATATATATATATATATATATATATATATGTACATATATATGATATATATATATAACCATATATTTATATACTTACAGAAATACATATGTATTTATATATATAATGCATACATATATGCACATATGTATAAATCTATATACATATATTTCTACATATATATCCATGTATTTGCATATATATATATAAACATATACACATATATCCATAGGTGTATATATAATCATATATATATTCATATATGCACATATATATGTATATATATCTAATATATGTAGATATATATATATATATATATATATATATACATATATATATATAGATAGATAGATGTGCATATATGTTAATATATATATATATCTATATATATATATATATATATATATATATATATGTATTATATACAAATATACATATATATATACATATATATATATGCATGCATATGCTACATATATATATACATTATAAATATACATTACATACATATATATACATGTTATATGTGTATATATATGCATGCATGCATGCATACATACATACATACATACATACATACATACATACATACATACATACATACATACATACATACATACATACATACATACAAAAACATGCATGCATGCATGCATGCATGCATGCATGCATGCATACATACATACATACATACATACATACATACATATACATACATACATACATACATACATACATACATACATACATACATACATACATACATACATACATACATACATACATACATACATACATACATACATACATACATGCATGCATGCATACATACATACATACATACATACATACATACATACATACATACATACATACATACATACATACATACATACATACATACATACATACATACATACATACATACATACATACATACATACATTCATTCATTCATTCATGGATATTGTCATCAGGGATCGTTATAACCTGGTGGTTCACGTGAATGATTATATAAAGCGAGAGAAAGAGAAGTAGAGTAGTTAGACAGACAAAGAGAGAGAGAGAGAGAGAGAGAGAGAGAGAGAGAGAGAGAGAGAGAGAGAGAGAGAGAGAGAGAGAGAGAGAGAGAGGGGGGGGGGGGCGAGAGCGCGCGAGAGTGTGTAAATATCCCCCGTAAGGCTACACTTGACCAGGATAAAGGCTGGTGTCCCCGTACCTCTTCCTTACCTCTTCAACGCAACCCTGAATATTGAGCATCTTTCATATCCCACGGAGGTCCCCTGGCAACGCACGAGCTCTGAACAAACCCCATCTGTTGCCCTTCCTTAGTTTACGCACGCCTATATTCATTGTGATATTTATTGCTGCTGTAATCATGAGTGCTGTTTCATGAAGAGCACTACGGCAGGAGATGCTTAAACCCCAATAACCAAAGTCGTCGAGCAGCGGCGCTCTTGTAGCGGTGACTTACGCGGCCATCTTGGTGACAATAATGAAGATGTATGTAAAGAACATGTGAGAGTAGAGGCCCAAGGCCCACCAGAGTACACCCGCATGCAGTGCAGTGTCACCTGGCCTTATCGCAGTAGTAGGAAATCACCTGTCTAATGTAGGGTGATTCAAAGATGCCAAGACGACAGATCAAAGGAGAGATGAAGAATTGATGCAGGTGAAAACGGGGTCAAACACACCATGCGCTAACAGTCTCGCGCAGCCAAGCGCTTATGAAAGATAAAGGTTTCTCAGATCAAAGACACCAAGTTCAGTGGATATTTGTTGCTGCATTATACGATTGGAATGGTTGCTAAACTACATAAAGTCACATATATTCACACTGCCATCCACGATTGCATAGATGGATAGGTATTCATACAGACACGCATATATACAAGCATACATACATACATACATACATACATACATACATACATACATACATACATACATACATACATACATACATACATACATACATACATACATACATACATACATACATACATACATACATACATACATACATACATACATACATACATACATACATACATACATACATACATACGTACGTACGTACATACATACATACATGCATACATGTAATCATACATACATACATGCATGCATGCATGCATACATACATACATACATACATACATACATACATACATACATACATACATACATACATACATACATACATACATACATACATACATACATACATACATACATACATACATACATACATACATACATACGGACACGCGTACATACGTCCATACGTGTACACACACACACACACACACACCCACACACACACACACACACACACACACACACACACACACACACACACACACACACACACACACACACACACACACACACACACACACACACACACAGATACGCATAGACATACATTGAGGGCCTCGATCTCAGCTGCAACTAAGTGCCTTTTCCAATATGCAGTGATTTATAGCTTTGTCGAAATGAGGAAATGCATGGTAAAGGCAAAGGAAGGTAGTTGCCGGCGAGGTGTGCGGCTTTCATTATCCGTACACAATGATGAATTAAGCAGGCCCCTATGAGTTCAGTTTAGCGACAGACTTCAAGAGAAGCACTAGGTGGTCGTCGGCGTGTTCTGTTGAATGTCACCTGCTCGTGTTGCCTACGAGAGCATGCGAGCCGATGACGAATATGCTGTAGGACTTGAGCGTTTCGCTGGATGGTTACGCAGCACAATAACCGAATGTTTTTACATCGAAATCAGAAGTCAAGTTGATCCTTAAAGTGTTCGGAACAGAACAATTGTAGTCTAAAGTTTCTTATCATGAGGCATACAACTCATGCGTACTGACGCCCATTGTTCAACTGTAGTTTTACATTACAATTCACGTAGTAAAAATACGATTAATTTTAATGCTTATTATGCAAAAAACGAATCATACACATGCATAAATGATACACTATTTTCTTAATTACACCCACTTTATAACGTCAATTAGCATTGGTCCAATGTGATAATTATACAAAAATATTCTATTTTATATGATCCTCAATTTGTTTAATGTCATCGATCGTGCAGCAATATTAACCAGGCTTGTTTTGGGTCTCAATAATATATGTTATTTCAGCATCTTAGCATAAGCACAAAGTAACCACACTCATCCAACAGAGACAGCCAATCAAAGGCGCTCGTTTTGATAATATACGCACACAAATACATACAAACTCTACCACACAAATTCATCAATGAATGGGTATCCACAATAAAACAGAACAATATAAACACATACATCGCACGCTAAATAACACATACGATGATAGCATTTTTGTATTTATTCGGAAAGGCGTGAATAACAACGCATCAGGTTATCTGCTGATGGGGGCCTAGCAAACTGGTCATAGTGTTTGGGATAACATTATGATACCGGTATTGATCATAATGCTCTGATAAAGTAACCTATGTTGGTAGGTATATCAAAAGATCAAAGAGCTGATAGCTACGCTAAGAGGGCTCACTCTTGTCGCGCTATGTGGTTAGGATTTCCAGCATGCCCACCATCAGGTAGCGCTACCATAACATTCACAAAGTCACAAGGAACTGATCATCAAGTCGAAAAAATCTTAACGGTCGGGGTGGCCATGCTCTCTTAATTGCCAGGTGGTTTAAAGATAGACGTAATAACAAGTAACGTGCAGCACACAGATAGCGTGTTCGCGTTATTTGACGGGAGTGAACCCTGATTGAGTAGCTTTAAGCTCTTTTCGTAGCTAATATAGCTTGATGTCACCGTTAAGCTATTGATAAAAGCTTTTGATTACATGTTTGTAGGAATGTTCACTCCACGATCCAGTGTGATTCATTCCTTGTCCCGATGAGTCTAACATGCATGTTATTTGCTTGTACCTTTACATGAACACTTAATGTTAATTTAGTATAGATGGCTTTGATGTTCAAATCTTGTATCAAAGCCATGTTAATCAAAGTATTCCAGTAATACTCTGCCATGAAATCCTTTGTTATTTACTGGTGAGGACATTTCTGCTATGTTTCGAAGAATCTCTCATTAAATGTAGCTTATGGTGGTTTGGAAACTGTTCAAAACAGAAATCAAATAATAGGGGTTATCATCGATAAGCTGTACCGAACAAAATACTTAAACTTTAAAATTGGGAAGGCCAATTGTATTAGCAGCACAATAACTATTCTTCGGTGCAAGTTACTGGTAGGATTCAGTGCATCAAAAATGGCTTAGGCAAATTTTGTCTTAGCCAACTTGAACGGATGACGCTCAATAATTTTCGAAAGAAATTAAATAACCAATACATAATTTTATGTCAACAATGCTGGCTTCTATATCCCTTTTCGTGCCATTTAATGACAAATTCCCCGTCCATGCAATGATTCAGCCCATTTTCATCAATAGCTGATGTTTAAATAGCCCATAAGAGTTGTTTCGGCACACGATATTTGAGTCAATCGAAGAAATGTCAGACAAAGGTACTCAAGGTGTTGCAATTCCCTGAGTCCTGTGGGGTGTAACTCATGAAGGTCATACCCCTAAGTCATCACGCTTATCTGAAAGCTGACATAGTCAGCTAACAGGTAAGAATCATCTCTACTGATTGACAATTTGAAGCTCGCAACTACCCTGACTGTATATGAACATGGAGAACAGGAAACGGGTGTGTAGTTTGAAAAACCATTAACAGCGATAAACTTTGCAATTCGAATCAAGTATATCCATAACAAACTGGTAAAATGTTCCATAACTGTTTAATTTAACACTGTAGAACAAAAGCAATATTCGCTTCTTTGTGCGATATTTTGCATTGATTTTCGCTGTTGCCCTGGTAAAATGCCTGCAAGGGGAACGTTATGATAGAAACCAATCATGCACAATGCTTTGATTATCCACGCATGCTTATGCAAACCTGAGGTTTTTTTTAAACAGAGGTATGAGAGAGATAGCACAAAATATTGTTTGATACCAACTGATATATTATATCGATTATCAATTAATATCGAAAGATGTAAAAGGCTGCTCGATCTTACTACTAATCTATCGTCAATCAATCGGGCATGGCGTATACTTTGGATTGTTGTATCTATATTGTAGAGATTTTTGATCTTTTTCAGCAAATGTACCAAACAAAAATACGGCTGTAAATAAATTATTGCTCATTCGTAGCATACAATTTGTATTTTTTTCAAAGCACAGCGAACGTGATTTTTTTTTCATTTCAGACAACTAAGGAACTGCATGGACTCAACGATTATATTTGTGATCCTTAAATTAAACCGTGAGTCTTTACTTGCCCATCTTATAACTTATAGTTTAATAACCATGACCATTAAATCATGTGTGCTACATCTACTACGAAATTAATGATAACACACAGCATGTATCACAAACAGTGGATGATAATACAAAGTCAAATATAGTTAAGCTGATATTTTGGTATTAAGGTGTGTCATACAAAATACATTATACTTTAAAATTGGTAAGCCCTATTGTATTTGTAGCACGATAACTTTTTTGCGGTGCCAGTTACTGGTAAGATTCAGAGCATCATAGAAGGCTTTGGCCAATTTTGTCTTAGCCAACTTGGACGGATGACGCTCAATAATTTTCGAAAGAAATTAAATAACCAATACATAATTTTATGTCAACAATGCTGGCTTCTATATCCCTTTTCGTGCCATTTAATGACAAATTCCCCGTCCATGCAATGATTCAGCCCATTTTCATCAATAGCTGATGTTTAAATAGCCCATAAGAGTTGTTTCGGCACACGATATTTGAGTCAATCGAAGAAATGTCAGACAAAGGTACTCAAGGTGTTGCAATTCCCTGAGTCCTGTGGGGTGTAACTCATGAAGGTCATACCCCTAAGTCATCACGCTTATCTGAAAGCTGACATAGTCAGCTAACAGGTAAGAATCATCTCTACTGATTGACAATTTGAAGCTCGCAACTACCCTGACTGTATATGAACATGGAGAACAGGAAACGGGTGTGTAGTTTGAAAAACCATTAACAGCGATAAACTTTGCAATTCGAATCAAGTATATCCATAACAAACTGGTAAAATGTTCCATAACTGTTTAATTTAACACTGTAGAACAAAAGCAATATTCGCTTCTTTGTGCGATATTTTGCATTGATTTTCGCTGTTGCCCTGGTAAAATGCCTGCAAGGGGAACGTTATGATAGAAACCAATCATACATAATGCTTTGTTTATCCACGCATGCTTATGCAAACCTGAGTTTTTTTTAAACAGAGGTATGAGAGAGATAGCACAAAATATTGTTTGATACCAAATGATATATTATATCGATTATCAATTAATATCGAAAGATGTAAAAGGCTGCTCGATCTTACTACTAATCTATCGTCAAGCAATCGGGCACGGCGTATACTTTGGATTGTTGTATATATATTGTAGAGATTTTTGATCTTTTTCAGTAAATGTACCAAACAAAAATACGGCTGTAAATAAATTATTGCTCATTCGTAGCATACAATTTGTATTTTTTTCAAAGCACAGCGAACGTGATTTTTTTTTCATTTCAGACAACTAAGGAACTGCATGGACTCAACGATTATATTTGTGATCCTTAAATTAAACCGTGAGTCTTTACTTGCCCATCTTATAACTTATAGTTTAATAACCATGACCATTAAATCATGTGTGCTACATCTACTACGAAATTAATGATAACACAGCATGTATCACAAACAGTGGATGATAATACAAAGTCAAATATAGTTAAGCTGATATTTTGGTATTAAGGTGTGTCAAACAAAATACATTATACTTTAAAATTGGTAAGCCCTATTGTATTTGTAGCACGATAACTTTTTTTTGCGGTACCAGTTACTGGTAAGATTCAGAGCATCATAGAAGGCTTTGGCCAATTTTGTCTTAGCCAACTTGGACGGATGACGTTGTTTATCTTTCGAAACAAATTAAATAACCAATACATATGTCAACAATGCTGGCTTCTATATCCCTTTTCGTGCCATTTAATGACAAATTCCCCGTCCATGCAATGATTCAGCCCATTCTTATCAATAGCTGATGTTTAAATAGCCCTTAAGAGTTGATTTCAACACACGATATTTGAGTCAATCGAAGAAATGTCAGACAAAAGGTACTCAAGGTGTTGCAATTCCCTGAGTCCTGTGGGGTGTAACTCATGAAGGTCATACCCCTAAGTCATCACGCTTATCTGAAAGCTGACATAGTCAGCTAACAGGTAAGAATCATCTCTACTGATTGACAATTTGAAGCTCGCAACTACCCTGACTGTATATGAACATGGAGAACAGGAAACGGGTGTGTAGTTTGAAAAACCATTAACAGCGATAAACTTTGCAATTCGAATCAAGTATATCCATAACAAACTGGTAAAATGTTCCATAACTGTTTAATTTAACACTGTAGAACAAAAGCAATATTCGCTTCTTTGTGCGATATTTTGCATTGATTTTCGCTGTTGCCCTGGTAAAATGCCTGCAAAGGGAACATTATGATAGAAACCAATCATGCATAATGCTTTGATTATCCACGCGTGCTTATGCAAACCTGAGTTTTTTTTTAAACAGAGGTATGAGAGAGATAGCACAAAATATTGTTTGATACCAAATGATATATTATATCGATTATCAATTAATATCGAAAGATGTAAAAGGCTGCTCGATCTTACTACTAATCTATCGTCAATCAATCGGGCACGGCGTATACTTTGGATTGTTGTATATATATTGTAGAGATTTTTGATCTTTTTCAGTAAATGTACCAAACAAAAATACGGCTGTAAATAAATTATTGCTCATTCGTAGCATATACAATTTGTATTTTTTCAAAGCACAGCGAACGTGATTTTTTTTTCATTTCAGACAACTAAGGAACTGCATGGACTCAACGATTATATTTGTGATCCTTAAATTAAACCGTGAGTCTTTACTTGCCCATCTTATAACTTATAGTTTAATAACCATGACCATTAAATCATGTGTGCTACATCTACTACGAAATTAATGATAACACAGCATGTATCACAAACAGTGGATGATAATACAAAGTCAAATATAGTTAAGCTGATATTTTGGTATTAAGGTGTGTCAAACAAAATACATTATACTTTAAAATTGGTAAGCCCTATTGTATTTGTAGCACGATAACTTTTTTGCGGTACCAGTTACTGGTAAGATTCAGAGCATCATAGAAGGCTTTGGCCAATTTTGTCTTAGCCAACTTGGACGGATGACGTTGTTTATCTTTCGAAACAAATTAAATAACCAATACATATGTCAACAATGCTGGCTTCTATATCCCTTTTCGTGCCATTTAATGACAAATTCCCCGTCCATGCAATGATTCAGCCCATTCTTATCAATAGCTGATGTTTAAATAGCCCTTAAGAGTTGTTTCGGCACACGATATTTGAGTCAATCGAAGAAATGTCAGACAAAAGGTACTCAAGGTGTTGCAATTCCCTGAGTCCTGTGGGGTGTAACTCATGAAGGTCATACCCCTAAGTCATCACGCTTATCTGAAAGCTGACATAGTCAGCTAACAGGTAAGAATCATCTCTACTGATTGACAATTTGAAGCTCGCAACTACCCTGACTGTATATGAACATGGAGAACAGGAAACGGGTGTGTAGTTTGAAAAACCATTAACAGCGATAAACTTTGCAATTCGAATCAAGTATATCCATAACAAACTGGTAAAATGTTCCATAACTGTTTAATTTAACACTGTAGAACAAAAGCAATATTCGCTTCTTTGTGCGATATTTTGCATTGATTTTCGCTGTTGCCCTGGTAAAATGCCTGCAAAGGGAACATTATGATAGAAACCAATCATGCATAATGCTTTGATTATCCACGCGTGCTTATGCAAACCTGAGTTTTTTTTAAACAGAGGTATGAGAGAGATAGCACAAAATATTGTTTGATACCAAATGATATATTATATCGATTATCAATTAATATCGAAAGATGTAAAAGGCTGCTCGATCTTACTACTAATCTATCGTCAAGCAATCGGGCACGGCGTATACTTTGGATTGTTGTATATATATTGTAGAGATTTTTGATCTTTTTCAGTAAATGTACCAAACAAAAATACGGCTGTAAATAAATTATTGCTCATTCGTAGCATACAATTTGTATTTTTTCAAAGCACAGCGAACGTGATTTTTTTTTCATTTCAGACAACTAAGGAACTGCATGGACTCAACGATTATATTTGTGATCCTTAAATTAAACCGTGAGTCTTTACTTGCCCATCTTATAACTTATAGTTTAATAACCATGACCATTAAATCATGTGTGCTACATCTACTACGAAATTAATGATAACACAGCATGTATCACAAACAGTGGATGATAATACAAAGTCAAATATAGTTAAGCTGATATTTTGGTATTAAGGTGTGTCAAACAAAATACATTATGCTTTAAAATTGGTAAGCCCTATTGTATTTGTAGCACGATAACTTTTTTGCGGTACCAGTTACTGGTAAGATTCAGAGCATCATAGAAGGCTTTGGCCAATTTTGTCTTAGCCAACTTGGACGGATGACGTTGTTTATCTTTCGAAACAAATTAAATAACCAATACATATGTCAACAATGCTGGCTTCTATATCCCTTTTCGTGCCATTTAATGACAAATTCCCCGTCCATGCAATGATTCAGCCCATTTTCATCAATAGCTGATGTTTAAATAGCCCTTAAGAGTTGATTTCAACACACGATATTTGAGTCAATCGAAGAAATGTCAGACAAAAGGTACTCAAGGTGTTGCAATTCCCTGAGTCCTGTGGGGTGTAACTCATGAAGGTCATACCCCTAAGTCATCACGCTTATCTGAAAGCTGACATAGTCAGCTAACAGGTAAGAATCATCTCTACTGATTGACAATTTGAAGCTCGCAACTACCCTGACTGTATATGAACATGGAGAACAGGAAACGGGTGTGTAGTTTGAAAAACCATTAACAGCGATAAACTTTGCAATTCGAATCAAGTATATCCATAACAAACTGGTAAAATGTTCCATAACTGTTTAATTTAACACTGTAGAACAAAAGCAATATTCGCTTCTTTGTGCGATATTTTGCATTGATTTTCGCTGTTGCCCTGGTAAAATGCCTGCAAAGGGAACATTATGATAGAAACCAATCATGCATAATGCTTTGATTATCCACGCGTGCTTATGCAAACCTGAGTTTTTTTTTAAACAGAGGTATGAGAGAGATAGCACAAAATATTGTTTGATACCAAATGATATATTATATCGATTATCAATTAATATCGAAAGATGTAAAAAGCTGCTCGATCTTACTACTAATCTATCGTCAATCAATCGGGCACGGCGTATACTTTGGATTGTTGTATATATATTGTAGAGATTTTTGATCTTTTTCAGTAAATGTACCAAACAAAAATACGGCTGTAAATAAATTATTGCTCATTCGTAGCATACAATTTGTATTTTTTTCAAAGCACAGCGAACGTGATTTTTTTTTTCATTTCAGACAACTAAGGAACTGCATGGACTCAACGATTATATTTGTGATCCTTAAATTAAACCGTGAGTCTTTACTTGCCCATCTTATAACTTATAGTTTAATAACCATGACCATTAAATCATGTGTGCTACATCTACTACGAAATTAATGATAACACAGCATGTATCACAAACAGTGGATGATAATACAAAGTCAAATATAGTTAAGCTGATATTTTGGTATTAAGGTGTGTCAAACAAAATACATTATACTTTAAAATTGGTAAGCCCTATTGTATTTGTAGCACGATAACTTTTTTTTGCGGTACCAGTTACTGGTAAGATTCAGAGCATCATAGAAGGCTTTGGCCAATTTTGTCTTAGCCAACTTGGACGGATGACGTTGTTTATCATTCGAAACAAATTAAATAACCAATACATATGTCAACAATGCTGGCTTCTATATCCCTTTTCGTGCCATTTAATGACAAATTCCCCGTCCATGCAATGATTCAGCCCATTTTCATCAATAGCTGATGTTTAAATAGCCCTTAAGAGTTGATTTCAACACACGATATTTGAGTCAATCGAAGAAATGTCAGACAAAAGGTACTCAAGGTGTTGCAATTCCCTGAGTCCTGTGGGGTGTAACTCATGAAGGTCATACCCCTAAGTCATCACGCTTATCTGAAAGCTGACATAGTCAGCTAACAGGTAAGAATCATCTCTACTGATTGACAACTGATAGCGGGTTACTGCCTGACCATATAGAAGTGTGTAATCCAAGAAACGGGTGTGTAGATTTACCATTAACCGTGATATATTATGTAAGCTCCAAATTGACCATCTGCTAAATTGTCCAATAATTGTTTAGATTAACAGTGTAAAATAATTGCGTTCTCCATCTGTTAGCGTGATATTTTGCATTAAAATTCGTTGTCGTCCTGTATCATCTGGGATGAAACATTATGATGAAATTTAGTCAAACATTATGCTTGGGTTATCCTCGCGTGCTTGTTCTGATTGATTCTGTTTAAAATGATACCGATCCAGCCAACTGGTAGTCTACATCCCTCGGCTCTGGGGGTTTTCTTCCCTCCACCACCTCAGACCCTTGATCGAGAGAGAGCTGTGTCAATCAGGGTGTGGGGATCAAGGGAATGGGGGCCTAGACTAGCCCCCAGGAGACTAGCCAACTGGGTTGTTATTGGGTTTTTAATATTCACTGCCCATAGGGTTTCTTAACCAATTTCGGTTTCAGGAGAACAAAATTAACTCTGGTGTAAGAAGCCAAACAAAACCTGTCGTACAAGCCGATAGACCACAAAAAAATAGCCTGTCGTGCGGCACATATATACTACCTCTATACACTTATGAGCCTCCCCCAGGCTTTTCACATGGATTTTAACAAAATGTTATGGCGAGGATAAATTATAAACGCTATGGTTGTCATATCATAACACTTAGCTCCTGATAGGATTAAATAACAACACTTAACAATTCCGCAGTAGTCAAGTGGGAATAACCGCACCAAGCATCATGAGATGGTTGAAAAGCAGATACAAAGAGATCACAGTTAAATGCATGAATACCTTACAACCAGGTTATAATTTATTTATTCCATGCATACTTGAGCAACCAAAATGATGGACAACATATCAATAAGCCCCAGGAAATGAAAATCAGTGTATAACAAAATATGAATCATCTATATATAATAATGACTAACAGGTTCCCATCAACAACAACAATAGCAGCAACAACCTTCACAACCAAATACAGCCTTCCACAATAAGGTATTTGAAGGACTTTGATTCAATAGTGACTTAGAAATGAGATCCCATTTACCACATACACACATATACAATACTCCAGACCAAGCCAGCATTAGCTAAATCACAGCTATTACAAGAAGAGTCTAGAATAATCAACTGAATGCATCAGGTGACAGAACGAGTGGGGGTGATTTGCAAGGGGCCCCACGGTGTGGATACTTTGGGTTCCACCAGTGTAGGAGATGCATGTTGACAACAGGGTCCAAGACAATCGTCGTTCCACTAGCCAGGGAGTCTCTCTGGTCACCAGCACGAATATAACCAGCCGAGAACACCATCTTGACCTTGTGGAACCTCATCTGGTGACCTACACTTATAAACGTCTTGGCAAGGACCTGACCCATAACAGTAGGAGGCAATGATACAAAGTCTGTCAGAACAAGCTGTAAGATACAACAATGCTCTTCTTGGTTGTAAAATAAGTCTGCTTCGTCCAAAAGCGTGTCAAATAATGCCAAAGGGTTTCTACTCTTCTTACTGTAAGTAGTCCTTGACAGCTGGCACAGTTTTTGGGGAGGACGGTGAAATTTGAAAAAGAAATGCCAGTTAGGCTTGACCTTTTGATACCACATGAGCACGCATGTGGCGCCCTCTATCGAATCAGGGTTACACTGGAAGCTAGTGATATTGTGAAGTCTCTCAATGAACGGCTGGTAGCAGTGGAATAAACTGGATATCACACGTGCACGTAAACCGTGGACCTGGGGCAAGTGCTGGGGTAGGAGATGTCTTGGAAGCTCTAAATCATCATTGTGATGTCTGAAGGCAAACATGCGAGTTAATTCAGCACATAAAATTGCACAATTAACCATACAAAATTCTGTATTCAAATTAATAACAAAATAATTAATTAATTAATGTGCGAAAATAGGGTTGCTGTAAAATGTCATCAGTTATTGTTGATCATCTCAATTGGTTAAGTTACCTGGGGCAGGTAGGAGAGTATTTACTGCTTGAAGTAAATGCAAATGAAGAACCTTCCTAAAAAGCTTGAAAAGTTATGATATTTCACTACACACATCCAAACCTGCCTAACAGTAGAGACCTAGTGGCAACCAATAGCAAAATTGTTAACTTTTAACTCAAATATTATTGTTGATACACACCTTTTGTAAAGTGATTGCCAGAAGATAACCGAATGTGAAACAAGATGAGTGGCATGGCAGATCTGTGAGAAGGCTCCCACACTCTCTGGCTGGATGAAGGTGCCAAGAATGAACCAGAAATCCAGTGGATATTCTCTGCCGCTATAGTGGCGGGATTTCCTCCCTCTCCTCCGTCTAGGAGACTCCACTGCGACATTGTAACAATTGTTATTCAAGATACGAGAAAAGAAATACACTACCTAGTTATGATAATCAATGCAGAAATAAGCTGACCTTCTTTGCAGTTGTCATCTTCTGATCCATCTTGAGCATCATGGTCTGAGAAATCCTTATTATACCAAGCAAGCGAGTCTATAAATGACGCCAAATACAGAAAAATAAATCATAATAATCGTAAACAAGGAAAATCATCATCAAATGAGAAAGGAAAGCTAGTTTATGGTTTCAGCAGCTTAGGTCACAAGCAGTGCAAAAATCCATTGATCAATCTCATCTTCAAGGAGATCAACTACAATAAGGCTAGAACAAGATTTGCAATCACTATTTTTCAATCAGCATAGCCCACACGACCACACCCATCCTCTCTCCATGACGCATGGACAGTAATCACAGTTATGATTTATTATGCCATGTCATAATATCAATCAATTGGTACAATATCAGTAGTTATGAGCATTCAGAATTTAAATTTCACAAATACTGATATACCTTTTTGACATAAATTAGAAATAGTTAAGCAATAAGTGTTAATGTACTAGATAAATAACACACACACACATAAATTAGAAATAGATAAGCAATAAGTGTTAATGTACTAGAGAAAATAACACACCATCAAGTGCGGATCCTCCAACCGATCCTTTCTTCATCCTGCCACTGATACTCTTCTCTGAATCAGCAAAGTCGTGCAGAGTGAAATCTGAAATCAAGGATACCAACAGATATTGTGTCAATGAGTTAAAGCAGTTGGGGTTTTTTTCAAACGAGAAAAACAGCACATATTACTGAAGACTTTACAATCATCCTGGGAGTGGGAAGGTTGTAGTATCCTTGATTATTGTTGAGGATGTCACTTAAGCATGCCATATGTAATGTCATTACTGAATCCCAGGTTTCCTCCTTAACTAATGTACATGTGAAATGAAGAATTGATGTTTGACTGAAATCCTGCCACACCTCATCTGACATTAACTGTTATTTATTTTACCAATTCTGACTGAATGTATCCAGCCAACTCAACACAAATTCTGTTCCAACCTGCCTCATTTTAATTACTTAAATGAGGGCGCCGGCAGTCACTTCATCCTAACCTACTTCGATTGAGTTTGTCACCAGGAGTTGTCAGACAGGTTTTTTTTTTATCATTTCACTGTTTAGCTTAATTAGAATCAATAAATGTGACACCTTGCTAATTATTATTTCAGTATCTACTTTTTGCATGAATCATGGAATCTAATCATCCTTCCAACCTCACTGATATGACAACTTTACAAAATGACAAGTCTTTTTTAACTGTTAGTAACTCTGACAGTCAAAGCCTGTGAAGTTGTGAGCACTAAATTATTGCTGAATCAGCCAATATGAAAGAATGAAGATAACCCTCATTAAACTTTTTTCAGCAGCTTGAAATTGTACTAAATTAGTATTCCATCAAAAGTATACAACATACAAACGCTCAACTGACGGCACAACCAGCTACTTGCGACACCATGGAAGATGAACAAATATTAACCAACATGATATGACACAACACCTAAGAGGTCAAAATTCAAATGATGTCATTGGCACTTCCGGTGTAACCAGACTGTACACTTCACTACTTTAAATCACCTGTGTTGTTTGAATGCGGTTGCAAAACACGCCCATTTCGGGCCCCAGCTGTCTTAGAACACCTCGGCATTTTCTTCCACATAAAAATCCTAATGATATTTGCGTAAAATGTGCCATTTTCTGTTATTAAAGTTTTGAATTGATAAAACAAGTCCGCCACCGGGATCTGAAGCCATGATGGATAAATCACAGTGCGCATGCGCAGTCGGTCTTTGTGATGCATTCTGGGATCGACACACTTTTACATTTAGAAAAATGGCCACCAATATGAGACTAGCGGTCTTGTTTCTGTGAATACAGCGGTATATCTATAAAAGTACTCCGACCAGTGCTTGCTTTTGATCGGATATATAAAAGCTACTTACCCACAAATCATATGGATCTTTCTCACTGACTAAAGTAGACTGGATATGCGTGAAATGGACGTTTGTGCATCGTATGTCAAAGGTGGATAGCAAATGTTGACACTTGAAAGTGATCCCTGTTGTTTGACCATATATTTGCATTATATTGCTTGTAGTATCTATTCCACTGTGTGGAATGTATGAAGTTTTATGTCTGAACATTGAAACATACGGCTGACCTTCCTGGTCGTTGTAGGGCCCGATTGATGGGTCGGCTTGATTAGAAGGTTTTAATTATTGGGGACCACCCCCTGTCAGCACAAATTTGATCAAGATGATGTGCGACGTGATGCCGACCATCTCTGAAGATGGCTCGAATGATAGGGACTCTACATATTCCGGTGATGATGCCAATTTTGAGCAGCTCATGGTCAACATGCTGGATGAAAGGGACAAGTTGATGGAAACTTTGAGAGAAACCCAAGAAAATCTTGCCATGACTCAAGCAAAGCTGCAGGACACAGAGCGAGAAAGAGACAATTATCAAAAGCAGGTGACTGCGACTGTACCTCAGGTATGTCTTACTAACAGTTGTATTTATTGTCTGCTGATCAATACTTGATGTGTCACATAGCAGATGGCGACACAGGGATTCGGATCAGAAGGTAGGTTGAAGATAGAAAGATATATATTCATCGTTCTATGACCCCCGATAGATCGTAGAACGAAGAGAGAAAGATTTATATAATGTATCCAATGACCCCGCTACTACTAAAAAAACAAGGGAAACAACGATCGGACACATCCCCGGTGGATAACTTCTGAAAATTACTCCCAACCCCATGTCATCTCACTCCAAACAGCTTGATTCGATGGGAAAACGTCCATATTTATTCTCAACACACTCACTCGCCGTGAGCAGACCCTCTCAACGCATATTTGACCACTTTTTCGCAACTTCAGCCAGAACTACAGAGCTCAGTTTACGGAAGTCGCCATTTGCCCCGCGGTAAATTTGGTCCTGTGCTCCCCTTGGCTGGCGTATGTGTGGTTATTCTGCAAAAATAAAAGATAGAGCTACTTCAAGTGGACGTCACCTAATTGATAAATGCACTTTACATGTACATATTATATTGCAGGGTTTTATATTGGCGGGAGTTTAGTAGCACTGACCCTGAAAATTCTTCTCAGGCCTCCTGGCTTCAGTGTCAGGCATCCACGCGCTCAACCCCACACACAATCTACTGCTAATGTTAGGATTGCGATATTTTGAGTTAACACTGCTACTATAGGGCAAATTTTACTTTACTTTATGAAATCTTGTTTGTATCATTTTATTGGCCAGCGAATTATTCTTCTAGCTGCTAGCTTTCATGGCCTGGTGGCCCGACTGGCCACCAACATAACAAGTTAAGTTCAACCCCTGTATAGTTTAGACACAGATATGTGTCAATGTTATTATTATTATTAATTGCCACTATTTCTTTCATTAGTCTGGTAAATTGTTTTCAGATTAATATATGATTAACACGTTTTACAACACAGTTGACACTCCCCAATTAATCATTACAGATGTAGCTACTGCACTGGAATATTGTTCACATAGGTACAATTTCATATCAGATTGTTATGTGATTAGGTACAATCCTGCACCCATCACTTGATACTGTTTTGCATAGTTCTTGTGTATTTATGATCCATTAAACAGTGTACCACACGTAGGCAAGTCTCCCCCTATTAAACCCCTCACTCTGTTATTCCCTGGACAAGCTTTATTTTATCTCCACTGATCAAGTCCTCAAATATTTATCCACAAAGAGTTGTACACTTGTACTATTGGGGTAGATAAATTTCCTGTCAATTACTGTGGCTTTACTGTGGCTTAGTTCTGCTGGTAGTGGAAGCTTATGTAGGTTTTCATGCACGCCAGTGCTATCACAGTTCTAGTAATGGCTGTTGTTACTGTATTATGTTTTATGGTACATATAACTTCATGCATGTTGTCAAGTGGTGTGATTTAATTTTGGCTGCTAGCAGTGCTTCTCGATTCCCCCATTGTTATTCCCTTGGTATAATATATGACATGTATTGTTAGCGTAACATGTTCCAGGTCCATCAGGTCTAATTCTCAATGTCCAAAGTTTGAGACATTTGCCTGTTGTCTATCTCATGTTCTTCATCATCTGATTGTCATAATCTTTAAAATCATAATTATCTTCATGATCATCATTGTTGATTTCAGCATCATTATAATACATTTTTTTATCATTGTCATAATCATAATCCAGGAACCGCCAATCTGAATTATTTGGTGGCCCATAATATGTTGAAAACAGGATTTCATAAACTTAAGCAAAATTCCACTTTAGTTGCAATGTTAACCGCAAATAAAGTTGTGCAGTTGAGCATGTGGTTACTTCCTGGGACACAAGTTAGTGAAATAATAAGGCCCAACGAGATTTTCCCTGGTCGGGGCCCCCGGGGCTTCTGCCAGTTCACAACCCTCTTATCATTATCAATATCAAACACCCATCATTCAACACTTATTGGATATAAGTGTTGAGAAGGATCCCCTTACCTTGACCCTCTTGACCCTATTCTGATGTCCTTGGCTGTGCTAAAACCATTGGCAGTTTGCCACATACATGTCCTTGTAAATATCCCCACTGAAGCTGTGTAAATCAGTGTCCATTTCATCATCATGCAATATCTTTTTGTATTTTCTATTCATAGCAAATACAACAAAAGTGGGTGTAATCATGTCTACTAGTCGAGTTAGCAGTACAGCATACATGTGGCAGGGTCCACCCTGATGGCAGCAGTGTCCGGTTTTGAGTGTCAGAGGGTTGAAATCTTTTGTCATGAAGATATGAAGATTTAGTATGTTTTGTATCATACCAATCCAAATGTTTCACCTGAATCCTCTGTTAATAAAGTGGCTGCTTGAATATTGGTGACACATTTGATTGCCATGAAAAGATGAGATACCAAATGAGATGTTGTATGGAGCGCGTGGAATGTCTAACTAGGTTCTCTGTGAATGACTGGAATTCCATTTGATATACAATTATATATGCTGCTTGGTTAGGTTAATTTATAAGGCAGGTACATTTTCACCCACTTTGAAACATTTAATTTTTTTCATCAGATTTAGTTATTTGATAATTTTTTTTATTCAAGTGAACTATCTGAATTATGCATCTTAACTACCTCTGTCACTCTGTGTTTGTCACAAAAACTGTGTCCCTTTTGTAAAGAGTAGTAGTGAGTAATCTTGGCTGTTGGGTTAAAAGGAAAGGGCCATGGCAGGTTCATGGGCAGTGTTAAATTGGCTCTATTGTCCTGACTGTTTGTAGCAGAGGAATTGCTATTGTGTGGTGTAGATTTGAGGGTGTCCAGGAATGGGTGGAAGGAATGCTTTTGATTTGAGGCAAGGAATGTATGAGACTGAGGTGCAATACTGTGATTTGTGGTTACATTAGGGTGTGTCCTATTTATGACGCAAATGTATGTAAGGTAAGTCTGTGGAACAGGATGTACGTATTGGGGTGACATCCAAAATAGTTGCCAAATGTTTGTTTTTTTTATTAGAAAGGTGTTCCAATAGTTGTTAGGTGCTGACACATATTCTAATGCTGAAGAGGTGGGGGCACTTGTTATGCTAAAGCTGGGTAGAATCCAGCAGGGAGATGGACTGAGAGGATTTGTATAAATTGTGTGTGGGTTTTCTGGATAATGGATTACATTGGCTACGGATGGCAAGAAACCAAAGGACTCTTTCAATTGTGTTTAAGTGGGGAATCTAATAGCGTGTTGAATTTTGGCCTGAATGAAGAATGGTGAGTCTGCAGAACACAAGCACAGTGATCTGGCATCATTTGTTTATCATGAAGGGTTTTTTTTGGCTCGGGATGGTCACTTCACTTAATGCAAGAGTACATAGCAATTCACAGTGGAATGTGGGTTTAGTAGTGAATATTGAAATTTAAAATCTTGAGACTTTTTTACAAAACCCATACTAGACTGCATTTAAATAGTGGTGCTGGTCCCTGTGGTGGTTAACGCTGTCAAACTAAAGAGAGGTGCTGGTCCCTGTGGTGGTTAACGCTGTCAAACTAAAGAGTGGTGCCGGTCCCTGTGGTGGTTAACGCTGTCAAACTAAAGAGAGGTGCTGGTCCCTGTGGTGGTTAACGCTGTCAAACTAAAGAGAGGTGCTGGTCCATGTGGTGGTTAACGCTGTCAAACTAAAGAGTGGTGCTGGTCCCTGTGGTGGTTAACGCTGTCAAACTCAAGAGAGGTGCTGGTCCCTGTGGTGGTTAACGCTTCACGTTCTTGTCTTTCCTTATAACAAGCCCCAGAAGTTGATAAATCTCTGACTCACCCGGTCTGAACCGATATCTAAGTTAGCGAAGCTGCTCCACCGATAACATGCTGTTTAAAAACTTCACGTCCTTCTATCTATCTCTGATGCCCTAAGTAATGGATTGCTGTGCCTTCTATCTAGATGCCCACCTACACACACCTCATGCTAGGTATTTGTAAGAGTAAATATCGGGCTGTGTGTTGTAACCTCTGAGTAATACATGCGTTTCAGCTTAAGCAGGTGTGTACAGTGAAACTGGAATGCTGTCACAAGTCCGAGCAGATTGATGAACTCGGGTGAAACATTAACAGTGTTACCATCCCTCCCTGTGCGATGATCATTCGTTAGCGTTAGCGCTGATAGACGTAGTGTCAAGATTATGCCAGTCAAATGGCGCACCTGGCTATTGGCCCGTTTGTGGCATTGTGATCAAACTTACAATAGCCATTCACGTGGAGCCAAGTTATTAACAAGTGTTACCTGTGAGTGGTCCATGGCATTCATCAATACCTTTTCTGTTTCCGTTGATTACGATGTAGATCCCGAGCCGGGCTACTGAATGGCTGTCTGTCAGTGGATATCTATAATTCATATGATCTCTGATGGTATGTTATCAATGCGCCAGCTTGTTGAATATCAATGTTACAGATGGTCAATTCCGTGAGTTCATAAATACTGCAGATGCTTGGCTGATAGTGTGGCTGCGCGTTCATTGTCCCTCATGTTTAATTCACTTTATCATCATTAAACCAGGACGGTTATTTCTGTCACATATGCCAAAATAGACTGATTTGTGTTGAGGCAAGTCATAGCAGCTGCGGTTGAAAATGGCATTCTCGTTATGTCGAGTTAACTGCACTCATTTTTTATGTGATATACTGTGACTCGGGTCAGGAGGCATTCGACATTTACAACCGTGGGGTTCTTAGACCCATTTGGGACACTCTTGTCTATCTACTCCAAATCCATTTGTCTCAATGACCAAATTGTAGTCTATTTTAAACATATATCTTATTAGTATTTTGTGACAATTGCATATCGTTTTACTGATTGACTTTTTTTTACATTTTTACGGTAATCTATAAATCGTGAGTGATTGTGTGACTTACTTCAGGGCGCAGGTTTAACATAGCCTTGTCACGTCGAGCACATCATATGGCCGGCTTGATATATTGATCAGGTTGTAAGCTAGTCTACCAGGCCGCGCTGGCTCTTCACGCTTTACACCCCACCGCATCCTCTTATCTCTGGTGGCTGCTGCTGCTGCTGTTGATGCTGTCAAAAAGGCGTCAAGGTTAGGGGTATTTTCGAGATTATTGACCTTGTACTGGTCCTTATGACTGGTGACCTCTTAGCTGGCCATTGCCGTCGGTGGGTGTGATGGTGTTATTTAGGGGTGGTCAGGTGCGTGTTACGATGTGGTGTGGTGGTTGAGAGGCCCTACTGACGATCAATTAAGCCTCCTCAACCTCGTCATCCACTTATTCGATGATTCAAGTGAGTTATTCTTCAAGTGCATGCTACACTTGCACAGACTGCGCTGGGCTCTGTTGCTGTGTTGTACCTCTGTCGAGTTCCGTTCTTGTCCCTGAACCTGTTAAGCAGCTCAGGCGGTAATACGATCTCGCTACAGCATGACACAAACCACACAGCCTCCTGAGTTCCTACCCCCTACCCAGCCCCCAACCTCCGCTAACACACGCTCGCAGTGTTGATGAATGCTTATCTAAAATTACAAACTTGTGGCATACACCCACGTGTAGTTTTGCAATTATCCAGAATCATGGGTTGAAGTGAAATCAATAGAGTAGCTCGATTGTTTCATCGAAGCCATTACCAGCCTGTGTTCATAATAGCCGCTTGGAGCTGCAGCCTCCCGCCCTCATACAATACCCACACAGCCCGCTTCTTATCAAACTGCACAATGCTCCGCTCTATCCTTCCATTCCCCGCCTCCCCAAATGGACTCGTCTATTATGCAGATTAGGGTTGTGTGACAGGGTCATTTGAGGGTGGTGAGATGGATGAGGGAAGATGAAACCGAACAGCGACGCGCCCCATACAGTCCCGGCATGCACCGCGCTGCTTTTCCGCCGCAACCTGCTTTTCTGGTCCCCGATACCCCGTTCTGAGTTGCTCCGCAACCCGGGTTCTTTTACCCCGGTCCCTATTTCCCTTTCACCCGATTCTCACCCGACCCCAACGCATTACCAAACCACCTAACCCCTCCTCAATCAGTAGATTCACTTGTGCTCGCCTGTCCTTGCCGCTGCGCCTGTATGAGTATTCTATTAGTCGTGTTACGCGGGCGTTAATCAGGAAGTCACGTGGATAGCTTGTTGAGAGGCCTTGAATGACTTAAACGGGTGGTGAAGAGACAGTGATAGGTATGCTGTGATAGCGCGCCTATAATGGGGTGCCAACTGGGGTATCAGAGTGTATTCTGTGCTCGCTCGATCGCGTGTACATATGTAGTCATGTGGGATATAGATGTGTGGGTGGTGTTGATAAATCCAGCTGTATACGAAGATAAATGATAGAGTAATGTGAAGTTGTGACACAGGGAACGGTCGGCATTATGTTGCTTGATACGGCCACTTGCTACGTGTTATCATAGAAATACATTCGTATCCAATGTTCTCATCTGCTTCATAACTAGGCATTGCTATTTTCTAAGAAGACTCACGGGAGATATTTACATAATCCATATAATTTTAATGGATCATTTAAATGTTTTAAATAATTCAGGGTTATGTTTTTAGTTTCAATTTTACTTGCTTCATAACTTCTTATATTATTGCATTGACCTGACCTTCATCTTTGTGTGTCTTTGAATCCTCACTCGCAACACCTTACCTCGATTCAGTAGAGACATTCACACAAACACAACCTCCTCCTGTTGACAGCAACCCTCACCGTCCCTCTGACATCTAACACCATTTATCTGACTTGATTCACACACCTGTCAATCTCCTTACCTCAAGCCTCATGCACATGTTTAGTGTCAGATCGGAAATTCCATTCATAACGCAAATGCCAAACGCTTTCTTAACGGCATTAAATCCAGCACATTTTCCTTATTGGATCTGATTTGACGTTTTGAATAAAGATGGGGCCAGGTACCTCTGCCAGTATTCACCTGTTCATTTTGCCCATCCTAAATGCACCGACTATTCTTTGTATTGTTTGTACCGATCATTGTAACCACCACTCAGGTGGGTTTACCCAGCCTGATGCGACCACTTCCGCTATCATTGAGCAGTGTGTTTACCCAGCACTCTCTCTAATGGTCGTGTTTCATGATATTGGTTTGTTTAAGTGCAATTGTCATATGACATTGATATGTTTTAGATTATTCATCCTGAACATATTTGATTAGTCAAGAAAGTTGATAATCATCAACATTCAGTAATTTTGGTAACAGCAGCTCTACCGCCGGTGCATGCAATTTATCCAGTGGCGACCGGACATTATGATTTTATTTTTATCCCGTCGATGGGTACGTTATGCTGTTTAATCTTGATAAATTGTTGCAGGTGAATTTGGCCAAGTTGAAAAACGACCCCAACGTGAGTTCAGCCTACTTACAGGTAAGTTGTCATTACACCACACTATCATGCCATACCTGTAATCTTTCCATTTAAGATGTTATTGAATTGAATGACAATCCACCTTTGGATGCATGATCGTGTGTTGATTCGGTTAAGGATGCCATCCCCTACACAAATTCATCGAATACTTGTTAATTTCGCTGAGGAATCCACAAACTGCATCCTGTATCAGTTTGGATTTGAAATTTTCTCTCTCTCTCTCTCTCTCTCTCTCTCTCTCTCTCTCTCTCTCTCTCTCTCTCTCTCTCTCTCTCTCTCTCTCTCTCTCTCATACTCCCTCTTTCTCTCTCTCTGACTGTGTGTCTCTCTCTTCCTCTGTCTGTGTTTCTCTCCCTTTTTTCTCTGTCTGTCTGTCTGTCTGTCTCTCCTGCCACTTTCCTGCTTCATCATTCTTCTTGCACAAATTATGTCAACTTGCGCTCGTGAAGTATCCATTATATGGAGCGTGGCCAAGATGGAGTTGCGAGTGGCCCTGTAATGTGTTAGTAGTAGTTTCTGCTGTGTCTGTAATCATGGGCCTCTGCATGTCATTTCACTACTGCACAGTCATTGGTGGCCCTCTGACCATGCTTTATAATTGATCATTTTTGTATATCTCCATGCACAGGTTTCAGCCAGGCACTTCCTTATCATGTTGTTTACAGTCCATGCTCAACGATAATCGTCAGCCAATGTGCCTTCTTCATGATTTACAGCCCAATGGTCTGTCAGCCTGCTTCAGTTCATCATTCTTCTTGCACAAATTATGTCAACTTGCGCCCGTGTCATCCAGCGTGGCCAAGATGGAGTTGCGAGTGGCCCTGTAATGTGTTAGTAGTAGTTTCTGCTGTGTCTGTAATCATGGGCCTCTGCATGTCATTTCACTACTGCACAGTCATTGGTCGCCTTTTTTGCATCGACCTAGTGATTGTTTTTTTATTGACCATGCTTTATAATTGATCATTTTATGTATATCTCCATGCACAGGTTTCAGCCAGGCACTTCCTTATCATGTTGTTTACAGTCCGCCTCAACGATAATCGTCTTTCTCTAGCCAGCCAATGTGCCTTCTATTCAGCTGCCACTTTGAAATTATTGATTTACAGCCAAATGGTCGGTTATAAGACTGGACTGCGAATACAGCCTCGGCCATCCATATTTATGATTGTTATATCTAGAGATTGTCAAGATGAACTGGGCTCATACAGAGTTGGCCCATTGCTAACAGAGATCTCAATCAGGCAACCTCTGCTTTAATGGTCGCCGGCTCATTGAGGCTTATGGGCTCGATTGTGTAATGGGTCGGTTGGATCAATGCTTACATCCCAAGTCATCCTAGCTTTAGCCCTCTTGTGTCATAATCTTGTCGCTGTTTGGCTGTCTGCTAAATTGCGTCTGGCGTGTAGTCATAACGTTAATTCTTTGTCATAAAGCATTCGGTCTTTGAGTTCCAATTTCCCCGTGTGGTCTTTGTTATCACAGACGTGTCTTGTATTGCGGTCATAGCGCCCATGCCATGTTAGATGGCAGTTTCGCCTATGAACACATCTGATGTATCCCACCTTACCCTCTGGCCACTGCCTGCAAAGATGAGAGCTTTTCCTTGCTCTTGATTTTCTGATCAGAACTCGACCCCCATGCAGCTCCCGCAGCTGAAAGGTTGTTGGTTCGAGTACCACGTGGGGCTGTGTGGATGATAATATACCTTTTCTTGCCAATGAATGAATGATTGCCCTTCGCCAGTCTTATCTGAATTCTAGAAACCGGAAATGGACATCATTAACGCTGTTCCCATTTAAGCGTTGTAATTAAGGCATTTGAAAGGGGGAAAACGGTGATTATAGTCCGCGTTACCCATCACGCGACTAAAATTAGACAATTTCAGTCTCGCGACTGTTGTGCCAGTTTTTTTCCGTCAAAACCAATCCTCAACGCTAGAAAATATGTAAATCCAGAGAATGGCAAGTTACGTACAAAGTTGCCCTGTGAGCAATATTGTACCAATGAATAATTATAGTGATTGAATTCACGCTCATGTCACGAGGTAATCGATGGAACAACAGGCCAGCGCCATAAGCCTGCTTCAGAGGACGACACCGTTTATAGAGTAACTTCATTCTAGTGTCACAAATGACATCCCCATGTGCCGCTCAAAAGTAAACAATAGCGCTCGCCGTCAGCATATACGCCATTCATATCGGACGTAATGCCCTACTTTTCGTGAGCTTCATCCTCGCATAGCGCGGTCATATATGTGGAAGCGTCAACCAGATGGAAGCAAGTGCTTTTTGTGTGGATGTGGATTTCTGTCTCCAGGTCAATAATTTACGGTAACACTAGGCGATGCTTTGATAACTTAGTCGGGTGGTCTTATTTCAAATTGTTTTCGCATTTAAAGATATATTTGTTGTCAGTTTAGTGCACCCATCCTTTTGCTGGAACTGCTCGATGGTTGACATTCATCCTGCTGCGAACGTCCCTGTGTCGTCTAACTTATCGCGTATTGTCGAAAGAAGCTACCTTCATTGGTGCATGGCATATCAAACTTCCTCATGGCGCGTAGCTAGGTTTTCCCACCACGGGTCAAATATCGCACTGGCATACAAATAGCGAATAAGTACCCAGCACGCGAGCTGTTCGCTCTGGCTCTCACCATGAAAGTGTACGCTCGGACCTTGCCATACATGCCTCTCGGAAACCGTGATATCTAGATCCGAGCAACTGTAGTTATAACGAGCCTTCTTCCATCTAGGTCTATATAAATACGTGGCGGTGTTTTTCCTATAGGTCGCGGGTATTCTTGTTGGCAAGGTTCTATTAACACGCCTACGTCATTGGAAATGTCTGGTACTATTGTAACTGTCCTCGTGACATTGGCCGTACAGTTTCTTTTCTGACATTCTGTTTACTGTGTGGCCCGATCAAAGGTGATAAAGTCACGTTAGTTTCCCTTCCTTGTTGGCAACTAGATTTTTTAAATATCCGAACTAGAATATGTACGTTATGATAATCATTATCACAACAACGCGGCGTTCGTCCCCGTTATGATGCTAATTTACTTCTTTCGCTTATATGAGTGGACGTTATGACAATTGTTCGCCATAGCTTCCTAAGTTCGGATGGGAATAAGATATGGCGCATAATTCTCTTGATGGTCGGCTGCGACACTGCGAGAGTGGAATGAAATTAAGTGGGCGATCTTTCAGTGAGTTAGGGACGCCAGGTCCAATAGAGACACGTCATAACCACATCGTAAACGCTTGGTGTTAGCGGAACACTCCCCCTGCGCCGCAATCACCGGCTAACTTACGACTCTATCTAATCCAAAATACTAATTTTCTACCGAATGGACCAGATAACTTGGACGGCATAAATATAATCGTGTCGCGCCTTATTTGGAATAAATCGCCATATATGGTGCCTCGGTACATCCTTATATGGAGTGCTTACATATATGGAGACTTCCAAATAGAAAACGAAATGCTGCTGTTTGATGAAACCCTATCATTGGATGACCATCTTTAGGGTCTGGGTCCCTTTTTATTTCTATTAATTATACTATTTGACTGTCTCCCATTCTTAACAATCGTCATCACCTTTGACGATGATTGCGTCTTCGATGCAGTGTTGTCTGAAGGTGACCACGGTTGCGTCTGTTTGTGCTCGCCCTGACCTGTGACGACTTGTCTGCTAGCCAATTGGCGCGTTCAGAAGTTAGCCTCAGCACCGACGAGCAGCAGCAGCAGCAGCAGCCTCCACAGCGGTGGTGGCAATTGATTAAGCCAAGAAGCGGGAGGCTTGGTGCGCCAGCAAGTTATAGTCTAGTAATTGATTCGCTGATAGGAGCTTGCCGGGAGATCTGCCGCACAGATATATCCACGTAGCTGCCACAAACGACGTAACCGCTCTTGTCTCGCAACAAATTTATCCCAAGTGGACGCCACACAAACAGAAGTTGAATGCCATATTTAGCAGAAAAAAACACCCGACTAGTGGATTACTTCTCGCATGGATTTATTTTTGATCTTTTGATGGGAATTTCTGCGAAAGTTATATTTTAGTGTGCACATTGAAGGTAGGGTTTGCTGTGAGGTGACGTCGTACAGAACGGCGAGATTGGGAGGCAGGGAGGATGACCTCGCGTTGGTTACTGCGCTCAGCTCGGTGTATAATTATCGCCGCTCTTAAATGATATGCCGTCGCGGGTTAATTGAACTGACTCTGCCGTGTGTTCCCGCAAGCGAATCGTCGCTAATTACTTCATGGCGTTCCCAATATTACTTCGCGCGTAGTGCTCTTAATTAAGGCTGTTCTTCGGATAACAAAACTAGGACCGACTAGCTTTTTTAAAGCCTGCGCGATAATGGTGATGCTCCACAGACGCCATTGAGTCGTGTCCACGTCTCTCTGTTGTGGGATTGTATTACTCGCGGGAGATATGATATCCTTGAAGTCCTCCTCTTATCACGAATTATAATGTCATATACAACAACATGTTGCCATGTTTATGTATTTTATGCCCGAACGTTGAGTTTTGGGTGGGTGGCTAAACTTACTGTTTATGTGATATCTTTGAAGCACGATTAAGTTGCAGTGCATACCATGTATTTAGTGGAGCACTAGTTCGAGTCGGCGTTCGCGGACGACTACGCCCACCTCCCATCTCGTCACACCACCCTCTTTAACTATGCGCCCAAACCAGCCCTCATCTTCCCCCAATGCCATCAGGTTATTCCGTGATAGTCTCACCGCGCCCCGCTGCCTCATAACGACTTGTATAAGCCTTCAGCCCTGTGTCTCGTTACCGTCGTCTGTTACGTCCCAGATCACGGCTCCCCTCAATTGACATCTTATCCAATATACGCTCCCAACAGCGCCAACTGTAAAGGAAATATTCTTGTCACCTACTTTACCAACGATTACTATTGGCCTGCAGCGGGTAGGCAGTACATACCGTATGTACTACATGCTGTGCGATTAGACCGGGTCGTCTGACGGTGACCGCTCTGTACACATTATGATGTCTACTACATCAATACCCAGCGATAAACATGGATTTTAGGACCAATATTTTAGACCTTTGTTGTTGGAGCTTAGGTAAATAGCTCAGGCAATTTGTAAAGTAATTACCAGATCACTTGGATTCTTGTGAGTAGAGTGAATTGAGGAAAGTTCGTTGTGGGATTCTTTTATTGACGAGGTGACCCATTAATTTGTCGCTGTTGTTATTATAGTGTCTTATGTCACATCGTGACCTACTCCCCCCCCCCCACGCCCCACCTAATATGAGGGCGACCCACACTACCCGTTTAAAAATTGCATCAATTCTATTTCAGGATATAAGTGTGTATGGGTGTTAGAGGGTTTGGCGACCATGTAATATCCCGGCATCTCTCTTTTGACTCCCTGCTTCCCAACCCCCGCTGGTCAGCTGCCCAACAATACCTAGGCGATTTCCTTGTCATATTCCCTGATATCTGCGCAATTCAAAAAACGAGGTCAGCGAGTACTCTAGTTGGGCTGGACGCTATTATTGGTTGCCTGACCACACAATAGAAGCCCGCATCTCTTTCTCCTCCTCTTATCAGTCGCTTCCACAGCGTTCTCTGCCCATCTAACTTGTACTTAGCGCCGCGGTGCGTTCTTCTGTAAAGACGCTGGTGGCGGTGCTTGGAGTGCGATCGAGCGCACACGACGCTAGACAGGCAGAGGTCCGACTTCCCACTGTTTCTTACACGGCCATCTTAACTTCTCCAATGCTCCACCATCCCCAGTTTTTCATCACTTCCTCCCCCCCCCCCCCCCCCCCCCCTGCCATCTCTTCCAACATGGCGCAGCCATCGCCGCAAAACATGCGGGCCTTTGAAGCGATGCATTATGGGAGCAGTTGGTGTCCATGTCTTCTCATTCTGGGCCATTAATTCCGATGTGCCGAAGTTAGCGAGTTTCCATTGCTTGCCGGCATCAATAAAAGATCTCCTTTTCTTACCTCCGACCTCAGTCTCCTTCAAAAACAAGTGAACACTCTCATTGCCGCTCATCACACGCCCAGTGTCTCGCACCGACTAATGTGATAATTGATGCGTCTGTAAGATGGATAGCCGCTGAGCAGGAGGAGAGATGGTGCCTCATCACTAGCTTGTCTGTAGGGACATGTATGAGAGTCTATACACTGGGCGAGTACGGGAGCTGTATGCTGTGTAGCTAGCGTCCATCGGCTCCCCACCCCCACTCTCACCTTCTCACTTATGCCGTTTTGACTCGTAATGATCTTTGGGAGAGTCGGCGTGATTGAGTCAACCCAGTGCCCCTGGCTCATCACTCATCTCAATCGCTCGCCTCCTCGCCGTCTCAGAGATACAGAGCTTTAACTCCTCTAGATGCACAGGCGCTCGGTTCCCGATGCCAAGCTTCCGAGCGCCACTATCTAAACATAACTCGGAAGCTTGGCATCGGGAACCGAGCACCTGTGATGTGTACTATCCGCTTGACAAATTCCTGTTGATTATCCCACCTAACTAGGGGATACGTAGCAGGGTGTATAAAAGGAAATCTATTAAGCTTATGGTATAGATGGCTGAATTTCTTTCATCCGGGGGTTGTGGGGGGGGGGGGGGGTGGGGGCAGCAATCCGTCCTTGCTTTGAATCGTTACCTGCGTACACTAACGCTCGTTTGAAGTGGAGTCATTTCTCCGAGCGCGTTGCTTTCTCTGAAATTCCCATCAACGGACCATTCAACGTATGTATACACAGGAAGAGATATCAGTGACGACTTGAGTCCGGCACTGGTGATCAGGATGCGAGGCAGACCTTACCAGCTCTCAATTAATCCCGTGCTGGACGCATAACGTGATGCGTGGTGGCGCTGACTGACTGCGTAACGCGCCATACGTGATGCTGCTGCTGCGGCCGTGCTTACATCACGCCCGCTGCCGGGTGAAGGTATACAGTTGCTGGTGATGAAATCAAGACCCCGGCTTGTGCTGTTAACATTTTATCAATCAGGTTCTGCTTAACATCGAATCAAGTGTGCTCAGACCAGATTTGGTGGCAACAAATGCATCAGGAAAGTACTAGTCTTACGCCAAGCATTCGGAGAATTGTCAATTAATAAAGAGTGTTGTGCATCTCGACTTCATTGACCTCCGACGTTGTCAAGTAATTCTGGGAATTCTTGTTCACCTTCAAGTCAGCTGTCGCAACATTTTGATACTTATTTGAATGCCTCAGAGTGGTTGTGGATTACGCATTACGATGTAATTGTATCTGGATTACGTGACAAGTTTCTGGCTCTAGAAAGCCTGAAAACAGAACATTTGCAATCACTCTTGGTCATGCCCATCCCCAGTAGGAATGGAGTAAGGCTGGATGTAGTGCGCGGTGCTGTGGCTGGGCAGTGGGGCGGTGCCAACCAATTGTGGGCGGGGCTAGTTAGCCAAGTGGGAGGAGCCAACTCACTTCTGCAAAATTTGACTACTAATGGAGAGCAGTCCTATTCGAGATTTTTGCAAGTAGGTACAGTTTTTCAGTATTATGTGTATGAGTTCACTGGATATCCGTTGTGTAAACTGCGTTCCACGCCGTTGTATGTTCTGCTCATTTTGTTGGCCGGTTTCTTCAATTGGTCAAAATGCAGTGTTATTACTCGCTTGAGATCTCCGTGTGTAGTATCAGTTCCCTTACGGATCATTTCTGTAATAATTCCACGAGCAACTTCATTTTTGGTGTTTCAGTGACGTTGCAGGTGCCAATCAGCCCATATTAATAGACCAGTTTTCATGGAATCATTGGTTACAATATTTATAAGAAGGGTTATTAGCTAGAAAGCAGTATATTCTCTGAGAGTTGGTGCTATTAGGGTTTTATAGATACAGTACCTGAATTCAGAACGTTCACTGAAACATTTGATAGACTGAAATATTGTTGAAAAGGCCAACTTGTGTCTTGGGTAGAACTTAATCGGATTTCCTTATGTCCCAGTACCCACATCAGGCTGATGCATCACGCAATTAGTGGCCATGTTAGGGGAGTATGTCTGACCATGAGAGTATCATTAATGCCTCCCCTGGGATTGTTTACTCTCACACTAGGTTCGAAATGAACGGAGCTCGACCAAAAAAACCTGTCCTCTGGGAAGTGTCCAAATAATGGCGCCTCGTCCTTCTTGTTTCATCTTAATTACTTGGCATAAAAAAAAACCCTAGTCATATAATGGAATCAAGAGGTTTATCACTGTTTTTAAAACCAGTTAGTCGGAGGTGATTGATGGAGTTGTGGTCTTGATTTCAGCAAAACAAGCAACGTAGAGAGCCATTAAGGAGCTCATAGCATTCTCTAATGAAAGTAATGTGATATACAGCTAAAACGCTTCTTGGTTAATTTCCTTATTGTATTGCGACTGCGTCTCATTCCCCTCCTAGAAATCAGGTTTTAGGGAAGACAAAAATCGAATGAATGTGAAAATGAGTTGTTGAGTATATGCATCGCGACTGACTTGGTGTACCGCGGTAAACCGTGATAATGAGCGTTCCCCGGGCTGAGCTGCTCCCAGGCTTTGATAATAAGGCAGCGTAGATGCGCGCAGTGCAGGTTGATATCGTTGCTTCGAGGTTGATGTTTTTACATCGAACGGTGGCAAATGAGGTGTATTTTGCTATTTCCGTATATTAGTTTGCCACCTGCCGCTTGACGGAAAAAGACGTAAACTCGCAGTAGGTTTCGAACCCACGCTGATTGTGTCGTTAGGGCGATGGCGACAAAGTGACGCTCGCGCGTCTCCTAGCTACGGCGTAATCTCGTCGCTACTACGGGGCCATGTTGAGAATCGGGTGGTGATTTTTGTGTGCTTGCTTCCGGGAAGGTTTTTTGATCCCCTGTGGATTTGGTGACAGAGCCCGAGCAGATGTGTTTACGTGGTTCGCTTAGCCTTGTCACAACGACTACGTCCCCAATCAATCAAGCCCCGGTGCTTACAGCCGCGACGGCAAGATGACGGCGCCGTTTGACTGGTACCGCCGACGTCGACTCATCTCAGCGTGAAATCTAATGTTTGTCTGCCGAGCTACGCCATCTTGATTGAGCCGTGCCCCCGGTCACATGATCTATGTTATGTTATGATGGGTCCCAGCGCGGGAAAAGCCTGCATGTGATGGAATGGTGATGCGAGCATATTGAGCTCGCTATTTTTAAGTGATTCGTTCTCAGAGATGGCATCAGATTCCGGACCGGTTATGGCTGCTCTAGCTTTAATGCTTTGATGTCTTGCATATGACTGTCCACAGGCGCTCGGGTTAAGCCATTATGATCATGCCATGAGGACCTCATGCAATTGTATTATATCGACTATCGCATGCTAGCTTGATGGTTATATCATAATGGTGTCACCCGGGCCCCTGTGGTCAATCCGTTAGCTGTTTTGGTGCAGCGTCAGTGTCTGAATGAGTCGCTATTTCAGGTGTAGTCAAGAGCTGTTGATATTCTGCTATACATGTACTCATACCTGATTTCTGTGGTAAAGGCGTGATTACGTCATGGTTAATATGTCGACATTGTACGCCTATCTGTTTTCCTGAATACGTTCGACATTTTCACCATGGTTCATCTACGCATGCGTCACCGAAAATCTTCATTTTGATGTCCATCTCCATAACACCCGTGTTTAGGTTTTCAATACTTCATACAGAATCACCTTCTCTTTTGTGTGACGAGATTTTTAGAAAGAAATGAATCTTATACCATGGGAAGAATTTGGTCTCATTTACAAATTCGACAAAAACAGCATAGAATTAAGTGAGAGGATCATGGCGGGGGGAGGGGGGTGTGGAGGGCTCGGAGCGGCTGGTCGGAGCGGCTGGTCGGAGCGGCTGGTCGGAGCGATAGAGCCGTTACTAGCGGTATTTTATGGCACTGCGTGTGTATAATGGCAGCGCTCTGACACACGTCTGCACGGAGCTTCCCGTGCACGCATGAATATGCCATGAAACTCCGTCTGGGCGTCATGGTATGAGGGGATTGGGTGGACCGAATGAACATACTTCATTGTGAATATAAAGTTGTCGAAACCCTATTCTACTGTGTTGGCTGAAATATTGCGGCTGTTGGTTGGTGTGGGGGTGGGGGGTGTGAAGACCGCAATTGTAAGTGGCTGACAATGCCACTTTCGTTACTAATACAACAATGAGAATGAAAGTGGTTGAGCGCGGCGTGCCTAGCGACCATCAGCACCCCTATATCACCCTGTCTGCTCTCTCTACATATCGGGAGGCTTTTGTTTCGGATTGATCTGAATCAGGTACGCCAGGTACACATCGGCATGTCTAGACAAAGCTGGCAGCCGTGTGTAGGAGATACACCTGGTATTGTCTCTCTCTTCCCCACCCCCCAACCAGACCCGCCTGTTTCGTGGCTTGTTGTCTCCTGTCGAAGGGAACCAGATTGTGATTTGTTGAGGGTTATAATCAGTCGACGGTGAGTTGATCTGAGTACTGGAAATGTGATGAGATTGGTTAAGTGATGTTGAATGGGTTGTCATTCTTGGGTATTACCCTCCTATTGTAATTCTGAGGTCTGCCCGTTGTGCGTAAGTGTTGGGTACTATAGGATCTTGGGCTCGGCCATTATGACCATTATCACCACGCCAACATGCATGGTCTAGCTCAGGCGCCTGTGTGTGATACACCACATTCAGAAGGAAGCTTGGTTCAGCTGAGATGATCCCAACATTGTCTGCCCATGGTCCACGTATGTATCGTCTCAAAGCGTGTTCACCTCATTACCTCACCTTCGTTTGATGTCTTCCACACGCAACATCCTGATTAGATCCAGCCATCACGTACCTACCTACCTATGTAAGCCCCGGGCATCACCCTTCGTGTCTTGGCCTATCACAGTTCCTTATAGCTCAACCAAATCACCATCATCGCTGCTGCCATCACTGTTTGCCTTCATCTGTCTTACTCTATATCTAGATGCTCCTTAAAGACCTGGAGTATGCTTTAAGAGCCCACTCAATATAGCTCACCATTTTCTTCCTCTAATGGTGATTTGCAGCCGTCATTTGGCCACTACCTGGTCTAAATGTCAGGTTAAATCGAGGCGGCTATTTGATAGCAGTGTTTATTGTGGCAATCAGCAATGAAAGGCGTGTTTTACGTGCCAGAAAGTTCCATTGCTGGTATCCATGCTTGCTTATTAATAGTGACTGGGCTATTGCTAAGCGGGCTGATTTACAGCGTTGCCTGACCGACGAGAGGACGTAATTGCTCCTAAGGCGGAATCAGTGAAAGCTCTACGCTCGTCCTGCTTCAGCGTCCTCAGCTGCCTTTTGACCGTCTTGTGTGCCAGTCAAGTGTTTCCTTGGCATCGTTTACACAACTAGAGAACTCATGCATGCTTGACGGACAAAAGCGATGCAACCCGAAGCATCGATACGGAAATGACGAGGGTAGAGAGAGCGTGTTTTTGGAATGCTACATGGTGGACGAATGCTGTACGACAGCGTATGAAGCTGAAATGTGGTTCAGATATCGACTGTTAGCATTAAGCGCAAGTGACTGTCAGTTGCCGGTTGAATGCAGTCAATAGCGGCAGCCACACTAGGGCCTGTTGCCTGGCATCGTGGTATACCCTCGTCCCTCCCCACTCATCGCCACTGACAACTTATGCTTACGTAAACGAACACCGCCCATGCTTATGCATTTGTCTGCATGGATTGCTTCGCTCGAACATATGGCGAATTTCTAAGTGACGAGTTGAATGATGCAATTTAACAAATGCATTGGTGTGTCTCTTTCGTCCTTGAGTATATAATTGGCATTCCATCCCCCTCTAATTGATAAATTGAATGCAATATTCGATCTGTCTAGAGTCTTTAGTTGGTGAAGGCAAAGTGATACTGCTGCTGGTGGTTGGTCTGATGAGGCGGCTGTTATTTCATCATTTGTTGTTTTGATCACGTATCTAACACAATGGTATCTCAGTAACCAGTGCCATACTGAGTTAGGAAGCTGACAACGGCAAAGCACAACGTATTCAATTACAATCCCACAATGCAATGCAGTAACATGGTTCAATATGCTGCTGTTATGTACCGCTAAGCATTGCTATTCTATCGCACCAATCATCATTATATTTCACCAAGCAATAAGTAGAATAGTTATTTGGGGCTCTCTTGAAAATCTTGCTTTTTTTTAAATGCCACGCATAACAAAGCTTTAGCATAATAATGAGGGGACAAAAATTGTCACTGTGCTATTTGCATTCATTGATAGTACCCATGTTCTTAAACAAAGGATCGGACTGCTTGAACCCCCGCGAAGGATTACAAAACGCACTTGGTTTTATTTTGTATTGAACGAATGCGATGGCTTCTTGCAGGTAAATAAGAATAAGTAGATACCTACTTCAATTCTTTTTCACCTACACACGCCTCAACAATCAATGCATATCCTGCCAATACCCGTGATGTGGTCGGTCAGATCATATTGAATCGCGCCCGCCCCTCCCTCTTCTTACCTAAGTGTTCTTATATTACAGGTGTTATGTAACCATAGCGATATGGCACTGCAGGCTCTGCCAGACTAATTTACGGGTAACCATGTTGGAATTATATCATATTTGTAGTTGCCCCAACTGGGGTGTTTGTGTTTGAAGCTCCATGGGCGTTCCTTCAACAGGCGTGATGGCTGCTCAGCGCCGGTGTGTGCTGTACAATCTCACCTCTTCATTCTGACACAGCGTTTTATCGTCTGGTTTCTATGTGTGAAGTGATGGCATTCGATTAACCCGCGCTTTACTCGCTCTAGCATTGTTCAATTGGGCCGGCATTGACTATATGACTGGTCTGTTTGATATATGACTGGGCTGCAGACACACCCCAGAGAGACTGGTACACACGCTCATTTGTTGACTTGCGTCATTTGGTGTCAATGTCGTGTAGATGTATGGAGGTTGCATCGTCACATCAGCGCCATCATCCGCACCGCAAGTAAACCCGCCTGGCCGCATCTATTAAACTGGCCCTCAAGCTCAGTTGATGCGTCGAATAGCAAATGCATCTGTTTGAGCTTAACAGTGTTGTCAGTTTGTCGCTATAAACTCGAGGAAGTAAGTCCCCTAGTTAAAGGTTATCGATGTCAGTTGGATGTGACCTGACATTGTTATTGTCCCGTTTACACGCTTCACAAACCGTTGTTATGGTCTGTATGACGTCATCTCTGTAGCAACCAGACGCAATGAGAAGAAGTCATTGTCAAATCAAGATGGCAACCATTGTCAGATCACCATGATGACCATCGTCCGTTTAAAATGGCTACCATTGGTAGTTAAAATTTTACAAAAACCTATCCGAGAGCCTTGTAGGTCTTCGATTGGCTTATCGAGAGCCGCCATCTTATCGATACAGCACGGCAGCAATCTATTAGCTCGCACTTGCGCTCTCGTCCATGTTGGGTCCGCATATGGCGGTCATTTGATATTGATGGAACACTGTTAAGCCGTATGTGTTGCTGTATCGAGTTGGAAGCTGTAACTACTAATTGTATTACATAACCCAGTCCATTGGGAGCCATGCTGGAGTCCCTTACTGATAGACTAGGCATGTGTTCTGAGCCATAGACGTGAACTCGCTTGATCTATGGACGTGAGTTTGTCATTCATTATAATGGTTGGCACAGTGGAGTTGGCAGACTCGGTGACAATAAGTTGTCAGCGCGGTGATGTCCCCTGTGCATGCACGGCTCAATGGGCACGTTGGGTGTGTGTATTATGATGTACATTATTCATGCGGGACGTCCGTCTCCCGCTTGTGATTGCAGCTGGTCAAACCTCAGTGACGAGTAAAGTCAATTAACATGGATATTGATGTGCTTGTTACGCGAGTCCACTTGGCGCGCTCTCACGTTGGTTGGTTGGAGCTGGTACTGCTGATCGCCGTCTGTGCTCGGCCGTTGATGTATCGAAGCCGGGTGTAGAATGTACAGTCCAAGCTTGTCACATCCATCTCTGCTTCTCTCTCTTAAACTATTCGTTGCGTTTTTTTTCTCCGTGCTTATCGGATCAATACATAATGGGTCTGGTCACTGCCAGGAGCCACTCTTATCTGGGTCAGGAAAACACTTGGGTTTGTATGTAGCTTACTGTAACTCCAGATCACCGGTGTCGAAGCTGTTCCCTTACGACTGTGACCTTTGGCGCATGTGTCCATGACGTTTGTCGAACACAGGGTTGGGTGGCCAAAATTTGCTACACTCCGTTTGACGCTAGGTTGGGTGTCCCATTCATCCTGCACTCCATTTGACGCTAGGTGGGGTGTCTCAATCATCCTATACTCCATTTGACGCTAGGTGAGGTGTCTCAGTCATCCTACACTCCATTTGACGCTAGGTGGGTGTCCCATTCATCCTACACTCCATTTGACGCTAGGCGGGGTGTCCCATTCATCCTACACTACACTTTGACGCTAGGTTGGTTGGCTCAATCAAGCTACGCTACACTTTGACGCCAGGTTGGGTGGCTCAATCAAGCTACGCTACACTTTGACGCCAGGTTGGGTGGCTCAATCAAGCTGCACTACACTTTGATGCTAGGTGGGGTGTCTCAATCAAGCTACACTACACTTTGACGCCAGGTGGAATGTCTCAATCAAGCTGCACTACACTTTGACGTCAGGTGGGATGTCTCAATCAAGCTACACTACACCTTGATTTCAGGGCTCGTGACCATCTTTACCTCTCAAAACTCCTGATGCTCTTATATAACCTTTCACCAATCACTGTGTGTGACCTTGCATGCGGGCCTACACATGTAATTATATGAATTGCCTTAATCATCTGCCACTACACCTGTCATTTGGCCAGGTGAGCTAATCAACCAGATCCTTACCTGCTTGCCACCATGACCGTGTCAACATAACTGTCTGGTCGTCCATAAAACATGTATTCATCCCATGGGACCCTGACAACCCACCTACCACTGCCCTAAGTGGTGCTTGCATCATTCTACCTAGCTCGCTGTGCAATATGACATGCTTGCGTCATTGGGTGGAACACTTTGACAACTGCCATCAAAATGAGGAGCCCGGTGGGTGAGATTTTTGTTAACGCTGGCTGCACCCCGATTCGCGGATGTGAGCCCATTACGTCTGTGCCATAAACGATCACTGCTGAAAAGTCGATTATGGAATTATGATCGCCAAACCAAGTATCCTTCTATTAATAAGCGCAGGGAGTTTTTTGTGTGAAGACGTGACTGCGCTACGGTTGGGGTGGTTTGTGAGTTGACTGGGCTGTTCCGGTCGCGCAAGGGAGCATTCGTGGACGGTGAACGCGATGCCACGTTAAAACTTTCAGAGCTTTGTATGATTTTGTCAGAGATATAGACTGTCTTTGATTTTATTTTGACAACGCCTTCGACGTCGAATCAATTTTATTATAGGCTACAGTATTGGTTATAATTATTATCAGTTGAATGTTGTCCTCCATGCCGAATTATTTGGGCAGAAACTCCATCGAATTCGCCAAAGAGCCATTATTTCAAATGACTTTTAATTGATATTACGAATATCTTAAGATTTTTGTCGATACTTGACAAGGATTCAGAAGTAGTCTGTTTTCGATTTTGTGAGCAAGCGAAACAAAAGGCCTACTGGTTGCTGAACTGTCCTGTTACGGAATATGGCGCGAAAGCGTTCCCTGATGGCCACAGACATAGACAATGTGAGTCTATATATTCGTTATGATTAAAAGCCTGACAGCCGAGAGAGATGACCGGGTAGGTGCAGTGTATAGTTCGAGGCCCTATTGGCCCTGGTGAAATGGCTGGCAATAACTCAGCCATTATAGGTGAGCCGGGATAGTGATGGATCCCGGACGTTGATGACTTACTCGCTCCGTGTCTCTCTCTCACGGTCACCCTCCGCCATTCTCCTCCTGCGTTCACGTCTGACGGCGCCAATCGCGCGGCAAACTTTTATTATCGCTCACCTACGTGAGTTGTCGCGTCTCTTGTATTTATACATCAGTGCCGTATATATATATATATATATATATATATATATATATATATATATATATATATATATATATATATTACCTATATATATATATATATATATATATAGTAGCAACTTATATATATTTATATATATTTATATATATATCTTTATATATATATATATATATATATATATATATATATATATATATATATATATATCAATATTTATATATATAATTTTTTTTAACTGTTTATCATGAGACCAAATATTTCAACAGAATAGTGTTATCAGGCGGAAAACGGACAGGAAAATGACTCGTTCTGTTGTCATCCCCGTCCAGTCATTCAGCAGCTGCCGACGGTGTGGTCTACTGGAACACGAGTCTTAAAACGCCCCTCCTTTCTAGCCTCTAAAATATAAATACATGTATTGGCTGTCAAAGATGTGTGGCATTTAAGAATCTATTGCCTGTAGTGTGGTCCGCAAGGACTCTACGTTTTACGTGTTTATAAAGGTTGGTGCTGGTGAGGCGAGTCGGCGTCGTCGTCATACGCGAGGCGTTTATTACCGTACCACCCGACTTGTACAAGCTACACGACCTCCCCATCTCTGACCCTCATTCGATCCCCCGAGATCTCATCCATCACAATGATCCGATCACACAACGGCCATCTCCCGACTCACAGCTCGTCCCACCGGCGCCCGCTCTATAACCCGGCGGCCTCACAATCGCCCGGCCCGTGCGGATCACGAAGCCGATGGTATGTGTCTATGGATGACGCCTTGTATAGTGAATAATTAACATGTCCTTAGAGACAACCCTCTGAGAGTCGTCCGCTTCGATGTCGTCGCTGGTTATCAGATTGTCTTATTTCTAAAGCTACAGTCAGAAACAAACGTGGAGCAACTTATGGCACTGGCGCTTGTGCTGGACCATTATGACCCTACCATCAAGCTCGCATGCATTACCTTTACATAGTCTTCTATATAAAAGTACTGCATGAGAGTTTGGTGGTAGGGTCATAATGGTCTAACCCAAGCGCCTGTGCTTTGTGGTTTATACCATGGGTCGGTCATGTGAAGTGCCGAGTCGTGGCGTTAACTTATCTGTATCCACCATCAGCCACGTACAATGGGCAGCCACTCCGTGAGCTTTGCTGCTACGCTTCCCCGATCATCTACGTATAGAGGCGCCCGTTTGGCATAGGATTCCAGCGCCTTGAGCAACTTAGCCCCATTAGCTATACTCTGTATTTCTACAGCATTTCTTTCTGCGTTTTGATGCATCACACATCCTGGAGGATGCATAATTTAAAGCAGGCTGTGGCACCGCTCCGATAAAGTTGCTAGGCTTAATGATGTCAAAAGGAAGTGTGCCTGATGTTGACGATCCCTATCGTTAGTCGCCTTGCTTAACTGCTGTTTGGGTTGCTGGGGTTGTTACGTGACTCCCGTGCCTAAATAGTCCTACCTTTCCTCATCGACATCGCTAACTCGAAATAGTTGGTCATTTGCTGAGCATGTCAAGCGGCAATCAGACTTGATGTGAGCATGTTGCATGAGGCTGGCTGGTGGCCATGTTTTGCCCTGCAGTTGGCCGCGCTCGCGGTCACCAGCACCACTCACCAAGCGCCATTGTGCTACCCAACTTGTCCGTTTGCTGATTCCGCAGATTAAAATAGGCGAATTGAAATGGCATTGAGGATGACGGTAAATGGCGTGCCATGGCCAGTCGGCATTGGCGTAGTGACTTTATGACAGCTGTATAGGCTGTTAATGTGTTCTATTGGATCGGGTGTGAGACGCACAGCGATCAGGACCAGGCTGCCATAGACCTCGTGGCTTTGTATAGAAATCCCCGCTTCCTCTTACCCCCCGAAAAACCTATTTGCAGAGCCTATTTGGTCGTAATGACCCTCGCGTGCTACAGCCGGGTTATGTTGGCGTGTGTAGGATAAACACAGGCGTCATGACAGTTGTTGTTGTTGGATACTGAGGTGTGTGTTTTGTAGGAGATGGATAATCTATGTCATGTCTGGGGTGGAGAGAGGGGCTGGGGAGCTATTTGGTGGAAGCGGGTAATAATAATGCTAATTCACTTCATTATAAATCGTAAAGAGGCCTCATGTATCCTCATGAATAGGAAATCGGAGAAGCGTGTTTGCTGTAGAGCATTTAGGATATAATTGAGGTTTTGCTTGATAAATAGATAGCATAGTGAATGTCCAAAATAGACTATGCCACCATTTCTGTCCGGAGCTTGGCGGGTTGCACTCCATGACTGCTCTATCTCCACCCATCATCTGACAGGCACCTGTTCCCGTATGATGGCGTGTCAATCGCACATGTGTTGAATCTGCTTTGTAAAATGAATGAGTGTGTTTGCCCTGCGGATCTTCTACTGTCGAATTGCAAGATCTCACACGGCAAGGGCGGCTCATTGGGATTTGGAATGAGATGGCTTGATGAAAGGATGTCCCGCTTCATTTCGGAGGCCATATCCAGTAAGGGTGTGGGAGGGTAGGGTCATTTGATGAGGTCATTGTGGTTGAATGAGGTGGTGACTTGCCTGAATGATGAAGAGGATGCAAGTGATGCAGTAGGCCTGTCAGCCTCCTTATCATTATATCAACACACCCTAGCAGACCCCATGCATCATTGTCAGTCCTACATGTATTTTCTATAGATCTATATATATACCATTTCATTGCGTAAGTCGCTAAAGTTAATGAAATGCAGCCGGTTTTTCATGGTGCCATGAGTGCCAGCATTGTGCTGCGTTATGATGGATGTTATTCTGTGCTGTCGCTAATAGCGCAAGAGCTTACTGAGTGTTTAAAAAGTTGGCCGAATCATCTTATTGAAATCCCTTAGCTCACTTGTCCATCCCAAAGCTGGGAATTAATCACCAGCCTCAGCGCCAGCTTGACCCACATTGTCTCTCATGCAGCCTCCCTGGCGACTGAAAACACCCAGAAAGTTACGAGTGCAGATTATAGGCTGGTCGTCAATAGTGAAGGCGCCGGGTCCATTCATCACGTGAGACTGGCAAGGTATAGGGTTTAACGGCGCACCAACACTAATGTGTTATATGGTGCCTACAAAAGTACTTGAAGAGATAAGATTAACCTGATTGAGCAGTCGCCTTCTAGCATCGATGGAGCCGGTTCCCCGTGGCGTAGCGGTAAACTGCGTCGCCTTTCGACCCACAGGTTGTGGGTTCGATACCAAGGTGCGAAAACCTGACTGGTTCCCCTTGACTCGGGCGATCACGTTAAATGGCGACCCCATCTCCGAAATGGGATGCACCCGACCAGGTAGCTCAATGGTACTGTGCTGGACCTTCGTCCCAGCGACGTGGGTTTCGAAGCCTGGTCTGGTTTGTGCCAAGTGGGCGCTGGCACTTAAGGGGAGCTGTCCAAGCGTTTTTTCAATCATCCTCATCCATCACCGTCGCGATATCAACCCCAATATTACCATAACCATTACATATCTAGGATCAATGAAAAATGAAGAAATTCCACGTGGATGGAAATGAAGAAGAAGGTGGAAAAGAAAATTCTAACGATTATCTGCGAGCTTGTCACCACCACCAGCCGATTGACTGAACCAGGCCATACGTCGCAACTCCCAACATACAGCCGTCCGTCCCCCTGTTAGTCGCCCTAATCTTACGACATGCACGAGGGTACAGTGGCCTAATCTGTCCCCGGACCCACAAAGCTTGTGAGGTTGGTGTTCTGTCCTGTAAGCGGTCATAGTCACAATGGCAACGCAGACGCAGTATGTGTGTGGAATAAAGCATAGTTAAAAGACATAGTACTTGTATAACTAAATGTATATTGTCGTAAGGTCTATTTTATCAAGTGAATACTGTAGTTAGGTGTGTATAAATAGCTGCATATTGTCGGTGGGTCTGCATACCTAAGTGCATACTGTTGTCAAGCGTGTAGAACTAACTGCATTATTTCGGTTGGTCTGTATAACTAAGTGCTTACGGTCGTGAAAATGTGCAACTGACTACGTACAATCGTCTGTATGAGTGAGTGCATACTTTCGGATGATCGGTATGAGTGCATACTTATACTCGGTTAGCCTGTTTAAGTAACTGCATATTGTCGTTCATTCTGCACACATCGTCTAAAGTATATCGTCATTGTCATTAATCCTGGTACAAACCGATCTGAATCAGGTAGTCTTGTCTGGTCTGCGCCACTATCGTGGTACAAACTGAGCTGAATCAGGTAGTCTTGTCTGGTCTGTGCCACTATCCTGGTACAAACTGAGCTGAATCAGGTAGTCTTGTCTGGTCTGCGCCACTATCCTGGTACAAACTGAGCTGAATCAGGTAGTCTTGTCTGGTCTGCGCCACTATCATGGTACAAACTGAGCTGAATCAGGTAGTCTTGTCTGGTCTGCGCCACTATCATGGTACAAGCTGAGCTGAATCCGGTAGTCTTGTCTGGTCTGCGCCACTGTCATGGTACAAGCTGAGCTGAATCGGGTAGTGTTGTCTGGTCTGCGCCACTATACTGGTACGAGCTGAGCTGAATCAGGTAGTCTTGTCTGGTCTGCGCCACTATCCTGGTACAAACTGTGCTGAATCGGGTGGACTTGTCCGGACTCTGCCACTATCCTGGTACAAACTGAGCTGAATCGGGTGGACTTGTCCGGCCTCTGCCACTATCCTGGTACAAACTGAGCTGAATCGGGTGGACTTGTCCAGCCTCTGCCACTATCCTGGTACAAACTGAGCTCAATCAGGTAGACTTGTCCGGTGTGCTTTGCCATCTATCACGGTGTGGTATCTATCAACTGCGTTGAGATCTATCACGGTGTGCTTTGAGATCTATCACGGTGTGCGTTGAGATCTATCACGGTGTGCGTTGAGATCTATCACGGTGTGCTTTGAGATCTATCACGGTGTGCGTTGAGATCTATCATGGTGTGCTTTGAGATCTATCACGGTGTGCGTTGAGATCTATCACGATGTGTGCGTTGAGATCTATCACGGTGTGCTTTGAGATCTATCACGGTGTGCTTTGAGATCTATCACGGTGTGCGTTGAGATCTATCACGGTGTGCGTTGAGATCTATCACGGTGTGCGTTGAGATCTATCACGGTGTGCGTTGAGATCTATCACGATGTGCGTTGAGATCTATCACGGTGTGCGTTGAGATCTATCACGGTGTGCGTTGAGATCTATCACAGTGTGCGTTGAGATCTATCACGGTGTGCGTTGAGATCTATCACGATGTGCGTTGACGGTGTCGTTGAGATCTATCACGGTGTGCGTTGAGATCTATCACGGTGTGCGTTGAGATCTATCACGATGTGCGTTGAGAACTACCACGGTGTGCTTTGAGATCTATCACAGTGTGCTTTGAGATCTATCACGGTGTGCGTTGAGATCTATCACGATGTGCGTTGAGATCTACCACGGTGTGCTTTGAGATCTATCACAGTGTGCTTTGAGATCTATCACGATGTGCGTTGAGATCTACCACGGTGTGCGTTGAGATCTATCACGGTGTGCGTTGAGATCTATCACGATGAGCGTTGAGATTTTTCATGGTGTGCGTTGATGTTATTTCAATTCCATATGTTCTAAACATGTATAAATCAAGATAGGTATCGTGCCCATATATCATTAGAGAACAAAGCGTTGTGGTATCGGTGGTTGGCAGCAGTGTACAATACCTATATAGATGATCATTACCATCGCATGATAAGCTGATTACTATTAGCCCCATCGCTGTACGTATAGCAAAAGAACGCATGCTGCTGTGTAGATAGAGTGGGCAGTGGCATAGGAACCGGTGGTAGCCACATGCTTCAGGATAGGAGTTCATGAGCATTTACGTTCTTGCTATGTCGTCGTAATTGGATGTCATTGTGAGGAACTGGTAAGCTAATGGGGTTGCTTTGTTGGGGCCTGTCCTATCCTGGTTCGATCTCGACCAGTTATTATATCGTTTATTGGTATATGTTTCTAGCTATGATGTACTAGTAACTCTTTTGTCTTTCGGTTTGGTTGAAACCGGAAGTATGAATGATGCGTGTTGATTAATGAAGCAATTTCCTCTATTCCTCTAGGTCAATCCTTCACTCGGCTTCAAGGGCCGAACTCGACACCACATTTGGCGTAATCGTCTTTGCCTTTGTTAATCTGATGACGTCACTCCCTAACACCATCCGCTAGTCCTCAGGCGCTTGGAATTGACCATTCTGTTTCTATCACCAAACGCGTATATGGTACTGAATGCAAGCTATGTGGTAGGATCATGATGGTCTAGTCTAAGCGCCTGTGGTCGTACATGTGTAAGTCGATCTGTATGAAGGCGTTCAGTCGCTGTAAACAAGCTGACAGCGCATTAAGGCATGATTGGTTTATGTGTCTAACAGGAATATGCTGCCTTGTCGAAGGAGTTGAACGGAATACGTGACCAGCTACTGGAGAGAGAAGAGGAGATCTGCGAACTGAAGGCCGAGAGGAACAACACACGGGTACGAATGACCCTCTTACGTGTCGGCATGTCAATAATACATCATAAAACCTTCTACCCCAACACAGATCTATCATACCTTTGTGATCTAGTACATTGTGCCACGGCTTGGCGGACTTGTGAGCTTTAGTATATGCCCTGTTTTCCCTCGTTTCCCTCCTGTATATGGATTTAAAGCGGGTCATTGGGTTATAGATGACCTGTGCGCGCTCGGGATTACATGCCGACAGCAGCGCTTGTCCAGAATAATGCATCATTTGCCAAGCTCTGTAATGATAAGGAGCGTCGTACAGCGTAGACGCCTGATGGACCTTCTTCATGTGCAGTTTTGGCACTCCGAAAACCCTGACAATCCATGTTTAAATCGCAACACTGAGTTTCTCCCGTTTTTGCCCCCATTGCGCACCTGTCAATTTAACCCGGGCTGGGAATAGTATGAATGTATGGATCACAATGGGCGGTTTTGTTTGGTGTAGTAGAGTCTTCACTCTGTCAAACGGTGGGTGGGGATGTGTAACCTTTGAAGGCCCCTCTTGGCTAGTCTTATGAGTTATATTCTAGTACTTAAGCATCATTGTTGCATATGATATTTATGACCCGATGAATTTACGATTTGGTGGTGAGTTATCGATGTAAGGGCTTTATGTCTACAGAAAGCAGCGCTGCTTTGTTAAGTGCCTCGGTGATAAACAGCAAATATATTGCTCTATTACAATATGTATGGGAGTAAATCATATTATTGATGCCATGTCAGAAAAAGGCTAGAAATTTGTACAGAAATGTGTTGTGGTCACTGCTGCTTTGTTGCCATGTGCCTGTGATAAACAGCAATATACTCTGTTGCTATCTATTACACTCTGTTGCCATATGTATGGGAGTGTAACTCTGTTGCCATTATTGATATTGGTAGCAGTGATACTCTGTTGCCATGGAGTTATAATGAAATTGTGTATGCTCTGTTGCCAGTTATTGATATAGGGTAGTGATACTCTGTTTGTTGTGGTCACTGGAATTATAATGATATGCAGTGTGTGCCATGGAGTTATAATGATGGAATTATAATGATAGTAGCAGTGACACTCTGTTGCCATGGAGTTATAATGATATGGTAGCAGTGACACTGTTGCCATGGAATTATAATGATATCGTTGCAGTGATACTCTGTTGCCATGGAGTTATAATGATATGGTAGCAGTGATATTCTGTTGTCATAACAATCTACAATTACGAGGTTACTGATAATAATTGTAATGATTTAGTAATAACAGCTACCGAGATATGTTATGATGTTTGACGTGTTGCCATGGTATCATGTCATGACACTTAATTTCCACTTGTTGAGGCTGTAAGTGATGGGACTCTCATGCTCTGTGATGTCACAGCTCCTACTAGAACACCTCGAGTGTCTAGTGTCGAGACACGAGCGCTCGCTGCGCATGACCGTTGTCAAGAGACAAGCGTCATCTCCGGCAGGGGTCTCCAGCGAAGTCGAGGTTCTCAAAGCACTCAAGTCGCTCTTCGAACATCACAAGGCCTTAGATGAGAAGGTAGGTGTCTCGTTTGATAATTGGAGCCGATCGTAGTTTAACATCAGACGTCAAACGAAGCCGCCACGGTTAGTTTGGGGATCGAAGGCGAGATGATGACGTCATATGGTGACGTCATATGGTGACGTTATAGTAGCCTTTTACGTTTTGCTTAACAAACATGGCAGTGAATCGAGTCACTCAGCAGCACTTCGTAGGCCGTTTTTCCTATTGCTGCTCCCATGCTCGTATTGTTCGTTCGTACTAATGATTGTGGGCTCGTTAAACCTGAAGTGATCTCGTGGGACCGCCGGGTGGTTTCTTGGGGGCGGGATCAGAATGATCAACGCTGTCCGTGTCGTCGTGTGTGCTGACGCAATAATGAGCGGACCGCGTGCTCCACAGTTCCCGGGTGCTTTAATGCTTAGGCCATCAAACCAGTGTGTGTGTGGTGGGGGGCGGGGTGGCGGATCCAACTGGATCTATCATTCTCAACGTTTTAATCGTCTTACGGCCATTTGCCCAGTACGTCTGTTGGTTGCTTATGCGCGATCTCGCCCACCCCTCGCAATCCGCTGACAGCCCACAGTCCCGCTCTGAACCCCATTCCTTGTCCGTTGTCTTCTGATGTTAATTAACGCTGCCTTGTTTTGACCAACCCCACTATAACCTTTCCCGCCAACGCTACCCACAGATCCCATGCTACCGCGGGTTTTTCTTCTCCTCTCTGTGTATCTCCTTTACAAGCTACTTTCCAGTTGTAATTTGATTTTAGCATGTCCTCGGCTATACATATAGTCTTCTAAAACCAGGACTAATGCAGTTGGCGTGGGAGTCCGTGAATTAGCGCGGGTTTAAGTCGTATTATCTTAGTGTTTGAGGATTGCTAAGTGCAGATATATATACCTGACAAGGGGGTTGGCCGGGGGTAGGTTGGGGACTGGAGGTAGATACTAGTGTGAATATTAACTTTGTGCTGGTTAGTCACTGTAGGGTCTCTGAAACAACACTTCGTTAGAGACTAAGGGTTGCTCAATCGATGCTTTCTCTAACAGCAATCTTGTTGCACTGGCGTTGTATTCAGAATACACAGCCCTGATAGCAAACGACGGCGCATGACAATATATCGGGTGATTGTAGGTTAACGGTATGGGTGTGGGCGGGCGTAATTCGGTGTGATCGTCCGGTCCCTCAGTGATGGCTGGATTCCCTGGCATGGGGATGTAAGTTAGTCTTTCAGGAGATGTGTTGATGGTGTAGTAGGCCTCCACTGCGTGATTTAGCTTCGTGTGGGGGTCATTAGTCGTTAAGGAAACGAGTGTCAGTGGCGTGAATGAGAGTCATGTATGATAATGGAGGGTGTATTATTGGAGCCGGTGTGACCAGTACACACACATATATATATATATATATATATATATATATATATATATATATATATATATATATATATATATATATATATATATATATATATATATATATATATATATATATATATATATATATATATATATATTGTGATAAGTGAAGAGATGTGACATGTGATATGATAAGTGTACTGATGTGATATGATATGATAATCGTGGTGGTGTGGTGATGTGAAAGTACGGCTGTGATGTTGCCAAGTCAGTCGACATGACGAGCTTGATTGCTGTTGGCTGTTCCATTGCACACACTTTGATCCCAACAATACATTCAGAGTCAGTGAATGGCGGCCTGAGCAACACTGATATGTTTGTGGGGTGTGAAACGCATGCCCTGTGTGAATAGAGCGGAGATCTTAGACAGTCGCTCCAGACAGGGCTCGAGCAACCCTAGCTGCTGCTGCTGCTGAGACTGGAGTGGCTACACGCCTCTCTCTACCTCAGATATGCCATCCTCATTGTCCTGTCGACAGAAGCCGAGGTGCTTCTTCACCGTGTGACGGATCTGGGATGCGTGGAAGCTGACAATCGCGTGACCGCGAGCGCCGTGTTTTTACGTCGTATAGAGAATGTTGCGTGATTTATTGTCCAATGTTAACAGTTTTTGTACACAATGTCATGACGTGATCGAGAATAGGCGTGGCTGAGTTCGGACACGCCCATGTTGATATTAATGATCATGTCTTTATATGTTTTTACTTTCTTGATAAATCTTGTTTAAGATGAATAGAGATATTTAAAGATAGACCCCGGCAGACGGTGTGTTATTGAGGGTCTGGCTAAGAGGGACCTACAGTCGCTTTGAATCTTGAAGATGCATTAGTAGTTTATATGCCGATGTAACAATCCTATTTTAGTCCTGGTAACTTCCCTGATGAACTTATCAAAAGATGCCCATTCATCACTGTCTCCTGACCCCGACGCTATAATTACCAGGATGTTGAAAGATGTTAAACCCCCAACTTAACCTTTATTATTCGAGAGTAAACTGATTCTTAAACTGTATCCTCATCGCTTAAGCAGCCCGGATTTATCTGTCAGTGTTCTTCCCGTAAATGCCACGAGGTCACGGGGACACCGCTACCTGTTCCCTGGTACACCGGGCCGTGTCCAGGCTGGTACTTGGAACTAGTGACGCCATAGAGGGCTTCCTCTTCCGGCCTTACTCGAGAGCTGCCCTGATCCGCCGGCTTGCCACTTGATGCGTTGAGTGATGGCTTGTCGTCGATTGATTCATTGCTTGCGCTTGTTGCCGGCACGCGAATTGTAGACGCGCACCATTTTGCCACCACATACTCCCGTGCAAGGGCGCTTGGGCTAGACCATCATGATCCTGCCATCAAGCTCACACGCAGTGGTATTATATAGAACTCAAATGTTATACAATTACATTCGACCATGATCACAAGCCCAAGCGCCTGTTCCCTATAGTAAGTCCTCTGTCTTGACATGATCTGAGATTGCATCCAAACAAATTTGCAGCACATCAGACCGTAGAAAACACAACGCTTGTGATATATATAGTTTGACGATGAATGATTTTATTCACAAATGATTGATTGTTAATGTGTGTGACAGGTAGTAGTTTGTGAGAAACAGTGATCTATAGTGTGACATGTTGTACTGTACAGGTGCGAGAGCGGTTACGGGTGTCTCTGGAGAAGGTCGCCCAACTGGAAGAGGAACTCGCCAATGCTAACCAAGAGGTAACGCCCTTTCTCCTTCTATTCTTGCCTCCCATTACATTTCTCATTTGCCCCGTTTTGTGTGCCGCCCCTCCCCCCCCCCCACCACACACACAACACTCTTTCACTCCTATAATCTATCTGCTCATTCACTTCTTTCCTACCTGTCTCTAATTCTGTCTCAGTTCCTCTCTCCAATCCTAAGTCTCAGCCCTTCTCTATCACGGTAGAATCCTGTTCTATAATGTTACCCAGAGACTCTATTGCCTTTTTGTTGACTCCACCTTTACAGGCCTTCGGTGATTATAACAGACTTAGCTCGCTATCACAATCCCTCAGATGGGCTTCCCCGATACAGCGATTGGCATCTTGCAGTCCCAAATACCATGAATATATTCCTCGTAAATCTTACCACTGAGTGCAAGCACTCTGTTCATGGCTTACCAGCAATTGTATGTGCAAGTTATTTGATGGAATTTCCCCCCCGATGACTTTGAATACGAGTCTATGAGGTAGCTGGCATTAATTATTTTTTTTTGTCATATAAAAAAAAAAAACGCGACCATTGGTTGGTTCAATATGGGTAATGGAGGCGGTGGCTGCGGGGCTCTGCCGATAGAGGGCGGTATCATCGCCAGGCGTTTATCTTTGATTGGTGCTGCGCCGTTTTGTGTCCCCTTTTTCAAAAGTGAACTAACGGTAGAATCTCCTGTCCTGTGATTTACTGTGTTATTGATAAACACCGTGGTTACTTCGGATAGGAGAAAGACTAGTACTAGCTCTAACTGGACTCGTTCACATTGTGCTATCGACGAAGTATAATTACGTCGAAACTTTATAACCAATCCCTCCTGATTCTAAAAGTGGCTTTGTGATTTAAAATTAGAATCCGGCCGGGGACAGCTGATGCAGGTGGTGAAGTAAGGGAGGGCTTGGTGATGTTGAGAGGGTGTTCCGGGTGGCTGGCTGCACAATGAAGACAGGGGATTGCTTCATCAGGGGTGTCACCTCGCAGGTGCTGGTCTATTGCTGATACTGACACCTTTCCTGGCTATTTATTCCCACTTCCTACAAAGCACCACCATTTTGGCTGTTGGTGAATCGAGAAACTGACATACATACATGCTTACACGTTGAGTCTGGCTGCACTCCCTACAGCCCCCGGAGGTGCTTCATCCAGTAAGCGTTTCCCTGCTCGAGAGGGAAACATTTGCTGGAGGTAGAATGGCCTGGGTCTGTGTTAAGTCGTCGATGTCCTCTGAGTGTACTTCACTGCATCATTCATTTGGGCGAGTAGGAGAAGGCATTGCGGCTTCTCTCATGCGTCTTGTATTTTACGATCATATGAACATCGGTTGGTGTTATGGGTTGTTGGAGTTCTAATCAAACGCGTGTTTCAACCACAGGAGGTTGTGTCAAGGGGGTGGTAAGGTGGTAGGTCAAATCAGGCTGTTGGTACAGCCGCCCCGCGCGCTGAAGTACGAACATTCGATTGGACAATTCTCATTGGACTGTCCCATATGGTCTGAACAGTATACCTTCTAGGTTCCTACTGTGTAACTCCCCTACACATCCGTCTTTTCTATCAATCATTGCAACTGAAATTGTTTTTTTACTGGTACCTGTGCCCGTGTGAGCTCATGTAATTGCTTTGTCTTCAACAAAGAGAGTCTTGCTTCTGAACTTCCCAACTCAAGTTTTAAAAAATATATACATTATGGACACTGGCCACCGGTGTGAATTGCCAACTAAGTTGATTGGTTTCAATTCTCGTAGCAGTGACTCTGCTTCCTCGTAAACTCGGTCAGATGAACTGGCAAGAAGCGGAGACAATCGTTGTCTTGGGAGAGATAGTTCACACGCCATTTACATCTGTATGACACCCAGTGAGCCAGGCCGAGCCGGGTTATGGCCCGTGAAATCACCTCCGCCACACCTCCATGCATTTCCTTTGTCGATGATATGCTCTGCTTTTTCAACTGAGAAGCCACTCTATGGAAATTACGTTAGCCCGGTATGACATGTAGCAAGGGAAAGTCATTGTTTCTCCTTGCTTGTGAGAGATCCCTCCATATGGCGTATATAAATACTGATCGAAAAACGGGATACTTTTTGTTGGAATGCCTGAGGAGAAGAGTTATGACGAGCTATAATCCAGCATTTACAATCTGCCACTGTTCTTAACCGCGCACATTCCAGGACAAATGTCCAGTCCTTGTGTGTTTTCCTCAGACGGAGAAATGCTCCCCTGTGTTGAGCAATAGATCGACCAGCCTAGCAGCCAACAACCAGGATGCTGCAAATAACCGTATTAAAAGCTCAGCAAGTTAAATTAAATGTTGTTTGGTTGTGGTACGTGCCAGTATCAACATTGGCTATTTACTCAGGAAATCAGTATCCGTGTTCTTAACCCGCATTTCAGATAGAAGTCACTGTCAGTGTTATTGTCTCGCAGTTTGGAGGGAAATCAGTATATGTCTTATCGACACGCAGATAGGAAGGAAATCAATATCAGTGTTATTGACACGCGATTAGGAAGGAAATAAGTATCGGTCTTATTGACACGCGGTTAGGAAGCTGCCGATTATCACCCAACTGATGGCGCTCTTCATTGGTAATCTCACCATTTTTCAAATTGCTAAAATCCCACACCACCCGCTTTCATCTGAGTTAATGGTTTCATAACCCACTCCTAACACTCATCCAACGACCACACTGGCTCGTTCCTTCCACAATGACTGGCAACATGCAGGCCTGTAGAAAACAATCCACAGTAGTCCATCACAAAGAGGCTATGTTTACTGGGCTTGTTAATTAAAGCATGCATGCCTAAAAAAACAGCAGATGCGAGTTGTGAAGGCTTGGTTTTTCTGGAGCAATTTTTGCGCTCATTTGTCTGGTGATTGTGGTGTGTGCGAAAGAAACTTAATCTCTGCATGAATGTGTTTCTAACCCGATTCCGTGCATTTTAAACACCCACGTTTTTGTGTTTTTACAGCTCATCTGACTTGATTCAAAGCTGGCTTGATAATATAGTGTTGATGTCGGTGAAAGGAATTGTTTTTGTATTTGCAATATACTGCCTTGCAGCATGAAGCTGCATTGTCCATATTTGCAAATACTTGCCAATGTACTCATGTTATCCGTATAATAGCTCAACACAAGCACTGCTGTTCATGCTGTAAACACGATATATCTCGATTTTAAAGCTGGGAACATTATCCTTGTTTGCCAACTACGCCAGAATAACAGACGTCACATATTTGCAATGCATACAATAATTATGTATCACATACTGCACGCACCCTTACTTGCAATTTACACAATGTTAAGCTTATCTGTAAACATCCTTATTTGCAATTCATGCTTTGTTCGGAGCATGGGGGTGGGGGTGCAGATAATACTAACATCATCCTTTATTGCAGTTTGTATAGATAAACCTATCGCAAAATGTCCCAGCCATATCTGTATCTGTAAACTATCTACACGTGTCACGGTCTGTGTTGACGGTCAGTGTTGACGGCGCTTGTCTTCTTGTTGTCAGCGGATGGTGTTAGATATGCGCTGTCACCGTCCTGGAGTCATCGGGCATCACCAGCATGTCGAACCACGCGCTCCGGGCCATTGCTTGGTCAGATTGGATTGGTTGCCGTCTTCACAAATTAGTGTAAATGCAGTCAGAACGTTGCGTGTTGGGCCACTGTGTTAGCTGCCGATAGGAAGCAAATCGCCCCCAGGCACAGTCACCTCGATCCACTTTACCGACCCCACTTCTCGGGCTTGGCACGACAGCCGAGGATGCACAGGGCAGGTTTATGTGATAAAACACCGTTTTTTGTCAGCAGGCCCATTGACTCTATGGGTCAACTGTGGCTGGGTCTCTTTGAATAACCGACCGCTTATATACTGGAATGCAGCGCCAGGGGATAATGGATCACGTGCGCTGGTGATCCTCTTGGGGAAAGGGAAGCAAAAAGCAAAACTCCTTGCTGCTTGCATAGGAGTATGAGGATGGCATGTGTTGCAATATAAGTCAGCAGGTTGAACGAGCCATCACGAGACCCACATCGTGGCTGGCAATCACACCCGCCCCATTCAAATCATGCCAATGACTACGGTGAACATAAGTATCGGCTGATTAAAAGGCGAGTTTGGATGCGTGCGTGACTGTGGATGCTGATGCCGATGCTCAACCTGATGAGTGCATCCTCACAGTACTCCGCGCATTCACTGCCGAGGACAAACCACTGCACGGTTCTCATGTCCTCCTGATGGTTGGGCTGCGTTGAGTTAGCTTCACATCTGGGCAGTAGGAAGGTAAGTGCTGTCAACTCGGTTTAATGAATGACCCGATCCGAGGTGATATCCGTTACCGTGGAACCGGCGGCTGGTCGGATTCCCGATGGCACGATGGCACTCTCCGGATGTGTAGAGTCAGGTGATGATATCAACACCTGTTTCATGATATAATTAATCATTATGAAACTTGTGTTCGTCGTTACGCACTTGGTGTGTGGTTGACATAACATAAACTTGATCATTTTGTCATGACGTGCTCTAGCTCAGGGGTTGTCATGCCATGCACTAGGTATATGGTTGCCATGACATGTACTAGGTCTATGTTTGCCATGACATGTACCAGGTCTATGGTTGTCATGCCATGCACTAGGTCTAGGGTTGTCATGCCATGCACTAGGTCTAGGGTTGTCATGCCATGCACTAGGTCTAGGGTTGCCATGACATTCACTAGGTCTTTGGTTGTCAAGACATGCACTAGGTGTTTGGTTGTCAAGACATGCACTAGGTGTTTGGTTGTCATGACATGCACTAGGTGTTTGGCTGTCATGACATGCACTAGGTCTCTGGTTGTCATGACATGCACTAGGTCTAGGGTTGTCATGCCATGTACTAGGTCTAGGGTTGTCATGCCATGCACTAGGTCTAGGGTTGCCATGACATGTACTAGGTCTATGTTTGCCATGACATGTACTAGGTCTATGTTTGCCATGACATTCACTAGGTCTTTGGTTGTCAAGACATGCACTAGGTCTTTGGTTTTCATGACAAACACTAGGTCTCTATTTGTTATGATATGCACTAGCTATGTGGTTGTGATGAAATGCACTAGGTTGCCAAGACACGCACTTTGGTCTGTCGTAATTTGACTATCCTTGATATTTCATAGTTCCAAACGGTGAATCGCCGCTGCCCAGATCTGTATCATAACACCACCCCCCCCCCCTCCCCCCAGCCTGCCCAGTGTTGAGATGACCAGCCGTTCACACAGCCTGAGCCTGAGCCCCACCTCATCACAATAACTGCCTCACCAGTTTTCAATAACACATCGCTCTATCAATCAGCCACCTGTCAGTTATGCAGATTTTTCTCCCCGCCGACCAATCGATTGGCATTGGCGTTTTTTTCTTGTCAAGAGGACCGATTCCATGACTGTAATCGAATGGCAGGCATTAACGTCGCTTGTATATGCTGTGTGGCTCCTTCCAAGATATTCAATAAGGTCTGGTAAGGGTTGTTAGGAGCCGCGTAAAGACATGTTGATGCACGGCGATTTATCCGGCCACTCGCTCCCGTATGTTTGGTGCATTACGCCCATTCACTGCTGGAATTTGCTGAGCAAGACCTCGAAACAGACATCCACGACTCCTCTCCCTTTTCTGAACACCAGATTAATAGTCTTTTGGTGGGAGTTGAGCAGTAAAACGCGACGTATACTTTGCCCGAGCCAATCTTTTCAGGCGGGTTGGGATGTTTGAAAGATGTCCCCACGGGGTTTGCGTTTTGCTGACAGCGTTTATTGTGCAGATGCTTGGCAATCTGTGCCCAGGTCGATTGACGGATGAAAAAAGCTCGGCGCAGTTGCTGCAGCAGCCCAAGACCGCCTTTCACATGGGCCTATTTCATTTGGAAATAATCCCTTTAATATAGCGGGCTTCCCTCTTTTCATCTTCGCTTTAATCGTAAAACCATGTTAACTGAGCATTGGATGGCGAGATGAGAAGCCGTAGTGGTCACTGCGCATTACCGGGGATATGATGCCACGTGGTCCAACACTCCGCTGGAGGGAAATAAATTCGACGCTTTCCTGATTAGATACATATTCGATCGCTACTTACCCAATTTGCGTCCGGCCAAAGGTCACACGATCTAATGACCGAGTCGCTGTAATATAATGGCTAATTTCATGTTTATTATAGGTAAGGTCCTGACGACTCGTATATCCTATCCTATTTCACGGCGGATTTCATGCAAGCATTCCTGTGTGTAAGGATGATGTACGATTATATCCTACCCTTATTCGATGTGCAAAGCGCCGTTAAAAGTGACTTTTGTGAATTGCCCTATGACGTCACCGAAGCTGAATTAAAAGATCAGAGAAATCGATTCCCTTTGATCATGATTTGTACGGCGGCGATTGAGGGTGTGTTTTGGCTGCCTGGTTCAGCTATGTCTATTTGAAGCACGGGTATTAGGGTTACTTTAATGGGTTTAACTTGGGCTGTTGACTGTGATCCATCACGGTTTGATCATTATCTTGTGTTTATCTATCCTAACTTTGATCATTATCTTGTGTTTATCTATCATGGTTTCGATCATTATCTGTTACAGCCGTGTTGTTCTTGTTCTTATGGGGCTTTGTTGTACAGATCGGGATTAGGTTTTGACATTGGCTTCATTGGCAGGATGTAGGCTTTTTGTGGATGTACAATTTACATCTGACTATGGTTTTATCAGAAGTGCATTATTGCCACTGGCTTATCTGTCTCTTATCAGAGACTCATGGTTGACTCATCTGTTATCATCCACTTATCATTGGTTTACCATTCACTTATTGTGTCTATAATGAATTTGTTCTTATGATTTTATTATCTTATCAAGCCTGTATTACTGCCTTATTTTTTTATCATTGCCTTTTTGGCACATATATGGCTTATCACTGATTGTCTTATCATTATCTTATCTGTTCCTTATTGTTATCTCATGAATTCCTTATCAGCAGCATATCGTTGCATTGCTGTTTAATTATTATTGCCTTATCATTGTCTTATCAGTGACGTGTTTTCTGGTTGCAGTTGTTCCAGTTACGTGAGCAGCAGACGAAACAGAGGCATTGTAGCGGAGAAGAAGCCAAGCTCACAAAGTCCGACTCGACCAAGACCGAGTCGGATGCCAAACTTCACCACCCTAAGGTGTGCATACGCTGCTTAACTTCTCCTCAGCCGTCACATCGCGAGCATATGGGCGCGCACTACCGGTGCTTAGGCTCGACCATTATGATCCTTCCACGCTGCTCGCGTACAGTAGTATTATTATTTACGTTTTCTATGCTATACTATTGCATGCGAGGTTGGTGGTAGGATCAAGCCTAAACGACTGCCCTTGGCTGGGTGTGTGGGGGCTCGGGGATTCTTGCCATTTTCTAATTAGGATTATATCAATGTGTTGGCGCTGTAATATATCGACTTAGGTGACCCTTCGCTTCTCTCCATAACGGGTCTGTTGCAAAAAAGGGTGCATCTGGTGTATATGAGGCAGAGATGCAGTCCTTCTTCTTCTTTTTATGTTCATATTCAAAGGCTGTTTTCATCACGTGGTGTTGTCGTTGAGTCGTGACGTCATCTATTGTGTAGCGGCCATCTGTGAAGCGAGCTATGTTTTTACAGCAACAAGCGGCCTGGTACTGTGCCTTTCTTCTGCGTCTGAGATGTCAACGAATCCAACTCAAAAACGCATATCCCTTTGCTGAATTGCCTTTAAACGTGCGATTTCCACAAGACTAGAAGCAATAATCCACTCCGCGTAGTTCCAGTCGGTTTGGCACTCTGCATAGATGTACATCAGTCATTCAAATGTAGGGGGTGGGGAGATAGTGTGGCAGTCATTCAAGGCGGCTGTTGGTGTTGGTTTCTCGCTAAACCCGTCGTCTTACAAGCCTGTCATCTTCTCGTCTCAATCAGCTTTTGCTGGCTAAGACGCATCAGGTAAAGTGGTAAAATGTCACTCGAGCCTAATTGAATTTTCCCACTCAATTTAGCCGGGTCTTGGCGATGTTATTTGCGCGCATGGGCCTGGACATGTTGGGTGTATGGGCGAGACTGCTATGGGTGGTTTATGAAGGGTGGTTGTTATAGAGTGAAGCTGTTCGTCACCTTACTTCATCACGGTGATGACGTGGCCCCCGGATATAAGATTGTACAGCTGCTATAGCTGGCTAGCCAAACATCGTCATCATTAAGTCGTGGCGTTCTTGGTGGAATGTTTGCACGTGGGCAGCGCGAGGTGAATACGCAAGGCCAACACGTTGGTAATCTCATTACCTTCAGACACTGTGCCTCCCTAAAAACACCCCTCCCCGCAAATTGCAATTTTCTCCTCCGAATGCAGGTGTTCATTCAATTGAAATGCCCAGATGCTCACCATTGAGGTTGTGGGTGGATTTTATATTCTAGACATACTCGGAAGCTAGGGATAAATATTCGAAGCCTGTATCTTGTTTATTATTCAATCATTGTAATTTTCATTTGTATAAAAACGCATAATTAAGCTATCTAATTGAAACTGTTCCGTACTAAATATATATATATATATATATATATATATATATATATATATATATATATATATATATATATATATATATATATATATATATATTTATCTGTATATATATATATATATATATATATATCTATATATATATATATATATATATATATATATATATATATATATATATCTATATATATATATATATATATATATATATATATATATATATATATATCTATCTATATATATATATATATATATATATATATATATATATATCTCTATATATATATATATCTATATATATATATATATATATATAGGTTGTGCGGTTGTTGATCTGGTCGGCCATCTTAGCCAACAACACAAGCTACCCCCACCCTCTATACCCTCCCCCTCCCAACTCACCCTCCAATCCCTATGATTTCCCAGCAGCTGGTTTACCATTAGCTATGAGCGACTGAACAGCCTGGCCGATCACCGGGACATTAATGTCAGCTTGCCAGCGTGGTTTAGGGCCACCATAAGGAGCTAGTCTTCTGTGGCGCTCCCGAGTCTTATAGATGCGTAAGGCTCGCATATGTTCTGTACCTACCAACCCTTTATGTTTACTCAACCCACTCCTTTCTCGTCCTTATTGCGCTATCATATGAATTATATTTAATACTTGCTGATGAAGCACTGATTATGTGATCATTAAAAATGACCCAATTGATCATGTTGCTATTTATAGACAGGATGTAAGATCAAGACAGAGATGAAGTGAATGTATATCGTCTATTATTCAGGCTGCATTTGTCGTGTTCGTACTGTGGTTATCGGATGATAACGTTTGTCTTGCAGCGCTTGTCTAATGGCTCAATCGACCCCGACTCTGAGGTGCAGCGCGTCCTCGAGTTGCAAGAAACCATCGAGAAACAAAACAAGGAGCTGACCGTGTCGAGGTCCAAGATCAATGAGTTAAGTAACCGTATCTGTGAGTTGGAGGAAGCGCTGAGCAACACACAAAAGGACCTCATCAAAACACAGGAACAGAATGTCAAACTGCAGAGGGACATCAGGGAGGTTGGTCAACTCAAATCTAGTAGAGCCCTAGCATTATTTTTTTATATGTCATTTTGGAATTTTCTGCTATAAGTTCATATTCCCCCTCCCCCACTCCCCCGCCATATCTTTAGTCACCATATAACACACTCGCGTTGGTGAGCCACTAAAACCTACCCTTCCCTTTCCTTCTCCTATTAGGTTTGAAGATCTGAATAATGTTAATGATCTGCGATTGTTATTGCCTTTAGTGACGTCATGATGAAGTTGTTCCGTTATGATGCAGTCTATAGCCCAGAAAGAGGACCAAGAAGAAAGGATAGCGACGCTGGAGAAGCGATATGTGAATGCTCAGAGAGAAACGACCTCCGTGCAGGACCTTAACGCCAAACTCGAGTCAGAACTGGCGATCAAAGATGGCCATTTCAAAGCGGTGAGCACCTGTCCACATTTGAACCGTGATTAGGCTTTGTCTGTGTGAATGGGTGTAGGTGGGGATTAATGTCAACTCACCTGTATCATATTTTGTAGGTAGGATGTTTTATTGTGAGGTTCTTAAAGGTCATCTTTGGTTGGGTATTAAAGCCCTACTTTTGAGCGCGATCGTTATCTGCTGGACAAAGTGCTCGTAGACAATGGATGAAAGCATTGTATATCACCATCACACAAGAGGCTAATCTTATTGATTGTGGCTTGAAATTTAATTCTGCATTCAATAACGCCTGTTTATAGCCAGCTATTGTGTTTTATGATGGATACTCCAGAATTTATTAGTTAATCCACGGTTTGATATCATATAAGGTTCACTTTGTCCCTTCCCATAACCGGTTGTATTGAACAATGGGTTTTAAATCAACTCGTTTATTTGACATACATTCCTTAGTTATAAATTTGAGAATATCAAATATTTAAAGTGTGCTAATTATACCTCTATTGCAAATGCCTTTTCCAGTTACAGGCCATGCCATGCATCATATTTACTTGTTCACCCCAGCTGTTACAAACCAGCAATCTGAACACGCCCCCCACCCCACCCCACATCCTATTCACATTACCAGTGAATCACATGATAAGTTTGGGGTCGGTTTACTATGATTTGGTAATCACTAGTGGCATGATGCGAGTGAATGATTTCATCCCGTACCTGCCCTGTCTCCCTGCCGCTCCACGCTGTAAGTCCCGCGTACTCCACACCACACAACACACACCCACAATCACACCCCCCAGCTCCGTGCGTCAGTCTGCCGCCATCGTCTGCCATGCCAGACTCCGATGAACCATTCATTGACAACCCTGACGTTCAGGTGATGGTTTTTGAGCAGGTGAATCATCTATGCCTTGGGTGGAGCTAGCCTAGTTTAGATCCTCGTCTCTCTCTTTTAAAAAAAAAATCGGCCCACATTCTCAACCGAAGCGGAGGGCCGGGTCCTAGATGAGATATGGACGTGGGTATTAATGGATGCTGTGATCCTTGTCATTAGTGAGTTTTACCGGTCTGTGATGTGGGGCGCCAGTATATCTTGTGACTAAGCAGCGGGCTGCCTGAACATAGATGCACGTGCGCACTGGCCGTGTCTGCTTGGCACTCATCTACATCGCCAAATTATGTTTGTCCCGACATAATTATACTGCATACTTAATCTCTTCTGTAACATAAGCTAGAGAGAACATATCTTGCCCGCCATCGGAATCTCGGACTGATACTAAACACACCTATTATCGTCATATAGGAATCCGTAAAAAAATGCGTCATAGACTAATTCTTGTCGTCTGATACAATGCGACATTCACTTAATATCGGTAATTGTGCTACAAAGATCAGATCGCGTCATCTGAGACTCGGTAATTATGCAACACCGACATAATTTCGTCATCTCTGACTTAGATAACTGACTAATGAATCTAATGAATGTGATTCTTGAATTGATAAATTGTCTATGTACTAACACCTCATTTTGAGACAGCATCCACAGTCCAACATAGCAAATCATGTTATGTCTTCTCATTCCATTGTTACAACAGTGACGAATCCACCAATAGCCTGTCCCGTGTGTTTGATCAGGCTAGTGAGTTGATGAAGTCACTAGACTTGGCAATGTACTGAGCGGAAGTCCGGGGAGACTGGTGGTGGAGCCGACTCGAAATAGACCAAGTCGTGCTGGCTTCTCAATAGACTTACCTGGCGGGACCCATTGCATAACTTACGCATCCATTATCCTCAGCCCAAGCTTCATTGACCGAATATCATCTATTTATAGCATCTCCTTGGTACCTCGTTGTGTCCCCACCCCCCACCTTCCAATCCATTAACGTTACCCCACGCGCCTTATATGACGCAGGATGGGACTTCAGGTTGATCATCAACTTACCCCGTATGTTCGCTTGTTCATAACCAGTCCAGTTTGTGGCCGCTTATTCATGTAAACTTCATGTGTGCTGTTATAAGTTGGAGGTGAGTATTAGGATGTGATGGCCATATGGTGACGTCATGAACATCAGCCGGGCCGCGTGGCTGTATTATAAGGGGTTGCTCTTCTTATTGCTTCGTCTTGAATTGGATGTCGCAAGAGCTATGCGGTGATGGAAATCGATAAATCTATGTCACCAGAGCAACGTGACAATGTCTCTACTATATCACACGAGCTATGTGGTAGGGTTATTTCAATGTCACACGAGCTATGTGGTAGGGTTATTTCAATGTCACACGAGCTATGGGTAGGTTTATTTCAATGTCACTATGTGGCAGGGTTATTTCAATGTCACACGAGCTATGTGGTAGGGTTATTTCAATGTCACACGAGCTATGTGGTAGGGTTATTTCAATGTCACACGAGCTATGTGGTAGGGTTATTTCAATGTCACACGAGCTATGTGGTAGGGTTATTTCAATGTCACACGAGCTATGTGGTAGGGTTATTTCAATGTCACACTAGCTATGTGCAGGGTTATTTCAATGTCACACGAGCTATGTGGGCAGGGTTATTTCAATGTCACACGAGCTATGTGGTAGGGTTATTTCAATGTGTCACGAGCTATGTGGTAGGGTTATTTCAATGTCACACGAGCTATGTGGTAGGGTTATTTCAATGTCTATGTGGTAGGGTTATTTCATGTCACACGAGCTATGTGGTAGGGTTATTTCAATGTCACACGAGCTATGTGGTAGGGTTATTTCAATGTCACACGAGCTATGTGGTAGGGTTATTTCAATGTCACACGAGCTATGTGGCAGGGTTATTTCAATGTCACACGAGCTATTTCAATGTCGAGCTATGTAGGGTTATTTCAATGTCACACGAGCTATGTGGCAGGGTTATTTCAATGTCACAAGAGCTATGTGGCAGGGTTATTTCAATGTCACACGAGCTATGTGGTAGGGTTTATTTCAATGTCACACGAGCTATGTGGTAGGGTTATTTCAATGTCACACGAGCTATGTGGTAGGGTTATTTCAATGTCACACGAGCTATGTGGTAGGGTTATTTCAATGTCGCATGAGCTATGTGGCGGGGTTATTTCAATGTCACACGAGCTTTGTGGCAATGTCATTTCAATGTCACACGTGCTCAGTAACAGTAGCATCACTTTATAGACGACACAGTAACAATGTCATTACAATGTCACAACCGCTCTGTAGCTATGTCATTTCAGTATCACACACGAGCTATGTGGCAATGGCATTATGTCTCAAAGCCTTCGTAACGATGGAATTGCTTTGTCACACGGACAATGTGTCACTGGCCATATATAGCAAAGGCTACCTTATTCACAGTTGGGATCACTTCCTATCGCCAGTGTCCACACTTAGTAGCTCAGTAGAGCACTCGGTCGTAAGTTAGTTGTTTCCATGTGGCCCTCTTTCCTGGGACCCATTACATGTCACAATCTAGTTCTCACAATAGCTCAGTTCGCCGTAAACGATGTAAGTCACCGTGTTAAACCACCATCCACGACTGATGTGATGAAGTCAGCCCACTATTAGCCACCATGAATGGCGACTACTTGATGGTCATGTGCCAGCCAGTGTATCCACGTCGGCCTGCCACATCCAGCGTGTAAATGGTGACATATCGGGGGCTCTGATGCTCCATGCGAGCTCGTATTCAGATCACCTACGCCTAATAAACGTCGCCATACCGGAACCATGCGGTCTTCGTCAGGGGGTTGTTACAGGTAATTGAAGGGAATTGAGACATCCGAGATGGGGCCCGTCAGGTGGCTAGTGTCACTGCGTCCTCAGCCTCTTCTCACATAGGCCCGTCATGCGTGTATGCAAAGTAATCGTGATCGAAGTTTATCTGTGATATTTCCCCCACATCGACACCCAGCGCCTGACCAGCAAGCATTCATAAAGTACAGTTACGTCCAAAAATAAACGTAGGGACAATGGTGGTAGGTTTTATGGTGAGGCTGTGAATGGCGTCACGTGCGTCATCCATCGCGTGTGTTGATGTGCGTGTGTGTGTGTGTGAACAGAACGAGGAGAAAGCGAGACAGCTTCAGGAGAGACTCGACCTGGCTGAGCAGAAGCTGCAACAGTCCATCAGGAAAGCTGAGAGTCTACCGGCAGTTGAGGCTGAGTTGCAGCAGCGACTGGCCGCCCTCTCTCAGGTATGGTGCGCCAACAACTCCCCCCACCCCCATACGAATTCATTCCCAATCATTGCCGACTTGTGATTACTGTCTAGGGAAGGGTGAACCTTTTGAGTCGAGAGAAAATCAAGACCGATCAGCCCCCAAGTGCATCATCGTCCGACCTGGGTCTTTATGGTCATTTGAGAACTTGTTTCTAATTCGCACCGAGATCCGGTCACCTCGTCAGTTTCTCGGCGTTGATCTCTGACATAAATTTCTGACTTATAAGTAGCCTTGTAGCGGTGTGCTATTTTACCCAAGCCAATTTCACAGCTCCGTCCATAAATGTCGGATTTACGTTCATGACATGCCATTGAGATGATTGCTAGCCGACGACTATGGAGATGTTATTATGCCAGCAGCAGCAGCAGCAGCAGTGCACTGACGCTACAGACGGCATGAGTTATTGCATGATACCATTCATATGTGGAAAGATACCAATGTGTCCATCGGGGATTGTTGTTTGATCGCGTAAGGTTGGTTGTGAGAACATACACACACCCGTCCGCGGGGTTATTGTCAGCGACGACAAAACACCGGGGAACCCTGGTATGCGGTCACTAGGTGCATCAGTAGATTTCATCTGTCTTGTTGGAGGTTAATCCATCACGGATGATTATAGCTTTGCATGTGCTTGAACTATTCATACTTTTGTTGATCTGACTCTAAACCATGTCGCATTGCACTGATGAACAACAAAACCCTACATCTCCCCTTTTCGTCCTATATACCTTTGGCCTGATCTTTCATTGGTGTCTGATGCTATTTGAGAACAAACGTTCTCAGAGCGCTTGGCAAAGTTTCTGGTCCCACTTGTATGCGTTATGATAACGACTTGTGACTCAGTCATCGCGTCATAACGGTATGAACGTGCGTGGTCTTCAGGCTGACGAGAAACATGGCTCCACAGAAGAGCAGCTCAAACAGATGGAATCACAGCTGGATGAGAAGTCACAAGAACTCATCAGGGTGAATAATCTATATGTCTAAATCTCTATCGAAGCTTAAATCGCAACAGACTGAGACATTTGCTGATGTTTGATGTGATGTGAGGATGCCAAGTCAGAAATTAATGCTCCCACCTGCAGAATATGAATGTCAAAGTGTCTGAGTCAAGCACCTGCAATTGGAGCGGTTGTATCCATCTCTGATCAATCTTGTATATGACTGACATGTTGTGACTGGGTTGATGTGTGTCTGTCAGGCTCGGCAGCGGGAGAAAATGAATGAGGACCACAACGCTCGTCTCTCAGCCACTGTAGACAAGCTGCTCCAGGAGTCCAACGAGCGTCTACAGATGCATCTGAAGGAACGCATGCAGGCGCTGGAGGACAAAAACAACCTGACTCAGGAGCTTGACCGAGTCAAACAGATGCTCGATGAGACACTACAAGACAGGGTGAGGGCCTATAACATCAAGCCAGGACTTTATCATCTTGATAATGGGAATACATGATGGGTTTTACTCTACTTCCTTCATATAATAACACACGTATTTGTCCCAATACAAATACCACTGATATCCTGATTATAAGTTCTGCTGTGGTACAAAAGTGAACAGAATTGTTGCCCTCACTCAGTGCAAAGTTTTGTTGAGAAAGCCGTTGTGTTGATGGGAAATGTGAGAACGTTTCACAGAGAGTGATAGAGAGTTTGATGGTGAATAATTCTTGTTTGAACAGGACAAGATACAAGAGGAATTAGACAGCTGTCAGAAGGAGATAGCGCAGCTCAAAGAACAATACGAACAACTCAAGTGAGTAACACATGCAATCATAATGCTCCATCCGGTCAGTTATCATCATAATGTATCGGTGGTTCATAACGTGCTGGTATGGATTTTTGCAGTATGCGATATGAGAAGTCCCAGTATGCCATTCCGGCCAATATGCTCCTCTCTGATGAGGGCGATGACGTCCTCCGCAGGTCAGAGAGGGGGCGTGAACAGTCACTTGGAGATGATCCCTCAAAGGTGATATTCCTTCGTCAGCTAATTACTTTCATATTTTAGTCTTGGTTTTTGTTTCAGATCCAGTCATTGATTTGACCCAAATGTCATTTGATTAATGTTTTTTATAAAGTCCTAATATTGTCTTTAATACCTGTTACATGATTACAGGTGAATACTCTTAATGAGCAGGAGTGGCAGAAGCTGCAGCAGGCTCAGGTGTTAGCTACAGTGCACCATGCGTTTGATGCCAGCGACGCTGAAGTGACAGATGATGAGTCTATGTATGGTACCGTTGACATGCTGTCACCCAGCGCGGCCAGACAGATGCCCAGACGCTGGCACTCATGTTACAGGAACAACTAGATGCAATCAATAATGAAATCAGGTAAGGCTTAACATGGCTACGAATCATTTGATGGTTGATTGCATATATTATATATATATATATATATATATATATATATATATATATATATATATATATATATATATATATATATATATATATTTGTCCTCTGTTCCATCTGTCAATCCCGCCACCTTACCTGCCCTCCTTTTACCCAGGTTGATACAGGAAGAGAAGGAGAGCACGGAGCAGCGAGCTGAGGAGTTAGAGAACCGTGTGGGCTCCACCACCCTCGACTCCAAGTGGCACACCACAGCCGCTCCCGAGCGCAACTTCGAGCGCAACTCTCCCCCAGTGAGTGGTCGTTCCACCCCGACCCCCAGGCCATCTGGAGCCAACACAGGACCCCCTCCCTCACAGTATGCCATGCATAGCCTTCACAAGTACCACACCATGGGTGACACTGTGAGTACTCCAGCTGAATCATTAAGTGAGGCTGTAATGCGGGAGAATCCTCATGTGTTGGGCTGAAACTCATGAGTCGACGATCATCTGCCAATCACAAACATGAAAATTTGCCTCTTAAAAATCAAACCTGTATGATGATGTGATATTCTGTTGTATTTATTTTCAGACTTTTGATTTTGATGAAGAGGTATATTTTATTCAATAAATAAGCTAGAAGAGGCTTGAATAATGATGTATAATAAAGAAATGGCTCCCTTATTCAGGCTGCTTGATGCTTGATAACATTGTAGCTATGCTCATCCAGTGACTCCCCTCCACACCCTGTGTAGTGCTGCTAATCTGTGCTGTATCATTGCCTCATTGTATCATATATGTAGGGATGACTAGAAGCTGTCGAGGCTGCTGTCATCCCCCACTAGATAGGCTTCATATATAATCAATAGTGTGTTTTTGTTGGGGAGTGATTATCCACTTCTAGTGAATTGTAACCCTGTGATCAAACCTGGGATGTGATATGGATTTTGAGCTGACCATCCATAATGTCTGACTCGTGTCCTTTGATGTGACAGTGATTGATGGATCCCTTCTGTGGGCCCCTCGTCCTCATATGTCTGTTTGGTTTTGTGGTCTGGTGTTCTTGAAGTCCTCTTATGATGATGTAATGGCCGTGTATGGGGGTTGGCTCCACTGGTCAATGTGTGTAGGCCTGTGTGTTGGACTCTGGGCTCATGTTGCCAGTGGGATGAGGCTGTAATTTTAGTGGAATGGAGCTGTTTTGCCAGAACCGTAGTGAAAATGGATTGAGTCTGTGAAGCTGATGGATTGAAGCTGAAAAGTTAATTAAATGAGGTTGTAAAGCAGAAGAAAACTGGTTTTAAAGCTGATGTAATGATGCTGTAAAGCTGACAGAATAAGGCTGTAAAGGTGATGGAATTAGGCTGTAATGCTGATGAAACAAGACTGTAAAGCTGACAGAATAAGGCTGTAAAGGTGATGGAATTAGGATGTAAATCTGATAAAATGAGACTGTAAAGCTGACAGAATAAGGCTGTAAAGTTGATGGAATTAGGCTGTAATGCTGATGAAACCAAGTGGAAGATGGGCCTTTTGTTGGGTTATTGTATGTGTTTTTCGGGTAAACACGACTTAATGATTATGTGGAGAAAAATTACATACCATAGACATTGAAGAGGCTTGAATTATGCAGGCGTGATGTAACTACATAATGGGTGCCAAACAGTGTGTAATGAGGGTGTAATGTAGGTGTAATGCTATGACATGGTGTGTTGCTGTAGAGCGGACTCAACATGACCTCACAAATGCACACATACTCCTCATCAAGTCCTCACCTGGCCATGACCTCCAGTGAGGTACCCACTCCCCAGGTAGGTATCCTGCCTGCACCCCCACCTGTGCTGCTTGCACCTCACACATCCTGCCTCCTCCATTCCACCTGTCCCACCTACACCAAAGGTTTTCCTCCTGTGCCCTACCTACTTGCCCCATCTGTCCTGTTTATGCCCTGTTTGTCCTGTCTGCACCCAACCTGTCCCGCCTTCACCTTGTATATCCCCCCACCTCCCCAACAACCCCAGTAGTGATCCTACTGTGTGCTGGCACCTCAAACTGGGCACTTTGTTTATGATAACCGCATGTGCATGCTAATTGTGGGCATGGTGGAAAGGCTGGTTTGTTAGACTTAGATATGTCATCTAGGACAATAGTTCAGTTATTGATTTTTTGGTTTTGTCCTGATTTAGGCATCATAAAGAGATAAACAGGAGAGTAATGGTCTGGTCCTGCCTCCTTTCTGTTCACCCTCCATCTCTTAACATAGCTTCAGTCTCCTGCATGTTATGTCTCATTATAATTCACATAAGTTGAGGCACTATTAATTCTCCCATGAGGATTTGGTTGCTGTGTTACTAGTCAGGTGGCGGTGATTTAGTTGTAAGGAATATCCTGTCATGCATGTAGCTTATTGTGCTGTGGCTTGCATGACTTGCTTTCCTGCTTGTATACAGCTTCAGCTTTCAGAGAGGATACTGCCTGGTATATTGATTGGCAGGGCCTGTTAACTCTGGGCTTTTTATTGTATTGGGTGGATATGGGGAGATGGCATTATGTTGAAGTAAAACAACTCATTTCAATGAATGTTGACAGATTAACCATGAATATTTCAGTTTTTCAACAAAAGAATGCAGTCTCTTGCATTATGAATCATAATAGCATACAAAGTCTTTTTAAGATGTCATCCATGATACTGAACCTAAGTTTTTAGACTTACAACTGTTCGGATTTATATGTATTCCCTGTGGTATCATGTTTCTCTGCATATGAGAATGGTGTCTGTGTTGGATCAGTTACCAATGTCTAAGGATGACACAGCTCTAATTGCAAACAGTAAAGATCTCGACGTGTGCGACAACAGTCCTCCCACCCCGCGCTCATTACGTCTGGAGCGTGTTGCTGCTGCACTCGCTCAGAGCAGCGATCAGCTACAACAACAACAACAGCAGCAACAACAACAACAACAACCGCCCAATCAGCAATCACCTGCCAACTCAGGTCAAAGGTCAGCCACCCTGCCTGCCAGCTCTTGCTCTGCTTCAGTGGGGGGAGCCGGAGGGGGCAATCCCCCTCTCAACACCCCCTACCTCAGGTACCGCGTGCGCTCCCCTTGTCTTTCTTTTCCTAGTTTTTCTCCCTCTGCTATGCTCTTTGCTGAATGCCTTTGTGCACAATATCTTTTATTGATTGCATGCACTGAACATAGGATATGCTTGCTGCTTCATAATTTTTGCCTATGCTGTACACAATTTGGCAGTTCAGCCATGTATTCCTCAGCTTAAATTGTCGGCATTTGTTGTTTTGACTTAGTCTATGGTTTTGTCTTTCATATGTGTGATTGGCCAAATGAATGACCTTCTGTGATTGGCCGAGTGAATGACCATCAATGATTGGCCAAGCGAATGACCGTCTGTGATTGGTTACTGAATGACCATCTGTGTTTGACAAAGTGAATGAGAATCTCTGATTAGCTGTTTAGTTAATCACTGTCTGTTCTATTTACAGTGTGTTTGATTGGCTGTTGTGAAGTTATCATTGATTGGCAAACATATACTTACTGGCTGATGTAGCTATTGTTGTTATCTCAGATATACAAATGGTTCTCATATAACTGCTTTAACATTATTAGTGAGCTGTACTTGTAGCTTTGGTTGCATAAATATTGTTCATTAGTAAATGTGCTGGAATTGCTCAGTGAACGAAAGCATTATTTTCTTACCTCAGCTTTAGCTTTCATACTAAAGAAATACTTATAATAATCACTGCATTCTTCTGCATTGGTGCTTGAGATATGAGACCTATAGAATTGTTATGACAGGGGCTGTGTTTGTTCCGCAGGTCCCTGGACAGCGCCCACAGCACACCTAGTCCCCTCAGCAGCAACAACAGCAGTCAAGACTCTCTCCACAAAGCACCAAAGAAGAAATCGGGCTTCAAATCCCAACTGGGCCGCATCTTTAGCAAGAAGGAGAAGGCTGGCGTGAAGAAGGACGGCCATATGATGATGTCCGGAGCAGGTACACGCTCGGTGGGGCCCGTAGCCGGGGCGGCCGAGCTGCTAGTGCCGCCCTCTGGTGGCTGTCCTCACCACCCGCATCCCTCGTCTCATGTGCCTGCCTCCTCCTCTTCTTCCTCACCGCTCGCTAGTAGTAAGCTCTCAAGCTTGTATAACCACACAGCTTGTCTTCACATTGACACTCCCTCTCCCATATGTCGTATGAGTGGTATGCTTCATCTCAACATAATTCGTGACATCACCGATAATAAACCTTATGTATTCTAATTGGCTATTTTGGCTTCTGATGATTGAAATAGATAGTTCATGCACAGAATGGCCATTCCCCATCTCTGCAAGAACTACAAGCATTCAGTCTGTTTCATCCCGGTTCAATCAATCTTATTTTGATATATACAATTTTTTTCAACCATTGGCAATGTGAATTCAACTTGTTTATGCTTGAGTGTGGTTGGAGGGAAATGATATCTAACCAAATAGCTTTAACATGGAGGTCTCTATGTTGCTTGTGGTAATTAATTGTGTGAGAGAGAGAGTGAGTGTTGATCTGGTAGCTGACAGCATGGTGTAGCACTGTTTGTGTAGCTTGGTAAATTGAATGATCCCAGCACAATTAATCTTTTTGAAAGTGCTTACTAACAGCATTAACTAGCCAATAATTTAAACAATGCAGGTGTTTCTACTAATCAGATCTCATGGTTGTACTTTAATAGATTACCTGTATGAAACCGGGTAGGTATTGTTGAGTATTGGATTAATGACACAGAAAGTTATTCCCTGAAAATAATCTATAAGTATTTGACTTAACGCTTTTCTACTAAGTGGAACTTTTACTCTCATAAGAACCCTTTCATAAGCGGGTATCTAGCTTTATATCGAGAATTTTTTTACTCGCTGAAATCAGATAAGAATTTTGATAGCCAAACGGGGAGCACAATTAGCACGTAGGGATGCAAGAGTGGTGTGCACCTGGGCATGTTGTGTTGTGCTCTCTTGTCTTCTGTGACTGTTCATACACCACGCAAATCGTATCAGGAACTGCATTGATGTTATAGGCAAGCTCTCCCCTTGTTAAAGACTAAAAGCAACTCAATTGTCATGTGTTACAGCGTTTTGTATATGTTCCGTTTGTAAACGTATGCTTCAACTTTTGAAAGATGAATGGTGGTGATGCAATAGATGTAAGAGGCTAACAAGCCGAGCTCAGAACAGTCAAGCTAGCTGTCATAATAAGCAAGTCAGATCGTACAGGCTCAAGTTGTTGTTGCATACAAGCATGATCGTGATATGTCTGTGATGTTTTATATTGGCTTGGGGCTGTGATGTTATAACGTTGTATTTTTTGTAATCATAGCGCGCTATCATAACGTGCATGTATGTTGTTGTGCAGGTACCAGTGCCTACATGGATATGGAGCTCAGCGGAACCGACACCCTGCCTGGTCTAGCTGGTATCGGTGGCAAGCAGTCAGAGTTTGACAGGAGGAAAAAGAAAAAGTATGTCTCTCGTTTTATCGGTGGACAACTTGCATGACTCTCTTTTTGTTTTAGGGACTTTTTCATTTAGCTTTAATGATGGATAGCAGAAATATAGATCACAAGTTACCACTTTTCTATGTGTTGTGAATGTTTTTTTACCCACGGTGATAAGGTTAAGATATTGATTGGGTCTACCAGGAGGATATATTGTGTTTGTGTGTGTTGGTGTTATTGTGTATGGTGTGTGGTGTGTGTGTATTGGTGTGTATTGGTGTGTGTGTGTGTATTGTGTGTGTGCGTATTTGTGTGTGTGTGTGTGTGCGGGGATGATTAAATGGGTAGACTGCTCTTGTTTGTGTTTTGTAATGGTGCTGCCGGGTGCATGAGGTGAACAGCTTGCTCTATGACGTATGTGTGTCTGCGTGTGTGTGCTCAGGAATGAGTTATTGGAAGAGGCCATGAAAGCAGGAACTCCATTTGCCCTCTGGAATGGCCCTACTGTAGTCGCTTGGCTGGAGGTGATTTGATTTTCTTCTTCATGTTAATCCTGGTTACCTTCTTTTACAGCTCAAGTTGCTTCTCATAACCATGTGTTATGGTTATATGCTTCCTCTTTCACCATGTAACCATGGTTGCAGTTGTGGGTGGGCATGCCAGCCTGGTATGTAGCGGCGTGTCGAGCTAATGTGAAGAGTGGGGCCATCATGTCGGCGCTGTCCGACCAGGAGATCCAGCGGGAGATTGGCATCAGTAACCCGCTTCACCGACTCAAGTTGCGACTGGCCATACAGGAGATGGTCTCCCTCACCAGCCCCTCCGCACCCAAGACCTCACGCACGGTGCGCCTCTCATATCTGGCCTCTCATGTGTCAGCTGAGTTCACTGTGGTCTGTGTAATTACGTGGAGGAAGTGTGTCAGGCAAAGCTGATGTTAGGTTGTATAATATCCGTAACCCATAATGGTTTATTGGGAGAAGGCCTCATGAGGGCTCTGTAGAATATACTGGAATGGGTATGGTTATGTAGATACCCTGAGTATGGGGTAAAATTCACACCTGTTGGTACTGGCAGTCTATGGTTAATATAAAGGTTTTCTTGTTGTATACACCTCAACTCTAACCCTCTCCATCCCCGCCTCCTCCCTCCCAATTAACCTGGCAACCTTGTAATGACTCCATTTAGGCCTCAATTAACCAATATATGGATGAGGCAAATTTTTTCGGATTAATCCACTGTTTGTTTAATATTCACAGGACCTTGCGATTTGTTCAAGTTTGAATATTGTTGTTGATGTTTGGTATGTTTCTACAGACCTTAGCATTTGGGGACATGAATCATGAGTGGATCGGTAACGAGTGGCTTCCCTGCCTCGGCCTGCCTCAGTACCGCAGCACCTTCATGGAATGTCTCGTGGATGCCAGGATGCTGGACCACCTCAGCAAGAAGGACCTCCGTGGACAACTCAAAATGGTTGACAGCTTTCATCGGTAAGTCTACGCTATCATCGGCACTGCTTCATCACAGACGTCCTGCTGTCATTGTTGAATGGAACATATAAACCCAATTCCCCAACTTTAGTAGACACCATAATTTGATCTGTAGTAGCTGATTGAATCACTGCTTGTGTTTGTCATGTGATGTGGTTTGATCATGAAGATGTTAGAATGGAGCTGATGTGCCAGTCAAGCCAACACGTCTTATTGATGCTATTTGTTTGTGTATGTGTGCAGAACTAGTCTACAATATGGCATTAGCTGCTTAAAACGCTTAAATTATGACCGCCATACACTGGAGAGGAGGAGAGAAGATAGCAATAATGATTCTAGAGGTAATCATTGAACTTAATTATAAATATGATAAATGAATTCTGAAATGATCTGGAGAAATATGATATAATGAACTGAAGCACTTATAACAGGGACGCCAATTTTCCGCGGATCCGGACCATTTTTGAGATCAATGTAAATCCGTGGAGAAAAATTGGGGGGGGGGGGGTGGAGCTTTTCCTTTTTCGTGAGATCCTCTGGCAAATTTTCCTTTTTTTTTTTTACAAAAACCTGTTGGCATCCCTGTTATAACCAATCAACTTTCAAAATATTGTTATTGTTACCATTATCAGAGTGATTCAATATTTGGCCTTTGAAAACAATAATTACAGTTAAACCCTTCAACAATGTGATTGTTAGGGTCCTTAAAGTGCCTTTGCAAAAGAATTTGAGTCTTGCTGAATAAGGGTCCTTCCGAAATTGATAGGTTTTTTTTAAATATAAGGGTCCGAACAATCAATGCGTTAATAGGTGAAGTGGGGTAGCGTAAAATCAGGGTTTCTCTGCATCTTGTGATCATTTGTCTTACATATGTCAAGGCTGTTGATGTAATGTACAAGCTTGCCTATGTGAACCAGATGTGTTTGTATGGACCAATGAGAGGGTGATAAAGTGGGCCCAGTCAGTAGGGCTCAAAGAGTACGCTGGTAACTTGATAGAGTCCGGGGTACACGGAGCCCTCGTGGCCCTCGATGAAAGCTTTGACCACAACAGCATGGCTCTGGCTCTGCAGATCCAAACACAAACAACACAGGTGTGTTAGCTCAACTGATCGGTGGTTTTCCCTTGCTGAAAGAGAGATTTACATACAATGGATTATTTCATTAAGATTTTCACGTTCATGAATGAAATATATATTGGTGTAAAAATGGAATTATTTACATCATTTCGCGGTTGAATTCTTTCAGGCTCGACAAATACTAGAACGGGAATTTAACAACTTATTAGCACTGGGGACTGATAGGCGATTAGACGAGGTGAGTTGACATCGTGCTTCAGCATGCCCCCTGTGCATGCCTCATGGTGGCAGCCATTTTGAATTCTTAGTGATTTTGAATAATTATCGAGTTATTGAATAGTTACTTTGCATTTCTTCTGCTTTAAGGCAGGTAAAAGGGGAGGAGCTTAATAGTTCAGCTTAGAGTTGGCCACTGTAAGGTGCCTGAATAGAACATGTATATGCCAGCTATGCTTAAAGGCTGTTATCTTTGTTACTGAGCCGGAGTTTTAGCGGCTTGTTTATGCAAAGTAACTCTTTATTTTACTCCTGCTGACACAAATTGCTGATAAGCATGTTGTAAGTTCCATATGACTGGTGTAGGTGCATTCTAAATGCACCAACACTTTGATAATTTGCCTATTCTATTTACCAATTCTTCTTTGGTATTATATTTTAAGGCTATTGATGATGGGATGATTATGATATTTGATAATTGTTAATGACAACAAGTCTGAGTAATGAGATTTATACTTTTCATTAGGATAACTTGGTAACATTCACGAGTTGATATTTGGCTGTGGATCAATGAGTGCGTGTGTTGTGCAGTAACAGGCATGTCGGTGGATAACTTATCTGTTGTGTGGCCCGCATCATAACACGAGTGGCTTAAATACTGCTTCACTTGCAGCTTAACTACAAGGGACAGATGAAATCGGTCTGGGGGAGAGGGGGGTGGAGGGTTTGACAGGGTTATGAAATACACCACAGAGTCCATAGCATGCTGCTATGTATAAATAGTCACTGGGATCCTGTAAAGCGGTGAAGAAATGCAGTTACTAGTAGCTCTAAGGGAGAGATGAAATACACTCTGGCCGAGTTTACATAGCATTTAATTACTATATATATATATATATATATATGTCAATAAATATGTGTGTATATATATTTATATATATATGCATATTTATATATATATATATGCATATTTATATATATATATATATATATATATATATATATATATATATATATATATATATACATACATATATATATATATATATATATATCTATATATATATATATATATATATATATATATATATATATATATATATATATATATATATATATATATATATATATATATATATATATATATATATATTGATTGATAAAGGTCGCTCCAGCTAGTGTGGGTCTTTGTTAAGGCTTCACTGTGCCAGTGGGGGATGGGGGAATTATTGCATGTTGATGTTAATAATGTTCTAATCTCTTTCTTCCTTTGCCCTGTTCCCCCCTGCCCGTCCCGCCTCATTCTCCAGAGTAAATCTTAGGTAAGCCTCATGAATCACTACTGACACTTGCTGGTAACTCCTCCTCCTCTTGTGCACGTCTCTATCTGCCTCTGTTGACTGCATGGTGTCTTGTCTATGTAACTCTGTTAGTTAAGTCTGCAGACTGCTGCATTGAATGTTTGGTATAAGAGACCTGTATATGTAGATGTGACTCTGGTTAGCTTGTAGCACATGTCTGTATAGGTAAGTCGTTTGTTGTTGCAGGTTCATGGATATAATTAACTTGCCTCTTTTTCACTCTATTTTCTGTCTCGAAGGCTTCTATTGGAGGATATCATACCTTGTACGGTTGTCATAGTGATCAACAATGATAGAAGATATATTATTGTGAGTCCACAGTAAATGGTTTCTCTGATCTCAGTCACATGATGTGGGTTTGTACTTGTGCAACACATTTTGTAAGCTCTGATAGTGTAGGATATCATCTGTTGAATTGACTGTCTGTGCCCCCCTAGATTGTTCTCTTGGCTTGGTCATATGAGCAGATGATCTTGGTTCTGTTGGGTTTCCTGTGCTCCATATACTGACCTCATAAGTGGTTGTACACTGTTCCTCTGTGGAATAAAGATTAATATTAACCTCTGTATTATGTATGTAGATGTCTCAAAGTCAAAGTAGTCCCGAAATCTGTTGTGTCCTGTTGGATTGCTCTCACTCTCTTCCAATGGTTATTGCTTGTCTATAACCATTGCACAACCATGGTTGTCTCTACTTCTTCATCCCAACGGTTGAGATGTGATGTCACTGGTCTGTGTCATAGATCCGTGAGAAAGATCTGAGTGTTCAATCTTGCCTTATGTTCAATGAGCGCCTTTGTAAGTATGTCATGATCCCGACAACAAGTTGCTTGTGTTGCTCATGTCATGTAACGGTCTGCTCGCCTGTTATCGTGTTCTACTTTTGACGGACAGAAGCATGGTCACTCTGTCAGTCTGTTGCGTCTGTCACGTTGTATATCCTCTACTTTGATATGCTCCCAAACTGGCAGCTCCCCCCCCCCATCCCCAGCCACCTTTGACTAAATATCACTGTCTCCATGTCTTGCATTAAATCCTGTTTCCAGGGTTTGAAAATCAACGATGTGATTAGAATGACATTGTTGAATGCCTCCTGAGTTATTTGCCCCACCTTTCTTACATTCTGTCACCAAGAGAGGGAAAGAGCACAGGAAATGTTATTCAAAGCTAACCAGGAATTGATATTGTCTCTTTTTTGGCATGAATATATTTATGACCATGCTAATATTTCTTCTGTATTGTTGCTTTAACAGCCAGCCTCTGTTAAAAAGGTAACCTAAACTGACTAACGTTAGTGACTTACAGCACCAATGCACAACCCAGACCCTTCTGCCTTGTCACCTCTACACATACATCCAAGGTCATCCCAACCAGTGGCACACACACTGGGCACCAGCCACCTCCCAATAAACACACTTGACCCCCTTCCCACCACACGCACTGAGGCACCACCTGTCACATACGCATCAGGGCACCACCCGTCACATATGCACCAGGGCACCACCCGTCACACCCGCACCAGGCCCCTTTTCCACCATACATCTTTTGGGAATCCCCTGCTACCCATCATCCACTCCTCCCCAGCCCAGCCCAGCCCAGCCCAGCCCAACCAGGGAACCAACACAACCCCGACCCCGGGCCCTCACACAATTCTCATGTCCATCTTTTCTTTCATTTTAAACCTTCACAAGTTACCTGTTAATTCACACCCTCGTCTGTGGTTTGTAATTAACATCTTGTTCGAAATTAATTATACTTGCACTCAATTTAACTGAAGTAATTTATTTTTATCCTGAATGGAAAGCAACAGAAGGTACTGCGATTGAAATAGGTTCTTGAGATTGGCATCGATTACCGTTGTCATTGAATGCCAAAGCCTCATGAACTGGACCCTGTCAATAAGTGGAACATGCTCCCAAAATAATTCTGTTGTAAACAATGATTTAAATCCCGAAGTTCAACAAATCCATGATTTTATATTTATTACCCAAATCATATATAAGTATGTGCATAGGCTGAAATATCTACTGCTGAACTTTGTGCTGATTAATCCTGTACATGTTGATTAATGCAGTTAATCTAATGCCTTAAACCCATCAACTTACTTTCATTTAGAATTTTTGTTTATGTTCCACAATCACTAACTGTGTCTGTATAATCGTTTCTTTTAATTGTTTGACCAAGTTGTGACGATTATTACAAATCAATCGGTAGAAGGTGCCTGTCTTTTATTTGGGTAACATTGTTGAGTGTGCTGTCTTCAGGGTGATAATAGCAAACTAAAACGAACCCCGTCATGGCGCAAAAAGTTCCGCAGCAAGGACATTCACAAAGCACGAGACAGCAAGTCATCTCGTACGATGACGGTCACTGTGGAGGAGTCCTACCCAGCTGATGGTGCTGTCAGCTCTGGCAGGTTCACGCCCGATGAAAGGTCGCCATCCACAGGTGGCAGCACTACAACGCGCAATGGGGGCCGGGGAGCCACCACCTGATATTAATGATTTGTATGTTTATAGGAAATCTTCCAGTTGTTAGGTATAAATGGGATGCATGGGGTTACTGAGTGCAAAACAAGAGTGAATGATAGATTGTACTAGAGTTAATTGATGGACTCGAGTTCTGTGGTAGTTTTTGATATCTTTGTCAGAATGCCGTCACATGTTACGAGTAGAGGTTATGGCAGTAATGTTATTGGTAGTGTCAAGCCAGAAAGTGATGCTGCCAGGTCACAGGAAGTAGCTGAGTTTGTTGTCACTTTCAGAGGTGACATTATTGTCTCCATAAAAGGGTGAGGCAATATTGTTTTGTAGAAGTGAATATAGCTTGTGATCTACTGGTTTCTACCAAAGCATATTGTTGTGGATGAGGACTCGAGCACAATGAAATAGAACGGCTCTTAGTAGCTCGTGGTCCAGCAGCCATTTTGTGATGGGGACGCGTTGTCTAGTCACATTTAGACGTACTTTGTAGATGGGGCATGACGATCTGATAATTGTGTGAATGTGGCCGTCAATCAAAATAGCTGCTCGACAGCCTCAAAAGGTGCTGTCTGAACCGTGCAATGCCCGACTTTTATTTTCCACTACTGTTTACCGATTTGCATTCTTTTAATGTGTGCTTAGTCCATTGCAGATTTTCTTTTAATATTGTAGATAGAGCTTGAAATCTCATGTACAGTTACAACAGCTGGCCACAACTTATGTCGGCTTATGTCACCTTTGACCTTATTATGCAAAGGAATGACCCTGATATCCTTGACCTTTCAATAATGACTATGATCACTTACAAAAACACTGTGTCAGACGTATCATATTGGTGTGCTCAAAGTTCATCCTGTGTGCTGGCAAATCAAAAATTGAATGATTCTGTCCCTAAGGCTTTGATCACGGTAACTTGAGCGTTGATCGGTGGAGCTCTCTTAGATCAGTACTTGGTATGGTGAGTGGCATTGTGTTGAGGGTTAGAGTTATAATGCTGTTGATTTGCTGTGAGAAGCAAGAGTTATTGGGTATTACTGGTAATTTGAGCTGTGTATTCCTCCACACCACACACAAATAATTTGTGTTATAGTACTTAATGTTATTCATTCTTAAGTAAGTCCTGCAACTGGTACACATGCTTATTTTGTTTTAACCAAGCATAGAAATTTGGTTGAACCTGGCACCCAGAGAAATCTGAGTCATTCAATCGTGCTCACTATGCTAGGGGAGTTGTGACGAGCAGCAAGTTAACCAAGACGCACGCTATTATTGGTGTGTGGAGACAGAAATGAAGTGAACCCTAACGTTTTTGATATTGGTCACAAACACAGATAGATAGTGACCATTGTCACTGGAATTTATGGGGTTCTTAATATTGTTGTTGTTCAATGGTACTTCTCAGTCCAGCACGATGGCAATAAAGTGTGTTTGTTTGGAGCGCAGTAACTGTTTTTGTTAGCTTTGTCAATTGCCCAGGGTTATTTCAGTGCGAGCTGGTGCATTTGGGTGTGTTTGTGTGCATGGATGCCTCGACTTTTTTTTTCACTGCTAAGTAATCTGTTGTTGTCGTGTGCCATTGAAGCACGACGCTGCTGTTGTGACTTGGACGCATTCCTTGCAAAGGCTCAGTCGCCTTGTTCAGTTTAGCATTTTATCAATGAAGGATTTATTTATTATTGCGTCTTTTTCAATTATCTCTCAGACCATCATGTGTTAACTAGTTGTGCAAATGTACGGTGTGTTCGTAGAATTAACGACCAACTCAACTACCCATTATGACGGTATTCACGTTATGATGGCTTATTCTTGCAGTGGACTGATTTGTGAGGCGTGTGTCTAGTCAGTTACCGAGAAAAGCGTGAGGCTAGACAACGTGTCTTGACTACAGCAGACGCTGTTAGGAGGCAAACACTACCTGTGTCGATGTATGTAAGTCTCATCCGGAATCCTTACTAGAGAGTAGACGAAGCTAGAGGCATGCCAGGTTCTCATGGCGTATTAGTGCCAAGCCACGATCATATAACTGTTTCACAAATTGTGTGTGGCTTAGATTCCTCACAATCATACGTGTATACACATTATTATTATTTATGCGGAGAATGGTTGTTCCATCGTTGACTGATTTCTGCGTCTATTATTGTCAATATTATGACAAATGAATGAGAAAAATAAATAGTACACTTTTATATCAAAATATAAATGAATGAGTTATGTTTTATTTATCAAAATGGAGAAATCAATGTTGCTTATATTGATAATGCCTTCTACAAGTCATTAGGTTATCTCCAAAGATATTTCGTCGATAAATATATGAGAAGAACCTCCACATCAAATAGTATTTCAACCTTTGGAAAAGTCTTATGCAACAACCGTCGACATCCACCAATAGACAGCCTTATAATAGTTAAATAGAACCTGGCCAATCTTCGGCACGACAACAAGCGCCATAACCACACGAAAGAACTCTGCGATCAGAAAATCTGGACTGAAAATCTAAATATAGTTCTCTACTCCTCAATACCTCTAAAACAGTAACGCATCAAGCTTACATGCCCATGAAACGGAGGGTTTATTAACTATTGTGATTTGTGGTGTTGTACCAGAAGAGAAAAGCCTGTTCTCTAATTTTCAGCAATCACAGTCGTGATATACCATTTGATAAATATTAAAAGCCCCGTTAAGTTTCAATGTGTCATTCCAATTCGCATGCCATTGAGATCAAATGCGCCCTCTCGTCTGATATATGCCCCTCGAAAACAGTGAGTGATAGAGATGAATCATCTTGTAACATTGGCTGACCCTAAGAGAAATGTTGAAAGGAATATATGAATACTGATTGAAAGACATTTCAGGCTAGACATGGGAACTGCCCTGAAGCGAAGTACGAGGCTATTCATGAATGATACCGACTCGGACCACTTCGCATATATATATATAATTGTCTGTTTTTGTCAGTCACACTCGACTGACTGTTAGGGACGAAATTTTCTCTTTGTCGCAGCAATACATCACCCAGCGGTCTTATATAGCCTTCTTGGTATATCCTACAAGCATAGATCTTGTATAGCTTCGGTGATGGTGTTGTGATGTCTGCGCTGATCAATAAACTCGAGATGACAAGATGGCCAAAGAACATCCTTTTTTGTCTTCTTTGATTCAAAATCATTTAGCTCGACACTTAACATACGAGGGCACTTGAACATCCATAAGGTATTGATTGTGTGATGACCCCGGGGGGGGGGCACTTGGCCTTATTCTGGATAGGGGTTTGCCGCGGGACCTCGAAAACCCGTACCCGTCGTACAAGGTCAAAATGGCCAAAAGCATACCCCGTCGTACAGGTATTATGCGAATGTATGACCCCTCGTACAGATTGAAGCTCAAAAAACATACCCCGTCGTACAAGTATGAGGCCAAAAAAAACCCGTCGTACAAGTCAAGAGGCCGAAAAAACATACCCCGTCGCGCGGCACATATGTACTACCTCTATACCATTAAGTGCCCCCCCCCCCCCCCCGGGGTGATGACCAATCAGTACTTTATGCTCTTTGTCGATCTTGCAAAGATCTGGGGCAAGTTGTTCGATGAGATTCATTTTAACAATGAAGTGTGCAATCAATCGGGTTACTGATGTATCGTTGGCTTGATCACTCCATGAAAGCACTCGTTTTATGAAATTAAAAACACTCGATAATCACAGCTGTTCACAAGGAACTTATATACAAAAGTTGAGCATATAATTTGGATAGATGCTTTAAAATAAAATAAAATGAACCACCTGATAGAAGCGAAAATTTTAAACAAAGGAATACATTTACCATTTATGCGCATATAATTGAAGGAATGATAGATTTGATTCTTTTAAACGGGTAAACAATTATCATGCTAATTGAAAGGGAATTGCTCTGGTCATAGAACATGTATTTTGGGGAACTTTTGTCCATAAAGAAAACTCAGCTCATGCAATGCATCAGTCCCCCTTTTGGTCCGGGGGCTTAAAGGCCCACTGTAACCTTCTGCATGTCGTAAGTGGCGACCAATAGGGGGCAACCTGTTGGCCGTGGGTTGCAACTTGTGTCGGTAGGAAATGGGTTCCTGGTGATTGAGTGGAGTAGTCCTTGCGAGGGACGTATCTGCAACACACCACTTGGCCCGGATTTCACTTAGACGAGAGGCTGGGATTACAAGGTCCAGTTGGTGACATGCCCCAGGATAATCATTTGCATTTTTATCTTTTAAATTGCCATCCATGTGTTTTCCCTCTTTGTTTCCCATTTATCCTAGAAGGCGGCTGCTTAATCAGAAAACGAGAATAACAAATAATCACATAATTATTTCAGTGAATTCGCCATTTAAAAAATTAAACCTTTTTTCAGACTATATATAGAATTCCATCCTAAGAGGCGTAAACAGTAGGCAAGACTGCCCAAGGCTCTAACGCCTCCACCTGTGCCAACTATATTTAGCCTAGTAAACCAGCTTCCAGGATGATGCTGTCCAAGATGAGGATGTTTCAGCATCTGTCCAATATCCAGTGTCAACTCCAAAACGGTGTTTTGGGCTGTAGTAAGTGTACTTCAAATATAATATATTATATAATGAAGGACTTGCACAACAGATGAGAACGTCCATTCTGGTATGAAATGATATGCCCGCACAGTGCTAAATCAATGAAACACACGAGCCTTCCAGTCGCCATATGAAAAAAGTGGCGTCATTACCAATGAGTTAATTAATTCCAATTGGCATCCATTTGTAAATAACAACACTGTTCACAATGTGTCCGTCCTCCACACACTGGCCCAGAGAAACTTGACAGTTAACATCTTGTTTCCCACAATACCATTACAGGGGTGGAAACTAACTTTTTCAGCTACCGCTACCGGCCAACCGGGCCAGTACATGAAAAAAGTAACCGGCCCGGCTATAAACCTACCGGCCCAAAAAATGATAAAGGAATTTCTGCTTCCTGAGTGTCAAATTTATTCAAACAAAAACGCATATACAGAACAAAAACGTCTATACGAAAAAAAACCCAAAAAAAACCCTGAAACCTCAGGAAATAGACGACAGGTGGTCACATTATTTTTTAAAAAAACTGCTCATACAAAAACCTAAATAAACAAATCACAGATGAGAGGTCCTTTAGCTCCTCCCCTTAGGCAAGTTCGTGGAGCCTTTCAAGCGTCCTCACCATCACTCTCCTCATCTGTGTCTCCTTTCCCCTCCATGAACATGACTCGCTTTTTCTGGGGCCACCGTAACTCAGTTAGCAATGATGTGTCATAGCTATCAATGTCTGATTGAAGCATTATTATCATGTGGTCATTTAGGGTGGTTGTATTGAGGCTGAAGCGCCAGTCACTCTTGATAAGCCCCATTGAGCTGAATCCACGCTCCAAATTATGCAGTAGAGGCAGGGAGAGTAAGGAGAAGATCCACCAAGAGGAACAGGTTCACACATTCTTCACCATACTCTCCGTTCATGTGGAGCCAGCTGTTCATGGCCCTCTAAACGTCTATATTCTTTGATGCTTTCGAGCTTGAAATTTCCAGTGCCCTTGTAAAAAAGACCTTTTGTAAGTTGCTCTTTGGTTGTGAGTGCTCTGCGTTGTTTACAATGCATTGATTTTTTTCATGGTCGAATACCAGTCACTCACTTATTTTCCCCAAATCGTCTCGCATCCAGTTCTCGTTGAACTTCCTTGTCCTGTGATCTCTTTCGTAGGTTCTTGCTGTTTCCTTCTGTTCCTCTCAGACAAACGCAAGATTGATAGTTGACGCTCCAACATAGCTGACGTAGAATATGAGGTAGCCGAGAACGGACCGGTGCGACGATGTTCATAAGCTTCACGGTGACGCACAGTTTATACACGTCGCAAGGCTGTTACGCCCAGCTTACAGTGTCGTCCTACTGGGTGTAATAAATTTGTATCACCAATGTTTAATCTTTTGGCGACGTTCACGAGTAAATGGCTGGTTGATACTAAAAGCAAACAGCGCAAACAAAACGAGATTGGCGTGATCATTCTTTCATAGTCGCACGCTGACCAATGATTGGTTGTCTGTTACAAATTTAATTAATTATTCATGAGGTTAATCGCGGACGCCAGGCTGCCGCTCGATCTCCTTGCGCATCGGCTTCTGCGCAGGCTAGGATTCGCAGTTAGCATAGCGTCAAACATGTCTGCCATGGAGAGTGGCTGCCGCTTGCTACCTAAAACGGTGGCAGCATACAAGAAAATCTTGCCATGGGAAAAATTGACTCGCCAGTCGGACGACTGAATTGGGTACCGCCACTCGCCCGAGCCTGATTTTACTCGCCACTGGCGGGCGGGCGAGTGCTAATTTCCACCCCTGCATCATGTCCATGAATATGTAATCTAGCATTACATACCCAACATGTATACAAATTGCTATAACTGGCATATTTGATTACAAACAGTTAAAAGCTGTTTCATAGATCTGAGGATGTAAAAACCCTCTTCTAGTAGATGATCTTAATCATGTTGACCAAATGAACCACCTTGATAAACGAGATATTAAAACTCAAGTTGAGTCGATGAACCCAGACATACCATCACCAACTGCCCAAGTTCTGCTGATTAAGCCAAGCTTCAACTCAAACATCACCATTTTAAAAGTATCTCTTCAAACTCAATTGGCTGTCATCCAGTAGCTCTCTATGATAAAGAAATAACAAGAAGTTCTGCTTAAACTTTAATCAGGTCTTTCAAGTCAAAACAAGTCTGTGGCTTTTTAAAATCCTAACCTATGTCTAAGTCAGGAGTTTAAAAAGCCACAGAAACTCAGCAAAGCCGTGCTTATTCTGAAAAATAAGCAGGGCTTTGCTGAAGTGATGATTTTTACTCAAATATTACTCAAAATTCTTGTCCACATCGCCAGCCAGTTAGGAATGACTTTCATCAGCGGTTTGGGTTGGGGCGATTAGAATGCCTCCTTGTCATACATGAACTCTCCAAGACCAGCTCCGACACGCTTCAGGTTGGTGACTCGGTCAGACAGCTCCTTGATGGCATCCACTTGTTCCTGAAGATAGTCGCTCTCAAGGAAATCACACATCTGTACCAGAAATCACAATTAAAATAAATACAAAGGGTTTAACACAGATAAAAGGCTAGGTTCACACTGCACCATAACAGCTATTATCAACACAACAGAGCCATACCTGAGCATCTCCGTGGCCATCAGCCAGCTTGTGGAGGTCAAGAAGCGACTGGTTGACACTCTTCTCGAGGGCCAGAGCAGCCTGCATGGCTTCCAGACCGCTGCCCCACTCGTCACGCTCCGGCTTCTGGATGGTCTGCAGCATGATGCGACCCCCACGCTTGTTCTGGTATTTCATCAGCTTCTCGGCGTGCCCACGTTCTTCTTCAGATGAATCCTTGAAGAACTTGCTGAAGTTGGCAAGGGCCACGTCATCACGGTCAAAGAAGAATGCCTGAAATAGTAAAAATAACACTGATGGGGGTATCTAATTTGAGGGTAGGGGTAGATTATTTCATGTAGTTCGGAGATGCATATGATTATTAAGTTCAGACTTCAAAAGAGCACATTTTTCAGGAGAATTGAGTATTCTGTTGTGTATATGTTAAGAGCTTGATGCAAAAGCTAAATTGCTTAACAAATTATTGAATATCAGTAGCAAACGACCTGGAGTCATCAGGGCATGATCTTAAGACCAACAAATTGTTTAAAAAAAACCAGGAGAGCTAAGTCTGCTTTCCAATAGCCATAGTACCTCAGAAAATCAAGGAAGGGTTGAAAGAAAGAACGAACAAAGACAAAATACAGAGATAACACTTTCCCAATGCCCAAAATTTATTAATAAAAATAAACACTTGGTGTGGTTGATTGACTCCGTGGACACAGTAATAAATAATTAAAATATTGATTACATGAGTAACCCCTCCATGATACATCGACCTGGTGGAAATAGCTCCATGGAAATACATGAGGGCACTTAAATACGCAGCAAATACACTTCTTAACCGTCCAAATAATGGCAACAAATCGTGTTATTTGTAAGGTTGGGAATAGAAAAATTACAAAATATGAGTGATACTCACCATAGACTGGTAAACATAGCTGGCGTAGAGCTCCAGGTTGATCTGTTTGTTGATACCAGCTTCGCTCTCAGCGTGGTAATTCTGACGGGGTTGAGTTTCGCGAGACATCTTGATCTTCTTTCTCGTCTAGATGGAAAGCAAGCAGTTAATAGAGATTGATTATTTGTGTCTGAATTTGCCCGTACGTTCACTGACGTCCCAAGACAAATGTCGACTGTTTCTGGCGTGGTTGATTCGGGGCCAACATATATAGACTAAGCGGCTCTTCCATCAGTTAGCTATCACCCTGCTGTCGATAAATGTCCAACTCATCATGGAGTTGTTAACTTGGCTCGTTATTCGGTCAACGCTGTTGTTTGTGAGGTCTGGGTTGGACTTCGACCTTATCACGTCGTGTCTCGCGAGTTTTTATATATTTAGTGCGTGCTTCAATGTATGTATAAATGAAACGAGTTTAGCTCATTAGTCACAATTTATTAATTGTAATCTACCTGCAAATATGGCCACCACTGGGAATTCGCAATGTGCAAGTCACGTGTGTGCGAGTGTGGGGTCAGAGGGAGATTTAACCTGGGTTCTCGGCCACGTACTCTTGATGTCTCAAACACGTTTATTTTTGGCCACCATTCGACTGTGAAACAATGCAAAATAACTCTGATAAAATTAAAATCGGGCGTCTATCAACATCCGGAGACAACATGAAATTTTATTATTTGGTAACATTTGATGCAAGACATGCGACAAGCATTCCTCCAAATCAGAAGCCAAGTGTCGAGCGCTGCTAAAACCCCCTTGATAATATCTTTAGCCCCCTACCCACGAGCCAGTTTCCGAGAAAGCAAATAGGTTACATATATTGAGGTGCTGATTCACATGAGATCGATAGCGACTGACGCAGTATATGTAACAGCTTGATTGACGTGACAACCAGTGTTAAAACCACACGATCGTTGGGTTTACTGGTTTAGGCCTGTTGACTTGTACCCAATATGAGCAGAAGCCAACTTGAAATCGATCAGAGGTCGCCTAAGCCCGCCTCTTATATTATTGTTATATTTGATCGTTGTTGCCGAGGGTGGTTTTGCAGTTTCATCTTTATCACTGTTTTTAACTCGTCAATATACTTTGTCAATAATTCTCATAGCTGGTTGATGCCCCCTCAAGCGCTGGGGCTAGCCCATTAGGATATCACCATAAAACCGCACACTGATCTATAATACGAAGGTCATGATGGTTGAATCATGATGGTCTAGTCCGAGCACCTGTGGGTGCATTCGGCACCACGTGATATCATGTGACTGTTACGCATCGCAATAGCCCAGGTCACGTGACCAAGTTGTTTTTTGGCATGTTTTCATCATGCTGGTATGAACCTTATTCGAAACCTATTATGGAGATGAACCACCGTATTTTGGACCTACATGTTTTTGTAATGCTGGAACATTAAAACAAAGGCCTATAATTTACTAAGGTTCAATGTACACCAACGGTGCTTGACCCCCGCTGCAAATCCACAGAGGGTGTTCTCCATCATTGGTAGCAGCGTGTTGGCGTGGATTACACACATGGGACATGATGTAATGGGGGCACTCTTTTTTTATTAGAGAACTCCTTCGTTAGTCGTATTTTGTTTAACAGGAAATCGATATCATTATAAATGCCTAATGTGCAGATGTAACTGGCGATTATTCAGCAGTTATTTATTATCTTATTATTCCATGAAAAAATATATGTATTGCACTGTACGATTCATTCAGGGAATCATGCTTCGAATGGGTTTGGTTTCATCCCCGGGTTTCATCATGCAACGAACGAGATTAATTGAATAATCATAAGGTAGTCCACGTGGCTGCATGGGGTATTGGCCAGTTTAGCTTGTCCTGACTTTTCTGTTGTCAGGGTATTCTTTTAACTATCGATCTCTGTACTATTTGGATGCGATGACATATTTGTCTTTACCATCCCCTCCCTCACCTATTGACCAATGAGATATCATCGAAAAATCTCTTGCACTTTTGGACTGCAAAGTGATGTCCCTTACAGCGGGGGCTCAAGGGAATGGGGACCTAGACTACGGAAAACGAGTAGCGCTGCAGTCGGCGGTCTTTTACTGGAACAATCGATTCCTGACAACAGCTTTAAAACTCTATTTTGCGAAACTATGATGATGAATAACGACCCAGGCGGTTAGTCACGCAATTCAGCTATTCTACTTTTCTAGTGTCATCACCAAAACTCGATCGTTATCAGCTTCAATAAATGACATGTGCCACATTTGGTCTTTTTATTACGTCCGTCAAAAACTGGGCACATCAAAAGCCATTGAGTAGCTGGAGTCTTCGCTCTAACAGTCTAAGGGGTGTATGAGTGGATAGTGAAGGTTATTAACGTCGTCACGACGTGCACTGCTGTTGTTCGTTATCTGGCGATCTCCATGGCAGACATGTTTGATGCTATGCTAACATAACAACATAGCCTGCACAGAAGCCGATGCACATGGAGATCGGGTATCCGCTACGCTGCTCGTCCTGGCATCAAAACTGAATATCTGAAACAGGTGTTCCGCGGTCAAGGGTTCGGCTGCTTGGGGTCCATGGCTAGATGTAGCCCGAGAACTCCGGTCTGTAACAGTATGTCCGGCTGACCTAACTTAGGCAGGGGTAGAATCCGATGTGACTAAGGTTCATGGAGAAACTGAATGAGCAAGTTACGAGGCTTTGTCCTCATTGAAAAAGATGTGCTGAATTTGTACAAAAGGAGAGCCGGTCACGTATCAAAAAGCTCTTTGATGTAAAAATAATAATCGCGCATAAATTATCCATTCCCTTGAGTAGTATACGTAGTAGCCGTTCTGGGACAGAAGCACTCCTACGTACACTACTCGCCCTTTGGCAGCTTATAAGAGCGTACAAAACGTCGGGAACTATCCATAGTTGGGACTACCTCCAGGGATCGTGGTTTGGTCTCTTTGTTTTCTATTTTCCACCCAACGCCTTTCGCACCCGTATTGTTGGTAGCATGTCATTGAGCCTCCCCAACATCTGCCCAATAGCCTACAAAACCTCTTCCATTGGTTTATTTTGTCTGGCCCGAGTGATCTATTTGTCTACCCAATAGCCTACAAAGTCTGGTCTGCCCTATAGCCTACAGAGCCTCTCCCAATGGTGGTCTGCCCCAAGCGATCTATTTGTCTCTAAAAAGCCTCTCCCAATGGTGGTCTGCCTCAAGCGATCTTTTTGTTTGCCCTATATCCTACAATGCCTCTCCAAATGGTGGTCTGCCCCAATCGATCTATTTTCCTGCCCTGTCTCCTATTCCATGTAGAAAGGGTCCCGCCCAACTAGCGTAGGCCAGGGTCCAATGTCCCGACTTGGGGTAGGCTTGGGGCCGATTCTGGTTTTGGCAGGAAATTCGATGCGGCTTCCATGTGGTTCTTTGTAATTTTCCAGACCTTCCATGCAATCAATGCGGCAAATCCTGCAAATCCCGCCATTTGCAATCTTGTTGAAAACGACGCTAGGTCCGCAATGGTTCCTACACTGGTTCCAACCACTTCTATATCGTCTTCCAGAACCGACAAATTGTCGTCTATTTCCTCCTCTACGGATTTTGCAATAGTGTCTATCTTTTTTTCTATATCGTCAACCTTTTTCTCTATATTTTGCATTGTATAGTAGAAATCGTATACACTACTGACTAGGGATGCCATATCGTGGCGCAGTGTGGAATGGTAGTTGGGTAGGGCTACTTTCAAAATCCATTGTAATAGACTTTGGTGGGAGGGCCAGCACCCCATTGGGATTGCTACTAGAAGACTCTTGGGTAACCTTGGTTTGCTGGTGAAGGCCATTTGGATTGCTACTCCCAAAGTCCTCCATAGAGCTTGCTGGCCTCTCTGTTGCCCAGATTCTCGACAGCCTAGTGGACCCGATAACATACTTCTTTTTCGCGGCAGCAAAGGACATTCTTCCCTTGTCTGCACATAGGTTTTGCACTGCTTCTTCAGAGAGGTATTCTGCGGATGGCATAGTATTGGTACCCAAGACTATAGCTCCAAAAGGCCTTCCCACCCACGCCCATCCACACCTACCCATGCCAACCAAGTCCTCCCAACCAAGCCCACCCGGTATAGTGCTATACTAGGCTACAACAACACTACAACAATACCTTGGCAATACTGTTATGTACTAAGATTGGGGATAAATAGTACAAGTCCGTTTTGGAGTAATAAGTCTCTTTATTTTCGTGATCTCTCTCTCTCTCTCAAGCCTCGTGTCCCGACTGCCTCGCACCTCAACCGTACCACAATACTTTTCTGGCCCTCCAGCCAATCACATATTGATACATATACATTAAATAACATCCATCCAATCAGAGGATGCGAGGAGTAGGGTCCATCTCGGCTGATTGTGGCAAACCCGCCTCAGCATTTTTACAATGGTTGACCGGATGTTATAAACATCAAATGCACACAGGCGACTGCGCATGTCCGGATGGGACAATTACAATTAAGAAAACCTCAAAGGTACAACGATGGTCAGAAAGACGGGATGTGATATAGAACACATACAACGATGACAATAAAACAGACAGCAATAAAGACGGCCAGCTAAGATGAAACACTACATATTCAACCCAGGAATATGACAATACAAGGCAATACCATACTATACATACACACTCCCACGCCCACCTACACCCACCCATGCCCACCGATTCTTGTGGCCAACTAGTATAGAACCCCATATAGACGGCATACAATGTTGGAATGGAGGAGTGGGTTCCTCCTGGCAATATAGATATTTAGAAAAATAGGTGTATATGGCTCCCAAAGTTGGTGGTCCTCCCAGATGTGTGTCAAGATTCGACCGGGATATCTTTGTGGGTGCGGTTGAAGAATACAACAAGAAACCAAACGTGTATCCAGAGATTCCAGAAGTAGGCACCACTGCGCCATGTGGCCCCAGAAAAATTGTTGGCCATGTTTGGCAGGAGAACGCAACAAATATGTATGCAACTGGAATGGAAAACAGGAGAGCCGTGTTTCTTTCCTTATCTCGACTATGCGGTTTGGAGGAGCTGGAAAAAGAGGCTTTGGGGTGGATAGACAAAGACCAGACGAAAGAGTGGAGGTCGTGGACGTTGGGCTGGCTGTATGCCGTGGGAGATAGAGGGTATTTGTTGTTCTGTACCCGTGCTGAGGTGGAGGTATACCCTCCTTGCTAGACCCCGATAATTGCAACAAGCCTGGACTTGTTCTTGGTGGGGGTGGTCCGGAGTGCTCCCAACTTGCAAACAATAGGGCCCGGTATTTTTTCCAGTGGTTCCGAGAGCCGGCCAACTTCTTTTCCCAGAAAGTAACCATAGGCCCGTCCCGCTCCAAGAAGAGGACTGTGCGCTTGGCACCTTGGAAGGTTGTCCTTGCAAAGTGGGTGCATGTGTATACCCCCTCTACAATGCCCTCGACGTTGGAGAGCCTTTGTGCTTTTGGTGCCACGGTTTCTACAAGATATGGCGATGCGTAGTCTTCTTGAACTATATAGCCCAACACAATTGCATCCAGGCTGCTTGCCAATTCTGCCGAGGCTTGCAGTGCTTCAAGTATGTCGGGGCGTGGGGCATGCCGTACAGATATTGAATTCCACACAATCTGTTCTCCTCCTCGAGGGCAAAAGGTCTTCTCGGGGTGGATTTGGATCTCCAAAGAGAAGGGTCTTTGCGACTCCATCCAGTACACCTGGCGGTCCAGACGGATTTTGTGTCTGGTGGTGACCTCCTCTGTCCTCCTGGGGACGGAGAACAGGAGATTGCACTGCTCAAAATAAAGTGTCCTTACACTCGGTTCCCTGGGAGGATTATCCCGCCCCAGTACAAACCTCAGATTCTGCTTGGGCTTCACCACAGTCCGCCTGCGACCATCGGGGTGTTTGTGGACTGTGTTTTCGGATGTGCGCCTACGAGGACCTAGAGAGGGCTGGAGCATACAACTTGGAGTACCACCATAAGGACAGGAAGAAGTACAAGGAGACGGTCACTTGGGGGTTCACAACCATCCGAGACACAGATGATGAGGGGGACTACGCCGCAAACAGTAAGTTTGACACCATCCTCAACTGCTATCTGAATCACCACGGCCCCTGGATGGTCAGGCCGACAAAGATTCCAGAAAGACCGACTGGAGCTTTCTTCTGCTGGAAACTCTTTACGATGAGAGTGACGACGATTCGCCCAGATCCCGCCTTTATTAAGAAGAACAAACCTAAGGTGTCCCAGTTCATGGAAGACCTTGACCGGGTGAAGAAGGCACTCAATGACCTCTGTGGTGACTAACTGCTGGTGTGGCCCTGGACAAAATCATCTGGAAGGGCTGGCTGACACTGATGTAGTATAGAAGGGGGGGGGGGGTGCACTCGCACACCCACTTTCTATACTACTCCTTGTGACTTTCATGTGAATCACCCAATGGACACAATTATCTATGAAACTCTCAATTAAATATCTCTTTTGCTTATGGAATGACGTGTTTAAACAAATCTACACCAAATCCAATGGACAAGCCGTCTGGTGGAGTCGCAAGTAAACTTTTGAACGCAGGTTCTATTTGCACTTATCGCATGGCACCCTACTCTCAGCCAATCAGAGCTCGAGAAAAAGTTAGGTCTTTTTCCCAAATCGCCTCAAACGCACAGTTTGCCGTGCGATAACTGCGATAGTGTCCATATATCACCAAGCAGCAACCAGATTTGAGAAGGTCCCTCATAGAGCACCACTGCTCTAACATAGCAACACTACGGAGGGTCTTATTATCACGCACACCTTGCAAGTCTTATAACGTAGGTTTTCTCAAGTGTCATTATGCTTGTCAGCCGTTAATCTGGTTGCATATCGCTCATTGGGAAGTCACTGTATTATCCCATCTCCCCAGAATCATTAGTCAAGGTCCCCTAGCCTGATGGCTGCGGGCGCTGTTTACATGTTACTGATGATCATTAGGCTCGCCTTCAGTCTAGGAGAGTTTAATGTCTTGAACTGGACGGGCATCCTAGATTTGGGATGCTCCAATCACAAGCCGTGTCTCTCGGTCACTTTCGGGTACCTTTGAGTCGTTGTCTCTCGTTGGTCAGTTCTACAATTTCCGAAGAACTTGTCCAACCTGCCGAGTGATTTTTATGAGCCGGGCACACATTCTACAACACTCCGATTTGTTGTTTCACGCTGAGTGGCACCGTTAATCACACATTCGGCGAGAGAAGCAGACACACAACTGGTTCTTTTTAACTTACTATCACGTAAACATACTATCGTGCAGCTAAACGATAAAAGCGCTTGTTGTGCCAATTTGAACTTTTTAGACGCCCCATAATTCCAGAACACATTCAATGTGTTCTCATTGGCAGCAGACCACTACAATGTCCAGACGTCACATAGAACCGAGGGTGCGTATCACAAGCCAGTTCCATGAGCCAGACACGCGCAATTAAGGTCAATCCGGGTCACAACCTTTGCGTTGATTGGTCACGAAGATTAACGAACGTGTTTAATGAATATTCGGACGCGCCACTTTTAGAGCTGGTCGTGACTCTAGGGCGAGAAGCGTAGCGGAACCCCTGGAGTCTGGGACGCAGACTATAGAATCATGTTATGATATTATACACTAGTTACTCACGCACATTAACCACACTGAGTACTCATTATATTTCTTGTTTTTGTATAATTCACATAACACATTACCAAGGCACACTGATCGCTGCCGTAAGTTCATTTGTTCCCAGGTATATTTACGCCATACAAGAGGGAGATAGCGCCTCCACCCGACGTGCCAACGCCTTGCAAGCCACAGCATACGTCTTCCTGACCATGGATACAGAAGACGTCCAACGGCTTAACCAAGCGTCATAACGCATATCTCCCCTCACCTCAAGCGACACCTGGCGAACCCAATACGGCAGCCCTTCAGAGATCTCATCTCCACAAAACAGCCATACTCATCAACTTAAATCATTTTCCTGGCATTGTTCTTGTATATTTAATTTTCATGACATTAGTTAAATACTTTCAAAATTAATAATTGAATTAGCTACAATAGGTTATTTTACTATTTTCACGACTGTCAAGTATAGGCTCATCGCTTTTTTCCCACGTGGTTTTAGTGCGGAGTAATACTGTGAAAATGTAATTAATGTCATAACAGCTAGAGTATTCCATATTTTAAAACTTTCTATTTTATTGTAATATATTTATTTTAATACTATTTAGGATAGCGAAATCAAAATATTTGAAAAAAATATTGTAAACTTATATAATTACCTATTTTGTTATGGATATGTGCCAATGTCAAACAGTATTGGCGCATGTCCAAGCTACCCTGGGATCATTCAAAATTCAAAATCTAATAATATTGGGCTCGTGTCGTGCTGTCCCTTTACTTTATAACTCTTATTCCAAATTCTATTTCATCAACCTTCAATTAGTTTAACAAAGTCAATTTCCAAAATTCAAGGGTAAATTCTAAATTAATTGAACAGTGGAAGTTCAACTTTATTATGGTTGGGGAGGATGTTATAATACTATTTTGGCTCATACCTTCTTAAAAAGCCTCCCCCTTTAATTATCAGCACGAGAGCCCGGGTTACATCACACCACTCTTTGAGAGGGGTGTAACCCTGATTTCAGCAATCCTCACAGCAAGCGAGTTCACCCTCCAAGTGGACTCGTCGTGTCACGTGGGGATTGTTTTAGCCTGGCCTATCATGTGGACCCTTTATATAGGGTCCACAGATGGGTCAGTCACGGAGATTCACCTAGTCAGAGAAACGATTCGGACCGCGAGATTCCAGGGAGCTTCATTGTTGAAATTAAATAAACCAAATAAGCATCTCTACTCCAGGACTCGCGATGATTTCCTCTGATTAGTCCCAACTCCAGCAACTACAGGCAGTGAGTAACAGTACTATAACGAAGAGCGTGCATAAGCAAGAAAAACTAAATTCTAGCTTTACATTTGGTGTGAGAGTCCGGGGAGTTGGCAACTGCCACTGTTGTCAGGGCACACATTTTCCCGACGCTTACACGCTCTTACGTTAGAGAAGAAAGCTGGCAATTGCTTCACGCGCCGAGAGAAGAGACACGAGGCCGCATTCTACGACGCGATCATGATCCAGGGCAACGGCAGCGTACATCGGCCTCTTCCACTCGACTCAACTATGGCGTACTAGCGACCTGGCGCTATCAAGACATCGGAGATGACGACCTCATACCCCCTTTCAGCTTCTACCACTGGTAAGTACCTCACTCATATATTACATTAAAATAAGTTGACCGTAAAATTCTTATTGCTCATTTGGACCTTCTGCCACGCTTAAGTGACTCCTCCACACAAAACACCCCTCCCACTATCGCCTTAATTTTAACCTCCCGAATCCGACAAACCTTATGCTAGGACGGGAAAACGCATTTTTTTAAAAAATTATTTGAGGTCAAATATCCTCCATATTCAAATTAAGTATTAAATATTATTTTTGTTGGCGAACAATATGAGTGGGTCTTCGAGGACGCAAGGATGTGGCACGGAAGATGAGCATTAACGATTTTGAAACCAATAACGAATTATGTCTACCTAGCCTTATTGATTCATTTTTCATAGTATTCTTCGTACATATTTCCCTTTTTCAGAAATTTTTCCAACCAATGTCATATTATTTTTTAGCCATATACTTTCTTCTCAGAACAGGACGCCGATATTCATTTTATATACATAACCATTTTTACATGCAATTATTTCACACAATCTTTACACACCTATTTCTTTCCTTATTCCAACCATATAGCATTTTACCAACGATACCATCTCAGCCACGTGTCAAACGCATTCAATCGCATGAACCTGACGGTTAGACAAATTCCAATTTATCAAAGCGATCAACACAAATCAACCTTAGTGTCGAAGATAACAAGCCGTGAAATTCAAATTTTGATCAGTCCAATTTAAGGCTTTAACAGTATACTGAATGATTAAACATCCTGCACTCAGACATTCACGCAGACAAGAGACCCTCATTTTGCGTCCGCCAATTATCAAGGATTACAGACTCCTTTGTAATTCCAATAATCACGTCGTCTCTGAGGCCCAAGCTGCCACCCTTTAATTGCACTTCAATTTAAGTCTCAAAGGCAGTCTCCAAAGTGACATACACATTTGACGCTAAATTTCAGGCATCCTTTGCCGCCACACGAAATCCAGTAAACTGTGAGTCCAGGTTAAATTATAAGAAGACTTTTAAAACTTGTCTTCTTCCACGCAGCGCAAACTTGACACAATGATATCATCAATCATTTTCACAATTATTTTGCCTCTATGTCTGCAGATAATAAGACAAAATCTTACAATAAGTGAAGTCAACTGCGCTATTATCGCACCGTCTGGCATATCATGCGGACACGCGTAAAATTAGCGACCCTTTATGTTACACATTACCCATAACGCTAATCTTATATTATTCAAGTATATGCGGGGTATAATCTCATGAAGGAATCTGCAGCTTAGGGAAGACGTGCGTATTTATCAAATTATTAATGGAGAAGTATCGTAAACATTTAATTCTCAATATATATGAGTCGTGTATATTGATCTTCTCCCGCACGTACAACACATACAATTAAAGTGTTACACCGTTGTGTATCCGGACTTATATGTTAGATAGTGGCCATATGCAACATATATATTCTTTTAGGCATAACTGTCCTAAACAGGCTATCAGCAGCATAGCTTTCTAAGACACTATCTTGGGCAATAACCGTCACTCATTTACCACGCGCTCCAATCACCTTATGCAAAACAATACACAATCCTTCAACCACACCTCACATTTTCTTTGCATGATACACCAATATTCATTTTGATGTAATAATATTACACATGAGTTACATATTCACTCACACTTACACGCACACATTGAACACCCATGTTTTTAATATATCCTACATTACCCATAATCAAGACACACTGATCGCTGCCGTAAGTTCATTTGTTCCCAGGTATATTTACGCTATACAAGAGGGAGATATCGCCTTCATCCGACGCGCCAACACCTTGTAGTCAAAACTTACGTCTCCCTGACCAAGGATAAAGCGGAGACACACAACGGCACAACCAGGCGTCGGATTACGCACACCCCTCCCCTCAAGCGACACCTGGCGAACCCAATGCGGCAGCCCTCCAGATATTTCATCTTCAAGAAGCATCCAAAGAAATCCACAAATTTCACTTCCATGGCATTAGTCCATTGTTCTTGTATATTTAATTATCATAACAATCATGCTGAGGCGCGAAATTCTAATACCTGCCAAGCCGTGCGCTACAGTGTCGGTGCTGAACCGACCAGCACAAGAAGCACCACTTACTTCCCATTTGGTATCTAAAGATGGATCCAAGGGAGCAACAAACGCACCATCAGGAACGCTAAAATCCGTCTCAAAATCACTGGCGTCGAAAAAAGAAAAATCTTCTTGATCTCCTGTAGTTGAAACCATCATCACATGCAGCTGAGACCGAATGGGGGATTAAGCGAATATCTCTCGCATTTACAGGTCCCAGGCAGACAACTTACATAGCATAGGTTCACGCTAATTATCATTATTAGGAGACAGCGTCGTGCACTTGATTATCGCTTGTAGGTGCAATCGCGATAAGTATGTTAATTTTTTGTTATCGCATGGTTACGTGGATGATATGAGGAAAACACTCGAATCATGTGAAAGAAACTGGTAGAGGTGGTACTGTTTTTTTAACTCTGTTAACATAATCTTGAGAGACTTGTTTTGTCATAAGTAGCCTCTCACAGTACCGTTGCCTTCTAGCGTCAAACGACCATCAACGCTCAGCAGTAAATAATCTACGACAATCTCTATCGCACACTCGAAAGCTTGGCACGGAAGCGCCAAGTCGCCCTGCTCATCGTTTATATCACGTTATGATCATTATTTTTTCAAACTAATACGTATCATAATGAAGCTTCGTTGCTTTTGTTGGAATTCGAGTAATTTGTAATTTACCTGTCACTGATAACTTTAACTTTATCAACACTCTATCAAGGAATACATAATAATTAGAAGATCATCCTGAATTTGTGAAGCATTCTCGTTAGTATTTGTGTCTTCATCTGCTGCATAGCCATATACATATCAATCATGAGCGATAATGTAGCGATGAGTACACCGAAGACACTAGGCTGGTGACTAGGCTAGTGACTAGCACTGGTCGGACGGTGATACACCGTCCTAAATCTTCAATTTCCGCGCGAATGGGTAATGTGGTTTGACCGGACGGTGGGATTTAGAATCTAGTAAACAACATATACCAAGAGCCTGTGAACAAATATATGGGACCATTCAAAAAGCTTACCCCGGATTAGCTCCGGTCGAACGGTAATATGAATATATACCCAGACGTCTTATAGGGCTAACCCCGGATCAATGCGGTTCTTGAGGAAATGCCGTGTGATATAGATTTCCGAGAAATCCAGATGCGATGTCCACCGTTTTGGTAAATATAAGATCACACGGTTTTTGTTTGCTCTCCATTTACTCAGAGCCTTTTTGAACTGTCATGTTTGAAATAGTCTGGACTGCACCTGCGCACAGCTACTACCGCCTTGTTTTAAAGATAAACATGTCGACATGTGCTCAATGATGATGCCACCACAAATGCGATATCAATGGTAGTCCAGGGGTGGAAATAAGCACTCGCCCACCCGCAAATGGCGAGTAAAATCAAGCTCGGGCGAGTGGCGGTACCCAAATCTGTCGTCTTGCTGGCGAGTCGATTTTTCCCATGACAAAACATCGACTCAGGATTTTTTTGTATGCTGCCACCGTTGGAGGTTTGCTGCAGAAAGCAGCAGCCTGGCGTCCAAGACTAACCTCATGAATAATTAATGTGATTCGTAATAGACAGCCAATCATTGGTCAGCGCGCGACTATGAAAGAAAATGATCACGCCAATCTCGCATTGATAGCGCTATTTGCTTTTAGTATCAACCAGCCAATTACTCGTGTACGTCATTAAAAGATTAAACATTGATGATGCAAATTTATTACACCCAGTAGGACGACACTGTTAGCTGGGTGTAAGAGAAAGAGTTGTTATCTCACAGTGAGAAACACCTCATTCGAGCCTTGCGACGTGGATAACTGGTGCGTCACCGTTAAGCTTATGAATGTCGTTGCTCCGGTCCGTTCTCGGCTTCTTCATATACTAATCAGCATAACATGTCAGTTACGACGATGGCTTGTTGGGGCGTCAACTGTCAACCTTGCGCTTGTCTGAGAGGAACAGAAGGTAACGGCAAGAACCTATGAAAGCGATCGCAGGACAAGGAAGTTCAACGAGAGGTGGATGCAAGACGATTCAAGGGAGATAAGGGAGTGGCTGGTAATCGACCATGAATTTTTTTTAATGCATTGCAAACAATGCAGAGCACTCACAACCAAAAAGCAACTTAAAAACTGTCCTTTTTACAAGGACACTGGAAATTTCAAGCTCAAAAGCATCAGAGAACATGAACGTTCACAGGCCCATGAATGAACAGACTATATGGTGAAGAATGTGTGAACCTGTTCCTCTTGGTGGATCTTCTCCTAACTCTCTCTGCCTCTACTGCAGAATGTGAGCGTGGTTTCAGCTCAATGGGGCTTATCAAGAGTGACTGGCGCTCCAGCCTCAATACAACCACCCTAAATGATCTCATGACAATAACGCTTCAATCACCAGACATTGAAAGCTATAACCCATCACGGGCCATTGAGTTACGTTGGCTCTATAAAGAAGTGAGTCATGTTCATGGAGGATAAAGGAGACCCTGATTAGAAGAGTGATGGTGAGGAAGATGACACTTCTACTGTGTGTGTCGCTCTTGAAAGGCTTCAAGAACTTGCCAAGGGAGGAGCTAAAGGACCTCTTATCTGTTTTTGTATGAGCAGTTGAATTTGAAATACGGTGACCACCTGTCAACTTAATGCTGAGGTTTCAGTCTATTTATTTGTTATTTCTGTATGTGCGTTATTGCTCTGTATATGCATTTTTGTTCGAATAAATTTGACACTCGGGTAGCAGAAAGTCATTTTTGGGGCTGGTAAGTTTATAGGCGGGCCGGTAACTCTTTTTAGGTACCGGCCCAGGTGGCTGGTAGCTGAAAAAGTTAATTTCCACCCCTGGTAGTCCATGTTAGCTCCATACATCCACTCGTGATTATAGGTGCATATGGTACATAGCTATCAAAATGTGATGAAACCAAATAACTTGGTATATTTTATACGTTCAAAGTATCTGATTTGAATTGTGAATTTGTGCATTGCGTTGGCATCAAACATTGTAAGACGTCTACTTAGACGTTCTGTAGGGCTAAGCAGCCACTAGCCTAGACCCAGACGGACGGTGATATACATATATACTGTCCTGCAGCGAATGTAGCCACGCCATTTAAAGCTACATATTTTGAGAGGTCTTTACTTCACATTAATTTTGTGTACTTACTTATCTATAAGGATCGTGATGCGGGATGATTATATCTTGATTGACACTATTTTGGTTACCCACTGTCTCTTGATTATTCATCAATTGTCACATTAACTTTGAGAACCGCAACTTTCGTTCACGGCAACCTCCATCTCAGAAATATGACATTGCATTACACAGTTTCAGTTTCATTTTCTATCGGCTATGTGGCTGCTGGTATCCAGAAGTGTTACTCTTTTTTATTATGGTTGAATACATATTCCCCCTGCAAGGTAGGTATGATGATCATTGACAAAATGGCACATGTACTTGCGTAATAAAATTCGCAAACAATAGTTTGCTGCGAAGGACCCTGTCTGTACGTGCACGCTGCAACAATCCTTGACATCCAAAACAACAGTGGCCTTTTACCACGGGAACTAACTCGACTTGTTCATAAACATTCATATATGTGAAAATTCATTCTTGATATGTACATATTGGTGTGTAACGTGTTGTGCTCTACAGATTATCATATATATTTGCTCTGACGTCAGTTTGTCAGTCGGTTCGTAAACTTTAGGTAGCACATTTTGTTACCAAGCAAGCTAGCAGCTCCAAATTACACATGGACCCCTCTCATGACTATTGCACATTGCAAACTAATACTCAGCCCAGTGTGACCTTTGACCCCGAATTATTATTAAAAAAACTTACAAAAATCTCATCTACCATGCTAACCCAATGGGGAATAATTTTTGATGGCAAGTTTTCTTGTGAAGCTTGCTTACAGCAGCAACTCACTCATGGACCACTGTTTTTTATGGTCACTTACGAACTAAATGTCAGGCTCATTTACCATGTTAACCCTATGGGGGGGGGGGGGTAATTTTGTATGGCACGTTTTCATATAGAGGAAAGTAGCTGCCCCAAATTACACATGGACCATATTGATTGTCACTCATGAACTTAATACAGTCCTACATGACATTTAATCCCTGAATTATTACTGAAAATTATATTTTTACCATGTGAACTTAATGGGTAACAGTTTTGTATGGCACATTTTCATATCGAGCAAGCTAGCAGCCCCAAATAGCACAAAGACCATTCTTATATTGAAGGTCACTTACAAACTTAATATCAACACTGAATGACCTTGACCACTGAGTTATTATTGAAAATAATATAAAAATATCATATGCCAAGTAAAGCATGTATCCTGTATCATGTAAACCCAATGCAGTTTTGAAAATTTTGATATCACACTTTAATGGAAGCAGGCATTCTCAAATCATTCATAGAGCCTTCTCATGTCTCCTTGCAAACTACAAATTACATCAGAAGACTTATTAGATAAAGACTAATCAAATTTCTTGTCTTATTAAGCAAGCTATCAACTTTAAAAATTAAACATGAACTCCTCTCATAATGATTGAATCTTGCAAACTAGAAATCGGCCGTACATGACCCTTGATGCCTGAGTTATTATTGAAAATTTTATCGAAATCTCTTGTTCCATCCGAAACATTTAAAGATGATTTGGTTAGTTATTACTGCAATACTGGAAGCCTTATTGACAAATTTATTATTCTATCATATGTTAACCCAATGGGGAGCAAATTTTGGTAGCATATTTTCTTATAGACTAAGGTAGCAGTCTGAAACTGATGTTGATCACTTATTGCATACTGAACATCAGCCCTGCATGACCTTTGACTTGCAAGATATTATTGAAAACATTTAATCTAATTATGTGAAAAGCAGCAGAGATTTGTGGCCTATTTGCTACTTGTTTACATAGTATTGGCTTTGATCATTGCAGTTTGTCAAATACGACGCACTAGCCGTGTCCAGCGCCTTCAGCAGTCCCTGTTCAACCATGCTCTACTTTTGATCTCTCATGTACATGCTGTAGTCTATCTGAGATTGTATTTACACAAAACTCTTTGCTACTCTCTTATTAAAACAGGTAGTCAACCATTGGGGTTGAGGTAACTTGCCTAGTACTGTACTAGAGGAGGTAATCTCAGAACAGACCGCATGGAATTTGGCAACCATCTGACAAACTACGGTAAACTGAACAGAAACATAAAGAAGTTTGCATTTTAATAATCAATAGACTTGATTCATGTGGACCATTTACACTGTCTGCTAAAAGCACACAACCAACATTAATTACTTTAAAGGCAGAACAAGTTATGTCAGTCATCCTCTTGGAAAAGGTGAGCGCTGAAAAAAGCGAATGTCAGAATTTTGCCCTGTAAAAAGTGTTTGCTGTTTTCTTTTGTCACCAGGAGCAGTTACAAGATCATCACTTATTGTCAATAATGTTATCTACGCGGTGCATATTCATCTTGTACCAGAATTACTAGTATTTTTCTTGGACAATTATGTTTGTTTACATGCCTATTACTAACCGATCCAATTGATAACCAAATTGTAAAAACCAATGTTAGTCATTGGACTGCTATACTTAGCCATGAGGTCCTATTGTTTCATTGAATCCTTTTTAGTAGATTAATCAAAGTAAATATATATATGTGTTATAGTTACTGCAGCCTTTGTGGGGTGAGCAAGCAGATTGTGGATGTAGCCATGGAGATAACCTCATCAGCTCTACGTAGCAGTCTGGTTCCATTCCACGAATACCTGCTTCAGGGAAGCATCCTCGATGAACACGGAGAACTGCTACTCAACAGACTTAATGGCCTCTGTGATCCCCTCGAAACAGGACCAGAGAAATTCCTTGATCATGAATTGGTGTACACATTAAGTGAGCCATTATTGGTTGATCTCTGTTTTGAAATGCTGATGTTGATAGGATGGTACCCCATTGTTGTTGATTGGATGGTACCCCATTCTTGTTGATAGGATGGTACCCCATTCTTGTTGATAGGATGGTACCCCATTCTTGTTGATTGGATGGTACCCCATTCTTGTTGATAGGATGGTACCCCATTCTTGTTGATAGGATGGTACCCCCCATTCTTGTTGATAGGATGGTACCCCATTCTTGTTGATAGGATGGTACCCCCATTCTTGTTGATAGGATGGTACCCCATTCTTGTTGATAGGATGGTACCCCATTCTTGTTGATAGGATGGTACCCCATTCTTGTTGATTGGATGGTACCCCATTCTTGTTGATAGGATGGTACCCCATTCTTGTTGATAGGATGGTACCCCATTCTTGTTGATAGGATGGTACCCCATTCTTGTTGATAGGATGGTACCCCCATTCTTGTTGATAGGATGGTACCCCATTCTTGTTGATAGGATGGTACCCCATTCTTGTTGTCAGTGCTGTAGTTTATCATGATGGGTGATGCGTTCTTATACGTGGTGTCGTGTTTGCTTATAGGAGGTCCCACTGCTGTGCCACAACCTGTCATGTTCCGAGTACGTCAGGCTCTTGATTACCCACAAGCTCCATGGTAGGTTTCAGTTTTCTGCAGGTTGAATTCCACGTGATGTGGCATTCATGTGTCGATGACCATCTCAGAAGGGTTGACTTAAAATGTATGTATGTTTGTGTTTGAGGCATGTGAGATGTGTTGGTCAGCCTGATGTTGGCGACAAGAGTCGACACACGTTGGTACGGAGCATGATCGATGTGGGATGCTCCAGTAACGTTCTAGAGTTCCTCTACGAGATGGGATTCAGGTATATCATCAACTGCCAACTGGTGTTTATTTCTGAAATCAGTTCCATTAATATATCTGCTTGATATGTTCATTTCGATGTTATGTCTAATTATTGCTGTGTGCAGGTTGGATCATGAGTTTGCCATTAGAGGCTATATGTTCCGCAAGGGACGCATGAAGATCACTGTATCCAAGATATTTCGTGTAAGTTTTCTTTCCACAAAAGCTCTACGATTAACTTATATCCATATCATGTCATTGTTTTTGTGGATTCTTGTTGCTATTAAGCATTGTTATGAATATGAATGTGTGTGGTTGCTATGCAGATAGTGCAGCCTGGTAATCCAGAAGCCAGAGAGCCAGTGTCCAAGTCATACCTGGTAGAGCTGAGCGTTGTGGCCACACAGGGACAGGACCAGATCCAAGATGACATGAGGAGTTTTGCTGAGCATCTTAAACCGTATCCTTACACATCTTCATCTGGTTGTCAGCAAGAGATGATGGGGAGGAGGGGGGGGGGGGGGGGGGGGTTAGGTTCTGTTCCTTATCACATCATGAGCTTGCAAATGATTGTCAGGGACGGTTGATGGGAATCAGGATGTATTTAGGATGTCATGTATGTCTTTTGGAACTACATGCTGCTAGTTAGTGATTTAGAGAAGTCGTTAATGGCAGGACATATATGGATTCTGTGCTTTGAGTTTGCTGTGTGGGTTTCGCAGCCCAGTCTAGGCAACGGGTTTGTGCCAAGTGGGCGCTGGCACTTAAGGGGAGCTGTCCAAGCATCACAATCATCCTCATCCATTACCGTCGCGATATCACCTTGTTGTTGAAAGTGACGTTAAACCCCAATATCACCATTACCTTCTGAGCAGGGGATAATTAATGTTATTGTGCTTGTGTAAGATATATAACATATCATAGATAACTCCTGTCATAGATAAACTAGAGCTGTATATCAAACATCCAAATTCCACTTCCACACTTTCTGTGTGACTTGGACTACTCCACCTGCTCGTTGAAATCCATCCTTAATACCTGCATTCAGATTGGTGAATCTTGAGAAAGTGGACCACAGAAAGCTTCAACAGATGTGACACGTGTATATGTTAATCTTAATTGTCTTTGTGCTGTCCAGTTATGTGTTCAATATATATATAATAAATGTTGTACCTATCCCTTTATTGATTCACTCTGTGGCATCCATATGTATGTGGGAAAGATTACTGTCATGTTTATTGAAGATAGTGTCCAATTGAGGGCCTTTGATTGGTATGGTAGACTTGATTACAGTTTGGTGGATAATCTAATGAATGGTTGTTTATCCACTAAACATGAGATAAAGGAAGAATGATCAAACTAACAACACAATTCAACCCATGCCTCGGCTTTATTCAGTTACTAATTAAAGCTCAGATTGGCAGGCAGTGTCACAGGTGCTCGGTTCACAATGGCAAGCTTCTGAGCGCCAAGTTACTATATATAACTAGTTATATATAAACAGATATAGTGGAGAGGGTCCTGGAAGCTGGGCAGTGTTAATCGAGCGAGTGTGGGCTGTGTGAGTATGAAGTTCCGAGTAAATTGCTGCTCCGACGTAATGATTATTTTAATATTCAATATATCATATCATCTGGAACTTGGGAGAGGTTTATCATTCACCTGGATCCTGTGTGTGATATAACATAACCAACACCCAAGCAGCAATGGTGTTAGATCACTGTTAGTTGGCTATCAAGCAGTCTGAGTTTCATGTTGTTATCACCATTCGTCATCATCACTGTCACTGTCGGTCTTGGATTTCTTTTGATGGCCAAATATGCTTCTGTTTTTCTCTTCAAACAAGCCTTGTCCACTTATAACGCCTGAAAAAAATGCAGATTTTAGCGCATGTGGCTGAAACTGAATAAATCGATAAATATTTGATAACAGTTAATAAATGCAATAATTTCCCTAAATCTATACACAGGTCATTGGATATCTGGGCACTATTCTGAACATAAACAATATATATACACAATTCTCTTGACTGGACCTAGGCAAATGAACTGAGCTGGCTGAATATTCTTTTGGGTAAAACTAGATATTTACCTGACTTGGCTAATCTCCTTTCTAAATTAATCAACGGAAAATCATCTGTGTTTCCAAGGTCATCAAATCCCACAACTCTGTAACAAAAAGACCAACATTAATTCATACTGTATTTATGTACATATCTGATCAGTAAAATTAGTCAAAAGAGGGAAATCTGCTTAATGTCAGCGACTCCATATACTACATACCTGTCAACAACCATGCCTTTGATAAAGCAGATTACAGCTGGAAGAACTTGGATTTTAAGTTTGATGACAATGAATTTTGCCTTTTCCACATTGATTTTGGCAAATTTTGTTTCAAAATGCCTCGTTGCCATGTTCTGCAACAGGAAAACAAAACTAAAGCAATCGTGGGGGAAAAAGCCCAAACCATTTTATTATTTAACAAATGCAAATAACTTATATTTGAATATTTAGAACATATTGTATCAAGGTTTTTTTTATAAATAACACTGGAAGATAAACATAATCCTCTATGCAAAGCCATGATTTTCCCCAAAAATAGCCTTAACGGATGATTGACACTTTTGGAATTTTACTGAAGTGAACAAACCTGCAAGTGCTGATCCATGATAGCACATCTACGGAAATCGTCATGGAAAAAATGAACAATACATTTTTCTTCCGAGGTCGTCAGATCCAGAAATGATTTCTCTTCTGTGATTTCTCTGAAAGAATAGGTTTCTATGTGAATCAGGAACATAAACACGAATCATGGCAATCATATATAACAACCTATTAACAATATCATAAGAATGTAGATCAATACTCAAAACTATAACACAGGAGCTCTTGCCTAACAGTGATGATAAGTTGATGAAAAGGATGATATTGGATGGTGTTAGTGAACCCTTAGATTCAAAGTGACATTGCCCATTTGCTGTCATATCATAGTGGAATCTAGCTCATGACCCCAAGCCAACTAAACATAGCAGATCTTCCAACAAGCTCAACTGGTAAGATTTAGAGACTCACGTGTACTTCCCGTGCTGTCGTTCGCCGAGCTGATGGTAATCGCGGGCTTGCTTACGCAGGGCTTCCATGCGAGCTTCTCTGATGTGAGCTGGAATGTCGTCCACTTCTAACTCATCCAACAGTTTCTGCATACATGATGCATTTGTGAGTGAATACAGAAAATGAGGTGCTGATTGTTAAAACAGAAGCATTAGACCTGCCTTCACATTTGACAGCTTCCACACTATATATGATATCCCATCTCTGCACTGTAGCTATATAAGAATCATTGGTTACCCAAAAACCTGTATGTAATTAGCAATTACATATCTGTAAATAATAATGTTCAGCATAATTGTCTATAGCCCTACAAGACGTCTGAGTAGACCCAGACGTCTGACCGGGGCTAACCCTGCAGGACAAAGCCAATGCTATGTGAATAATCATACATGATGCACACACAAAACATTTATGAAGAATGAACTCTCACATCTATACATGTTTATCAACAAGGTGAGTAAGTTCCAGTGTGAGATTTCGTCAAAAGCCATTAAATCCAGCAAGAGAAATTTTTAAAGCTCACATCTACGTTTTTTAGCAACTGGCGCTGGAGTGATGGAAAGTGGCGATTCTCAAGGTTTATTGATAAACAATCACACAACAGCGACTAGTCAAAAAGGTGCGGGACGCGATATATTCTTCCCAATTCTCGATCCATACATATGAGTGGGTAGATCTACAGAATATTGATATAAAGGGTCGGCTGCTCGAAATATATTTTTGCCATTGCGTTTAATAGCATCTTTGCAGGACGGTATATAACTATATCACCGTCCAACCGGGGCTAGACTGGACCTAGGCAAAGAAACTCCGCCTCTGACAGCTCCACACTGTTTACTACTTTCTATCTCTCACATCCGAGCTGTAGAGGCGAAGCGCCACCAGTGATATTTCGGTGTTTCCGAAGTCAAAACGACAGATGAACTCTCCAAGCAAAAAAATTTGTGACAAAATGCAAGATTATATCACAAAATGACACGAGGACTGTTTCTATTACTACAGTTTTGTCTAATTGTTTTGTTTGAGCACTAAAATACGGCACATCATAAAACTTTGTTCAAAAACTCAACATGGCCGACTCCCACAATGCAACATAATGGAGTTGATACTCGTTAATACGCTATGATATTGCTCATGTTTTCGATTCACGCGATAGCCATGTTGGACTACAATTATAAAATTGTGTTGGATTTCGTCGATTCTGTGGATTAAGGAGTATGACTGTTGTTGCACTCTAGGCAAGATTGATGGTAAGACATTTATGGATATGAAAATGTCCCTTGTCTGCATTGCGAGAAGGAGCAAATTTGCTTATATCGCTCGAGATTCTGCCATACGGACCCTCGTCCCTAAGGTGTCATCAGATCATCAAAACACCCGGGGGCGAGTTGCCTTGCCTAGACTGGACCTAACTTGTCTATGAATATCATCTGTTCTGGTATTATCTCAAACTGCTAGTCTGACTGTAAATAGCCCTACAAGACGTCTGGTATATATTTATATTACCAGCAGTTACCGTTCGACCGGAGGTAGACTGTAAAAGTGTAATCATGACATGAGAACAAATCAAGGATTGAATAATTAACTGAAAGGACCAGATACAACAGTGCGACTGGGACAGTAAAAATGGTCTTTGCCGATCGACGATACGAGTACGACTCCCAGACCTCGGCAACTTGCGCACCCCCAGACAAGTACAGACCCAAGGGCCAAGTACAGTACCACGATATTGACAGTTTGACACGAAGTGGAAATGTAGTTTATGTTTGGCACAATTAATTACAATCATAACGAATCGTTACTAACCTCCTCGACAAGAGATTCATCTTCTATGATTTCTTTCGCCTTTTCGTAAGTCGTAGCTGCCATATTGTCCAGAAAACTCTTGATTTATCTTGACAACGTACAGTATCAACTTGTCAACAACAAACAAACATGCTCTGACCCATGGCCGGAAGAAGCAGACGACAAAATCGAGATCGTTCGAACCTCCCGAAATTTAGCGCATGCCTTGGTATCGCATTGGAGTCGGGAACTCGGCATAGTGAACGAATTTGTGCAAGAGAGAGTCGACTGAAGTTTACGTAGTGCTGTTGGTGTATTTCCCCAATCATTTAATCTATCAACATGATATCGCCTTTCTTTTTTATCAGGGAGTTATATATACGTATATGCAATGTTTTGCAATGAACTTTTTCGTAAATACACACACTAAAACACATACAATCGCGGGTGTTGCGATTTTGAAGTGGCGCGCGCGCATGCATCTCGTGGCGAAAGCGGAAAACGCTGCCGGTATACGTATCATACTATAACCATATTTCTCCTGGTAAAAAGATACATATTTGATATCCTTGTCAATACCTCACAACATTTCTTTCATAATGGTACCGAAAATGTTATGGTACTTTTGAACAATTACCATTCTTTTTGTAGAAATACGTACATGAACTCTCATGATCACACAGCATTCGAGATGGGAAAGAAGAGTGCGAAACAGTTAATTGTGTCCCGTGTGGGGGTTGGTGGGGGGAACTTAAGTGTATAGAGGTAGTAAATACATGTGCCACGCGACGGGGTATGTTTTTACGGCCTCTCGGCTTGTACCACGGGTTTTGCTGGGCCTCGTACTTGTACGGCGGGGTATGTTTTTCAACTGCAATCTGTACGACAGTTTTTTTGCGGCTTTGTGTCGTACGACGCGTTATGTTTTTTCTCTTCCCAGCTGCACAGCGGGTAAGATATATATTTTGTTTCGGAATGCGCCGAGAATCACATGGTCGATAGTACAAGCACGTGAAGTTATTACAGCATGTAATCGGAAATCAGCTGGTCAGATTTTCAAATTTGTCCGAAACTTTCATCCCGTTAACCACTTACGACGGGTTACACATTTGCATAATACCTTGTACGACGGGGTAGGGTCTTTTTAAACCATTTTTACCATGTACTTCGGGTTATACATTCGCATAATACCTTGTACGGCGGGGTTAGCCGCGCACGACAGTAATATAAATATAAGACGTCGTGCACGGCTACGGCGGGGTATGCTTTCCGTTTATCGGCAATTTCCCATCTATCATAACGGCGATCCCAGCAATCACAGAGAAGACCTATTTCTCTATTTCTCCCGCAATCCCCGGTATCATAACGGCCTTCTATTCCCCGCCATCATTGCTGTAACCTTTCTCGTGTATTCTTTTTTCATCACATGTGGGCGGGGAAAGGTATGAAGGATCAACTGCACATCAAATGTAATGAGGGATGAATGCCTGTTCATTATTGTCCTGGTTGATAAGTTAGTACTCTTTAAGAGTTGTGTGTGATAATAAGCAAAAGAAATTGTAAAATTGTTGAGAGATCCGAGCGTAATCATTAATTGATAATGGCGAACATTTACACATAAATGTAAGACGGATGCACACGTATTTTGTTGCTGTTACTATCCGAGCATCCAGCCCAGCTTCTAGCCACATGGCTGAGAACAGGAAAAGGAAGTGTGCTCATTATGATATCTACGTTATGAGGTGCATAGATACATATTCATTAACATCCCTCTTTCTTTAAACAAAAGATAATGTCTCTACAGAACAATATACACTGTACCATAACTAAGTGCACTTCTGACAAAACACAAGATATCAAACAGTAACATCAATTGGTGAAACCGTAAAGTTACGTCACACGTCGCACAATCAAATAACGATATTCGCGTTCCATGTATGCCAGACATAAAATGTCTCAGTCACTTCAAATCGTAGTCTTTCAGATGTAATGGCAACGCTCTATTCCGCTGGTGCCTCTCCATAGGTTGTACTGGTTCTTGTGGCATCTTCGCATTCTCTGGTTTTGCGGAAGTTTTAGTGGCACGTTCGTCGGAGCTGTTAATTAGTATATTTTCGTTGCTTGAACTTACAGCTTTTTCATCGCATGGCTGTAGAGTGTTTTCCAGACTTTCTGTAGGTGTGCGGAGATTGTAATCAGTGTATTGGTAAGGGTCGTGGTGATTCAACTCAAATTCGACTGCACTTGGGCGTATGTCGACAAGGTTTCTGATATAATTCCCTCCGTCCTCTCCTTGAATGAGATATGTGCGATCCCTCAGTTGCTTAAGTACACGACCTGGTTTCCAGAATCTTTCAGTGTTTCCATTTTTCCACATTATGGTCTGGCCCGAAGCAAGTATTGGTAAGTTCCTAGCTGATTTGTTGTAATGTTTTTCCACAGATATCTGCCTTTGGATTTTCCTTTCCGGATCATTTCCAATGTTGTTTCCCTTATATGGTAACTGTGTATTGATTTTCCGTCCGAAAATAATCTCAGCTGGACATTTTGCATCTTGGCGTGGCATGCTACGTTGTTCTAGCAGTGCTAAATACATATTTAGCCTTCTTTCAAGCATTTGCGCATCATGTTCTTGGTGATCTTCACGGCTGCTCCAGCCTTGCCATTACTTTGTTGATGGTATGGTGAAGACACTCGGTGCTCAATCTTCCATTCTTCTACAAACTTTTTGAACTCACGTGATGTGAACTGTGTACCATTATCACTAACGAGTAGTATGGGGCTTCCAAATCTGGCACACATTTTTTCAATAGCATTTGTCACTTTCCGACTTGATGCTTGACTAAGGAATTCCACTTCAATGAAATTTGTGGTGTAGTCCACCACTACGAGGTAATCACGACCTTCAAGCTGGAACAGATCGCAACCAATTTTCTCCCATGATTGTTCAGCTATGTCATGCATAATGAGTGGTTCTTTGGGGTTAGCTGGTTTGTTCTCTTGACAGACTTTGCATTCTTCAGCCATAGTCTGGATTTCCTTTGCCATACCAGGCCAATAAATTGTTTCCCTGGCCCGACGCATCATTGTATCCGCAGCATTGTGGGAGGAGTGCAGTATCTGTTTGGTTCGTTTACGAAGACTCTTGGGGATGTACACGCGTTCCCATTTAAAGATCATTTCGTTTTCGTATGATAATGCATCTCGGACATCGTAGAATCCTCTGGCTTCCTCTGCTATTTTGTGTTTTTGCTCTGGCCAGCCTTTCAGGATGTAGTGTATTATCGTTTGACAATGTTCGTCCATGGCTGTAGCCTGTTGAATTTCCTTTGCTTTCCTGTCCGGAATGTCAATTTGGGTAACAGCACAGATTCTTGGGTCAGGGATGTCACCCTGCACATCCAGGTAAGCGCGACTTTCAGATTTTCTCCTTTCATCCAGATATAATCGTAGTCATATCTGAACATTCTCATCATTAGAGATTGTACTCTTTTGGTTGCTTGGCTCAGAGGTTTTGCTAGGATGTTTTCCAAAGGTTTGTGGTCATTGTGTATTGTAACCTTCCTTCCGTAGGTATATTGGTCAAATTTCTCAAGACCAAATACAACAGCTAGTGTTTCTTTTTCCAGTTGTGACCATTTCCTTTCATTACTCCTTAAATTCCTTGAAGCATACTCTAAAGGTTTTCCATCCTGCATTAACACAGCACCAAGGCCTTTCTCTGAGCTGTCAACTTGGAGAACGAGTTCCTTGTTGGGATCGTAGTATGTGAGAACAGGTGATTTGCACATTTTGAGTTTGAGCTTTTTGAATGCTCGATCGCAGTCTTCAGACCACACAAAATCAGTGTCCTTCCTTGTCAATCGATGGATAGGTTCAAGGTCGTCAGCCAAGTTGGGAGTGTATCGGGCAAGATATTGAATCATCCCACACAAACGACGCACTCCAGTCACATCATCAGGTATCGGCATCTCCTGAATGGCTTTGACTTTCTCCTTGCTGGCACTGATTCCATCTTTTGAGAGTCTGTGACCCAAAAAATCAATTTCACTTTTCTTCAAGTGCATCTTTGATTTGTTTAAGATGATTTCTCTTTCCTCACATCTTTTTAGCAGATTTTCAAGGTTAGCAGAATGGTCCTCATCCGCTTCTTGTTGAGTGTTCCCACAGCCCAATACTATAATATCATCTGCTACACACACGACACCCTCCAGGTCATTCAAAGCATGGTGAAGTCTCTTTTGAAAGATTTCACAGGACACCTTTAACCCAAAAAGGTAAGCGAGTCCACCGGAATCGACCAATAGGTGTGATCATAGTGGTTAGTTTAGAGGACTCTTCATCTAGCTTGATATGCCAAAAAGCTTCTTTGACATCCACTTTGCTGAAAACTTTTGCATTTAGAAGTTTTGGCAGAACGTCGTCGAGAGTAGGAAGTCTGTTGTGCTCCCTCTGAAGAGCTTTGTTAAGTGGTTGAGGGTCTATACATATCATTATAGTTCCATTTGGCTTCCGAAACTGCTGCCATTTGTGATACCCATTTCGTTGGTTCATCTACTGGCACTAAAATGTTTCTGTCCACCAGTTGATTAATTACATCATTGACTTCTTTCTCAATAGATATAGGGATTTTCCTGCAAGGTAATATCTTTGGAGGTATTGTAGGGTCAACCGTTAAGGTCGTTTCACCCAAATTCCCAAGATCTTCGCGATTTTCCATTTTGGCGACTTGGAAGTTGTCTTCGTGTACCGATATCAGATCCATTGCTTTGCATGTTTCTGCGTCTAGAATACAATGCAGATTGTTCTCAACTACAGTACATTGCACATTGTATTCTTTGTTGTTCTTTGGATTTGTCACTTTCAGGTCAACTTCACCCAGACATTTTTTTTGTTTGGTGTTGTTCCACATGTAAAGATTTCCTGTGGTTCTCTTCACTTGTGACCTATGAACATAACGTGAGTTTATACAGTTCACTGTAGCACCTGGGTCCAAAAGAAATTTGGCGTGGCAATCATTGACAGTCATCATAGCGCAAGACCGTGTGTCCTTTGTAACCATTTCTCACTGCTGTCGCAATCCGAACTATCCCTGTCTACTGATTGGACCTTTGATTTTTTACATTTTGTGCTGAAGTGATTCCAAACATTGCAGTTTCTGCACTGCTTTCCAAACGCTGGACATTTCGCTTTGTATTTCTCGTGTGACTTCCCACAGAAATTACAATTATCAATCATTTGTTTGGAGCTTTTAGCTTCCTTTGGGCGAGTCTTATCCACTTTCTCTATGGATTTTGGATTGTTCATTTTCTAGAACATGTGCAGATTGTTCATGGTTTTTACAAATTTTGATAGTCGTTTGCAAATCGAGGTTCACTTCTCGAAGAAGTAGTTCCTGCACTTTTCCTTTTGTAGTGAAAACAATCTTGTCACGAAGCATTCGATCGCGCTCTTTAAAGTTACAAGCATCTGCCTTGTTTCTCAGCTCTGTTAAGAAAATGTCAAAAAGGAGTTGACCACGGAACATTCCAGAATCGGGGATTGTCGGGGATTGCAATAATTTTCAATCATTGACAACAGATTTGCCGGTTCCTTTTTGTCTTCTGACATGGCAGTTCCATCGGAATTTTTCCATGTGAAATGTTCAGAGGCTAATATAATATCATTGCCTGCACAGTAGAGAATAGTGGCTCCCTGTTGTTCCTCGGATTCTCACTAATTCCAGATGCTACCAGATACACATCCAAAATTTCTACGCCATTTTTTTGTGATTTTCGCTCAAATTTGGATCATGTACATCTAGGAATGTATCCCATTTTGAAATTGGATGCAGCCATTTTCGCCAGTGACTGAAACAATATCTCTTTATAAAGGAGTTAATACACTTGAACATACAGTGTCATCACAAGTTGCGATGCAGACATTTACAATAATAAAAGTCACTTCCCTGATAATTGCATCAGTTTCTTCCAAAATGTGTAGGTTGTAGTCTCCATCCGCTTGCCACCATGTTGAGATATCCGAGCGTAATCATTAATTGATAATGGCGAAAATTTACACATAAATGTAAGACGGATGCACACGTATTTTATTGCTGTTACTATCCGAGCATCCAGCTCAGCTTCTAGCCACATGGCTGAGAACAGGAAAAGGAAGTGTCATTATGCTCATTATGATATCTACGTTATGATGGTAAAGAACAATAGTACCATAACTAAAGTGCACTTCGGACAAAACACAAATATCAAACTCGTAACATCAATTGGTGAAACCGTAAAGTTACGTCAACACGTCGCACAATCAAATAACGATGTATGCGTTTCCAGATGCCATAACCTAATGTCTCAGTCACTTCAAATCGTAGTCTTTCAGATGTAATGGCAACGCTCTATTCCGCTGGTGCCTCTCCATAGGTTGTACTGGTTCTTGTGGCATCTTCGCATTCTCTGGTTTTGCGGAAGTTTTAGTGGCACGTTCGTCGGAGCTGTTAATTAGTATATTTTCGTTGCTTGAACTTACAGCTTTTTCATCGCATGGCTGTAGATGTTTTCCAGACTTTCTGTAGGTGTGCGGAGATTGTAATCAGTGTGTATTGGTAAGGGTCGTGGTGATTCAACTCAAATTCGACTGCACTTGGGCGTATGTCGACAAGGTTTCTGATATAATTCCCTCCGTCCTCTCCTTGAATGAGATATGTGCGATCCCTCAGTTGCTTAAGTACACGACCTGGTTTCCAGAATCTTTCAGTGTTTCCATTTTCCACATTATGGTCTGGCCCGAAGCAAGTATTGGTAAGTTCCTAGCTGATTTGTTGTAATGTTTTTCCACAGATATCTGCCTTTGGATTTTCCTTTCCGGATCATTTCCAATGTTGTTTCCCTTATATGGTAACTGTGTATTGATTTTCCGTCCGAAAATAATCTCAGCTGGACATTTTTGCATCTTGGCGTGGCATGCTACGTTGTTCTAGCAGTGCTAAATACATATTTAGCCTTCTTTCAAGCATTTGCGCATCATGTTCTTGGTGATCTTCACGGCTGCTCCAGCCTTGCCATTACTTTGTTGATGGTATGGTGAAGACACTCGGTGCTCAATCTTCCATTCTTCTACAAACTTTTTGAACTCACGTGATGTGAACTGTGTACCATTATCACTAACGAGTAGTATGGGGCTTCCAAATCTGGCACACATTTTTTCAATAGCATTTGTCACTTTCCGACTTGATGCTTGACTAAGGAATTCCACTTCAATGAAATTTGTGGTGTAGTCCACCACTACGAGGTAATCACGACCTTCAAGCTGGAACAGATCGCAACCAATTTTCTCCCATGATTGTTCAGCTATGTCATGCATAATGAGTGGTTCTTTGGGGTTAGCTGGTTTGTTCTCTTGACAGACTTTGCATTCTTCAGCCATAGTCTGGATTTCCTTTGCCATACCAGGCCAATAAATTGTTTCCCTGGCCCGACGCATCATTGTATCCGCAGCATTGTGGGAGGAGTGCAGTATCTGTTTGGTTCGTTTACGAAGACTCTTGGGGATGTACACGCGTTCCCATTTAAAGATCATTTCGTTTTCGTATGATAATGCATCTCGGACATCGTAGAATCCTCTGGCTTCCTCTGCTATTTTGTGTTTTTGCTCTGGCCAGCCTTTCAGGATGTAGTGTATTATCGTTTGACAATGTTCGTCCATGGCTGTAGCCTGTTGAATTTCCTTTGCTTTCCTGTCCGGAATGTCAATTTGGGTAACAGCACAGATTCTTGGGTCAGGGATGTCACCCTGCACATCCAGGTAAGCGCGACTTTCAGATTTTCTCCTTTCATCCAGATATAATCGTAGTCATATCTGAACATTCTCATCATTAGAGATTGTACTCTTTTGGTTGCTTGGCTCAGAGGTTTTGCTAGGATGTTTTCCAAAGGTTTGTGGTCATTGTGTATTGTAACCTTCCTTCCGTAGGTATATTGGTCAAATTTCTCAAGACCAAATACAACAGCTAGTGTTTCTTTTTCCAGTTGTGACCATTTCCTTTCATTACTCCTTAAATTCCTTGAAGCATACTCTAAAGGTTTTCCATCCTGCATTAACACAGCACCAAGGCCTTTCTCTGAGCTGTCAACTTGGAGAACGAGTTCCTTGTTGGGATCGTAGTATGTGAGAACAGGTGATTTGCACATTTTGAGTTTGAGCTTTTTGAATGCTCGATCGCAGTCTTCAGACCACACAAAATCAGTGTCCTTCCTTGTCAATCGATGGATAGGTTCAAGGTCGTCAGCCAAGTTGGGAGTGTATCGGGCAAGATATTGAATCATCCCACACAAACGACGCACTCCAGTCACATCATCAGGTATCGGCATCTCCTGAATGGCTTTGACTTTCTCCTTGCTGGCACTGATTCCATCTTTTGAGAGTCTGTGACCCAAAAAATCAATTTCACTTTTCTTCAAGTGCATCTTTGATTTGTTTAAGATGATTTCTCTTTCCTCACATCTTTTTAGCAGATTTTCAAGGTTAGCAGAATGGTCCTCATCCGCTTCTTGTTGAGTGTTCCCACAGCCCAATACTATAATATCATCTGCTACACACACGACACCCTCCAGGTCATTCAAAGCATGGTGAAGTCTCTTTTGAAAGATTTCACAGGACACCTTTAACCCAAAAGGTAAGCGAGTCCACCGGAATCGACCAATAGGTGTGATCATAGTGGTTAGTTTAGAGGACTCTTCATCTAGCTTGATATGCCAAAAAGCTTCTTTGACATCCACTTTGCTGAAAACTTTTGCATTTAGAAGTTTTGGCAGAACGTCGTCGTCGAGAGTAGGAAGTCTGTTGTGCTCCCTCTGAAGAGCTTTGTTAAGTGGTTGAGGGTCTATACATATCATTATAGTTCCATTTGGCTTCCGAACTGCTGCCATTTGTGATACCCATTTCGTTGGTTCATCTACTGGCACTAAAATGTTTCTGTCCACCAGTTGATTAATTACATCATTGACTTCTTTCTCAATAGATATAGGGATTTTCCTGCAAGGTAATATCTTTGGAGGTATTGTAGGGTCAACCGTTAAGGTCGTTTCACCCAAATTCCCAAGATCTTCGCGATTTTCCATTTTGGCGACTTGGAAGTTGTCTTCGTGTACCGATATCAGATCCATTGCTTTGCATGTTTCTGCGTCTAGAATACAATGCAGATTGTTCTCAACTACAGTACATTGCACATTGTATTCTTTGTTGTTCTTTGGATTTGTCACTTTCAGGTCAACTTCACCCAGACATTTTTGTTTGGTGTTGTTCCACATGTAAAGATTTCCTGTGGTTCTCTTCACTTGTGACCTATGAACATAACGTGAGTTTATACAGTTCACTGTAGCACCTGGGTCCAAAAGAAATTTGGCGTGGCAATCATTGACAGTCATCATAGCGCAAGACCGTGTGTCCTTTGTAACCATTTCTCACTGCTGTCGCAATCCGAACTATCCCTGTCTACTGATTGGACCTTTGATTTTTTACATTTTGTGCTGAAGTGATTCCAAACATTGCAGTTTCTGCACTGCTTTCCAAACGCTGGACATTTCGCTTTGTATTTCTCGTGTGACTTCCCACAGAAATTACAATTATCAATCATTTGTTTGGAGCTTTTAGCTTCCTTTGGGCGAGTCTTATCCACTTTCTCTATGGATTTTGGATTGTTCATTTCTAGAACATGTGCAGATTGTTCATGGTTTTTTACAAATTTTGATAGTCGTTTGCAAATCGAGGTTCACTTCTCGAAGAAGTAGTTCCTGCACTTTTCCTTTTGTAGTGAAAACAATCTTGTCACGAAGCATTCGATCGCGCTCTTTAAAGTTACAAGCATCTGCCTTGTTTCTCAGCTCTGTTAAGAAAATGTCAAAAGGAGTTGACCACGGAACATTCCAGAATCGGGGATTGTCGGGGATTGCAATAATTTTCAATCATTGACAACAGATTTGCCGGTTCCTTTTTGTCTTCTGACATGGCAGTTCCATCGGAATTTTTCCATGTGAAATGTTCAGAGGCTAATATAATATCATTGCCTGCACAGTAGAGAATAGTGGCTCCCTGTTGTTCCTCGGATTTCTCACTAATTCCAGATGCTACCAGATACACATCCAAATTTCTACGCCATTTTTTTGTGATTTTCGCTCAAATTTGGATCATGTACATCTAGGAATGTATCCCATTTGAAATTGGATGCAGCCATTTTCGCCAGTGACTGAAACAATATCTCTTTATAAAGGAGTTAATACACTTGAACATACAGTGTCATCACAAGTTGCGATGCAGACATTTACGAGCGTAATCATTAATTGATAATGGCGAAAATTTACACATAAATGTAAGACGGATGCACACGTATTTTATTGCTGTTACTATCCGAGCATCCAGCTCAGCTTCTAGCCACATGGCTGAGAACAGGAAGAGGAAGTGTGCTCATTATGATATCTACGTTATGAGGTGCATAGATACATATTCATCAACAAAAATCATATCCAATATGGATGCCTTGTTCGGCATCAATCTTCCCATAACCAGCGGATCATACGAAGTAAGAGAAGACGGATCATTTGATTGTCTAGGATCACTTCGCGATCTAATCGCCATTCCATTCACCTTTTTATCCTCACTTAACACGATTCCAATTCAACTGCACATAGTGACACAAAACACCACGATCGCACATACATATGTACACAAGCGCGAACACACACATACACATGTGCACATACTCATCCAGGCACACACACACAGACTCACGTACACACACACATGAACATGAGAGCGCACACAGTTACGCATAAATCACAAACACGATTAAAAGACGAAAAACACATACCCACACATTAAAGGTGCATATAATCGAAAATCATCCGAATTCTGTTTGGAATCAAATTCTTCGACCGATTCCCTGCTACTAATGGCATCTACAAATATTGTAGGGTTCGATTTCTCATTTTTGACGGGACGTGAATGTTAACCCACATATGGCATACGGTAGACGCTACAGTACATCCGAAGGTCAATAAGAGCATAGTTCGGGCGATAATACCCGAAAAAGGTTAACTTGCAAATACGTAGTTACTGGTCCAGATCGCTATTCATTTAATTATTTTAATGTGTCTTTATCGATTAATTATCGATGATTTGGTGTTTCCAATATCAAGAAACGAATAATTTTAGCAACTACACCATAATGGAAGCAAAATAAAAAGTGCACCAATATCACCAATTTCGCATCTTTAACACACACACACACACACACACACATACCACCACATACACACACACACGTACACACAGCTGTCACACACATCAACACACACACAAACACTCACAACACCAAATACCTCCACATACGCATAAGACAAACAGCTGTCACATCACTCAGCTAAACACTCAAACCCATGGGGAAGCAGACACATGGGGAAGCTACACAAACCCCTCTGAATTGTCACACGAAAGGATACATCTATTTGATTGTAATGCGGTAACGTTCTCACGTTCAGAGGTGGCAATAGCACACATATGAGTATGGTAAAGCCCGTGTATTGCATTCGCGCTTTGGGAAAGGATAAAATGCTTCATTGTATTGGCAGATTGAAGCCCTCTGCCTTCCGAATTGACGTACAGAAATATTGATTCAAGGAATAAAATGTGGCATTACCACACGGATGTTTTTCTATCTGTGACGTTTACTGTTTGTGGAAATTGTTATTGTTTTTCGTTTGCTGATTGCAGACTATATTTGATTGTGAATGTGACCAGAATATGGACGCCTGTTGGAGGCGAATACTTGTTAGCTGTTGACGTCTCTTGATTACTGACCTTCCTTGGTAATTGAATTTCGTTGAATATAACAGACCGGCAAAAATAACTTCAGTTGTTAATTAATAGATGCTTGTTAGTAGATGTTTGTTGACTCACGTTGGTTGCGGATGATGGCAAACTGTTGATGTTTCGTGATTGCTGACATATGTATGATTATCGAATTCAGTTTAATATGTCCTTTTTAACAACTTTCGCTACTTATTTATAAACTTTGAATTATTGATGTTGGTTGCTTTATATTTGTTGAATATTGACGCCCGGCGAATTTCCTTTTCACGAAATCTCGATCATTGATACTTGTTGAACATGGACGTTTTTTAACGAATATGTTTGGTTAATTATTGACCTTTAACTCTTGTTGACGTTTGTTGATTGATGGGGTATGAACTTGGACATTCATCCCGTTAACATATGTGCGATGCGTTCTTAGGAATATGTATCAATGTGTTAAGAAAAGCTAATTTGGCAAAATCTAAAATTAAGTGATAAAGCTTGTTTAGGGCGGTTGATGGACCTGAAAACGAACCAATCAATGACATTGTTCCAATGTAATTAGAACAAAAATAAGTTATGCTGTGTCATTATTGAATTACTGCACTTTTAATTAATCATAACCTCAGCGACAATTTCCCGAACCTGCCGTCCTGCTTTACGTAACACCTGTCACGTCTGATGCATTAAGCAATACTCCAAATGAAATAAAACCACGATGGACACATTTTTATAATCCAATTATAAAACTTAACACGGCGTCTGAAAATTTTAAGATTAACGTGACTGCCAATCGGTTCTTAACAGAATGCAATGATAATTCATTTTGATGATAAACAAATGAGCTAATCATTGTGCTAAATGAAGACAATATCACATGACTTGGGGATGAACACTGATGCTGTTCAGATGTAAATAACATCACTGCGTTATAGCTAAAATCAATTGATCATATTTATCGCCTTGATTGAATGATTCCAGTGAACCCAAATAGTGCACAGCTATAAAATGAGGTAGTAGCATTTAATGTATATGTAGAGAACCATCTGCCGATCTGACCCATCTGCAGATGGGTCTGACCCGTTTACAAATCCACAGATGGGTCGCCCATCTGCAGATGGGTCAAATCGGCAGATGGGTTGTAACATATGTATATATATATTTCGAATACTGCACTGGATCTCTATAAATTGATTTTAAGCGTATCTGAAATGTTTTGCTATTTTACATTTATCTATGTTGTGATATTTCTACACTGTAACTCCAGTGTCTTATCTAAGGTGGTTTGTGTTCTATATAATTATACTGCGACTAATCAATAAGTGGCAGCGCATGATCAAATAGCTGCATCCATTTGATTATAATTAATTGCAGTATCATTGTTGGACTCCGTGTTGCCATACCATAAATAGTGCGCATAGTCACGTGATGATATTCCGCTGTATGCATGAATCGTCTTGATGTTGAAAATGTATCGCGATGCGCAAGATGCTATAACCCACATATGACACGACCATGGATAAATAATATGGGGTCGATATTAAAAAAACTTGAAGTATTATGAACTAGCCCCACTACTGATATGTGTGCAACTGAAGTTATCCATAGTCACATCGAGGTTAAACAGTGGCTGTTTAATGTTCACATGCATACCTACAATGCTACTTGGACCCATTTAACATTTACAGGCCATTGGGTCTAAATACCACTATGAAATCAAAAACTCCAACGAAGTTTGTATGGAGGCCTCGGCGGACCAGCCTAATTTCATTTTTGTGGTAGCAATTTGCATTAAAGGGGCTGTTCAGCCCCATATCGGGCACTCGGGGATCATTTTGTTATTTCATTACTACGTTTAACGCAGACATAAATAATGCCATCTTTTAATTTGGGCCGCAAAGTTTACTTGATCGAAAATAATGCTGATACATTTTCAACATTATTATTTGACTGAAAATACCTATGTTGTACAGTAGCAATGTTTAGTTAGTTGTTTCTTCTATCGATAACGGTCCCTCCCTAAAATCATGAACCACACGAATCTTAACTGTAAATCATTACGCGCTCTATAACTACCTGGCTATCGAAGTGTATACTTCCGCTTAGGTTACAAAATGTAGATTTCATCAAATCTCCACTGATTAAAGTTGTGGGCATCATTGCGAAGAAATGAGACCGACGAGCAGGAAGGGTAATTTCCGACAACAAAAATGGCGACGGCCGAAGTAAAGATCTATTTTCAGAGACCGCAGCGCCGGGTAGCGACTGAAAGTCTGAAAAATTTTAACTTTTATTTTCCAAGGTGAGGTTACCAAGCAGCTTGCCAGGCAACCTCGTTGCAAATATGGGACTGAACAGTCTCTTTAAGACCTGTCAGCAGACGGAAATGTACCCCTTGACATATACAGAACATATAAGAGTAATTCATCATTCGGTCCGGTTATTCATGTCACCAATGGAGAAAAATAATCTAATTATCAGTTACCATGAGAAGTTAGTGAGCAGTGTAAGCTGCACATTGGCTTTGGCTATCTTTACCTCCCAGCCCTATTTATCTTCATTACGAATGCAAGTCTAGCTTATCATCACCATTTTAAAATTCTTTTACCGCCTCGCAGCGCTCTATGCAACATTTCAATGTTTTCCTAGCGTATGCCATTCGTGTTTTAAAAGTTGATATCATGTGGACATGTTCCTCCGGGCACCTAGGCAGTTCTCATTTCCTAAGATTTTACGATTAAACGAATACTTAGTTGTTGTTACACAATCTGTACCTTTGCACTTGTATACCCCTTTTTGATGAACGTTAAATCACAGGTAATCAGAGACGAGGATCAGCATTCAGTTATGATACATCCTAACCTTATATAAACCGCCCATTGAAAGTGAATGTCGCCCTGTGATGGCCGGTAATCAGAGACGAGGATCAGCATTCAGTTATGATACATCCTAACCTTATATAAACCGCCCATTGAAAGTGAACGTCACCCTGTGATGCCCGGTAATCAGAGACGAGAGTTAAACTTCAATAACAACACATCATAACCTTATATGAATTTCCACTGAAGTAGATAATGCCAACGAGAGCCGGTATGGAATGGTTTAAGCTATCACCGATAGGAGTCGATATTGTCGAACGACGAGCTGTCCACACGCAATGATACATTGAAAGGCAGAATTGTATATATGGGTTATTTGTTTTGATATAGTATGGTCCATGATTAATAACGGCTCTCCAAACCTTTCACACATACTTCTTAATCGCATAACTCAATACAAAGTGTAGTGTGTTTATATTAGAAACAAGTTTACCAGCTGTACGCATTTGAATGCAAAATTTGTGTAGTAGTTTGTTACACGTTTTAATGCTAGTATTACTACTTCAGCTTTTATTAAGTCAAGTTTATTTTGTAAGTGTTGTTTTGTGTAATGTTAACATGGAGTCGACAACAATGACTAAAAAGGGAAGAGTAAAGACCAATGATAGAACAATATACGCAGATGTTTCCACAGTAAATTGCATGCTTGAAAATTCCCGGCCGGGCCTAGCTAGCGACTCTCATGCTACAATTTAAGAATAAGATTCTCTATCCACTGAATATAATCAAGTGAGGGTCTTTTGATTTAGGGTGAATACATAATTCTGAAAGGCGTCAGATCGTCAAGGTTTAGAGGCATACTCATTTACATCATTTAATTTCATTATAATAGTAAACTAACTCAAGGTTATCCTTCTATGCGACCCGTTTGCTCATGTGTGCTGTAAATGATCCGTTTTATTAACCCTTGAATGCTTGAATCTTCCTAATCATTGCATTGCTGCATCTTAGAAAGACCAAAGAGCATAGCATTATATTTTCTCGATAAACAGCTCCTATATGTGAACGCTATAGCACGCTGTCTTCATGACTGGTGAAATTGATCTCTATGCATGGGTTATGCGATTTGTGATAATTGAGGTCTATAATATCAATACTTTCTATCATTACATAAACGTGACAGTTTACACACGGTGTGAGCAATGATTGATGCTGAGGCCGTCGAATCCCAGTAATGGGAGCTGCATGTGCCTTTAGGTGCTATATTGCTCGTTCCGGGCGAACCCAACCGACAACAGTACCTTTTAGATGCCGCTTCAGATATATGCTAGGAATACCAATTCGGTGATGACTATCTTTATACTAATATCAATAGACTTCCCCACCAAGGCGATCCCTCATAGCGATATCCTATCGCATTGACACCACTTGCGCACTAAAGCGCCATATTATGGAAATATTAGTTCTAAAGCACCCCTTCGTAATGCGCCTAAACACGCGGAACCCTCACAAGTTTTTTGACAGAGGTTCGCTAGAAGAGGACTACGCATGTGAGTAGACTGCGTTATAGGTCGACAAGTAGCTTTCTATGGCAGATGGTCACACAAAATACGAGATATGCAGCCTAAACAGGACCCATGACGAAGACGTCGCAGTTCGTCGGTATCACTGTAACCACGATACTGATGTTTCATCGGCAAACTCCCGAGAAGGGAGGCGTGTGTAGTGAACGTATGTAAATATTACAACTAGCTGTATTTATTTATTTTCATAGTCAACTTAATGGGGCTTAGGAGGTTTTCAGATAATTGTTTTCTTGCCCCATTTTGTTCTTGGCCCATTTAATGAGTATTATCTGAATCAGTTAATCATTAGTGTTCATAATTGATTAATTACGAGAGTAGTCCCATATATATGAGGAAGATGGTTCCAGCAGGAAGGACTTGTTGCCTCAGGTGCGTTACGTATGCAATCTGCTGGTTTGTAGATAAAAGCATCAAACAATATAAACTACCATTATTAACGTAACTCAAAAACCCAACCCATGGACGTAATTACCAACAGCATACAATTGATTCATTGCCTCTCTTGTCATGGCATTTAGGTGTGAACGGACGTATTTCCATGATATGTCACACACCATCGAGAGTTTTGTCCTCATTCCTTCAAGGGACTGACTGATATCACGACATCCGATAATAACAGTAATTATTACTGCTTGTCGGCAGCAGAAGCAAACTATTGTGGGTCTAAGAAAGATCGTAGGTGGTCTTGAAGTGTCTGAAACTTGATTTGTTGGAGCTTCATGAGCCTCTTGGTTCGGTAATTGCTTGTTCCGGACCAACCCATTACGACGATGACTATCTTTGTATCCATTAAAATTTATATTTTTAGGATAGGACAGAGTGATGAATTATAACGGTGTTCTTGCGCACAGACATGCGTTATGATCGATTTATCGGATCTGAATGACCGCTCACGGGGTCTGAATAATGCTTCTACATAGTTGTAAATAGAACTTCACAATGCGCCGCAACACACGAAAGCCACACGAGTTTATTAACCATGTTTCATGAGCAATGGGTCACACCGATGACAAGATAGCTCTTTAGGGCGACCATTAGGCGAAAGAAATGGCTTTTTATGGCAGATTTACGACATGGTAAGCCTTGAGAGGAACCATTACAAAGATACCGCTGTTCGTCGGTATTGCTGTAGCAACCAAGTTGAAGCAAAGCAATCAACTTTGCTACATTTGCAATTCGCGAAGGAAACTCGCTCAGTAACCACATGCGAATATAACACCTTTTATTATTAGCTTTATTTCCTTATGCTCATAGTTAACTCAATTCCTGATTTATTGCAATACAAATATACATTTACATACATGAGGGATACAATACAGCCTTACATTGTTTTGGCAAGGTTAACGATAAATTCCAGTAAAAGACAAATGGCTCAGTGGTGAAATATTACTCCTCATCTATTGAAAACATAAACTTCACTCCACTTAAGATGACCGCAAAAACTGCGAATCACACATTGTGCTTTGGTTTGCTTAAAGCAAGTAGCTACTGACTTACGTGAGTAGAGTATATGACATGTACGGCATATTGCTTTTCTTTATTTGGAATTATAAAGACCAGCATTGTTCATACTCAATCATTGTACATTCAACGTATTATTGTTCAGATATATCAAATGAGCAACCCTTCAAGTCATGATTGTTGCAGTCAAATTTAAACATCGCTGTAATTTTGCCAGAGAAAAAATGAGTGGCAACAGCGCTCTCTTATTGGTGATGACCAGCCTTATTGCCGGGAGCCTGGAATCTTTTAAGTTGTAAGTAGTGTTGGATTAAATGACCATACTACAATTTGTTCTACTGTACTTTTAATCCAAAGTATCTATCTTATGAATTATAAGTGCGGCTTGATGAATAACAATTACATATTGCATTAAGGTATCGCATCATATATATTTGCTTAAACCATAATTGCTTTTTCCAACTGTAGGTTTTGACATTCAAGATGCAGTTCTTCCTTTACCATTGATCTTATCATACATCTCCTCATGGCAGACGGTTTTGTATGGTCTTGCCATTAGCATCCAATAATGTTAAGGAAACATTAAACGTTAAAGCTAAAAATAATGTGATGTGACGATCTGCGAAAATAATCAGGCCCTATTAGATTATAGTCACTAATTACCGAAATAAGACGGGTATTTCGTTTGTGTTCGCGTAACAAAACATACAGATAATACAACTTGATGAATGTATTTGTCACAGTTGCGATTCATGTGCCAAACCTAATTTTCTCACTTCAGGCTGGTGCAGATACATATTACTTGTACCAGTCAGCTACATGGTAAAGTGTATATAGTGCTAGACTGGTGTAATATGGCACATTATACATTGCTTTCAGTCTCTCTCACCTGTAGTTGGGGGCTCAGTGAAAAGCCATGACAGCGGACGTTATGTAGTGCCTTTCTCAGACATGCCATGATAGAGATTTGTTCGGTGTTGAATTACAATTTCATTATCAGTAATAGTCGCTATTCATGTTCACCTCACCAGCTTCGCATAAAAACGACTTCATGTAATCCTTTCCATCATGTACTGCTCTACGCACCATTAGTTTTTTTGCATAAGCTCATCTTTCTCATAGGTTAATTCTGATGGATATCACGTTGACGCGTTCCCTCGGCTCCCAGGAAGTTATCATTTACCTTGCCTTTTTACAAATAAATGAATACTGAGTAATTGTTACCGGATAAAACCAGCAGGGCTCTCTGTGACTTCCGATTAGTACTTTACAATCATCACCACTGCACAATTACACCCATTTTCATTATTAATTACGAATCGGCGTTCAATGATAATACATAAATAAAGAGAAACGGTCACCTTGTGCTGGCTTAGCATGTGCAACTTACTACAGGCTTGAAATGGCATAAAAACATAGGGTAGTTTTGAATGGGATCGCTACGCAAAAATGATACGAAATATTATTATGGTTTGCATCATGTTCTCTGCTCAATAAATGCGAACATACTTATGCCACCATGGTGATTCAAAAATATTCTGCAGTCTTGAATACAATCGCATAAATGCAAGTATTAAAGTTAGCCCATCTGCGGACCAATTGACTGAATAATGTCTCGCCTCACACAAGCCAATAAATACATTCGGATGTTTGCAGTTGTATCACGTGTCTTAGTATAGAGAAGCATATATTGTACTTTTGTTCCAGAATAGGGTTATTATATCAAAACCAGGGTTCTATTATTTGATGAATGCTGGCATGGCGTAAGCAGGGTGGTAGTAAGCATTGTGTTGAATAAAAGAAGATCTGTGTATGATGACGTAAGCCGAGGTAACCATATAGCTAGGAATACAGCCTATGGACTGTGAAATTAATGAGTGGCTAGCTGTTATTTGTTGATGGCTTTGCAAGTGTAATCGACATGAAATTGGGCCTGGTGATCGATGGGAAATGAAGAGGAGTCGCAGGTGTTTATAATATGATGATGGCATGGACGTTTCTGGGCAGGCCAGCTAGATGATTGTGATTCCATAACGGTGCAACGATTTGGGGTGAACAACGTGACTGATGAGGCCATGTGTATCATTCAATGTAAGCCCAAGTGGCGTAGGAAGTATATCTAATGTAGCTTTAAACCTGTTGAATGGAAGATTGACCTTTACAATTATTAGAGAGCTTGATGCCAGCAAATCGAAATGTCAGCTGCATTGGAGACGCCATGACGTGTCATGACGCATTATGATAACGACATCACAAGTTGACACGTTATGACATGAGACGCTATATCTAATTTTTCTTGGACCCTGAAACAATATAAAGACATTCAGCACGCCATTCGATCAGGGGCCGTATTCATAAGGAATCTTAATTTTATGAATACGGCCGTCTCAGAAAGCTGAGTTGGGATGGCAATGATGATAGAGCGGCTGTGAAAACGGGCAAATTCCTCCTCTAGTTATGGTGGCTTAGGGATTAAGCTGGTCTGTCGTGACATACTAACGTGGATGTTTTTGATATCACAGTTACTGGTAAATTTAGGTTGCAGTAACAATGAGGAACTTAGTGAAGTTTTTGAGCATAAAGCGCACATTCTATGTGTCCAATTATTGTTGATCTGTCATAACGCATGGAGAGAAGGTACATGCAATAAGCTATATCGCTGTTGAGAACAACAATCTGGCCCACAAACTGAGTGATATACCATCTGAACACATGTGAATATGAACCAGAATTATTTGTCTCATTCATACGTACAAGAAATGACAATTGTAAGGGAATCGCATGATGCATTTCTATCCTACTGACAATAGAAATATCCCCTCAAAATTTTGAATACGACGGAGTTTAATGTGTAATTAGGATTTTTTTATTATCTTATTGCATCAAGGTCCTTGACGCGTTCTTCATCATAGCAAATATATCCGTGTCAGTAAACTTTTAAGTATGAAACGTAATATCATAATACCAAATCAAACTGCGTGCCCCATAAGGAGACGTTTTGCGTGTTAATCGTGCCCTCGTTACGTGCACCACAAACAAATTAAGGGTAGCAGCAGGTTTTTATTCTAACCCTTAGACTATCGATGTATTTCTGACCTGGTAATCTTTTTAAAAGTTTCCATTCGACCACAGTTTACATATCATCAACCCGTACACCTAAGTGGCTTAATAGATTACATGATAATTAAATCAGATCTCCTCAGGTGTCAGGGCTGTAGGGAAAGCTTATGTCTGGTGATGGTTGCTGGAAGTAATATCGTTAAAGCTAGATCCATCAACTCCCAGTTGATTCGATATGATTGGTGGCTAAAGAGGAACGTCCCGTTTTGGGGAGATCAAACTGATATATACGACACGAATATTATCTTGCGTGGCACATTTTGGAGGACATAGCTTAAACGAAAATTATACCACTACAAAACTTGTTGTACATATCTTATGTGGCCATGGCTTAGCAACATCGTTTTCATTTGCCAATACCCACTGTACTGAAGGTGATTATTAAAAGTGCAACTAGGGAAACTAGGGAGTTATTTTACATGATTGTTTTAAACCGGAACTCGTTCCATCAAATGACCATGGGGATGACAAAATGTTCAACGTTTTGCAAGCTGATTCGGAGTTTCTCTTGCACCCATTATATACGCCTCTCCTTAATTGGATGTAGTTATTAGCAGATCCAATTGCAGTTAATATTGTATGCAGTGTTAAGGTGCAGTGCAAGTACATCCAGGTGATTTTCAGAGAATATTGAATAACTGATACAATAGGGTTTGTAGAACATATTTGGCAATTCATCAAATGTCTCCCAATATGTATGCTGATAAATCAAAACAGGTTACTTCACACATGACAGCACAGCGGCTAAGCTAAACTTCCTAAGCTTTGAAAAGTATATTTGAAATTTGCCGGAGCGGATTAGATCAATGCAGTCGTTATGGCCGTACGTCAAAGAAGGGAATTTGACAAAAGGTTCCTGGCAAATCACTCGAGTTTAGATGTGACATCATATGATGTACAACATCACACCCACGGTAATAGCTTCCAATTACTTCCCAGCATTGACAATGCTTTATAAACCGAGCGTATAATACGATCCATGCTGAGGGATTATGGCGTGAGTGTATTAATTTACGGCTTCTTTAAGCTATACGACTGTCACTTTCCTGTCGAATCATATTTTTATATATAATAAACAGAATGAGCATATATAGCAATAAATCAATATCAAGCAGTCATTCTCTATTCTATTATATTTGGCAGCGTCCTATGATTGAGACATGCGCACGCATCACCCTTCATATCATACCGAGCTGTGTTGTCCGTGTCGCACTTGGAAAGAGAACCCAAGCATTCATATATTACATAATAAAACTGGCCGGTTGTTTGTCAACAAGTTTGTTTACACAGCGACATCATTGTATGCCTCTTTGGAGCTCTAAGTGGCCTCCTTTAAGAGGATTGTGGTAAAGTGCTGTTCAACGTCAGTAGCGGTTCGGCTAGAAATATATATAGCTCATCACGAGCATGAGATAATAAATGCACCCACTCATGGAATTTGTGAGCAATTACAAATGCTATGTATGGATCATGGCCGTGTCATGCATGGACCATGACCGTGTTCCTGTGACACATGATAGTCTGAAGGCTGAAGCCTATGATATACAACGCTTAATCATTCATTCATCATACTAGCAGTTGTTTTGCTAAAAACCACATTCTGTGATACGGTGAGTGGCATATACTAACACATGTAATTCACTGAACATGACATACATCCTTTCTTACACTTTACCCAAAATATTCTTAACAATCATATAAATATATCGGAAATGCGAGCTTTATGGGTTTATTATTTATGTTAATAAATAATTTAATAAGTTTAACATTACTAGATTCGTTGTGTTGCAAATTACATTCACTGTTAGGCGCATCGCAACAACAAACGCTTGCGTTATAACTTCCTCCATATTGCGAAAGGGTGATTCAAATTCTCAAACCTTAACGACATTACCTGCAATATGTATTTGTCTGATGTTCCACGAATATCCCATTGGCTTGACCTCACCTCGGTAAGCATGTTATTTTTTGATGGTATAATCCTGACACTTATCTCGTTCTCTTGATTCTCGGATAATGTGGGATTTTTATTTAAACCGGTCCACGTGTGTTGGGTGGAGTGGGGGAATAGGGGTTGACTAAGGTTTCCCAAATGCAGATAATGGAAATCAGCGGGAGGTGTTTCCTCTAAGTCTACGACTATAAACAGCATACCACCTGCTTAAATGGGCGCAACGTTCATGAAAGCAATGAGTCGTTAAATTTTTGTTCGTGCGCACTGAATTACGATTATATCTGCGATTTGAATCACTTCCCAGAAGTTGGTATCAGTCACGATAACATGATACAACAACTTCAGGTGATGAGTTTTATTCAGTTGTTGAAATTATACCCTTTTCATGTCCTTCAATTACATCGGAAGGTAATTTATAGGCTAGGGCCCCATTGCTGGACAGGTGTGCGTTTGAGGATACGAGAATGACATGAAACACGGTTTCGATTGCATTTCGTGCTAAAATCGCATTTCGATATTGTGTAGCAGTAATTCGATGTCTGGATCACTGAGGAATCGACGCTAGAATCATCACATCTGCGGACAAGGTATCAGGAAAATGCCCCACTCCCTATTTCAATAAGTAACAATACTTTTCTGCAAGCTATTGTGTAGTACTACAAAGAGTGTTAGTGTATTGGATCGTTTGTTTGAACTTATAACTTTAGTATTGCCCCGATGTGTAGTCTTATTAGCACGTGTTATCAAAACGGCAGATATATGTTCTGGGTAAAGAGCTCGATATTCTCTCCGTTCATGGCGAAATAACTTTCAAAGCGATATCAAAGTGGAGAATCATGAATTCCCTTTTCACTGTCTATTGGTGATGACCAATAACGCTCTGACAATACAGGGCAAACATATGCACAACCAAGTACGTTCAGTACGTGTTATAAATAAAGCAATATCGAGAATAACCATATGTTTTTCTCTTTTTTGGCCGAGCAGTTGGCGATAGATGTTTATGAGTTGAAATCAGCTTTAATAATGCTAGGCTGATGATGTGATGTCATACAACTCAACATCAGTGATGTCTACGTGATATTGGTATTCGCTGTGTATAGCTGTATAAATTGCATCACTCTTATCCAACACGATGCTAATGAAATGTCACATATTTACGCTGAATAGGGCGCAGACACAAAACAACTCTGTCGCCAATTGACATTCATCTTTCAATCCACCGTGCGTGACGAACTTGCAATATCAGGAACGAACAAAATGTTTATTATTCCCTATGCTCCTTCACCTGACAAAGAGTTGGCGTTTGCCTGTGAGGCTTCATTAATCCTGAGGAACCCAGGAAGTCTTTAACCCCTTTGTCACCTTTCCGAAAATACTTGACGGCACTGTGGGCAAAGGCTAGAGGAGCAATGGTACAATTTCTTCTAAGCTTCGTAATTCAATTGTTTTTGGGATATGCGCATTTGCGGCCAATAACATGCTTGGCGATGGCCCGTAATGTAAAAACGTAGCAACGTTTGCGTATTTTAAGTGACTTCACACAGCTAAGTGACCGCAAACTTATTGTTCATATTTTGCCTCTGTTGTTGTGACTTCACCAACAGGCGGTACATACACATTTCTTAGAAATGTCACGCAACATCCACTCATTCGATCTTAATCTGAAATCGCAATGTCTGATGATTGCTTCTTTAAATGCTGCCTTTACAGGAAAAAACAAACTTTCGGCTCTCAAACTCATTCATTGATACTAAGGTCTTCAAGTTTCGAAACCCAGGAATATCGGTGCTATACGAGCCGTTAGAAAAACAGTATATAGCTATTATGAAAAGGGCTCACAAACTGTGCGATGAGTATGAAAATGAGTAAAACACACGCCCGTCATCAGTCGACGCTTCCATGAAAACAATAAAAAGCACAAAGTCTCGGTGCTCGGCGTCTTTTGAAGATATAGTGTCTTCGGATAAGTATGGGCGACCAGGCTTCGAATCAATCAGAGAATTTCACGTGGCTTTAAGAGACGCAATGACAAAGTACAACGCTGATCACAGGTAGCGTCGTCACATGTTTTCTCGGGCGAAGGCGGGAGTGAGCCCTCTTTGTGTTGTCATAAGCTCTCCTGTTGGTCGTTAATTACACTATCTCTTCTACAGCATCATCTCTTTAAGACATTTTAGGTGTATGCAGCGCAATATTTTATATTTTACTTTTTTCATAATATATCCTATTGCTCATCAATAGTAATAGACGCGAAATATTTACACGCACGTGAGGTTTATACGCAGCGGCTTACATAGCACTGGTATGGTTAACAACAGAATAAAGAACAGACACTTTATCGAGATTTGGTAACACTTACATTGTTGGTCTTTTGCAATGTACCACATGGAAGCAATGTGTTAAGTATGGCAATATGACACTAGTTACAGTTTGGCCATTGTTCTCGTTCAGCCTGCCTGAAAATACTGACAAAATTACATTTAAACTTCGCAATATATGAAGCGTGCTATTGCACAAGTTGCTGGCTGAATATCATATATACATAACCAGAATCATATTGAACGATACATGATGCACATTGGTTTAACCACATCAAATCCAATGTGGACTATTTCCGGAGATAAATTCTTCAGGTGCATGACATATGATTATTCAGTTATCTCAGAGTGAGCGCAGGGGTCGAGATAATAGTCGTTATCTTCGTCTCAAAGGGACCGTGATGTCATTTAAACATACGATATCAGCATCATATACCCTTGGGTGTTCGATATATGGCAATCTGGTTCGACCATTGCGTATGGTTTACAATTAGACATCCATTTATGAAGTTGTCTGAATTGTTCAAGCTTGGTGACTCGAACCATTCACTACTCGTTTGCGAACTAATTTTGTTAATCAGGTTCGAAGGATGTTTTCAAGGCAACAATATCGCCAACTGATCGATAATTTGTTGGCCGCAGTGTAATAAAGGGCTACAATCGAGTAATTGTAGCAGCTACGCAATAATGGAGGCAAAACAAGAATTACACCAAATCTCCGTTAACATAATCTTTAACGAATGTTTTATTGTATGCTATTTTATGATTCAAAGCGTAATATTTGTTGTGTAATTTATACTATAAGTTTGACTATTCAAATATGACAAACTGCATCGTTTATTTTTCTACTCATTCGATATATACTCCTTATCTCGATTTATAACACACTCGAATGCTCCCACCTCCATTTACAGACTCACACTGTCGATACTTCTGTAGCCGTACCTGCACATTACACTATATGAGATAATGCTTCAGCTTTTTGGTATCTGAATAACATGGTGATGAGAATGGTAGGAATGTGCTCGCTGGTGTTTCGGAATCCTCTTATTTAAAAGCACCATAGCCACTTGCATTGCTTATATTATATATATCACATGAACCTAAGGTTCGAATCTTAGGTATATATTTGTATTTTATCGGTGCAAATGCATCTGCTGAGTGGTACCTGACCAGAAAATGTCATGTTGTCAATCTTTTCGCCGATGGAATACCATTAGTGCAACATTTGAAAAATAAAGGTTAGATTAAGTTGCCATTGTTGCATAATCGGGCCCTCACTGACAATCTAACAAAATTTTGATGTTGGGAAGCAAGCTTAACAAAAACGTGTCTGGTTAATTAGATATTTCCGTCACATTCCATTCGGCTTTCGAGTATATCATATGAAGCTGGTTTGACTATTTGCGCTAACTTCCGTTTCGGTCTCACATAAAACCTGTAGCACTGACACCACATGGGAATCACTTATCTAAAATAACTGAATTGCTTTGCATTGAAGTATCTCTACCCACATCGCGATCAGTTTGTTCATTGTGAGGTTACTGAGTATAAACGGGCCAGCGAAAAACAAAAGTAGATTTGAAATGAGAAGATGTTTCATTTCGAATTATCCAAAGTATATATCATACAAATATGGCAGGGTCTACAAAAAGCTTTATCATTCCGCCCTAACTTAAAGGCTCGGGTCAATTTGGAATAGAAACCTTCACATTATCTTTGTTGTATTGGACAGTGGGATCAATTGATACTACAATTATGTTCACATATTACTAAATTATGTGCAATATCTACTCATTTGCTTTCTTACTTCTAGTAACAGTATAGATTAGGAATGACTCAACGGTGATTGGTGTCCTACATAAACATTCGCCGTATGAATAATAAAATGAAAAACAACATCCGTTTTGGGGAAGTGTATTGTTATGTTTGTGGGCAAAGTGAGTTTGCAGACGCGTTATTCTATTTTATATATATATGCACCTATTATAACAATTAGCATATTGTGACATACAGCCAGTAAGATCCTTAACCACAATCAAAATCACACATGAGCTCCATGATGCTCAAATGGTTCCCAGAAGTCTCACTGAATAGGCTACTGGGTCCAATGATCTCTAATAGATCTTAAACACCCGCATCACCATCCCGTCTAGACATAACATGAGTGCGTTCACTCATTCACCACTATCTTCCTGAAATGTCATCATCGCTTTATGAGAGGATTACCAGTACAGAATATGTGTCATTTCTTCGAAAGGACTCCATTTGAGCTGATTTAAGCTAGGCCGTTACCATCAAAGCTGCACGAGCTTGCCATGATTTACTACCAATGATTATTTTGAATACTGAGTCTCATTTATGAGGGACGTCATATGGTCTTTTATGACCAACATCATTCTAACATTGATGGTATGGATGAACTTGGTCCTTTAGGCGCAGTTGCTGTTCCCATTTTCTACCTCGTTACACGAATGTATGCAACAATGAATAACTTTTAAAGCAAGATTTTTGCATAAACACTCTTCACCTTAGTGCTCATATTTTCTTTTCCGTTGATGATTGCAGGCAATAATTTTTTGTTTTAATAATCAGGGTTAATATACAATAATAACCCATCATTACCAATGGTGAAAGTAGAAGCTAGTTTAAATTTTGCTAAATCACGGCGACGCTGTCATTGTTACTACTAATAATCTATTTACATTTTTCTCCTTTCCTCGAAGTCGATTAGAGACGTGGCGTTTAATATAATTAAAAATGGTTATACTTGGTAGAACCAAACCTGACCCGATACCCAGCCTTCCAGCCTTGACCCCGAGTAGGCCAATAGCGCCTGGGTCTGGCTCTCTGTTTCTTTTACACCTAATGGGGCCATATAACTAAGGATATCGCATATTGGTCTACCCCTTAAACAAGATATTCAGGATCACTCTTAAACACCCTCGAACTTTGCGTTTGGTCACTAAACTATTGTGGAAGGTATTGCCCAGTTTTGTCCTGCTTCAAATACCTGCTTCAAATAAACGAAATTCTATTTATGTCATTACCTTTAGATAAATAGCCTTACAATTCATATTTGTAGCTATTCATCTTTCCAGATACTATATGCTGATGGTGTAAACGTTGTTATAAGTGTTGTACGTCGCTGAAATGGTGAATCGTGCTAAATGAACTAGATGATGGTGTTTACAGTACTATCTGTCACTAACTCTTTCGTTAATGTCGAATATTAATTTTAAAGCATTATCTAAATAACCGCGTGTTTGAAATCCTTATTCGATACTATTGTTTAGGACAGGTATATCCTTATTACTGCAGTTATATTGGCTAGTATAGGGTAAAAGAGCACTCCAACATTGTTTCACCTGGTATTTAACAGTTATATAAGTTGGTATGCACCTAATATGTTATGGTCAAATATGTGAACTTCTGCTCAAACATCCTCCTTGTAAATCCTTGGACGGTGATTAATTCAAGGTTTCTTGCTTTTTTTGCAAAACGATTTCAGAATAATTCCATCAGCACTTACTCTCTAGATAATGTAAATATTATTTTACAATCTTATTTTTCATATTCAGATTCAAGTTGAGCAGCTCCGTCGCATATTGTTAAAATTATTTCCTGAAAATTGTTTGGCGTTAAATATCACCACTATGACAAAACCATGCCCTTCATATGAACCATCTAATGATAGATGTTACTGTTGTTTAAAAGTTAATTCACGATAGTGACATAACGGGGCCTTTTTCAGAGGGGGTAACCCTCGTTGTCTACAGTAATAAAAGGTTGATATCGGCAGACTAGTTACTCAGAACACTTCTGTTCTACGGTGCCATGCATTGCGTCAGCTGTCACCTCCAATCAGTCACATTGATCTCTCAATGCGTATTAGTGACGCCCCCTCCAGGTACAATTAAAATTAATTTATGTTTTAAGGACGCACTTGTGAGATATCAACAGCCGCAGTCTCATTTGCAACTTGTACATCCCGATTTTACCAGCGTAGATCCATGAAAACATACGTGTACTGAGAAATGCCTAGAACAATATCCTGTGTTTGATATTTCCCCAGTGTTTGATGTTGCCGCTGGGGATGTTATACCATGTCCTTGCACAATATGATAATCCTTAAGTAGACCCTCGATACACCTAAATCGGCACTAATACCGTCTCGTATTGAAAAGCGCGGCATTAACACCATCTAACTTGGTGTTGAACAGCATTAACACATCCCTAGACTACGATGAGCATCACCAAGATTCTCATTTTGTCAATTTTGCAAACCTACACGCAGCGGTTATTATGAATAAATCACCAGAAAACGATGCGTGCGTGTGATTTTGCTGTACACAGTATCGAAGTTTCCTTATAGTAGAAGCGAGGGGTTGGTGTGTTAGTAATGTTTTATGCCATTGTGGTGTACGCATTGTGACATATGTATTTCGTAGAAGTGGGAAATTGCATTGCCTCGTTGCGTTTTAGTAGGCTCTGTGAACCCTGAGGGATATGTTGGCAGCTGTAGCATGATGCTAAAGCAGTAGAACAAATACTGCCCTTAATGTTGCTCAGGCTTTCATAAAAAAATACGATTAAGGAAAATATACCAAAATATGTACCGTCAGGATTATGATATATAGTAGCTTGGCAACGTACGCCCCTGTGATGTAGCATATCAAACATTTGATCAATGCATTGCCTCTAATGTTCAGCATGTGTATCTGATCAGACGGTCTGTAATTTCCCAAAGCAGACCACACACAAGGCAAATAATTCAATAAGTCTTACATGAGGGTAGTTAACTATTTAACGGAGTTAGAGTTGCAAACGAAGCACTGCGTCTCGCCCACGGAGATTGTATCATATTCGAGGGTATAGACCTACCGTATATTAACACCTTTTGTATCAGGATTACATCTGTCTGATTACATCTGTCTGATTACATCTGTCTATAATAATTTTCGCTGCGGTATTGAGAACATGTTCTTCTACCTAACAAAACCATCCGCCCTGACGTTTGCCTACTGAAAGGATTCTTTTTTCGAGTTCAAACGCTATTTTAGGCATTTAGGCGATTTACAGTACCCGGAAGTTCATTGATCGTCTGCACGTCGTCCGGGGAAAAGAAATCGCGAGCTCTGATTGGAGCTCGCGATTTCGGCTAAAATAGCGTTTGAACTCGGAAAAAAGTATCCTTTACGGTGGCAAATGTCGGGGCGAAATCGTTGTCCCCCTTGGTTTTATGTACACATAGAATATAGCGGCCGGCAGGCCGATGCAAATCCCTGTGGTCATCCTTATCGAATTCTTTTAACTATAGCATAACTGATGATATGATAAATGAGTATATCAATGTACCTATTAGATAAATACACTGGCCTTTTGAGTCATCAGTATGACTCCACATGTCTAGGCGTGACGCACATGAACTCAGTCCCGACCAAATATAAACTGGAACAGCCACAACATCATTACCGGCAATATGTATGCTCGTACTGTACCAAGGAAATCCCCTTTTGTTAAACCATCGCGAAAAACAAGGCCAGTTTGATTGAAATAACGACTTGAAAAGGTGCATTCATACACCGACCCACCAACGTGTTTTTGGTTTGAAGTGCCCGAACCTGCAGATGATAACAAGTTTATATTATTAATCACACGCTGGGCTACTTTATCAGCGACCCTCAAACAAATGAGGGAATCACTCATAAAATCTTCGCTTTACAATACTTGGTGGTTCGATATATTAAGAAACGATAAAAGATTTACTCAGCCTAAGAGCGCCTGTTGTGATATAACCTCGGTAAAAAAACTGATACTGTCATTACAAGCCATTTGCACAGTATGCTCTTGTCAGTGAACGCATTCAGTCGCAACATTTATGCCTCATATTTAGCATTTTTGGATATAGGGTAAACTCTTTCATTGCTTCATGGCTGCGCAAGGCACCATGGTTGAACCATATAGAATATGCTTTCCTGTTAAAACATTACAGCCTTTGTGGCTTCGGCATAGCGCAAAACAACTTAATACAAAGCTGTATATTCTCACCATTATACACCGCTAGGATGATAAAATGCCTATTACACTTGTTATATAACGAAATAATGTGTGATCGTCATAGAACACACGTAGAAAACTGTTTTTGGGTGCGTTGTGGCCAACGTGCCGCTACTGTATGAATAACGACCATGTAGTTACCGGAAGTGACGGCACAACACTTCAAGTGGTGATATAACTAGCTTTCCTCCGAGTAATATCACAATCCCTATTAATGCATCAATTTATGTCTACTTAGTTATGTGAGCGTTTTTTCATGGTATGCTTAACTTTTGTCCATCAGTGTACTTCAGGGATGCAGTGTAAGTCAAGCATTAACTAAATGTGCAAGTGAATGCATAGTTGACAATCAGCCAAATTTAACATCCTTTATCGGGGCTGTTCTGTCAAACAATGATAAAAGTAAAGTGACATACACTAGTGCGGCTTATTGGGGTGGATTGTCCTACGCAGCTCATGCGGGGTCCCGTAAGGCATTAGGAGGTCGGTGGATGTTGACTGCTCGCTAGCATGTGATTGGCCATTAGCCAGTTACATGCGGTCGTTACATGTGGCCCGAACTGACGTCCGTAGACTTCGTTAAGACTTTCAGCATAAACACGTAAAATAGTGTCGGGAACATCGTTCTTGTGCATTGACTGACAGAGTGTTTTTCATTTATAGTCAGAGAGTGAAATTCCATATACCACACCCAAGCCATAAGTTGTTGACCCAGGATGGCAATAGATGTACGAGATCCGTTACATTTTTGTACATATGTTAATGCGAAATACAGGTCATTATTCTTCGTCAATTCTACAAGAGATCTGATTATGTGGCCGCTTAATCAAATGCGATTCTAAAATGAAAATGGATAGCGATGCTTAGATTTTGGAAAAAGGATGTTTATTAACTGACACTACTGACAGTGACTGCGAACTACATTTTTTGCCTGCCATAATTCAATCTGTATCAACCTGGTACACAGCCACAGCTTGCGTTGTTTCAAATAGCAATCTATTCGAGGGCGCCCTTTGGACTTTTGAGTAATCGGATATGAACGGTGCTCACACTGAGTCAAGTGCCTGCTGTGTTGTCAGTTCCGAGCGGCTTACTGTTGGCGCTTGATTTCTGTATAAATGAATAGGATTAACAAACGTTAGTCTATACCAAGTCACGGTAGGTAGTGGTACATATTGTTCCGTTGATTGGGGTGAACGATGGTTGTATACGAATGTAATAAATATTCATCTCCGATTGAACCGACGTCGGTAGGAACATCGTGTGCTTACAGTGAAAAATACCATTACGGTACGTGTATTGAATCATATAATGATTGGCATGCAGGGAACGTTCAGGGAACATGGCATCAGAAGATTGCGAGGACCCCGATCTGTATTTCTCAAGACCTGCTCCGACATTCTCCGTTACCTTGAATCCCGAACTAGATCGATATTGGGAGCTGTATAAAGTGAACCAATACACGGACTTAACTTTAGTCTGTCGCGGAGTCCAGTTCAAAGTTCACAAAGTAATCGTCGCAGCGCAGGCAACCTGTCTCAATAAACATCTCACCAAAGACAGCCAAGCAATGAGCATATCGTATGACCTTGACCCTAAAATAATGTCCAAGCTGTTGGAGTGCATCTACAGAGGTCATCTTTCGGATGTGGCGGAGGATGAAGCGGGGAACCTCGCAGAGGCAGCCAAAGCGATGGGAGTAAGACAGGTGGAAGAACAATGTAGCCGTGTTATGCTTTCCAAATCATCACTTAACATTGAGAACTGCCTATCAACTTTGAAGATAGCTTTAAGCCTTGGTGATTCTTCAAAAACAGCCAAATATCAAGAGTACGCGTTGGAAAACTTTCCCCGTCTAAGAAGGCACCCAAGCCTCACTCAGATGAATTTTGTATTGGTGAGGTGGTATCTCAGTCATAGTGCCCTTGCTGCCGCCAACCCAGAAGATCGTTTGTCAGCCGCGATATTTTGGCTGAAATCAAATACGCAAAACGTAGGTAAGAACTTCCCTGCTGTGTTAAAAAGTTTACCTCTGAAACAGATGAGCAAACCTTTCCTGGAGCAAATAATTGACAACAACACAATATTGAGCGACGATCCAGGATCTCTTGCATTACTCACGAAAGCACTGGAGACCGAAGCAACTACTTCCATGACACCTGTTATAAGTAAGAACTGATATAATTAACAATCACTCAAGTGTCGAGTGTTCTAATCAACCGCTTAGTGATAAGAAAGCAAACCATTTAAATAAAGTTGGAACTGCATAAATTGGCATAGCAGTAAACTTTGGTAAAATATATATTACATGGAACGGAGATTAGAACTTGCTTAAATAGCCTCCGAAAGGTGTCAGTTATAATTAAGGCTGGACAAGAACTGAAGAAGTATGGTTACTAGACATGTATATGCAATGTTCATTGCAGCATGATCCTTCATTGTCGAAAGTACAGAGCACTTCCCTAAGGTAAGTAATGGTACTTCAAGAATAAAAGCTCGCTGTCATTGACAAAATTGAGATATGTCCACCGCGATGGCAGTTATCCAGACACCATAACGAGAAATTCATATCGAGAGAGTTGATTCACAGTGTAGTGCTCTGCAATAGTTTATATTTTCTATGAAAACCCACTCCCTCTCAGCAGTATATATATATATATATATATATATATATATATATATATATATATATATATATATATATATATATATATATATATATATATATATATATATATATATATATATATATATATATATATATATATATATATATATATATATATATATGTATCTAACATGAGCATCCATTTAAAGTGGCCGTGCGTTTTAGAGGGAGTATAATGTTTAATTAACCACGATTCATTCATTTAATATCGAGAGAAGTACTATCCAAAGTAATTCAAACATTGAGAAGGAGAGGCTCTAAATGTCTGGCGCTTTCGAGTGCCGGGCCCGGCGCATGAATATATTACAGCCGCTGTTTTTTTACCAACCTGCTTGCCATACCCTGTTGGCATCGAGGCCGTTTTAGTTTGAATGTTGTTTCTTATAAGATTATGTGTCTTATTTGTGGTATGCTATACATTCTTTTTGATAACAATAACTTTCATGTAAGTATCATGTTTTGCTGTGTAATATTAACAGTTTTGTATGTTTGTTTTGGTCATGTGACCATCCATATATAAGTAATAAAAGGGTTCTTGCCGCAAAACGGCAGTTGTTGTGAAGAATTCCCGCTCGCAGATGCTTTCTCTCATTTAGAAGTCCGATTGAGTCGGGCTTATTTGAGTGATGTTTGAGCGGTATCGATAAACAGGTATCGGGTCAGTGCGCCACCGGGACGAGCCGCCCCGGGTCGATCCGCCCTTGCCGGGACGAGGCGCCCCCGGGTTGATGCGCGCTTTGATCGTTGCCACGTGCTCAGCCAATCTACTCCATCTTTCATAATGCAATTGGGTAATTGTATGAATGTAGAGTCCGAGTTGTATCATGTTTGTTTTTTTGTATGTTTTATAAATGTTGAATAGAGAGCCCGAGTTGTATTGAGTTATATCTAGTTTTGTGTGGGCTTTCAGTTTATAGTCCTGTATTTACTTCGCCAATGCATTAACATTTACATAAATTCCTACCATCAGCGTAATATTCCTACATGTTCTTCCCTATGCATAAACAGTGGTTAGAACAAATGAGAGTGATATGATGTGTACCTGCGCCTAACTTCAGTGAGGTGCCGAGAAACTGAACTATGAACAGGGGTGCACCTTACATTTGGTCTCACTCGTCAAAGGGACTAGAACCTCCGATTTTCTACCAACTCAGGATCAGCGCCAGGAAGCTTGGTATCGGGAATAGAGCGCCTGCTATTATTGGTAATGAGGGCCGTTGAGTGCAACATATACACAATGCCATGATCGACAGAGCGCCCGGTGTACGGTGTCACAGACTTTATAAAACCGGATTTAGCTATATAAAGAAAGTGACATCCCTATTGGTAATTCCCGGATGTTTGGCCTCTTTCTGAAAATAATCGCGATGCGTGCGGTGAATATTTGCACGCGTCAAACCGTTGTTCATAGATTATATATAACGCACGCTCCGCTGATCTCATGCCCACGAAGAATAAACCGGAAACTTGTAGTAAACTCATAGCCAAACGATATGATACGCAGGATGATAATCCTAGGTTGAGAGAAGCATTCAGTACTGTGGTATCCTGGCTGGATATTAACTGCTATGATACGATTTAAGAAACACATATGGCAGTGCATATGCGCTTCAAAAGAAAAGTAGACGTTGCTTATATGTAAGGAGGCCTACAAACCGTGTATATGAACTTCCAGTTAGCATTATTAGGCCTATTCCATCGACGTGTTACGGTGAAGGTATGGAATAGTCGCGGTAGTAGTGAATTCAGGTGTTGGTATTTCGACAAAATGTGAACTTTTTTGCTGCTACATCGATTATCTTAGACTGCATATATTTGTTACAATGTTTTTACTTTTTACGTGATATACAAGCTCTCATTTGGTCAATTAACCTTAACTTTGCGTACAAACTTCACGCGTGAATTTCAGATGAAAGCATTGAGCTGTCATGCTGCACAATACCAAACATAGGATCAGCAATTATTGAACAACAATATGCGATAATATATCCTGCAGACGCATAGATCCCTTTCGTATTTCTGAAATGTGCTTTGCATATCATCGGTTGATTCTAGTTTAGTGGATATATCCGGGTACTGTCAGAGAGTGTTCATGGAGTTTGTGTAACAACTTAAGTTCTCTCAATGCACATCAATTAGAGCGTTGGCTTTCGATTATGACATAGAAACAAATAACAATTATACTCTCGCATCCAACTCTCGCATCCTGTTATTATAATAAGAGTGTTCGCACATAAGAATAGTTTAGCCATATATTATGCGGGTATGATTTGACATTATCCTTTATCGTTGACACATTTATAAGTGCGGAATAAGAAAGCGGACTGGGGAGAATAAGTCGTATCCCATGTGTTGTAGCCATTTTCTGCTGTCTTACGACAATATATCAAACAATGGGGCGGATGTGGTGTCATCATAATGTTCCATTACGTTCGTAACACCGGTTGCATTTTCACAAAATCACGTGTCAAGCATATTCAGTCATTATTCCATCACATCACAATAGATTGAGTGACTTCAATTGATTTGCTAACTGTATGACATTTGTATATCCACGCTATGTGCTGCTTCTTTCCTGTACTCTGCGCTTGTGATGGAATCGGCTATTGTTACCATACCTGAGTTATTTGATTCTTCAGATCAAGCACTTGCCTTAATATCTTCTACAAGAAATGCACAAATCGGTATTTGGCTGTATTTGGCAAATCTGGACATTTAGGCTTTTGCAAGAATGAAGGTGGTTGTCTCATCCTCAGTATGCATCTAATCAGTGGATGCGTTGATAGCCAATTTATGGTGAACACAAGGAAAACGGCACCATTCGGGTTACTGCAAGGCACTGAATTACTCCCTGACCCAAAAATTACGGAACAAAAAGAGCTTAAAACTAGGGGAATATGTTATGTGTTATTTCATTGTCAATTAACGTTTGTTAGCTATGTTAGTCAAAAGAGCAATTTGGTACATTAACTTTCAGTGTTTCTGTTATGGTAATTAAATCATTTCGCCATTCTCGGCTATGCGATACCACACGCCGTTCTTAAATACCATCTCAGTGAGCGTATGTGAATGTGCAAGATTAAATGGAATTGACTGCTGTGGAATATTTTGGGTAATAATAATCAGACGAAAGAACAAAACACAGGGACCAGAATGATAAAAAGGACATATATCATTGGAAAGTTTAAAATGTACAGGCAGAGGTGCAAGTTAAAGACTAAGCATAATAGATTGAGTCACAAATATGACAAATAAACAAATCCATATATATTGTCAACCAGTTTACTTGCACATCGAAAAACTTTCCCTTCGATAACTAGTGTGACGTAGGGTGGCTGAACTGTGATAAATATTTCCAGAACATAAGCTACAAGGTTGTTGTTAATTGTGTCAATAACAATGGGATCGCGTGACGTCACCCAGCTTGACGCATTATTGGAACATCCATTATCAACGACATTATTTTGCTATCTTTTGTATATTATATGCCCCGTTGATTTGCTGAGAGGGGCACATGTTCTTGTGACTTGAAGCGCCATCAGCAAATGTAAATGAGTAATAAAATCTTAGACCTAATATCGCTAATCCATGGTTCAGTTTTGCGAAATTCCTAATTGAACACTCGGGCTTACTTACTTGGAAGCTATGTTTATCTCCAACAGCTGGTCGTAAATCCAAGGGACATAGACTTTTGGAAACGGTACGATTTGAATTTAACCCGGGTTTCCAAGGTATCTGTGCTAGCGGGTCATTTTGCGCTAGTTTTTTATATGTGCAATGTCCCTGTAGTGTTTGATTGCTTAGTGATATGGTGTGGTGGGCTCTGCTGCTGAGGAAAAGAGCTAACGTACTTCATTCAGGGTCTTTTGCGAGGGATGCAGCCCTGCGCACAAGTCCAGCACTTCTTGGCCCTTCTTTGGAACATTGATGGAGTGTGTGAACTTTGTGTGTTCAAGCCAGCTATAACATATACTGCATGGCAGCATTACGCAATTGAGTGATTGAAGTAAACTGTTGGTGTGAATGTTTGGCATCAACCGTCTGAATTATAACCCAGGTTATATCGCATGTTTGGGTTCTTATGTGGAATGTTGATAGGTTCTAGTCCATTAATGTCTTATAATACAAGCAATATGGTTAACGTTTTGCAATCGCGCATTTAAATAATGAATCATCCTACTTCTCAATCTGGGGTGTTGTGTTATTCCTGCTCTACTTGTATTGTGAAAAGCAAGCTATATCTATGATGTTTATCGTTTCAACATCAGTCAAAGACGTTACTTGCACAAAAACGAAAACTGCTTAATTCAAAGGCGTAGTTTAGTCGTTCGGAGATAACATATGACGCAAGGATATATGTCAACGCTTGATCATTTATTACATTCTAGGCAGTCAGCGATATATATCCCATTCATTACATGATTTATGGGGAGGATATGTTCTTAAGAAAGAGAACCAAAGCCAAAACATTGGCGACGCGTCGCAGCGAGTAGCCATGCAATATACACATAACTGCTAATATTCATAAAAATCGAAGAATTCACTTGATTTTTGTTGGTGATCCAAATGTGCCAATCCTACTTGTTAAGAATACACTAAGATCTAGATTCTAAGCAGAGGTGTTATTCTGCAACCATAATGTCAGGAGTAGGAATGCATCCGATTCTATCTGGTATTGTTATAATAGTGCATGTGAGCTATACCGATGCCCAGAGAATAAGTAATGCAGCCAACAGGTAGACTGTCTGTATGAGCATAACAGATGTACATATGGAAAATGTCCGAGCATGGGTCATTCAGGCTAAAACCTACTCTGTTTAAGACCGGGTGTATTGCATTAACATTCCAAGGTCATCGTTGAAATTGCTCTCATTCATCAAAATATGAATACTTTGAAGCAGCCCATAAGAAGGGCAGAGGGCAATACTTCAGGGCGAGTAACGGTGCCACACTCCTGCGAGAATATGGCTGCGGCGTGCTGATATGCCCGTCACCAATACGTTCCAACTAAGCAGAAGCCTGAATTGTAAATGTGATTCATGTAATGTTTTGAATTGCCTAGAATATAGCTAAGTCGAATTGTCTTTAGTATAAATTTCGGATAGCTAATAATAAGACATTTTAAATAAATATATTTCACCTTTGTGATAATACAAGACATAAGACCCCCTCTAGTACCTGTATCCAATCTTAAAGGTTTTCATAAAATATCATTCACTGAAATGTGGCAATGTTATATGGATAAACTAAGATCTATATTTCTTTGGCTTTGTGATGCGCAGAAGCAGCTCTAACGTAAAGGCCGAATTTTGCACAAATTATGATGATCCAATGAATGAGTATCATAACTTATGATGACAAGTGCTTATAAATTATCCCGAACGCATGTGATAGAACGTGCTTCCAATTTTATGACATAACATTTGCTGTGTCACCATGTTGTTTTATGTTTCGAAGAGAGCGTTGGCGCCGTTTCGCGATTATCTTTGCTCTATTGTCCTTTAATACAAATTGATCCTGTATTGGCTATGTCCTTAATATTGCATTGTTTTGCTGACACACTTTGTATGTTGGCAAAAAAATGACGGAACTTTTAATCCCATTCGGAGAATTATACCAGATATATTGCAGACAGGTGGTCGGCCAATTCACGATGTAGTAGAGTGAAAACTGAGCCCTCTACTGACATTTTCATTATTGCAGCGCCGAACATATTTATCAGCGACCATTACAATGACGTTTTAGATCTACGCAGGGAAAGAATAATCTAATCGGATGCTTTCGGCCTTTATAATAAAAGAGTCAATTGTGATATATTGACGCATATGCGTGGGCGGCCAATGTCCAATAGCTCAGGTCCAAGAGGAGCTATCATTCGTTAATGTGACATTTCCGGTTGTTTTAAGCAGCACTATATGACAACATGACATGATAACAAGTGTTGAATAGCGAGATGTACTACTTGTCGTCCTTAATAGAAATCAATATCACAGTGCGAATAGAGTCGTCAAAGACATCAGACCAATGATTCGCAATTGTACAAGTCAATCGCTTTTTTTCAGGCGATATGTATTACACATCGTTTCGTATGTGCGTATATTAGGAAAAATTTACCAGACTTTGGAAGAAATAGTTGCCTATTTGGTTTTATCATTTCAAAGACCTCGTTCAGTGCCACACAAGGTCAGTTGGACAAATTGCCCATGAAGGAGAGCATATAAACTGTGTGGCTTAACAGGCTGGCTACACCAAAGCGGATGTCCATCAGATTTGATCCCCAGGGCTTCGCGTTTAACATTGATTTCATTCGTATCTGAGCAACGCGTGTTGCCGAGATGAGCTTAGATGCATTGTTATATGAATGGGCATAAAATGAATGGTAATGATAAAATGCAAAGGTTCTTAGAAATTACCTTAAGTGATTAGATCAATGGAATTCTTACATCAATTTGTATGCGATGCTGTGAGTCCATCTATACCGACATTTGATGTGAGCGTTTTTTGTCCCTAGATAAGATGACCCTGTAAGCTTCCAATGAGAAACACGATCACATCTTCAGATTACCAAATCTCATTCTAAATCCAATGATCACCCATAATGGTTATAATGCAAATATCCATACTAAGCCAATGAAATGGCAGATACTCGTACCGAGAAAGGACCCTAATTTACCATAAAAAGCATCAACATGATCGCTTAAAGGCGGCTGGTCAATGAATAAACGATTATGATTCATTTCTTTAATTCTAAACTTTATTGATTTATCTGGCTGTCTATACAGGAACAAAAATAAGCTGATAACCAATAAAATAACTTTACCCGGCATATTGGTGCATGAACAACACCGGTATATAACCGGTATATAGAAATGTATCTTCATCTTGCGGCTCGTAAGCTTAGCATCGGTAATTGAGCGCCTGCGACTACTGGTAACGAAGGCCGTTGAGTGCCACATATGCACAATGCCCTGATCGGCAGAGCTTCTGTACACGGTCTCGCAAACTTTATGGAATCGGATGTAGCTGTATGAAGTAAGTGACATCCTAATTGGTAATCCATGGATTAAATGCAAATAAATGGTCCATAATGTTGTAGAGGTGCCTTGGCTGCACAACACATGTACTGTTTCTGTAGGACGCCTCCATTGCAAATCTTAGAATCACCATCACATTAACCCACAGGAGCTTTGAGATATTAGTTTGAGGGTATGTCTCCGGGGGATGCATGGGTGCGCTTTGGTGCGATGTGATGGTTTGTGTAACTCACTACTAGAATACGATGAAACAGCTGGGTGCTATGTTGCTTTCAACAACTAGAGGTCATTACGTCTCTGGTTGATGTGAGTGATATAATGCTTGGAAAAGGTCACTTAAGTGCTATCACTCGGCAAAATACTGGGCTGGAAAATACCTCTGGGGCGAAATACAATGCGATACCTCTGAGCTAGGCGCCGCTTGCTTCTGCCGCTTGCTTATAGCATTGGCAATGCTTTATGTTTCTGTGCACGTGTGAATTCCTGCTTCGGTTGGTGTGCGTTAAATTGCATGCTTTAGTAGTGATCATTAGCTGGAATTATATTCTTCATAGATATATTAGCACGTTAAATTCTGAGGTAGCTTATCACTTCTATCATACCCCTCGTTATTGTGAATTAGAACTGGCAGCTCAGATTTATCATCCCACAAACCCCTGCTATGTTGTGTATAACTTAATTATTCTGAAGCGGTTCAATAATTGTGTCGGTAACGGGTGCGTACCATTCTTTGTAATCAGCATTTTTGAAATACTCACATTAATATCGTCAAACCAGCTTCTTGTCTCACCTTTCTCTGAAGCCGTCAGTTTATTGGCATTGGTCAACTAAACTTATTTTGGATAATTGACGCTTCATAATGTTGCCTTAAGCATGTATTTTGTTGAGGCAAATCTGCATAACTTTGCTCCCTCATTGTGTCGTTAGTGCCTTGTCTTATTTATACCTACTCGTCGATCATATTTGCTTTTCATACACAAAACAATCGATTTGAACGAGATACACGAAGTTAAATGTCTCTAATAGCAGTCTTGCAGCACACACAAATAGGGTGATTGGTTGCAGGTTCAAATGGGCAGTGGTTACACAATACGAACGGTGATCTTGTAAGAGAATTTGGTTTTATACGTATTCAAACCGCAAATATTAACGAAAATCCATCTGCTTCGATTGCACTTTGTTTTATCTACTAAAATGATCTTGTGCTTGCTTACATCGTACTCTGGTTAACACTCGCGCGTGGTAAAGGTTGTTCCCAATATTGGCGATACAACTACATAATCGGGTTTGTCATGCTTAGATTTCCGTAAGTTTGAAAGTCCCTTTTGCTATCATTGTAACTCAAGGAGCAGGTAATTTTCTAAAACTATTTCCTACGAATTGTGAATTTAGAACAAAGTCGAAAAAGTCACAGCATATTACCAGAACAGTCAGGAAACCAGGTGATCACACATCAATGCACACAGGCACTTCTCGTACAGGTCCTCGTAGATGTATGTCCATACAGATTACAGACCATAACTACAGACTACAATGAGGCGAACGCGCATTAACCAGGGTTATGTTTACGCCTTAACATTTGCTGTAAGAATTGTCTCTCTTATCCTTATGCATGAGGACACTAGTGAGTGGTCGAGCTGTTGTGTCATCTCCGTTATGGAAGTTTTAGTGCCAGTTTATTGTGTTGTATTCCTTCTATCAGCCGATACAAACCATTGTACTTTCTAAGTTAATTGCCAAATAACATAGGCCAGTGTATTCGCAATGATACAGGAGAGTTAACACAGCATTACGAAAAAAAAGAATATGGATCGACATTATATTGAGTAACTGAAATATTTCTGACAAAGCATTCCTGAAAATGGTGTCCGAGGGGACACTCACATTTTCCCTAACTACTTAAGGATTGGAATCTTGAGATTACGTCCTGCATTGAGCTTTCCATACACATTACAGTCAGCTAACTCCGTCAATCTTAGATGGTTAAATACCACTCAATCCAATGTACAACATAATATAAACTATGACAGCTTGAGGAGCTACAGAAATATACTAATGCGCAATCTCAAAACCCCGTTGAATGGTAATAATATGGCAAATAACACAAAGCATTGCCACGTTTCATCTAGAAAACTGCAGCATTTGATGTGATTTATTCACAAGACCAACTCGCAGTCAGTTTACAACATCCAGCGAACATGGACTGCGTACAACACTATTGTTTCACAGTCGGATATACCGACACCATGAGACCCGAATCTGCAAATAAGCATATGTTATCTTAACCATTTAACTGAATAACTGAAGTAAATCCGTTCTAAAGTCAGCGGCTCATAATTGTGAAATAATCGGCCTAACCATCTATGTTGACTACATAGAATGTCAGTCAAACGGTTGCTACCACATCCGATGTTATATTCCATCCTCTGACGCAACTACATCTACAACTTATCGCTAACATCTGATCTACAGACTATTGTATGATTTGTCACATAACTATTTCCGTTAACTGTGTGTCACACACCGAACATGTCAGATACAATGACATACCTAGCTACTTTGTTTAGGGACTTCAGTGTTATGCAATCGATGCGTGGCTCGTTGAAACTTAAGAAGTACATACTTCATATAATCTACCGTATATAAGCTCATGTGTACTCCGCTGCTTATTTCGACGTCATTACAATCCATTAAACGTCGCTCGGGTGGTTAAATTTATGGATTCAGCATACCAAATACACGCTTATTGCATTTCCTTTCATAAAATTTTACCAAATGAAGCCGAAATGCATACAAAATGGCTGCAAGAGCAAACAATTAAGGTACTATTAACTGTTTTCTATGATATACTTGTTTTCAAATTTCACATAAAACAAATCCGAAAAAGCTTTTTTCTAGGTTATTTATTTACAAAGCAAATTATAGACGTAGAACTAGAGTCCTCGACTGTAAGCGAACATATTAAAAAAAACCACTCGTGGCGGCTGTTATTGGAACACAATATACCTTATTAATCAGTGTGCCATGTGGAATATACCTTATCATTCAGTGAGCCATGTGTAGTGCAAAGTGCGTACATAACCCTAGCATCGATTTCAAAATCATTTCGCAATCATTATGAAGCAGGAACAACATGATTGCTTACCTAGAATGAACAGCATCATCACAGGCTCTCAACCACCAATGCACATCACTGTTTTTGCAAATGCGGCATTCTCCACCTATAGTTAGTCCGGTATAATATCAATACTTATAGTCGTATGCTTGCTTTCATATAGTTCACACAAATAAACAGTTAGTTGCAGAGGGTAACCATTTGATATTTCGATCGTTGATTTGCGGGGAACAAAAGTGGCGCAATAGAGACGATTTGTGACATCTACAGCTAATATGACTGTTCTAACAGGCGACCATACCTTCTTGCAGACTAAGCCCTGTTAACGCACGCAGCCCTTTTGGTGTGCTTTTTATGTTTCTTAAGTAACCCTAATCCATGGACTGCACACTTGTTATTCAATTTGGTGTTCTATTTCTTGCAGAGATTTCTTTTTGGCTCGGTTATTGTTTCCATAATATAACAATATATCAGCTGATCATTCCATGTGTTGGCGGATCATTAGGAGCTTAAAGCATTAATACAATGCCTAGTGAAACAATGCCGCTTCTTCTGTAAACGCAAGAGTAAACATGCTTTAGGAATCAAGAATTTCAGTTATTGTTTTATTTATCGATGAGCGATAGACTCCCCAAAAGAATTGTTTTTACAACATATATATTGCCAGAGAAATGGTGTTTAGGAAAGTGGAATACATATGCGTTGTTGTCCAGCAAGAATTGGGTAGATATTCGTCGTCTTTCTGAAGACAAAGAACGCATACCAGAAAATGTCCTCAATATTGTTGGATTCGATCACAACGATGCACTTCGGAACTTGAGACAATAGGTTTATTGTGTTTCACTATACGATGTACCTGAGTTAACAATTATACGACCGTAGTATTGTAAAAGACTGCATCATCGCAAAACAAGAAGTTTTATATAACTTGCAGTTAGAATATTAGCCTATTGTACTCGCCACTGATTGCGCTAGCTTATATTGCATCCAACGCCATTTGCCATTGTCTATCTCATGACTGCCGTACACAAGCATATTTTATGTTTTGTTGCTGAGCGAATAATTGCAACCAAAGACATCGTTATGGGATATTTGTATTTTATGACATCATAACCACATAAGCTCTTTTAGCACATGGCCGTTTCACTCCACTGTCGACAGGTATTAACCAGATCATCTATATCTATATATATATATATATTGCGTGTAGTAATTATAGCACGACTGCCGAAGCGGATACTAGGCTTCAGAAGCTGCCAGAAGTTGGCGCCATCATGCAGCTATACTTGTGATAAAGGCCAAGGATATATGGGATCAATACACGCTAAATGTCACTCACATAGTGTAATTATATGGAAGGCGGCACTATTTCGTGCAATGCAGTGGTGAATGAAGATTGATGCATTATATTCCGGAACTCCTTGTGTATATGTTTCTATATATTGCGTGTCGTAATAATCGCGCGATTGCTGTAGCGGATAATATGGTTTAAAATATACTGGCTAAATATTGCTGTTTTTTTACATGATTAACGAGACGTAGATAGAAGTTATATGCGAATAATTTTGTTCTGAGCTTTGGCAGCGTCTCGTAAACAATGTGAAATAGTACCTTTGATATAGTATCTATTATTGGCATGGGCAACTTATTCGCAAAATACTTGCCAGCATTTGCGCTTCAGCTCGCAACATCTAATGCACCTGTACCCAATAGTTGTTCGGCCGAAACAGGTCGTGCCGTCGATGATAATTACCACGCAAAATGAACCTCGATGAGGTTGATGTCATTATGAAATGTCGAACAGCATCATTGATTGGTGATAGTTATTAGATAATTATAAAGATGCATGAAGACGCCATAGATATATTATAATATGTCGTTAATGAGAAGGCGTGACTCCCCATCATCGACATCAGTCACTCATGCTACGAAAGATTGTATATCATTTTGGGTTTCACACCAGCCTTTAAGGTGTGGGGTCGATCATTGAAGGCGTAACGCAGCATGCATAACACTAGATTGTTGCAATAGATTAGGCTGCTATTCATATAAATATTTCCACCTTTGCCGAAGTCACAAGTAGCGCTAGGTGATAATTACACAGCTAGATCTTCGCATCATCTTCGTAGAAATGGAATGCGTTATATTTTGTCTAGTTGTATTTCCTATAATACAAGCATCAAGCATTTATTGCTCTAGAACATTTGTCAATATATTATCGACCAATATATTACCGCAACCGACAATATGGACCGATACATTTAGTCTCTTATTCAACTAATTGGATTGGTTAATCCTGATTTTTAAACATGATTTGTTCAGTTTGTTGGCCACGAAAATTACTATTCTATCATGAGGAAATCGGCTACTTAAGTATTTATACTCCAAATATAGCATGATAGCCCAGTGTATGCTTGAGCGGTTGCCCGGTTAAACAATTCATGTAACGCTGAAATCTGTTGTATTGTGTTTACATTGTCCAAGACCATTGTCGCAGACATATTGTGATATTCATTAATATAATACCATGAATAACGATATGAAGCCTCTTTCTGCGATTTTAAAGTGAACCCCTTTACAAATTCTGTATTTGCTTTCATATATACTTCTTGCATTCTTAAATTATTTACCAGTCTCAGACGTCCATTGCACTGAGCTGGAAATGACCCCGGCAATTGACACCTGGATTCAATTAAAGATGCCGGTGTGTTCCATGCTGATCAGGCTGAGTGAATGATTGCACAGGCTTAAATGATGGCAGTACAAAGCATCAAGGGATTGCAAATGATACTTAGTGAGCACAATTTCGAAAGCATAGGTTATAAATGTGCAATGGAGTTGGTTACAAATTAAAGGTGCAGTGACGCCAAATGCCTACCAGTTATGTTAATACATAACACATGAAAATACGGGCAAAGGTCCAGATTGAAGATATTATCAAATTGCAAAAATAAGACCGTGCTATCACGCCATCCTAATGCATTGATCAAAGCATATAAAACCAGAATTAAGAACGACCATTCAAACCATTGATTACTAGATATTGATTACCAGACGAGGTTCCTAACAAACAGGCGACAAGATATATGGGCAGTCAAATTCAATGGTATTGCCGTGATTTTTATTCGTATATTATCCTCACGTCAGGTTTATCCTTGACTTTGTATCATATATGTCAATTGTCTATTCGGTGTCCTGAGACTTTACATCGCCATTAAATTCGGTCGTAAATCGTTAACAGTGTGGAGTTCTGTAGAATGGCTGTGATTTTCAAACTTAGGCATTGCTTCTCAACATGCTAACTGATAACACCCAGGCTCGGATAAAAGGACTTTGGCTTTGTTGAGTAGGGATCTCTTCAGATTTCGGAATCATCCACTCTTAGATGGATAGGCATCGGTCTGTGAGTATTGATATCAGCCTAACCCCTGGTGCACTGGCAATTTTAATGTTCAGCTTATGGACAGCAGTGTTCCTTATTAGTGCTATATTGCTGACCCGGTCGAAATAGATCTTTGCATGGTCACCATCATCATTTATGGCATCATCATAAATAAGGCTACGTGTGTCCAGGTGTGGACTGTAGAATGTCTGTCTGCTGCAGTCGTGCGATTCAAGCTTTTGGCGGCGGTAATTTTGTAAGCATAACTGTGCTCATAACCTGATTGAAAAAACCCCATCCAAAAACAGTTTCTCATTAAGATACCAACGATTAGAACAAATTAGCAGAGGGGGGGGGGGGGGGGGCATAGTGACTGAACCTGTCAAGAAACGAGTTGACAACAAACATGCCCTCAGAATTTTCTCACTTAATGCGGTTTTTTGGCTCAGTTCTAAAACTATCAATTACTGCTGTATATTTGGTATATATTTATAGCACACCGCTGGCCAATCAAGTATCATTACCAGCATACGTTTGTATGCTTCATTCTTGTTTTACTATATCATTTGACAGCAACATGCATCGGACAAAAGTCAAGAACGGCTATGTACGACAGACTTTTATATGGGGCGACTTCGTAGGTAATTGATTTATTTGCTTATCATTCTATACTTTATAACAATAACAGCAGATAAACTGTGGGATAACACCTTATCTACCAAAGCTATAACACTAAATTTTGTTAATAAGCACATAGTTCAGATTTGTGGATATCTAGTAAAATAACGGAAATTCACCTTTGACGAGGTCTCTTTAGACAAATTACCCTGGCTATTCATCTTATACGACAAATAATGATATTCAAAGAAACTAATGTTATTGTACAATTTACCCCAGTTTCTCAGGTGGGCTATATATTCCATCCATGCAGCTACAGATTGCGCTGCGTGTGTCAAATTACGCAGCGGAGTGTTGTTCGCATGATGCAAGATATTTGACGCCGATTTGTACCATTTCCGATAATCGAGAAAGAAAAGAAATAATGCGCGCAGAGGAGTTAAGATACATGAGATAAGTTATATTCCTGCTTGGTCAGCGGTAAAGATCCTAACTGTGCTTTACAATGTATTCGAGGTAACCAGATACATACGATTAGGCATGATATTTAGAAGAGTAACCCAGCTTTGAGTGCCGTGTTATTAGATATTATGCAGCAAATTGGAAATCACGAAGGAGTATTTATCAAATCAGTAACAAACGCATACATAAGTATATCTAGTGAAGATTTATGGGTATTAATACAGGTACAGTAAACTCAATAAAGGGACAGTGACTCGCGCAATTATGGTGCTTGCATCTGTTGCACGGTTAAGTGAATTATATCTCAGGAAATTTCCAGCAGCTTTCCCAGGCATTTAATTATAATGAAACTTTGTCTGAATGTTGAATTATGCAACAAATTCTTAGTTACTTGTTTAAAATAACATTCACCAAGTAATGTTGTTTAAAATCGAACTTCTTCGATCAATGTAACTAAATAATGCCATCCCCTTAAAGTTGATACGTGTAAAACGTTTGATATGTATCGGTATGAATGCTATCACCAAACACACTCAGAACCTTACATCTTGTGTGCTTATGTTTGCACAACAAAACACATGCAAACTATGATACGTATATTGGATCAACTGTGATGAGATGAAATAGGTGCTTCACAAGCACATTCTCATAAATGTATCTTGCACGTGGTGTCCAATCCTTGAACAAACGTAATCCAACTTCATGTAATCACTTGCAGGTTTTAAACGAAGCTCATTTGCGGATGTGTAGCTAAAACTGTTCGACAAATGTAGAAATACAAACGACGATGCCGGAGGTAATAGCATTATTGCAGCACTGTGTCTCTGGGAGATAGAATGTCCCTTTAGGGTGAACAAATGAAATGCAGAAACCCCCAAAAAATGTAGGTTGCGATTATTCGCAATGCGACGGGTGGAAAACTGCTAATGGGACTATGCAAAATTGACTAGTTTACGCCAGGTTTAATTGTGAAGGAAAGTACCCCATTACAAATATTGATGCTAGAAGTCTGCTCTGTGACAAGAGCAACATCGTGTTAGTTGCTATTGAGGTCGGTGGTAAATCGTTAAGAGTGAGGAGTTCAATTATAAAACAAAAACGATAACCTAGTTTTGGAAACCCTTCACAACGTGACTTGATGCTAACAAATTACTCATCAAAAACACAGTCACCAAGGCTTAGATAACTGCACTAAGGCTATAAACGGGGATGCGCATCAAGTGTTGGAATCATCCTGTCATGACAAACGCTATTGATCTTCTTAATTTCCTAATTTACCCAATTGATAGGCAAAATACCGCATGTGTCATTAAAGTAGCAGGAAGGTGTTGTCTCTTCCACCAAATCGAAATGTTATTCTTGAGTAATTGGCACAATTTGCACAGGTTACTTATTGGTCAAGATACGACGATACTCTCACTTGTCACACATGTTTGGTCATCCCTGATGGTTTATTTCAATTGTTTTCACCTACGATCAGATTGCCAAAGGTCATGCTAAGTTCGCATTAATGTTTTTGTCATACTCACGTCAGCAAATATAGACATACTGATGTACCATGACACCGAAGTACCGACAGTTGATAATGAATCATACAAATATCTAGGTGCTGTCGTCTGGATAACTCATTACGCACCGCCAATAACGTAACTGATAAACACGCAGGTCTTACCAATGATGATCGGTAGTTTTAAGTACCTAAGGGCTTTTTATATCATGCTCACATCCTTATCTGCAACGCTAGAATAATGATAATTGCCACTGGTTGATGTGTAAGTGGCAGATGCAGTCATTAGATTAGTGCATACATTTGGGCTCAGAAATGGACTACAACAGCTACAAATGGTACAATAAAACAATATATGATGGCAAGGATACAGACCGTGCCTTGGATGTTGCTGTGTTACAAGATAAATGCTAACTGAAACTCGAAGCATGGTTATCATTATTTACAAACTATCCTGCGCTTGGTATTTACCTAATATGGCCTTAAAATTTATATTGGTCGCTCATTATAAATACCTTATTTATAAAACATTGCTATTATCGCTGTTTAGCCAGGATGAGGCACAACCAGCGACAGCGTTAGAGTCATCATTGACAAATGTTAATATACCATATGTTAGTACAGCTGTCTACAGCAATACCGCTGAGAAAGCGAGTTGTACATCTCTCACGCATCGATGATGGATGAGGATGATAATGCGGTGTGGACAACCACCTAATGTGTCATTCGTCACAATTGGCACACACGGTTTGTTCCTTTTTCATAAATCAAAAGCTCAGCCATGTCGTTACCCAATTGTATGGAGTCGACACATAGGCGATGACAGTGCAATATTGTGCGGGCATTGACCTGGGTACCTACCTCCATTGACTCGGGAGTGAGAATTCCAATTCACATTAATGCTCAAGGACGCCCATGCTTGGCTTAAAGCCTGCTTCATTTACTTTGTTGTGGATAGTATACACAATTGAGAGTGATCCAAATCACGAGCCGTGGGAGGTAACAGTTACAAACAATTAAGGCGTCGCCCAACATGCATAGCATTTAACGGCCATGGCACTGCATAATTCATTATTCCAACTGCAGTGCCATCATTGGTTGCACAGGTTTAAGTATTAAGTTATCATAGGTGTAGTGACATACTGTCTGCTTGTACAGATGTATAGGTGGTATAGCAAGTAGGTATTAAAATGAGCATATTTGAGTGTAGTAAAATAATGCAGAAACCAACTCGGACGTAATGGGTTGCCATTATTCGCAGTGGAGTTGGTGGAACATTGCTCATGGGAAAATAGCAAGCTTCACAGGATTGCGCCATGAAGAATTAGGTACGAAAATCAGTCGTTGGCTATGTGTGGTACAAGCAACATCTCGCTTGATTCCCGCACCATTGATTAGCAAGCTGTTGTTGACTACTGATGCGTCTACGCCCACCACCTTCAAATTGCTGCTTTCTGATAACATGTTGTGACCAATGTTTATCCGTCTTTCGCGTTAGCTTGGATGACATTATAGTGCACAAATAGATGACGAATGAATTAGTCCCGCCATACATTATACAATAAAACTCGGACTACAACCAGTCATTATTGGAATGGCCAGCTGATCAATATGATAAATAAAGACAAATCTAGAACTCTTCGCGTATAATATTTATGGCAGTCCATATAAGTCTAAAGTGACAAGTAGACGCTGCATCGGATTAACAGTGACCTCACAACATTGTTTGCAACTTTATAGTGCCTCTTGACAAGCCTTGTTTATTGTTGTAATACGCGTCATTATTCCTTATCCCGCAGAAGATATCTGCATAAGGGTTACTTGAAAAGATGGGTGGATTGAACGGTATTTGCTACATCGTTCACGAACACTGCAGTTTTGATAAGCGACCTAAGTGACTAGTTACAAATCAATTGTCAAGTTGGTGATGGAAAAGTTACAGACACAGCACAAAGTAATATCAATTGAATATAATAACATTTTCATTGGACCCTATTACGACATGAATGCATAGCAGAAACCATTGACACATAATAGGAGTTGAATAATATTGCCACTTACTACATACTTACCATAATTGATAATCATATTAAACATTACAATTTTAAGAAATTGTATTTGATATATGAGCAACCATTTCAGAATCATGTTCCGCCATAGATTTGATAAGTCGTCGACATGAATTGTAAATAGATTTAACCTGGCTTATACGAAAACATTTATTCATCATACCTAGATATCATTGCAGTAGCTCACTTCCGGCTCCGTCCACATCATTGATGCTCTATCAACGCTAAATGTATCCTGCCCTTTGATGTGTAATGTTGCGTAAAATCCCTGAGCGCTAACGAAACTACATATTGGCTGCAAATTGTAGCAATAACCATCAAACTTCCAAGGACGCAAATTATTCCCATCTTCAGCCACGACGCTTGAACATAACGTAACTTTAGAATTACTGACTTCCTGGCTGTTGACAAGAGTTAATAACATAATTGCTAAGCAGTGTCTTGGGTAACTCCATTGTGATAAATGAGCGCATTCGGGTATGCAATATAATACTGCGAGCCCGTAGTATCGTCGTGGGTTGCAATTATTCGTAATGTAACTTGGGGATAATTGATCAAAGGACAATGCAAGTCAGTTTGCTTACGCCGGACAAGTATAGATTGGAAAGGAAATACCCTATTGTCGTGGACAAAGGACGAGTTGCAGCTATCAGGCATGAGTGATATAAGTAGAAACGAAGTTGTTGTCTCTATCACCAAATCCAAATGTTATTCTTGATTATCGGCACAAATCGCACAGGTTACGTTTTGTTATCAGATACGAGACACTTCCACTTGTGTCACATGTTTGGCCATCTCTTCGAAAGACAAGATTCAACCAGATGCTGATGATTTATGGATGCACCAAATATGTCTGCAAAATGAAAGCGTCAGAGAGTATCCCCAATAAACGGGCCAAGTGTGCTAATAGAAATACCTTGATGGTTAATTTAAATTGTTTGTACTTGTAATTGGTTTGTCAAAATCCCTGCCATGTTAATGTTTGGTGTCATACTTACATCACCAAACTTAACCACATATCAACTTTGATGTATCGCGGCACCACATTTTGCAAATGTTTTCATGAAGATGTGCAAATAAAAGCAGAAAAACAAATCGAGTAGAGCATTTCCAAACAACGCTTCAAACGGGAGACATGTATCCCCGATATATTCTATGAGCTATACAACTAATATTGTACATCCTAATTGTATTGTTGGCTGTGCTTTACAAGTTAGTAATTGTAGACTCGGGTGCATTAATTAGAGCGGAAAGCCTCAACGAATGTTGGTTGCGAATCCAGCTCCGGCAGATACAAATATCTAGACGCTGTCGTTTGGACAACTCATTAACTATATCTTATAACGTAGCCGCTATACACGGATGGCTCACCAATTATGTAGTGTTAAGTATCTAAGTGTTTGTTATATAAAAGACGCCTCGCTAATAGCTTATCTGCTACTCTTGATAAAAGATAATTGAAACTGGTTGTGTGGCTTGGTTTTTACATTATATGGCCTGAAAAATATATTTGTGGCTCATCAAAAATACCTCCTAATAAAACATTGCCAATATCGCCGTTTAGCAGAGGATGAGGCGCTACTAGCGACAGCGTTAGAGTTAGCATTGACAAATGTTAATATACCATATGTTAATACAGTTGTCTACAGCAATTGTGCTGTTCTTTGTACAAAAAGTCATTGGAAAACGAGTGATCGATTCGAGTTGTACATGCTATGTGGCCTACAACCTCAAATGTCATTCGTGGCAATTGGCGCACACAGTTTGCTCCTTCCTCGCACATCAAAAGCTGATCCATGTCGTCAATTTTCTTATCACGTGGGATCGACAAATAAGCGTTGACAGCACAATATTGTGTGGGCATTGACCTGGATGGGCACTCATCTCCAATGACTCGGCGCTGCTCAATCAGATGCTCAAGTGCGCATATCTTGGCTGACGTGCGTCATTTACTTGGCCATTGAATGTATACACAATCGAGAGCGATCCGAAGCCCGAGCCCTTGGGGTTTATGGTGGCAATCAATTAAGGCGTCGCCCAACATGCATGGCATGTAATTGTCATGCCTTTCAATCATCATTGGTTGCACAGGTTTAAGAACCATGCTATTGATAGTGCACTGACAGTAATAAGCGTAGTATGTGAAAATGCCTTACCATACATGCATACTAGTAACGTAACAATAACAAGCTTTCTTGCATTAGCTTTGAGAAATGTACCTGAAGCAATTTGGGGACACGTTTCCGGGTAGTCATTTTGAAAAATACAAAACTGCGTTCATTAAACATATCACATAGTTGTCGCTATAACTGATTAGAATATTGAATGTTTATTGATATAATTTGCACTGGACACTATAGCACTAAGGTGCAGAAATTGATCAACACCTCAACCCTTGAGTACCTACTCATATGGGATCAATACATATGCGTTGAAAGCACAATGTTGCGCAGGCATTGACCTGAATCGGAATTTATCTTCCAGGGTCCGGCAGTACTATACCCAAGCCACTTTAATGCTCAAGGACACCTATGATTGGCCGATGGTTGTCGACATATATTTGATACTCTACAGAAAGGACAAAACCACCGGACATTGGGCATCTATGATTGAAATCAATATAGGCGTTGCCGAAGCCATACAAACAAATTATTCAACCGATGGCAGATTGAACAATAAACTTGAATAGCATTATAATTATATAAGATGCGTTAGCCTTTATTATACATTAAAATGAGTTTTACAATGCCTTCAATGCAGTAGTATATATACAGGGGGTACTGGCGCAGTACCCCACTATATATAATACTCACCCCTTGGCAGCTTACACAAGATTTTAGCTCACCCTAGGGCGCCTCGGACCCGACCCCCAAACGGGGCCGAGGGGCTAGTTTGCTGTCGATCTAGTGTGCCCATAGGCCAAGGTGTCTATGACTTTAGTTTTCTAGACTTTCTTGGTCTTGATGGTGATACATGAATACACATGTACGGAATTCTTTAGCCCTGGGACTTCCTATATGGTATTTGAGTCTTACCTGCCGGATAGACGGACTTTTTTCACACCTTCTATGTCACTCTCTGATAGCACAGTTTCTCTCCCTATATTTTTTATGGGTGCACGACTTTAACAGTGTGCCGTGCATAAACTGCTAACGAGGCCCACTAGACGCTCCACTCGCTCCATAAGATCATCGTTTTTAACCTCCAGATCTCTCACCATGTCCTTCAGGTGTTCCATAAGGTTATCATACTTAGTCTCCATATCACTCAGTTTGCTCTCCAGATCCATTTTTTAGTCTTTCATATAATCTGTATCTAACATCAACTCTTTTACACCACCCTCAAGTTCAGTAATACGCTCTTAGGTGTTCATTTCCATACCATATACCCTCGTTTATTCAATAGATCGGTATATACAGTGTACAAAAGTCAGCGCAATTAAAATTATTCTATGTATTGAGACGGGTCAATATCATTCACAGTCCGCTCAATGGTAAAGAAACACCCATTTTTTGTTTGATACCTTCAAATGCTTCGTCTTTTCCACGCTGGATCAGCGCATTTTTTCATCAATTGAAACAGTCTGGCACATTTTACAGATCTAACCTTGATTTCGCCCTTCATTTGGGTATATTCTGTGACCTCAGCTAAAACGAGTTTAAACTCATGATCCGAGATATAACCATCTTTAAGTGCTGTCGATACAATGTCAGCAATGGTATTCAATTTGCTCTGCGCAAGAGTGCGGATCTGATCATATTTATTCACCTTGATGGTCAGCCGCCGACTGACGAATTTTCCAGCAATAACAAGTAGCCCACAAGCGGCTCAAGTAACACCCAACACTGAGGCAATAGGAATGGCAACTACTGTAGACATTACACCTGCACCGCCTGCGCCAAGACACACACCAACAGCAACTAAAGCAATGTCTACTGCGTCCACTGAGTTTACTGCACACCTATATTTTTGTACATAGCACCATAATACTCGTTTTCTTTCTCAAGGTATTGCTTCTTGAGGGTGATCTCATTCAACCGATAGGAGCGGCCTGGATTCACATCAGGCGGCTATGGAAGAATGGGCGGATGTTGTTTCATACTACCGTTGTATAGATAAGTCTACAGGTCAATTTCAATTAGGAGTGATACTACAGTACAATACCCCCATCGCCAAACGACCACGTATATCATATGCAAAGGGCGCCACTTACTTCTGCCCAAATAGTAATAAGGGGTTTCGTTTGCGAGTCTACGTGTTGTCTCAGGTCCCTGCGTTGCCGTCTCTGTTGTGCAACATACTTTTTGTTAGCAGCATCGTTAGGCGATATTGGGTCTCCCAACTGAACTATTTTATTCTCTCTCGTTTCAAGGTCTTCAGTCATAGTATCATAGCTTTTATTGACATCTTGAAAATTGAAGAACAACACCAATAGGAAGGTCGTGGTTGTTCAATAGACGTCCCTTTTTATCTCTTATCTGAACCTTTAACTCATCCACAGCTCCGACAGTAACACGTTTTGACACAGAATTATCAATGTTTGTGGTTATAATATCACCAGGACCAGGATGAAAAAAACCCCACCGTCTTGAGCACGTTTATCCTGGAAAGTTTGGAGGGCTTTCCCATACCGGGTGTTACACGGATAAATGATAGCATTCGGACCTATGTTTGGGCCATTCTTGGTGCTCAGGCGCAGCCCCGCTCAGCTATACTTGGGGGCGCCACGTCCTTTGATGCTCAGAAACAATTTCAGGCTAACATTGAGGATGCTATCAACTCACCAGTGGACATTTCTTCATCCATTCAAAGATATCAAGACTTGCTCCAGAATGCTTCCTCAAAGCTTGATTTTTGGGACAGGCCTATACATGGCTCCATCTGACATGAGCTTGGCATTGGGAAGGTTGTAGGTTACATCAACCTTATCACCATTGCAACTGAGAAGCAGAGGATCGGGAGCAATAGTGATCTCAACGCGGTTCCTGTTCTTCCAAATAGAGGAAGCTTTGACCCTCCACCTCCAGTGGAACGGGAAAGGGGAGTCCCATCTCTAGGCGTTCCAAGCGGCGCAGCCGAGGGGAAGGCGCATGAGGATGAGAAAACTGCTCTTATTGTAGGCGGAATCGCTATAGGCTTAGCTGTGCTTTGGTTTGCTACGTAGTAGGTCATGGAGTATCAGGAGATAACTCCCCCCACCGCAGCAGCTGCGGCCCACACATGTTCTGCCATCCAACCAACCACCTTTGCAGCTGACTTAAGCAGCCATGATACGATGGAGCCAATGATTCCTTGAAGGGCAGTTGTTGCCTTACCGGCCAGGCCCTTCAGGACGTTTGCAAGGAGTTCAGCTGTTTTTTAATCCATTCCTTTACTCCGGGCATATCAGCTGGCGTTGGTGTTGGTGCCGGGGTTGCACTAGTGCTCCCTCCACCCGTCAAAGCAACTACCAGGGTTGAGATTGCCAATCCAATCGCAGTGAGGATGGAGGCGCTTGTTATGCCCTGCTCCCGGAACAGGGTGCGTACACGCTCTGCTAGCGTTGTGTCCTCGTTAAGAAGTCTGTTGATCGTTTCCCTGATGCGGTTAATTTGGGTTCGCAGACGTTCACGGTTTACAGAGGCAGCCTCAACACGGACACGCCGCAGGTCCTGCAGCTCTGCAAGCTCATTTGCTTGGAATTTCCATGCTCGACTACCACCCCTTCCTTCCTCCTCCAGGCTTGCCATTTTAGCTTTCTGCCAGGTCTATATCCCTTTCTATCTCAGTTATCTTAGCTAGGTTGTTGACCAGCTCACCCCTCTGGGTCTGCATAGCCTTGTCAAGGCCCATAAGCAATCTGAGTGGTAGTTGTTGTTTGTTTGTGTACCTAGGTCTTCTATGGCGTTATGAACGCCCTTTATGAAGCTTGTTTCTTCCACACCTTCCTCTGTCACGGCTTCAGGGCTGCTCATTTCTAAATTCTCTGCGGCTTTAGCAGCTGCTTCGTCAACGCCTTGGAGGGCTTTTGCTTCCTTTTGTGACACCACTTTTCGGGACCACTCAGTAATCCCCAAACCATGACGGACGACCTTAACCCCCCTCCCCCTCTACTAGCTATTGTTTGAAGTGAAAGCGGGGTTTTAGTACGAGAATTTGTAATACTTATGTCAGGGTAGTCCTTCAAACGTAACTCTCCTCCAACAAGTTCAAACTTTGTATAATCGCAGACGAGGGGGGGTCTGTAACCTTTTTTAGCCAATGCATCGTAATAATCATTGACAGGGCCTATAACTAATCGCCCTCCCTGTGGTATAGACGTATCCATCTGAATGTCTCCTTCCATAGCACCCTGAGTTGGGAGTGTCTCGTCCTCTATTTAAGCGGCAGGCCAATCCTCATCCTCTATTCCAGCGTCGTGCCAATCCTCCTTCACTGCGTCGTTAAATGTTGGGTTATCAAAGTCCATGCTTGTGTGTTAAAGATATAATTGTAATTAAGCATTCAACATGTCGAGTACTTACGGGCGCCACATCGCCGGATACGCGAACTCCTAGGGGTAAAGGGCATGCGACAGTCTATAGTTATTACAAACAATCCAAGCACTATTGACCAGAACCAACAACTGCTGGTTCGCTTCCCCAATGTAGGCGCATACGACGTCATTGCCCCAGGGACAGCACGGCTTGCCTTTAGAATCACGCTGATCTCAGCTGATCCTAATTGCAGCGTTGTGCAAAACCTGGGCCGCGCCATGGTTAAGAAAATGACAATCAAGATTTCTGGCAATGAGGTCATGTCTATTGATGACAGCGATGTGTACTTCTGTTACCACGAATTGTGGCGGACTGCACAGGAGAGACAGGGCCTCCAGTATCAGGGCATTGACACATCAGATGACAGAAACACAACTAAGATACGAATGGGGGCAGGAGACAAGGATGAGGCCGATGTGTATGGTAACAGGTTCTACGTTCCGCTTGACTTTGAACTCCTCGAGAGCCACATGCCATTCTACCAGAGCACGCTTAATGACAGACTAGAATACGAGCTCACGTTCAACGACTACAACCGCTAAATTCACGCAACAGGTGACACCGCTGCCAGCTACAAAATTGATGGCATCTCCCTAGATTATGACATGGTTACCCAACCAGAGTTGGCCCGTACGATATGCACTTAGTACACAGGTCGACTTGCAATTCTGTATGACCGTGTACTTCGTCGCAGAAAGCTTGTATACAATAAAAGACACCGTAGAACATCAATCCAAACGTGCCTGCTTGCAGCATGAAGGGCATCCTACTGCTCTTTGAAGACCCAGCCAACGAACGTCTCATTCGCCAGAATGACAGAGTCGTTCTACAACCCAAAGATTACAAAAGTTGAGGTGACCATTGAGGGCATCCCCAACCAACTCTATGCCCAAGGCATGCGTGGCTACCAGCAGTGGGATGAGGTGAAGAAGGCCTTTGCAGCAACGAGTAACTGAGACCCCAGTGTAGCAATAGCTGCAAAAGACTTGGCATTGCCGGACGTGTCCCTAGGAGAGTACCTAACCAGTAAGTATGCTCTGTGGCTCGACTTAAGGACGAGTGATAACGACCAGCTGCACGGTAGTGGCAGGGCTGTGGAGAATGCGTCTGAGGTTATCACCACACAGATCACAATAAAATCCCAGGCAGCCGGTGCATTGAACGTCTATATGTATATTGTTATGGATGCACAGCTTAACATTAAAGATGGCAGGTTCGGCAGCGCAGTCTACTAAGTTTATGTTTTCAGATGGTCCCAGTTCGGCTATTGTTTGTGGGCAGACAGGATGCGGGAAAACCGTATTCATCCTCGACCTACTTAAAGGGACATTCTTCGCGCCTTCAAACATATTGTTAACCTCTGCCCCACCATACGTTTCAACGAGGCCTTTCAGCGGTCATGGGTGTGGGATGATTCAGATGTTTACGTCGTTGATCCAGAGGAGTGGCTCCATGACCATTTGAGGGCTTTTACCATTGTTTTAAGGGCGAGCCAACCCTGTACATTATTGATGACTGTTCGGCAACAAAGGCCCTAACCAAGAAAAGAGACATGCTATCTGAACTGGCTTTTAGCGGCCGCCATGCACAGCAAAGTGTCTGGGTCCTCACCCAGTAAAGTACAACTCTTACGTGAGCAGACTCGCTGGATGGTGTTCTTTCACACCAAGGACCGTGACTCGTTTGAAGATGCCTTACGTGAAAATGATGTAATTCCAACAAAGGAGGAACGTGCCACAGTACGCCAACTACTAGCAAAGACCAAGCACGCAAAACTGCTGCTGAAGACTGATAAACCTACTGCATATGCCGTCGATTGAAGTGATATTGGCCTTGTTAGCAGCCGCTGCCTCAGTAACCAATTTAGGTTTCTTCATCTGGGTAGCGGTGCAGTATTTTGAAGCTTGAAGGCGTATACGTATTTTCATGGATCCTGATACCATTATTGATAAACTCCTTGAAGAGGACACGACTAGCTCAGTGGAGACAAAGTCTGGGGGAGCAGAATCTAGTTGCACCTCCATTTCCGGTTCACCGGAAATGGAAATGTAGGTATGTCTTTCTAAGAGAGATAGGCTTGCTGCCTTCATAGCCGGCGGTCAGGACCGTCAGTACCTTGGTTTGGAGCGCCTTACAAGTGACCAGGTTGAATCAATGTCTGATGAAGAGATCATAAAGCTGTATGTGAAATACGAGGCTCGGCTAGGCGCTAGCATGACGCGCACTCTAAGTCAAACAGTGCTACAGCTATACTCAGGTATTTGTTTGTATGTTTCTACAAATCCCACCAGAACACCAGCCAAAGCTAATTACAGACCTCAAGACTGACCCGTTTGTTGGACACGCGCTTACCACTGCCACTTGTGAGCTATATCATCGCTCTGGTATGTTTTTAGCTCCATTAACCGGTGGAGAGGAAGACATCACTTGCGCGCTATAGTATGTGTTTAACTCCGCTATAGCATGTGCTTAACTCGCTATAACAGGTGCTTACTAAGAGCTGTCAATTGGAAAAATAAATTTAGTAAGTAAACATGGAAGAAACGAACACGAATCAAGGGGAGACAACACCGGTGGTGACAACGTCAGTGACCACTTCAAAAAACGCTAAAATGGTTGCGGCAAAGGCTAAGGCCGCATTTACAGATGCTAGAGACGAAGCTGTCGAGCCATTATCAACGAGCAAGCCTCAGGAAAGGTGGGCGTGGCCAACATGGGCTGCGCCTTAAGTTGTCGGCGGCTTTGGGGTGTTTGGACTAGCATTGTATTGCTACAGGCAGAAACTAGCCTCACACCCTAAACAGGTTGCGGACGCTCATTTAAAGGATCATTTTATATTGAATAAGATGACAACACCAATTACTGATTGAAAAATGCTCGAGGGTAGACATGCCCGTGGAAGGGAAGAATATCCTATCCTTCCAGAACTGGCATAAGCAGCTGGCTGCCCCTTACTTCATCTAAGCCGATTTGGAGGCACTGACTGTTAAACTTCCTGGCCCTGCGCTTGATGCTTCAAAGAGCAACACGCAGAGAACACAGGAGCATGAGCCATGTGGTTACGGCTATGTGGTTGTCCGATGTGATAGACAGACAGAACCCCCTGTGGTTTATAGAGGGGCTAACACTGTGGAGAAATTCCTGCTCGTCATACAACAGGAAGAGCTGAAGATCAAAACAGTTCTATCAAACCCTGTCCCCAAGCGCATGACGCGAGAGGACAAAAGAGTGCACAAAGCGGCTACCAATTGTCATGTGTGCAACAAAAATCTGGTCTTGGACTGTCCGTGACCATTGCCAAGTAACAGGTAAGTACAGGGGGGCAGCCCACAACGCCTGCAACTTGAAGCTGCGGTTGAACTCTAAAACAACGCCCGTACCTGTGGTGTTCCATAACCTGCGGGGCTATGATTCCAACCTCTTGATGCAGGCCATGAGCAAAGTGGAGGGGAACATCAACTGTATCACCATCAAAATTGAAAAGTATATTTCCCTGTCGCTTGGACAGTTGCGCTTCATTGATAGTGCACAGTTCCTCCTGGCCTCGCTTGATAAGCTGGTGTCTGCTAAAAAAACCCAGATGCCTTTGCAGTCACGGCCAAGTATGAGCCTGACCAGACGAAACGCCGGCCGCTGCTGCACAAGGGAGTGTATCCCTATGAGTTCATGGACGGCTGGAATAAGTTTGATTCACCTCTGCCGCCCATCCAGGATTTCTACAGCAAGCTTTCCGAACAAGGAATATCTGCTGCAGACTATACCCATGAACAGAAGGTCTGGAGCGTGTGCAGATGTAAGAACATGGGTGACTACCATGACCTGTACCTGCAAACAGATGTGTTGCTCTTAGCTGATGTGTTTGAGGTGTTCCGCAAAACGTGTCTCAAGCAGTAGGGGTTGGATTCGGCCCAGTACTATACCAGCCCCGGTTTGTCGAGGGATGCTTTGCTTAAGAGTACAGGCGTGGAACTCGAGCTTCTCACCGATTATGACAAGCACCTCTGTATTGAGAAGGGGCTGCGCGGTGGGATAAGCATGGTGTCGAGCCGCCATGCTAAAGCGAACAACCCATACGTGGAGGGCGTTGAGCAGGATAAGCCAGCGACATATATCCATTACCTCGACGCCAACAATTTATATGGGTGGGCTATGAGCCAAGCCCTACCTATTTCGGGTATTGAGGGTGGAACGGCCTGAGAGCCTACAGATCCAAGACCACCCCGAAAATGCCGAGATTGGATACATACTTGAGGTTGACTTGGAGTATCCTGCTGCGCGTTCATGACGAATACAACGATTACCCCCTAGCGCCGGAGCGGCTTCTTGTACAGAACGAATGGTTGTCAGACTACCAGAAGGATCTCCTAGGTGCTTTGGGGAGCACCGGAAATGGAGTTGAGAAGCTGGTGCCCAATCTGCGGAATAAGGAGTAGTATGTGGTACACTACAGGATCCTCAAGCTGCATCTGTCTTTGGGGATGAGACTTACCAAGATTCATCGTGCACTTGTCTTTGACCAGAGTCCCTGGATGGAGCCTTACATTAGGATGAATACAGATCTGCCCAAGGCCGCAACCAGCGACTTTGAGAAGGATCTCTATAAACTTATGAACAAAGCCGTCTTTAGTAACTATGGAGAATCTCCGGAGGCGAGTCGATGTTAAGATTGTGCGCTCATTGGAAAAAGAAAAAATACGTAGACTTGTGGCAAGCCCCGCCTATACTCGACAAAAAGTATTTTACGATGATCTGGCTGCCCTGCATATGCACAAGACCCGTTTAGTCTTAAACCGTCCGGTGTATGTGGGCATGTGCATTCTAGATCTTTCAAAGCACTTGATGTATGACTTCTATTATAATACAATAAAGTCGAAATATGGAAGCAACCTTAAACTGTTATACACCGACACGGACTCGCTGCTTCTAGAGATCCGTACATCTGACGTGTATTCTAACATGAAGGATGATAGCCACCTCTTTGATACCAGCAATTATAATCCTTCACATGCCCTATATAGTAATGTTAACAAGAAAGTGCCGAGGAAAATGAAGGATGAGTGCGCTGGTGTGGCTATTAAAGAGTATGTTGGCCTACGCCCAAAGTTTTACTCGATCTTGATGTCGAGCCGGGATGAGATTAAAAGGCCAAAGGGCGTGAAGAAGGTGGTGGTCAAGAAGCATCTACTGTACGCTCAGTACATGGAGTCACTGTTCACCCCAAAGCCATTTAGGCATGGGATGAACATGCTGCGAAGTGACTGCCACAAAATATACGGGCTTCACGTCAACAAGGTCTCTCTCCCCCCCTTTGACTCAAAGCGGTGGATAGCTGAGAACGGTGTAGACACCATGGCCTATGGTCACAACAAACTATCCCTCGGCCCCGTTTGGGGGTCTGGTCCGAGGCGCCCTAGGGTGAGCTAAAATCTAGTGTAAGCTGCCAAGGGGTGAGTATTATATAGTGGGGTACTGCGCCAGTACCCCCAGTATATATACTACTAATGCTTAAATGTTGTCGCGCCTTTCAGACATCATTGGCTTTGGGCTTTTAACGTTATGAGTATAAATTTGTTAGCTGTGCACTGAGATGCAAATTCTAAAAATGGATCCGCATGAATCCATATGTAGATCCTTTCGCAAAAACGGGGAGCACAAATAGAAAGCTACGGTTGTGTGAGCGCTATGTTTGTCTGTGGGATAATGTCCTTGATGATAAGTTAAACCTTATTATCTGTCTTGTACTGAATATTTGATATAAATGATAATTGAATTAGTGCATGTTAAGTATTTTCGCAATTGTATTTACTTTATCTCATTATTGATCCATGCAAGTTATAAAGTGCGATTTTAGCAACGCTTTGATTAGCAAGTTAGTAATGATCATATTATTGATACACCTATCAACACTCGAGATGCCATAATGCTGATTTATTACTCATTCAGTATCGTCACGAAAGCATTGCTTTGTCTCCATTATCTTGTTTAAGCTACAATTTGTGTTGGTGGTGGGTGCGTGAGTAGGGATGCATCAGGGAAAATATTCCGCTCGAGTGACCTTTGCAAATGGTCTGTTCTGTCGTAATGTTAATTTTAATGTGCTGCTGCAAACATGAAGTGTGTATAACTAGACCATTCCAATGACGAGATAAAAGAAAGGTCCTGAGGTGATAAGGTCAAATGTCTCATGAATTGATCTTAATATATTCAATCCAATCAACATTCATTATATATCACAATATACAATGCTTAATTGAAACGTTGAGAGAAATCTAGCTATTTTGTTGGATATATATCTACTGAAAAGATCGTGGACGTAAATTGGGGTGCGTGGCGGTACTCAATTGTTTGACAGAACAGCAATATTATGACGTTTGGTGGAACCATGAGAGAGATTATCCTTTTGGAGGACTCACAATGCCTGCGTCTTTCAGATACCGAATTAGAATGATGCTCCTCGTACAGACAAACAGTAGTATTGAAAGGTCTTACAGGGAAGTGACGGCGTTACTTATTGTTTATCCTTTTGCACACAAAAAAGCACGCTGACAGTCATGGCAGATTATTGATAGTGGAATATTGAAGCCAAATGTATTCGATTTAATTGGTGGTAACTCCGAACGATTGCCGTTTTCAGGGAGCCGGGGTCGATTCATAATAAACGACCTAAAGTTTTTGGTTGTACGGACAATCCAATAATCCAGTCATGCAAGATTGAACGAAGGGTAAATTTAACACCAACAACGCACGGGAAAAATACATTTAGAAATGGACGGAAAGAATATAACTCACTCGTTTGACGAAAGGAGGATATTCATTATTCGTCACGATCAGAATATCATGGGGTGAACCATCATACATTGATCCAAAATGTGATCAGCCCGCAATGATATGCTAGACGTCTTTCACAGGTGCGTAGAACCAATTAAGATATTGAAAAAGAACAATGTGTTTTACGGCAAGGGCTGTTGACCGCGACATAAACACAATGCCCTTCTCAGCTGAGCGCATATATCCATTATACACGGTGCCGTAGACTTTATAAAAAGCTATTAAGTTATTGGCATCCTTATTGGTGATCCCTGGATGAACAAATATGAAATGGTCCGTAAAGTTTTGGAGGTGCCTTGAATGCATTAATACGCCTTTTTGCTAATTATACAACTAATGTATCAGATACAATCACATGCCCTTCCACTTGGTTAGAGTCATTGAATCCAATGCAAAAGATGTATGGCTCAATAAAAACTTAAGACGTGTCTACTTCATATAATCTACCATACATTAGCTAATTGGATGTTAGGTACTTCTGCATACACCTTCGTTGCAATTCATTAATCGTCTCTCGGGTGATAAGCGCTTCATATATATATGGATTCAGCATGCAAAACACATGCGTATTAAATTTTCTTACATAGAATTATACAAAACGAGAGGCATACAAAGTGGCTGCAAGTGCAATCAATACAGCTATTATCAGACTGTTCTGTATGATAAACAGTTTTTATAACTCATATTGAAAATGTGTCAAAGGGGTAAGGACAGCTGGTACAAATCGAACCCTTAAATGAAGCAACAAAATCTAACCACAAGTTTAATATTAGCCTGATCCATCGGAATGGCTTATTGGTCTAATTGCATATTGCACAAAGCTGTTTACCAAGCAGATTGACGACATAGAATGTAGCTTCTCGGCTGTCGGCGAACAAATTCTACAACCCTTGCTGACGTTATAACCTCTCACGTAAAATGAAACCCCCAATGGTTAAACGCCGATCTTAAAACATAATGGTTGCAAAACCTGGACACCTGAGTGCAAGTTCCAAGAATATCATCATTCGCAGAGGACCTTCCGTTCTGTTGGCTATTCATCAGGTTTGCAGCCTCAACCTAATGTGCTTTCAACACAGCATTAGCAAATAGATTTTGACAATTCAACACAGAGTACACTCGAGGCGGCAGTCATGATTTACAATGATTTAAAATGATGGCCGCCTAATACCTTATGGTGATGGGTGGTTGTCATCAACATTTGATTGCTCATCATTAATTAACACCTTTGTTTTTAAAAATCATATTGATTTGGTTTGCAAAAGACCTTGTTGAAACTATGATGGCTGGTAAAATATTCCATGGGGTCACAATGCGATTCAAAAAACTATTTCTGTTAACCCTGTCATAACCATTGGTTGTGTCCGGGTGTGTGAATGTCCCCGAGGTCTTGAGTTCACAACATTGATAAACTGAAAAACCAAGTCTAGCATCTATCTCACATTTATTTTGCTACATCTCCATCAGATTGCTTTCGTAGAATGATTTGTACCACCAATATCAAGTTTCATTTCAATGTTTGAATGGCTCTCAATGTACATCACAGAATGTATATTAGCAGTATGTATTCTCCACTATTGTTAGCCCAGTTTAAAATTAGAATCAAATACTGTTGTAGGTTGCTTTCATAATATTCGAACGGGCAGCTTTTAGAGTCAACAATTTTGGTTTTTTATTTGTTGTTATGAACACATCGGTCTCCATATGATTAACTGGTCGACACATTTGTTAACAACTGGAAACAAACATACCTAAATTAATATCGACTGACCCTATGAAAACTGCCAGTATCTACATACAAAAAATATGTACTCGCTTTACTACAAACGTTCGATCAGTTGCTTTACACCGCCTCCGAAATTGTTGTCGTAGGCGAATTGATTATAATGTGCAGACATGGCCTGATTACATATCCTGGAATGCTGCTGTTGTGATTTGTGCCATGCATGCATCGTTAATGAGGAAATATGTTATTCGAGTTAAAGTAGCGGACGCTTTACAAACCTGCTATATTACAAAGTTGCAATGCTGCTTCATGCTAATGGTCCTTCGTGTGAAGCTACGAGGTTAATGAAAGCTAAAAGACTCGTCTTTCAATATGGCAACTAAATAGCATTTGCAATTTCATCCACACACTTGTGCGTTCATGTGCGGGTAACAGGTCTTTTCAGATCGTTCATCTTCAGACGAGAGGTAACAAAGCAACAAATAGAGTATAAATGAAGTGACTTGCAAAATCTGCAGCAAGTATGACTGTTTTTAAAAGCGACCATATCTGCTTGCAGACGTTGCCCTTTTTGCACACCCAGCCCGTTTAATGTACTCTAAATTCTAATCCATGGTTTATGCACATTTAATTCAATTTGGCGTTCTACCTCCTGATGTTATTCATTTTGATGAACTTGTTTATTGCAGCATATTACAATATAACCACTGGCCATTCCATGTGTTTGCTGCTCGTTGGTAGCGTTATAATACACTGCGTAGTGAGGCCTTGTCACTTCTGCCGTGTTCATTTGAGATAACATGCTGCAGGAATTAAGTATAATTTTCACATTCTATTTGTCTGCAATAATTTTTAGAGAGAAGATGTTTGACGAATCAGAATGAATTTGCGCTGCTATGGGCCAGATGTATAATATAAAGAAAGTATAGTGCGAAGGAAATCGTGAATGTTTGTGAAATGTAAATTATCAAAGGAACGTTATTTTGCAATTAAGTATCAATTTGGTCGTTATGCATCATTTTTCCGGTGATATAGAATAAATACCAGCGAATGTCATTAAAATTGTTTGATTCGAGCGTAAGATTTTATCCACACTTCGGTGATTAAGTTAATCACCATGTGGCAATAAATGCTCACACTCGAGTTATATAAGCAATTAGTGATAGGAATATGAATATCGCAGATGTCCTCGCCACTGATAGCAAACAACTTCTCCAAGACACCCCATTGCACCCATGTTATTTCTTTCTGTCGAAAGTTATTAAGCAGGTCACCTTTAATTTTATATTTAGCGGGTAGTAATGATTGCTTGACCACGGAACGGACATACGGCGTCCTTGTAAGTATGCCAACGATGGCAAGAATTTGCTGCAATTATGTAACTATATTTGTGATGAATGCCAAAGATTTCGCGGACCATTACACATCAAATGCCAATCAAATAGAGTGTGAATATATAGAAGATAGCATTATTTAGTGCCATCGAGTTGTTTGTGAAGATTGAAACATCTTATTCCGGATCTTATAGCGTATAAAATTTCTGTATTGTGTAGTAATAATTGGATGACTGCTGAAACGGGAATCATGGTTTCAATGGTCCTAATTAAATATTGCTTTCACACATGCTTTCAAATAAGGACTAACGCTAGTTTCACTTGTAGAATATGCTTGTGAGGCCAATATATTTAATCTGAACAATGATGTTATTTTTGTTGCATGAACATTATATTATGGCCAAATAAGTATAATCACAAAGATCGACGGCAGTGGCGCAGATGGTTTTTCCGCGCCAGCTTGTCATTCTTTGACTTAGCACAGCATGTGCTACCGCCATCCAAATACAATGGCTACCTTATATATCACATATAATTTAGCTTAATTGCTCATACAGAATACGAAAGTCGGCGTAAGGGGAGAACACATCATAGAAATCAGCAGGAAGTATTTCCTCTAAGTCTACGACCATAAACGGCATACCGCCTGCTAAAATGGTCGCAACGTTCATGAAAGCAATCAGTATTTAAATGTTTTGTTTGTGTGCACTGAATAACGATTATATCAGTGATGTGAATCACTTCCCAGAATATGGTATCAGTCACGATAACATGATACAATAAATTCAGGCGATATGTCAGTTTTATTCAGTTGTCAAAATAAAATCCTTTCCATGTCCTTCGTTCACATTAGAAGGTAATTAATAGGCTTGGGCCTCATTTTAGGACAGGTGGACATTTGAGGATACGAGAATGACATGAAACACGGTTTCGATTGCATTTCGTGCGAAAATCTCATTTGTGTAAAGTACATTGCTTTCTTCCATTTCGACAAGATGGATGTAATTCACACGAGTGCGCTAACAATGTCGATTTGTCTGGTATGTTAATAATAAAGCTTCATGGGCTGCCAAAACGACAACAGGTGCTTTCCTGGTAACTATCCTGTTAATAATCAGGGATTAAATAAAATAATCCATTATTATTGAACAGAGCATGATTTTATTAGCTGTCGATTGTAAATACGGGACCATTATCTGTGTGAAGGTATCACGCAGGGTCTTTAAATGTACAATATTTACGTTTATTTCCACCTTTGGCCTGAGCATAATTGCATCCCATTCTAAACACGTATATCAAGGTTTTTAACTGATTAGTGGCTTACATATTGAGCTTAACATTTCTTTTAACTAATGTCACATTCATAAACACATTTCTAATCAAAATCAATACATTGATATGGCATATACCTTGTACAATTTGAATATAATTCTATGCGCAGTAAATGCGATATACTTATGGTGATTCTATATTGCGTAGCAGTAATGCGATGTCTGGATCACTGAGGAATCAGCGCTAGAATCATCACATCTGCTGACAATGTATCAGGAAAATGTCCCACTTCTTATTTCAATACGTAACAATACTTTTCTGCAAGCTAATGTGTAGTACTACAACGAGTGTCAGTGTATTGGATCGTTTGTTTGAACTTATAACTTTAGTATTGCCCATATGTAGTCTTATAAGCACGTGTAATCAAAACGGCAGATATATGTTCCGGGTAAAGAGCTCGATATTCTCTCCGTTCATGGCGAAATAACATTCAAAGCGATATTAAAAGGGATAATCACGAATTTCCTTTTCACTGTATATTGGTGGTAACTAGTAACGCTCTGACAATTAAGGGCGAACATATACACAACCAACAACATTCAGTACGGGCTATAAATAAAGCCATATTGAGAATAACCATTTGTTTTCCTCTTTAATTGGCCGAGCAGTTGGTGATGAATGTTTATGAGTTGAAATCAGCTTTAATAATGCTAGGCTAATGATGTCTTCTTTATATTGGTATACGCTGTGTATAGCTGTATAAATTGCATCATTCTTATCAGACACGATGCTAATGAAATGACACGTATTAAGGCTGAATAGGCTGCTGACACAAAACAACTCAAATACAAAATGACAGGTCAAATAAGATCCTTGCCGATGGTCCTTGATGTAAAAACGTAGCAACGTTTGCATGTTCTAAGTGACCGCAAACTTATTGTTCAGATTTTGCCTCTGTTGTTGTGACTTCACAAACAGCCGCTGCATACGCATTTCTTAGAAATGTCCTCAACATCCATTCATTCGATCTTAATCTGAAATCGCAATGTCTGATCATTGCATCAATATTTGCTGCCTTTACAGATGAAAATACAAAATTTCGCATCTTAAACTCAGTCATTGTTACCAAGGTCTTTAACCAGGAATGTCGGTGCTATACGAGCCATTAGCAAACAGTAAATAGCTATTCTAAAAGGGCTCACAACCCGTGCGATGAGTATGAAAATGAATAAAACACACGTCCGTCAACAGTCGACGCTCCCATGAAAACAACAAAAAGCACATGGGACTGTTGATCCAAAGTCTCGGGGCTCGGTGTCTCTTGAAGATATAGAGTCCTCTGATTAGTCGGAGCGACCAGGCTCCGAATCAATCAGAGAATTTCATGTGGCTTTAAGAGACGTAATGACAAAGCTCCACGCGTATGACAAATGGCGTCGTCACATGTTTTCTCGCGAAGGTGCGAGTGAGCACTCTTAGCGTAGTCATAAGCTCTTTGCCTTTTGGTTGTTAATTACACTATCTTTTCTATCTCATCATCTTTTTGCACCTTTTTAGGTGTATGCAGTAAAATATTCACAATATTGATGACTAATAACAATCTACTTGCTCCATAATACATGGAATTATGCCCACTTAGGATGTTCTTCTTATCACGAAATCGTTGACATGTCTACCAAAGCACAACACGCGAAAGCCTTGCAAGTTTATCGACGGCTCATAAGCACTGGATTAAAATGATGAGCAGATAACTTTTGACAGCATGTAACAAAGTAGTTCTTTGAGGTAGATGAGCACACGCGATGCGAGATCTGTAGCCTTGAAGGGAACAATTATCAAGACATAATGCTCGTCGCTATTACCACGTTGGATCATCAACATTATCTGCAAACTTTTGCGATGCGAGGCGTGTGCAGAATCAAATGTAGCAACTTTGAACATCAGAGTTTCTTATTTTCATATTAAATCCTATTACCCATCAATAGTAATGGACGCAAAATATTCATACGCACGTGAAGTTTATACGCTGCGGCTTACATAGCACAGGTATGGTTAACTACAGAATTAAGAGTAGCAACTTTATCATTGTTGGTCTTTTGAAATGTATAGAAATTTGACACTAAAGCGATCTAGTTACATTTAGGCCATGGTCCTCGTTCAGCCTGCCTGAAGATAGTGACAAAAATCACATTTAAACATCGCAACATATATAGCGTGCTATTGCTCAAGTTGCAGTCAGAATATCAGATATACATAACAAGAATTACACAGAGTGTCATAAGATACATATTGTTTTATCCACATGATTAGTACGGCTTTGTACAACTTAAGGGCGCAATGATTATTTCAACAAAACATCTGAAGCCGTTTGAACAATAGAAATCACCAAACAGCCTGAACAAATGAAGTAAAGTCTTAATTTTCGTAAATTGCCGCAAGAATATCTCGGGGTCAAACACCTCATTGTACTTCACCGTAACATTTGAATGCTTAATTATGCCACAATATTTTGTTTTAACCCGCACTTTCAGAGACAAAAGTGTCTACAAAATAACAAAAGCAGTACTTTACTAAAAAACCCGCATCAGCAATGAATTGAGGTTCCTTCGATTGGTTTCGTACGAACATCTGCATCTCTTGAACAATGAGCACCTTTTGCTAAAAGTCGGCATTTATCTGTGTTCTGTCGAAATTAATTATTTATAACGGAAACAACGGATGCGCTATTGATTCATGCAGATGGCAGGATAGTTGTCCTTTGTATTGTTGTATCACCCTAGGTTGGTCATTGCGCATAACCTAGTTGCTACATAATGTATACTTTATCAAGCAATTTCAACATTGCTGTGGATGCGGTTTGCACTCACAGCCAGATAACGTAAAATATATTTAGCGTTTTCGTTATATATACTTTCGGTGTTGGGTATTGGGGGGGGGGGGGGGGGGGGGGGTGGGGGGGGGGGGGGGGGGGTTAACACAACGACGAAACATTTGTCATCGCACATCATTTTTGTCCCGAACAATATATACAACGCCATCCAACGAATCGTTAATCACTTCTTTCATATCATGTTCATCCCTGAAAGGATGAAATTATTATGTATGCATCGCAGGTCACTGGAAGAGGAAGAATAATTGTCGTTGAATAATGCAAGCAGTCCGTGGAAGGCTTTAGTGTCCTACCTTTCCTCATATTCTTGTACCCAAATAATCTCGCCAAATCACTAGAGATATTTGGGTGTAAGAGAACTTATTCACATGGAATCCATTTTTGCATCACTCATTTGGTTTATAGAAAACTAAGTAACCAATGTTTAAGGATCGGCACCTGCTTTGCCTTTATATCAGGGAAAAAAACATGTACAACGCGGATAGTGATAAAGTGATAGGCACAATCATCACTTGTTCCGTTTACAAATTCAATGTGGGCTCTTTCAATTTTACAGCTACTAAGAATATAATGATCTAATATGTTATAATGGTGAGAGGTTTATTCTGTGGATGGTTGTATGGTTCCTGGACGCCATCAATCGTCTTCAAGGTGCACGGTTTTGTTTTATGCTGTTGAAAAATGATTTTTCAATAACAGTGTCATTTGTGCTATTTATAACGTACGGATGACTTTCATGATGTCAATTTCCCCGACGGTAAAGCAACTCACTAGATCATTATTTACTCGATATCTCGTTTATTAACACACTTCAATACTACAACTCCCATTCGCTGTCACAATGAACAAATGGAAATTTGTATATATAAAATGTAAGTGTTTAGACTTATCAAAACACTGCACTATGTGGAATCATGGCTTTTCAGAGTAATAATGATTTCGCATTCATATTTAACACTTGCATAATGATAACGGTGGCAGGGTGCTCACAGCCATCTTTGTTGCCCATTAAGCCTTAATAGTTATATGACAGGCACCAATCCAATAATATCGTAGGCTCTAGTGGAGTTACCGGTAACATATTATATCTCGTTATACTGTGTTGTGATGAGGATACTGTTTTTTTTTTAAAAAGTTGGTGTTGTTGTTAGTCATGTCATAAAGTATGTGTCAATTGTAAAGCGTGAGAGCAATGACCAAGTTAAGTGTATTCGAAGCTAGCAACAAAGACAGCATGAATGTAGCGATGAACTATATTCACCCCCATTCGCAAATGTACACGAACAGTCTCCAGTGATCAAAAAACCTATCGAATGAATACGTTAGCAATGCCACAGACGAGAGGATGACCAGTATCAAACAGAGAGTCAACAGACAGAAACAACGAACACGTTAATGATTTGAATTTAAATCACTGATAATTCATCCATAGATTCACGCGAACATAAGACGTGTGAGGAGAGAGATCACCCAAGGGCAACTTGTTTATTGAAAACGGCTCAACCAAATGGGGTATCATCGGCAAACAAGGCGCATACCTATTACATATAATAGTGTTATGACATCAATATTCAAAGAGAACCGCTAACTCTGGCTCAGTTAGATTGCTCTTATGTTGATGTGCTGAATACCAGATGGAGTTGAGCATATAATTTTATACGAAGATCTTATACTCTCACATAGCCCGTATTAGCTCAGAGGTACAATTCCGAAAGGTCCCAGTCCAAAGTTGGGGGTTTACTGGATATTTTCAGAGGTCCCATTCTGATCAACGACAGATTGAAGTTAAACAATATATCTGTCGTGACCGGTCTGACACACCATCATTCAAAAATTCCATTAATATCATAAAATTGATGTGTTCCAGATTCAAAATGCTCTCGGGATTGTCACCCTGATAGGAGCTCGGTTTCTGATGCCAAGCTTCCGAGCTCAGAGAACCTCGTTCTATGCTGATCAATCGATATGGCAGGCTGAAGCTTGGCGTTGGGAACCAAACGCATGAGGCTACCGCCGTGATCCCTCACCCCACCCCCCCATATCACCATATAACTCCGCCACATTCCTCTTACTCACTTCAACGTAATCATCCCGTCCCTTCCTACTTATTGCAGTCAGCGTCTTAAGTTGGTCATGAAAAGCTACTATCGTTTGAATGAAATAGTTCAATAGGATTAGAGCATTTTATTGCATACAACAAATGCGTAGGCACTTAGTCGCGGCTGCAGCGTCAGACGGTTATCTCGCAGGTCCCTGAACCGGGTGCTCGGATTCCCGAGAGTCCTGCACTCAGTGTCCACAAAGCGTAATGAACTAGCTGCCTCTGGTGAATACCTTCGTCGCAGACAAATTACACATCTTGTCAAATGTACAAATGTATTTCTTGAGGCATAGAATGAGATCTTACACCGAGGCATGTCCCTGTGTGGGCGTAGTTGATTAGATATGGCACCTCAGCATTTGTCGTGACAACATGATGTGTTATAACTCAAGAGCACTAACAGTCTTCAGGCGCCATTAAGTCCTCTGACTTATCTCGTACACTCTAATCACGAGTGACCATTTCTAATAGAACGCTAGATATTTTTAAGAAAGCATGCGCTGATTAAGTCATAAAGGTGTCTTCCACTGTGTGTGTGTGTGTGTGTGTGTGTGTGTGTGTGTAGTGTGTGTGTGTTTTTGTGTGTGTGTGTGTGTGTGTGTGTGTGTGTGTGTGTGTGTGTGTGTGTGTGTGTGTGTGTGTGTGTGTGTGTGTGTGTGTGTGTGTGTGTGTGTGTGTGTGTGTGTGTGTGTGTGTGTGTGTGTGTGTGTGTGTGTGTGTGTGTGTGTGTGTGTGTTGCCTGCTGATGCTTCACTACCTGAGTTACGTGGTTTACCCTAAAAGGCATATAAATTTTCAGAAACATGCTCGCAAAAATAAAGTTGCAATTATTGCTAAGGAATATTTGTTTTTGTAACACGTGGCACATACTTAAGTTTGTGACGTTTGGTGAAAATGACCGCATTTCCCATCTAGGTCCGTGTAATGCAAAAGTATCTATCATTGAGCGTTACAAAATATACTTGATTAGTCATTACCCAATAATCCTGACTACCAATATGATAGTAATATCAATCTCTTGGTAAGTTCCATCGACATATCGTGAACGGACCATCACACTTACCCAAGATGATGCTCAGAGCACCATTTGTAATCCTTACTGCTTCTTTGCACTCTCATATGAAGAAGTTCAATATTAAACATATTCTGAGTATGGTCATTTGAATATTGTTATTGGGTATTGCCCCATATTTTAAGGACCAGGTTCTTGAAATGTCCTCTCAATGGTAACTGGCACGTAAAGAGCTCGTTAGTGTACATCGGTGCATAATTTGTCAATATTGTGCAACATCGATATGCTCCGATAAATCAGGGCTGTGGTTACATGACGCGAGGTTTACACTATGGCAAGATTCGTTTTTATAATTTGAAAATATGTGCAGCCACCATGCGATTTATAGGCCTTCCTCGGGTGAAGGCGGGAGGGGATCGCCATTTTGCAACTGTCAACGATTCATCAGAGCAGTTTAGCCCTCCAACAAAAGAACGACATTCAACGAAATTATTTGACAGTCGTACCTTGTTCCAAAGCAGTTATTCGTTAACTACTATAACTACAGCTGTATGCGCCTTGTTAACTATGATAACGGTTGAAGCCATTCGGTCGAATGTTAATGTATTCGAATATAATGTGAGATCGTTTAAACGTTCTGTTATAATGAGGCATAGATATTCACATAAAATTGCTTATAAAATCGTTTTTCTTTTCGAGAGATATCCAATATCTTTTCGTCAAAGAGGTTCAAGGTTGCTCTTTATTGTTTTATTCGTAGAGCCGACCATTGTACAATGAATGGAAATGTTACAAGCAATGCATGTCAGATAACAGACTGGATGTATGCCACAATGTGGATGTCAAAACTGTTGGCATGCGTTCTCGACTGCCCCGTGTAGGTAAGTGACAAGTATGTATGATGCTAGTGTTGAGGTAAAGACCGGATGTATGTCACAAGGGGTACAAGACTTCGCTGACTGTATTGATGAATGTAAGATACATTGTGACAATAGATCAACTCGTTTGTAAAATTGATTTAACTGTCGTTGTATCACATCTGCTCTTAAACATAACCAACCTTTGCTTAAATGCAATAGACCCTTGTAAGGAGGCTTTATTTCAGTAGTACTTTAGCAGTCTGTGAATAATGAGCAATGACGTGCTAAGGTGCTATATTATGCTAATTAAGCTCATTTAATGCTTCAAGGTTTCTTTTAAGGTACTTACAGGAATTACGAGGACCTATCGTATCACAGGGATTTGCATTTGCCGGCTTGCCGCTATCTTCTATGTATACATATATTCAAGGGGGACAATTATTTCGCCACCAGCTCACAAAAATCTCATCTCAACCATCCCAAGTCCCGTTTACAAGCCTGTCGCGCCCCATGTCCTTTGAGAACGTGTCACACTATCTAACAAAACCATCCGCCCCGACATTTGCCACCCAGTGTACTTTATTCGAGTTCAAACACAACTTAAGCCGATTAGCAAGTTTGCTGTACCAGGAAACTCATTGATCATCAGCCCTTCGTCCGGGGCAAAGAAACCACGAGCTCTGATTGGACAATCTAAATAAGGAATTAGAAATACCAGTAATGCTTTTGGCTTGGAACTAGCAACGCAAACAATAATAATTTGACACGCACCCAATATTAACTTACCGAGCGGGAGCACACCATTTTTCTACGTTTCATACCATATCATTTCATCGCAGATATATAGCACAATGCGCGCACACACACCATTATACTTGTGATAGCACTTTAGCCAATCATTAAGTCCGCTTTTTCTCGATAATGAATCGATATGCCAAATGGATAGTAAAAATATCGTTATAAATATAAGCATTTGATCGTTAGTAATGAAACCTGTTCTTGTTGAAGCTTTTGGACCTCATCAACCACGAGTACACCTGTAGTTATATTTTTGGGTGATGCGGTAATGCAAAACATTCCGCTGAAATTTCGATTATTCATGTGGTTAGCATTCAAACCAGTAAGTGCGAATGGTTGGATGCGTTCAAGAAGATGATATAGTTTGAAGCATATAAATGGAAATGTTAGCGCAAGATGCTGGGTCTCAACATGTCTTTCCTGCTAAAGTCTAACTAGAATTGCCACATTGATCTGTCGGAGCAAGGGATATTCTGTCTGAAAAAGAGCTATGAAGGAAACTTGGGTAGCAGTGAGTCACTATTTGTGACTTCTAATCGCAACAGTATTTGATGTCCGTTTGTGATGTCTTTAGGAGTATGCTGGAGGTGCAATGAAGTCGAATCTGCTGGTCCAGAATGTTCTTTCACGTTGATTTGTCATATTCAGTTGCGACACATAATACTTAAATGTTATTGAGTATTACTAAACGAGTTTTTTTTTGTGTTTATCAGTTCAGAAGTCGAAACCATGTTACATGTAGCAGTTACCAAAAGGATTAATCTTGTACTACACAGCGATGTTAAGGCTCTTGACCTTATATTTCATTGGTACAATGCACAGCTGATAGCACCATTTTGACTGATCTCGTTGAGATATTATCTTACGAAGTCATTCATTCACGAATTAAGTTCTCCAAATCCACGCAAGCAAATCAACGTCTGGGTTATTAAGTCGTAGTTTACCAAGCGAGTAATCCAATTAGCTGCTTAGGGAGTCTGCTCCAGGTGGTATTGTTCATTCACAATGCGCTATAACATTTACATCAACAGCTTAAGTTCATGGAAAAATATATTTGCACCAGACTGACTCGAGAAAAAATCACCATGAGGTGATTCGCATCAGTGAATAATTTCATTGAACAAAAGTAGATCGGACCAAAAAAAAGAAAGTTGCCTTGATCATTTATTTATTCACGAACAAGATCCAGTCAGTACTTTAATACACTTATCGATACAAGACATTTGAATCTAGGAGAGAAAGTAAGCGTTGACACATATTACGTAATATCTCAAAATTTTATACCTGCATTCTTTCATCAACTCAAATGTCAACCAACGATGAGTGACACGAACGTGATACGGCTACGACGATGATTGACAATAACGCATCTGGAGAACACACAATCGACTACTATATATTGCGTTCGATAATAATGTTTTCCATATTTTCCTTCAGCCGATGATAAACAGCATGTCCAAAGAGCAACCTGATATATCCGCATTACTCACATCCATTCTTCTACACCACAGGCACGTCAACGTGAAGAAAAGCATCAATGCTAGTCCGAAGCATTCTCTACTACATTCTCTCAGGGTACTATCAAGTATGTAACGTTCATGACTTTTAAGTAGCTTTGTATATTGCTAATCCATTACTCATTATTCAACCCTTGCCAGTCGTTATAGCAGACGCAAGCATACAGTAGAACATTAAATTGAAATTTACTTACTTTGATAAGAACATCAATCATAACAGCAGCATTGTCCCTATGTCCCGCCCACGAAGAATGATTATTATACCGGAATGGATGATGAACTTCGACATCAGGATTACAGCCTCAATCAATAATCTGATGGTTCCGATAGGTTATAATATACTTACTGCAGAATAAAAAAATGACGGTTTATGTACACCCGGATATTACTCACCTTTCCACTCACGCAGTGTATATGTTGATCAGCGAGCGGATCTCACCTAATGTTACTCCAATTAGTAGGCGGTGATTGTTCCTACTAGGAATAACCTGTTTTAAACTGCAATGGAAACGAAACTGGTGCACAATTATCAATGTGTTATGCAATGACCTATAATACAAAAGCTTAGGGTATGAGTATATCAACTTATCATCTGACAAGCCATTTTGTTCTCATCCACAGGTGTCGCGCGAGACTAGTTTTGTGAAAACAACAGCTGAAGTTGTAGTTTGGAATTGCCAACCTCCCCTGTCGCAAAATGCATTCCCCTTGCCGATCGATGCATAGAACAGAAAATCCTGTATGAATCTATGATCAAATATAATTCAGTTATTCTATGCGACGAAGATATACACAATGTTTGAAATGCAATGTCACCAAGATATCATCAAAGCTGTCAGAACAGTTTCCAAATTTCCTTGGGCATTCGAATAAAATTGTTATTCTAAGAATAAAGTGACAGTCGGAGTCCACATTATTCTTTACATATGGTTTGTTTGGGCCCATTAATGTTATTACATTTGCCAACCACACCACCATGACATTTATGATGTATAGAATGCACTGTCAGGTAGGGCCAAGACCGAACTCAATGGCAGCTACATTGCTCTTTTATTGCCAACTGATGTTACAAAATATTTCAACCACTCCTGCATAACATTTATGCATACTCCCATTGCACCATTGATATCTTCGTATAGATATATATATATATATATATATATATATATATATATATATATATATATATATATATATATATATATATATATATATATATATAGATATATATATATATATATATATATATATATAATATATATCTATATATATATATATGTATATGTATATCTGTAATAAAACATATATATCTATGTATATATATATATATATATATGTATATCTATATATGTATATAGATGTATATATATATCTAATATATATATATATAAATTATATATATATATATATGTATATATCTATTTATATAGATATATATATATATCTAATATATGTATAAATGTATGTATATATATATATATGTCTATATATATAAGGATATATATATATAAATTTATGTATAAACTTGATATATATATATATATATTTATATGCATATATATATAAATATACATATATATATATTTATATATATATATATACATATGTTTATATATATATATATATATATATATATATATAAATATATGTAATTGACAGTCATTATAACAGTGGCTTGCATTATTAAAAAAATGTGTCACCAAAGGTTTACAAACAGACAGATGGACAGGGCAAAGCAGTGCTGAGGAGCTGAACTATTAATATTTACTGCCTAATGGTCCCATAAATTTTACCTCATGGCATGCAACAGGTCGGGTAATCTCTTTCAGGCAAGGGCAACCAGTCAAAGTGACCATCCAAGTCATGCATAACCAGTCAGGTTGTTACATCCTATCTTATATATATATATACATATAAAAGGTTTTGCATCCGCGATATAATCACATAATTTGAACTTCAAAAAGTAATATAATTGAATGAGCCAAAATGGTCGGTTTTGTCGATATTGTCCAAAATGGTTTCAATTCGATATATCCAATATGGTTTCAATATATATATATATATATATATATATATATATATATATATATATATATATATATATATATATATATATATATATATATATATATATATATATATATATATATATATATATATATATATATATATGTGTATTTGTACGCCCTCATTGTTCATTGTCAAGTGGAATGTGTGAGGCTCGTTCCATTACCGCTACGCGTATGCTATCTGAGTTGATTTATAATATTCTGGACGTAGTAAAATTTAGTAAAATTCGCCGCTTAATTATATCAGCTAAAGCTTAGTTGAGCAAATCTATCAATTTTATAATCTTTTCCGAATGAGTTTACGTTATGTTGTGGGAAATGTGATACAAGTGGAACCTGCATTGGTAGGAGCTAGTTGCGTAGAATGCATCTTGTTTTAAATAGCATCTGTCCAGTTTGATGGACGATACATCATTATGTTTGAGATAAACCTCAGAAGACTATAAGCTGTAATCGTACTGTTGAAATTACCAAAGCATCAGTAACTGTCAAGATAAAAGTGGGCTTCAAAATTGATGTCCGCGTTATATTTAAAAAAGTGGGCAACTGTTGATCCAATTAAAGACATATCCTCATGCAACGGGTTTGAAAAAAAGCTATGTTTGTATTTAATATATAATTGCTCGATTTAAATAGATCGAGCAGTTGGTACAACCTATATATAAAAGCTTCCAAGAAGAAAAGCGCCGAGGGGGAGAACCAAAATGCCTAAGATCTTTGAAAGCACCATATAGTTAGGATGAGCTTGGCATACTACCCATTATATATCAGCTACCTGTAACCATCCATGCAAAGTCTGACTGCCCTAAACAATTAAATTCCCCCATCGATTTCCCTAGTAGACTATAGTGTCGAGACATGGCTTAAATCATACATATGGCAAAACCTGTATAAAAGCTTTCTATTGAAAAATAATATGGTGCTAATACTCGGGCCAATTTGCGGTATTGTGGAGATTGTTCAGTTTGGGATGATTGTTATGAAGTTGTACTCTAATCATTACAAGTCATTGAGAGCAATGATAACACATCAGGGTGGCAATGGCTATTAAGTGATTGCTACAGCTATGATTGCTTTGAGGTTAAGCTGGACTGTCGTGGCAAAATAGTGTGGCTGTATTTGCACACATAATGACTTGTGTACTTGATGACCTTTTCCAATTGCCTGGGTCTCAGTATTATTGAGGATCTTGGGGAATGAACATAAAACAAACATTCTATGAGTCCATTTATGGCTGAGGACCACTCTGCTGATCTGCCATAACAACGAATACCGTGGCGATAAGATACAAAAAACAAGTTATATGACATTTTTTAACTGTTCTTTGGCCTACAAATGGAACGATATACCAGCTAAAAACATTTAAAAGTACCCCAGAATTCAATTAAATCACATTCATTTATAATGAAAATCGCAATAGAAAATAATAATGGATATTTTCTCTCATTTTTTGGTTGAATACAGTGTTGTGTAATGAGTAATTGAGATGGGTGTATATTCTTTTAGCGCGTCTAGGTTCTTGACGCCTCCTTAATTATAACGAATATTCAATTGATGTTTATGATTAAATTATCAAATTCAAATTTATAATTGGCTAATTTGGTAGTATAAAAATACGACTTCTAACTTCGTGAGGCGACATATATAGCTTATTTAGTTCTATAACATATATAGCCTATTTAGTTTTATTTCTTTCGTAGTGCACAGACGAATAAAGAGAGATGCAACTATATAGAAGGTTCCATTTCATCCAAAAGATCATCGATGTATTGAAGACAAGGTCATTTACGAGAAACTGTTCACTCAATCACAGTCTATAAACCATCAACTGGTGCACCTCTACACTGGCTAAAAGGGAATAGCAAGTCACAAATAGATAAACGAATGTGACTCGTAAAGATCACCATCTATAAAAAGGTGACAAGGTTTAGGAATGGCTCATGAATGATGCTGGTTACGGGTCATATCATCATGGATAGTCCCAGTTGACACATCTCTGTTTGCGTTTGATAGTTGGTTGAGAAGGGTTTCCTGTCCCTCTTAAGTGTGTTGTCAAAATATAATCGCATAAGAGGTATGTATAATGGAATGCCACATTGCTTTCTATCTGACGAGATGCTCGGGACTGTAGCAAGCGACCTGCAACAATCTTATTAATGTTTGAGTGGATTTAATATTAATAAAAAGACGATTCCTCTGTGAGGCACATATTATTGGAATAAAGTTTCAAACTAATTATTTCATCATTGTAATCTCTGCGACACCGATTGCTGTATATATCTTGCGAAATGGCTTTGCTATGTTGGCATCAAATTGTATGCAATGTATAAGTGCATGTTGATTAACAGTTTTATTTTATTCTATTATATACACCTCTACTCCATTAAACACCTCATACCTGTCTGTAGTATATAACATGCATCGCTTGTTCATGCTGCATTATACCAACAGTTGCCATGCGAAAAAATAAATTCTCTAATACGATGTCTGGCATATTCTCATGTAACATGTCACACTACATACCCCCTAGCATGTTAACATCGATGAAAATAAACAGGAAGTGTCGGGTTTATAGCTTTATCATTTATTGCTATAAATAATTAAATCAGTTTAATTTCGTCAGTTGTCAATGTTGATGCTAATAAGAAAGATTTACCGAAGACTTCTATAGCGTTTGATGTTTCGAGATACACACGAAACACGGCTTTCGTGGCGACATCTAATCCGTGAAAAAGCACGTTACTTCCTTCCACTTCCATAGAATTGATGTAATTTACACGAATTCATGCACGCATGATCTCACATTGTCTGGTTAATTAATATGGCTTCATGAGTTACTAAGACGGCCACTAGTGCTTTACTGGTATCTTCCATAGTTATTGTGAACAGCACAGCACATAATTATTGCACCTGGAAATCATATTGTTCAGAGGTTGACTGACAAACATCAGCTACCAATTTGAACTGCTTAAAACATTACAGCAGATGTTGTTCGTGATTATGGTATGGTGAATATAATGTAATATATGCGCCGTTACCTATACAATACCACCTTCTATGTCAGATCAGGTTGAGCCTTCAGTAGCATCTAATTGATGATGCATCAGTTGGATTAATGTACTATTATCTTCAACAACATCCCAGATCAAAGCAATAGTTTACACTAGGACGTATACACGTCCAGCCTTATTGGAGATACTGGCTTTCAACGACATAGTTAACTGTTTAAATTGCTTGCTCCATCAGCAAAAGGACCCTTTGCTTACCATATGGCTGATGCATAGGATGCAGCATTTTTGTATTGTTGTTCTTCTTTATAGAATGTTTTTTTCCAAATTGTCTTTTTGCAACCCATATCCATGAGTTTATCAATCGTTTTTCTTTTAAGGCGTTAACTGGGAGGCCTAAATACGTACTGATTTGGGTAGCTGTAGGTACTTTATTTAGTTCTAACAGGTGAGAATTTAATTATCTTAACTTTAAAAACAAAATCTCTTTGTCAACTATCGTCGCCTAGGAATCATCAATTGGGCATCGATACCTACAATTAGGATTTCAGCGTCAAGATTAATACGCCATGGAGAAACAAAACTACGTTATGGCATATGGCATTTGGCTTTTTGTTCTCCTAATCGCTGCTGTCTTTTGTTCACGGTTGAATATTATCTTACCGTTTGATTAAAATGCATTCTCAATTGGTAGCCAACCATATTGCCCCCTCTATCTAAAATAAAGTCACTCAGTTGCATCATCTTTTGCGCACAGTTTTGCAATTGGAAAGGATTTCATTTGGGGTCATTAACGATAATTGGGTGCCTATATCGTGGCCAATAGGTTCGAGCCTACGCTGACTGACGCTTTCTTCTTTTATCAGTATATTACAATAGAACGTGCGGCAATGGGATTAACCACGTTGCTTCCATCGCGTAAGTAGAACAGTACAGCCACGCGATCTAACATCATTTTTACCGAACACGGTTTTGTCGCCAATCTGTCATGATAAAGAAGCGCCTTGGTTCCATTGTTATCGTGATAACGGCGTCCCGTATCTCGTTCGTGCCAGTTCATCCTCATTGACAATAAGCTTTAGCTGTCATACATCAATCACCTCTACGTTATCTAGTTCAGTAGATCGATATTGCCGTTATAGGTGTCAAGTATTCTCACATCAAGGCTGAGGAATATATATGAGTATCAAGTGTATCAGAATGCAATGGACGCTCATCGTTCAGACACAAGATAGCCCAACTGTGCATTCCCATCATTCACAATCGCCGTATATATATATATATATATATATATATATATATATATATATATATATATATATATATATATATATATATATATATAGATATATATATATATATATATATATATATATATATATATATATATATATATATATATATATATATATATATATATATATATATATATATCTATATATATATATATATATATATAGATATATATATATATATATATATATCTGTATATATATAAATATATATATATATATATTTATATATATAAATATATTTATATATATATATATATATACATATGTGATAATATATATATGTAGATATATATACGTATATATATACATATAGAAGTGTGTGTATATGTATGTAGATATATATACATATATATATACATATAGAAGTGTGTGTATATGTATGTGTGCATTCATTTGTGTTAGCGTGGAATATAACTGCCTATGCACATAGGAAAGTGTGTGCGCACGGCATGTACAGTTATGAAGCTGCAATATATGACAATTGTTAGCATTAAAAATGAGATGTCAATATGCCATAGTTATTATTCTATGTCAATATGTTAATCAAGATGGATATATATAGCTAACAATATTGGTTTCAGGAATTGCCAGGTCCCACGTACCCCTCCATAATGCACCTTCCACTGTTGAAAAAACGACTCAGAAAGCGCAAAACTTCAACCCTGCCTCTGCCTGCGATGTCAGTACTTCAGGATGGCATCCGGTAGAAATGTCCATTGTAGGTTTCGGGGGCGAGGGAGATAGAGGTGAAGGTTGAGCAGATTCAACAGTCCGCTGCTGGGTAGGTGTGGGGTCAGAGAGAATTAATTGAGGGCAGCCACCGAGGTGGTAACGAAAGATATAATATTTGTTTGTATGGCTAATTCAAGTGCAGCAAGTAACATTACCTACTTTGCCAGAATTTAAATGTCACTCATGCTGGCTTGATCGGAATTGCGACGAACACGGCTACTATTGTAGGGAGCATGTATTCATTCATTCATTGAACTCCCTAACAGCTGCTAGGTCGTTGAATGGCCCATCTAAAGGGGAAAATCTTCTGACTCAATAGAGTGGTGAAATCATAGCCTCGCAACGGGCGTTTTGCATTTCCAACCCTCGCATAGTATGTTAAGCCTTTATAAGTTACGTGTAGTGAATAGCGCCCTCACTGCTTCATACTGTGATGAGCGGTATCCACATTCAATTATTCGGTATTGAGCAGCATTGAAACGCCTTTAGGCTGTGGAGAGCGTTATGCCATTTCCACTAGAATCATTTCACTGATACCATTGAATTCAACTACATTTAAAAAGAAAACAAATAGTATTTTTAACGTAACTAATACCTCAAGAAAGCAGCTTATACAAACTGAGTGCGACAACCATATTTTACAACGCATCTCTCCCTAATGCACACAGCATTTCTGTGGAGGGTAACAAATAGCAATATCGTCCCTAGGACGTCATCAACTACGCAGCCATTGACGATAGAACACGACATCAACATTATCTTTTTAAATGTCGCATGAGTATAATTAGTTTCTATTCAGCTTACGCAAACGTGACAATGAATAATCAGACATGCCGTAAGGAGGATATTGTATATAGGATATTGTTAAAACATTAAACACTTGATATTCAAGTTATATTATTCTCATGTTCGCAAAAATAGTAAATATTGTATAATTGAGGTGAAAATGAGGTGCCATCGCCACATGCCATTTCACTTGCGATGGCATTTAAGTCATTCACGAACACCACCAGTTCCCCAGCGATGGATCTTTATGACAAATGGTACATTTCAATAAAGTTTCTAATCACAGCTGATTTTGCATGTGTTCAGGCAATCTTTGAGCCGGCTGCCTCATCGAGCAAATAAGTACTGCTTAAGAGAGTAAACTGATAAGTTGTGTCATTCTTTAGGTGACGTATAGCAGACAGACACTACTAGCAGAGGGAATCGTTGCGATCAGAACACACAATACAAACGAAGGACATCGAGTTGGCACAAACCTCATACACATAAGCACAAAGGTGTACGCACGATCCAGCAGTGCAGTACTCATTCCAGATGGTGCAGTTGGTGAATGGTTCATCTATCACTGGATGGCTTTCTGCTTCGCAAACCTCAAATTTGCCGATGTTATTGATGGATTAACTGGCTGTGAAGATGAAGCCAGCGTTGTGAATCGCATGGATGCAACATCTACGAGATATTGCATCGAGCTTAGCGTGCAATACATATATCCGACCGATTGTGTATCAAAGCGACATTCTGCTCGGAGTTATTGGTAAAATTAATCGCAATATTGATTTTAAACCTAAACTGAAATGTATGATTCTTATCATGAATTAATCTATTCGTTTTGGATTGAACCAAATAAGCAGCATATTCTAGAATTTGATCTGCTTATGGAGTATGTTATCCTCAATATCTGAACCATCGGAATGGCCGCTAATTCCCACAACCTATACCCTTTATTTAGGCAGTAATGGTTGTAATGGAAACAAGAAATTGCACATGGGGAGTATTTGGATTCATATGAGCATATTCTATCAGTTCTCTTTGGACAGTTGCTTTCTAGGTTAATTGGAAAAAAGTGATATCAATGGTAACGGTAATTCATAACGCCGTGCGTTATATGACTCAATTGCACCTTGAATGTGTTCAACAGTATGACAGACTGTAATTGCAACATCGGTCAATTGATCCATGCTGCATTCTAAAAGCTGTATAGCTGTTTGGTTGAATCATTCAATGCGTCAATTGAAACCTTCTCTGCTGTGAACTGAATTTTAGTTTTATTTGCTATGATTCAGTGTCGGCCCTACAGAATGCATTGTAAAGCGTCACGGATATCCAGACTAACGACTTTCAATATGGTCGGTAATTATTGCGTATATTACTGTTTACTTCTGTAGAGCAGTGCATTTTCGGAAAGGTGGCCGCAGTCACGGAACATTTACACGAAGCTGGATGAGACTTATGATTCGAATATTTATTTTTCGTCGAAAACTACACCCCCTCTGTGCCAAGTTAACGAGCGTAGAACAAAATTTGCAGTATGACACCAGGGCAGAATTTGACCGATTCATTGGTGCTTGAAGGGTAGGTGATGTCGGATGAGATTAAGATGTCGGCTCGATGTTGGAAAGGGTTGGAATCAGAGCTAGGATAGCGTACAAATGGCACCACTGGTGCTGGCAGAGAAGCTGGGCTGGGCTGGGGCGATGGCTTAATAGAGATTGGCAGCAGATAATGTCTTGTGGCTTTTGGGGATGGAGTGAATGAGGTTGGCCGAAAGGAAGGACTGGACGCATTTGGTGGTGGGGAAAATGATATTGGTAGAGGAACGAACGATACAACATTCCCCAACTTTTCAATAAGAGTGTGACGTATGGCTTTAAAAAGCTTCACACCCTTCCCTCAACGGCATCTCACATGAAAGCCCTGACCTCCATGCATCACGCGACCTTGCCTCTTCTTCGAAATATGCTATGCCCTCTCTAATTGACTCTTCGTAGTACTCATGACAGGTGGAAGCTATTGACATTTAGCGTCATCAAGCAATCTGAATAACTTAATTCCTTTAGTGTTGAATCTTTCCGTGTTACCTTCCATTTCGAGTAGTTATTACTGAAAATCAAACAGGATATCAATAATAACTAAATAAACTGTACTTACACTTTTGAATTCTCCACCATGTGACGTATCGTGATATGTGGTGTGGAGATGCACACGATGCGCACTATATTGAACTAAGACTCCAGGCGTAGGGTTTTAGAAGAATCTTGAACTTTATTAGCTGATTTCAACTTTCGAATTTTTGATGAAACTTTGCCTAAAGATCAGGCGAGGCTGAAGACGAGAGTGCTTGAGCGTGCTGAGCTGCAGGACAAAAGACAAGCATGACTGGAGGCTGCCTCAGAAAACAGAATTCTTCACGAGGACACAACACTGGAGGCTGCCTCTTAAAACAGAATTCTTCACGAGGACACAACACTAGAGGCTGCCTCTGAAAACAGAATTCTTCACGAGGACACAACACTGGAGGCTGCCTCTGAAAACAGAATTCTTCATGAGGACACAACACTAGAGGCTGCCTCTGAAAACAGAATTCTTCACGAGGACACAACACTGAGGCTGCCTCAGAAAACAGAAGTCTTCACGAGGACACAACACTAGCCAGGCATATCCACATCCTGTTCCGAGAGCAGGGCATTACGATCGCTTCTATCCTCACTGCAATGGAGATGGCAGTCTCGACCCTGGTCCTGGCCCTGATAGGTTGGGCCACGACTCTGACACCAGCACTTAGAACCGGTCCTTCTGACCAGGACTGTGTAAAAAAACAGTGGATAAACAAAAAAAACTAAACTCCTTGGCAACCGCCTGAAGGGCCTAGCCGATAAGGCAGCTGCTGCCCTTCAGGGTTCAATGGCTCCATCGTATGGCTTCTCAAGTCAGCTGCAAAGGTGGCTGGTTGGATGGCAGAACATGTATGACTCGCTGGTCCGTGGGCTTGGGGGAGTGGTGGGCCTGATGCTCTCTGACCTACTACGTAGCACGCCAAAGCACAACTAAGCATCCTTCCACCCACAGTAAGAGCGGTTTTTTATCGACGTAGTGGTCAGTAGGTGCAACAGGTGCAAAAAGTTATCGGGGCCCATATATCTCCTGGGTCCTGTATGTCAAAGCATCCTTCACTAGAAGATGCAGCATCCGCGTTGACATCAGTGTTGATTCAGATGGCTGTTGCTCATCGTATGGTAATCTGGTTGTTGTACCCAAGCTGCTACTTTTCAAAGGTGAGACTTATGTCAAACGAAGTCATATAAGGCCTCTTCTAAACTAATACTCAACCTTGGAGGAGTGTTCTGGAGCAAGTTTTGATACCAGCTGGTGAGTGGTCAGTAGGTTAGGTGCAAGCCGACAGGGTTGAGCCTGAAACGGCTTTTGGGCTAGAAGATGCAGCATCCGCGTTGACATCAGTGTTGTGCCTGCACCTAGTATCCATGAGCTGGTTGTTGTACCCTGCGACTGAGCACTTAGAATAGCCTCCTAAACAAACATAAGTTTGATACTTGGAGCTTTGAGCCTGAAACCCCTCAGCATTGTCCAGTATGTAAGTAGTATCCAGGAGCGGGTCTGCGACTGAGCACTTAGAATAGCCCAAACATAAGCAGTATCTTGCATTGTTATGTGTAATCAACAGTATGTAGCGAGCCACCCTGGGTAAAAACGAACCCGTTCATTGGTTTGGTAAACACACGTCTTCCTGCTTCGAACTGGTTGGGATTCCCGTATTGAATGATTGGCCGCATTTCATTTGTTTCAGGGTCAACGAAGTAAATTGATTACCACTTTTTGTATTGTTGTTCTTCTTTATATACTAATTTAAGATGCATACAATTAAATTGGTTTTATGGTGGTGATCATGTGTTATTTAAGCGATTGATATGCAAGCTTCTTATTTCCGTAGTTTAGCAGTGTCTGTAATCATAGCGTTTGTTTATGTCATAGTGTTTGGCGGTCTCTCGGCCTTATCTTGTACATGCGATATGTTGCTTATCGGCTTGCTGCCCTGCTAGGATGTCACATGACTTCTAATTATTGCAGTTGCCGATAGGGGCGATCATCACTTCCTTTCTCCTTGTGACTGTCGCCATCTTAGCTCGCACGAGTTTTTATTCCCCAGCCCACCCACCCAATGTTTTAATTCTTGTTGTAGTATTTTCTAATGCAATACCTTCTTCTAGTAGTGGTGATTGTCTTCTCCCCCACCTTTGCTGTGTGCGATGTATGTTGTTCACCTTATTATATATATATGCACCTGGCTTCTAATAAATAAGCCCATTTGTCATCTCTATATGTCTTATCTCCCACAGCAAGCTAGCTGCAAGGTTTTTGATTATCTCTCAAACTTATTTTATTTTATTACTATATGACCACCCAACATAAAGAATGTTTTTGCCCACTTTCCAAGTTGTCTTATTGCAACCCATATCCATGAGTTTATTAATCGTTTTTCTTTTAAGCGTAAATGGTTACTAATTGGGGTAGCTGTAGCTACTTTATCTAGTTCTAAATGGGTGTGATTTCAATTAACTTAACTATATAAACAAAATCTGTTTGCCAGCTATAGGAATGATAGCTGACAAAGAGAATTTGTTTTTATAGGAAGCATCAATTGGGCATCGATACCTACAATTAGGATTTCAGCGTCAAGAATTTCAGCGTCAAGAATATGGCTTTTTGCTCTCCTAATCGCTGCTGTCCTTTGTTCAAGGTAGCTGTTATTTTGCCCCCATTGAATATTATCTAACCACTTGATTAAAATACATTCTTAATTGGTAGCCAACCATATTTCCCCCTTTCCCTAAAATAAAGTCACTCCATTCCATCATCTTTGGCGCACAGTTTTGCAATCAAGTCGACCAGTTTTTAAATTGGAAAGGATTCATTTGGGGTCATACATCAAGATATTGACGATGATTGGGTGCTTATATCGTGGCCAATAGGTTCGCGTTTAAGCTGACTGACGCTTTCTTCTTTTATCAGTATATTACAATAGAAAGCGCGGCAATGGGGTTAACAACGTTGCTTCCATTGCGTAACTAGAACGGTACAGCCACACGTACACGGTTTTGTCACTAATCTGTCTTAATAAAGCCGCGCCTTGGTACCATCGATATAGTATCTCGTTCTTGCCCGTTCAACCTCATTGATGATGAGCTTTAGCTGTCATACATAAATCACCTTTACGTTATCTAGTTCAGTAGATTGATATTACCGTTATATGTGTCAGGTAGTATAATATCAAGGCTGAGGAATATAAATGAGTACAAAGTTTATCAGAATGCAATGGACGCTTATCGTTCAGACACAAGAGAGCCCAATTGTCCGGTCTCATCATTCACACTCGCCTTCACCGAATTTGCAATTATGTTAACCTTGTTACCCCTGACAAGTGTTTGGCTTCAGATAACACCATTTTGATGTGACCTCTGAGTTATGCTCTTCATGCCATTAACATATGTTTCGCAGTGAACCAGCTGCGGACGAATGCGGACAGTGCCCACCCCAATCTTTCTTGGGTCATCAGTGTACAAAGGTTATTGTCAGAAGCCACTGAAGCTAGCATGCACAAAGTTGTCACATGATCTTTAGGGGCTGGCAAACTAGGTGTATGAACATTGACAAAATCATCCTCTCTGTATAAATAAGGGCAATCAGATCTGATCGCTGGGGCAGAAGCAAGTTAAGTGTGCGGAGCATCAAGCGCTGTTCTTCAGAACTAGCACTGGTTCACCCTGTCTATTCCGTTATCAGCAAGGACAAACAGATCAGATCCCATCTGATAGCGGAGAATAAATTGAGATGCGGCGTGCTGTGTGGCATTGGCTCCATTTGCACCTCAACTGGTTGACAGTCATCTTATAAACCCACTGACCTGCGTATATACATGACGTTCATTCAACGCAACTCTGCGCCTCAATCTCCGAACACACACATACAGTATGGGATCGACCGAAAAGAGCTCAGCCTTCAACCAGGCTTTAGCAAAACATACTCGACTTAGCTCAGATTTGGGGGAGCTCAGCGTTGATCAGCTGTCAGACACATTTATTCCTGAACTCTACAAACTAGTGACAGAAGCAGCATCTGAGACGAGTTGTCGAGAGAGACCATTTGCTGCAGATGAGTTTCCAATACTAGATGCCTTTAAGGTATTTACATCTAGCGGTTATGTGACGACTTTCTCTCAAGTGGCGACAGGAGATGTCGTGGGTTACGGATTCCTCACGCCATCCATCTTGCACAGGAATGTTCCGCCTCTGTACGGCGAAATTCGCTTCTTTCTGCTCGGAAACAAAGCCACAGAGAAGATAATGAAAGACGTTTATGGCTACTTGATGGAGCTGTCAGCGTCCATGGGATACAGAGCGTGCATCATTGACACGTTTTCCTCTAACCAAGCGACCATCGCTGCAGCTTATGCTCTTGGTTTCCAGACGACGTGTTTTATTCCACTAAGTGGGCTTGTTCCGGGTCAGGGATTGACTGAATGCTTCATTCTACAAAAATCGATATCTACCAAGGTAATTGTGAGTAAATAATCAATGCATGCACGTACGATTTGTACTGCTCAATATTACAACATTATGTAAATAAACATATATATATATATATATATATATAAATATATATATATATATATATATATATATATATATATATATATATATATATATATAGATATATATATATATATATATATATATATATATAATATATATATACATATATATATATATATATATATATATATATATATATATATATATATATATATATATATATATATATATATATATATATATATATATATATATATATATATGTTTATGTATATATATACATATATACATATGTAACAATATATATATGTGTAGCAATATATATATATATATATATATATATATATATAATATATATATGTATGTATATATATACATATATATATGTATAAACATATAGAAGTGTGTGTATATGTATGTGTGCATTCATTTGTGTTAGCGTGGAATATAACTTCCTATGCACATAACAAAATGTGTGCCCATGGCATGTACATTTATGAAGCTGCAACATATAACAATTGTTTGCATTAAGTATAAGATGTCAATATGCCATAGTAGGGTTTTTATTCTATGTCAATATGTTAGTCAAAATGTACATATACAGCTAACAATATTGGTTTCAGGAATTGCCATGTCCCACGGACCCCTCCATAATGCATCTTCCACTGTTGAGACATCGCCTCAGGAAGCGTAAAACTGCAACCCTGCCTCTGCCTGCGACGTCAGTTCTTCAGGATGGTACTCCAGTCAAAGTATCATATGCAAAAGAAGCAGATATACCCATTATCCTTAATTTGTTCCGGCACGCAATTGATAAAGGAGAGGGGTTCGGAGCCGCTGATCTCCCTCCTGTGGAGCAGCTTCAAGCCATTATTCGCGGAGCAGATAGCGGCGATTGCTTCATGTTGGACAGTGCTGGAGTTTCGGTAGGTTTTATATACGTTGGGCCGAGCATCGCTTGTCGTAGCTATGATGCCGCTCTCAGTGATACTTTCATCGCAGTGGAACCAAGCTTTGGCGGGAAAGGGCTGGGTACTTTTTTGGCAGGCCTGTGGATGTGGCTTAGCCATGAGCTTGGTTACAAAGGAGTCCTCTCGGACACGTTCATCTCTCACTCGATCGCTCTGCGCATTGTGAGAAAATTTAAATTATGTATTGTGGGATTGATTCCTGCGGGCGGCTACCTTACCGGGAAAGGTTGGACCGATGTTGTTGCGTTCTTCAGAGAGACATATGATTCGGATCCTTCGTATCCAACACTTTCAAAACTTTGAATGCGTTAATTAACCATTAATCAGTGATTGTGGTTGCGAAAGCACTCTTTGTCAACACCAGGATGCAGCTGAGAGAGTAAGGTAGCCACTGACACCAGTACGATAACCACTTATAAGACCCACTCTAATGAGAAGATGATTAAATATGGCGATGAATATATAATTTTATTGAGCCCGAGGTCATGCATGTATGTTCCATTGACGTCAATTCCATATTGTTACGAGAATGGGGATTTATTGCCGTTCATATGTTACACCTTGTTTAATAGACATTAACAAATAATTATGCATTGACAATTTGAGTTTTCCTTAATCGACAATTCTATTCCTTGGTTGAAATAAATGGCCCCCACAGACATTCTAATCAATTCCCATCTGCGCCTATAGAGGCATCCGATAGAGTTGTCCACTGCAGGTTTCAGGGGTTAAGGAGATAGAGATGAAGGCTGAGCAGATTCAACGGGCCGCTGCTGGGTAGGTGTGGGGTCAGAGAAAATTAATTGAGGGCAGCCACCGAGGTGGTAATGAAAGGTTTCATGTTTGTTTGTGTGGCTAATAAAATAATTTCTTTTGAATCTAAGTCGTTTGGTGACGTTAATAACTTTTTGGCGTCTTGAAAGGACAATTTAAGTGCAGCAGGCATTACCTTCTTTGCTAGACTTTAAATGTCGCTCATGCTGGCTTGATCGGAATTGCGACGAACACGGCTACTATTGCAGGGAGCATGTATTCATTCATTCATTTAACTCCCTAACAGCTGCTAGGTCGTTCAATGGCCCATCTAAAGGGGAAACTCTTCTGACTCAATAGAGTGGTGAAATCATAGCCTCGCAACGGGCGTTTGCATTTCCAACCCTCGCATAGTATGTTAAACCTTTATAAGTTACGTGTAGTGAATGGCGCTATCACTGTTTCATACTGTGATGAGCGGTATCCACATTCTCTCATTCGGTATTGAGCAGCATTGAAACGCCCTCAAGTTGTGGAGAACGTTATGCCATTTCCACTACTGATACCATTGAATTCAACTACATTTAAAAAGAAAAACAAATAGTATTGTTAACGTAACTAATACCTCAAGAAAGCAGCTTATGCAAACTGAGTGCGACAACCATATTTTACAACGCTTCTCTCCCTAATGCACACATCATTTCTGTGGAGAGTAACAAATAGCAATATCGTCCCTATTAGGACGTCATCAACTACGCAGCCATTGACGATAGAACACGGACATAAACATTATCTTTTTAAATGTCATTTTACGCAAACATGACAATGAATAATCAGACATGCCGTAAGGAGGATATTGTATATAGGATATTGTTAAAACATTTAACACTTGATATTCAAGATATATTATTCTCATGTGCGCGAGAATAGTAAATAGCGTCTAACTGAGGTGAAAATGAGGTGCCATCGCCACATGCCATTTCACTTGCGATGGCAGTTAAGTCATTCACGAACACCACCAGTTCCCCAGCGATGGATCTTTATGACAAATGGTACATTTCAATAAAGTTTCTGATCACAGCTGATTTTGCATGTGTTCAGGTAGCTCCGGTCATAACGGTAACATGAATTTATACCGTTACGATACGACGGTTTGAGCGCTTCATTAAAGAAAAAGTTGGTGGCCTTACGCATTTGGGTGCTCAATTACGCATCCAAAAAATAACATATATCAAGAGCCTGTACTACAAACAGTCCCTACGCGCAAAAAAAATTACCCCAACCCGACGCTATTCTTCAAGAAATGCCATCGATACATCATTTCCGAACAGTCAAGATACCATGACCGCCATTTTGAAAACATATTGTGTCGCATGATTTACCGCCGCCTCATTTGCATTGCTGTAGCATCCTGGGGGGGGGGGGGGGGGCACTTGACCCTAACCCGGATAGGGGTGTGCCGCGGGACCTCGAAAACCCGTACCTGTTGAACAAGTTGAGAATGGCAAAAAGTATACCCCGTCGTACAAGGTATAATGCGAATGTATAAACCGTCGTACAAAACGAGAGGCCGAAAAAACATACCCGGTCGCGCGGCACATGTATAATACCTCTATACACTTAAGTGCCCCCCCCCCCCCCCCCCCCCGCGGGCTTAACGTTAGTAGTCATTCTGAGCATGCGCGATGTACGTGGTCTTGAACTTGAAAACAAACATGTTGCTGTGGTTCGGACGGACTTTTTACCGCTTCCCAAATTGATCGAACTGTAAATAATTACCATGGATGAAATTCCCCGCCGAAAAGGGATAAAATTGTCCGTAAAGCATCATTGCATTCTATAACTCCATCACTTGGGTATGTTTGGTGTTTGGTAGTTGTCTGAATCTATCTCAATTCTTTTTCATTGCGTCGTTTTCTGAGAAAGTAAGACGTCTACTCAGACGTCTTGTAGGGCTAGTGTTCAGGCAATCTTTGAGCCGGCTGCCTCATCGAGCAAATAAGTACTGCCTAAGAGAGTAAACGGATAAGTTGTGTCATTCTGTAGGTAACTTATAGCAGACAGACACTACTAGCAGAGGGAATCGTTGCGATCAGAACACACAATACAAACGAAGGACATCGTGTTGGCAAAAACCTCATACACATGAACACAAAGGTGTACGCACGATCCAGCAGTGCAGTACTCATTCCAGATGGTGCAGTTGGTGAATGGTTCATCTATCACTGGATGGCTTTTTGCTTCGCAAACCTCAAATTTGCCGATGTTATTGATGGATTAACTGGCTGTGAAGATGAAGCCAGCGTCGTGAATCGCATGGATGCAACATCCACAAGATATTGCATCGAGCTTTGCGTGCAATACATATATCCGACCGATTGTGCATCAAAGCGACATTCTGCTCGGAGTTATTGGTAAAATTAATCGCAATATTGATTTTAACCTAAACTGAAATGTATGATTCTTATCATGAAATAATCTATTCGTTTTGGATTGAACCAAATAAGTAGCATATTCTAGAATTTGATCTGCTTATGGAGTATGTTATCCTCAATATTTGAACCATCGGAATGGCCGCTAATTCCCACAACTTATACCCTTTATTTAGGCAGTAATGGTTGAAATGGAAACAAGAAATTGCACATGGGGAGTATTTGGATTCATATGAGCATATTCTATCAGTTCTCTTTGGACAGTTGCTTTCTAGGTTAATTGGAAAAAAGTGATATCAATTGTAACGGTAATTCATAACGCCGTGCGTTATATGACTCAATTGCACCTTGAATGTGTTCAACAGTATGACAGAATGTAATTGCAACATCGGTCAATTGATCCATGCTGCATTCCAAAAGCTGTATAGCTGTTTGGTTGAATCATTCAATGCGTCAATTGAAACCTTCTCTGCTGTGAACTGAATTTTAGTTTTATTTGCTATGATTCAGTGTCGGCCCTACAGAATGCATTGTAAAGCGTCACGGATATCCAGACTAACGACTTTCAATATGGTCGGTAATTATTGCGTATATTACTGTTTACTTCTGTGGAGCAGTGCATTTTCGGAAAGGTGGCCGCAGTCACGGAACATTTACACGAAGCTGGATGAGACTTATGATTCGAATATTTATTTTTCGTCGAAAACTACAACCCCTCTGTGCCAAGTTAACGAGCGCAGAACAAAATTTGCAGTATGACACCAGGGCAGAATTTGACCGATTCATTGGTGGTTGAAGGGTAGGTGATGTCGGATGAGATTAAGATGTCGGCTCGATGTTGGAAAGGGTTGGAATCAGAGCTAGGATAGCGTACAAATGGCACGACTGGTGCTGGCAGAGAAGCTGGGCTGGGCTGGGGCGATGGCTTAATAGAGATTGGCAGCAGATAATGACTTGTAGCTTTTGGGGATGGCGTGAATGAGGTTGGCCGAAAGGAAGGACTGAACACATTTGGTGGTGGGGAAAATGATATTGGTAGAGGAACTAACGATACAACATTCCCCAACTTTTCAATAAGAGTGTGACGTATGGCTTTAAAAAGCTTCACACCCTTCCCTCAACGGCATCTCACATGAAAGCCCTGACCTCCATGCATCACGCGACCTTGCCTCTTCTTCGAAATATGCTATGCCCTCTCTAATTGACTCTTCGTATTACTCATGACAGGTGGAAGCTATTGACATTTAGCGTCATCAAGCAATCTGAATAACTTAATTCCTTTAGTGTTGAATCTTTCCGTGTTACCTTCCATTTCGATTAGTTATTACTGAAAATCAAACAGGATATCAATAATAACTAAATAAACTGTACTTACACTTTTGAATTCTCCTCCATGTGACGTATCGTGATATGTGGTGTGGAGATGCACACGATGCGCACTATATTGAACTAAGACTCCAGGCGTAGGGTTTAGAAGAATCTTGAACTTTATTAGCTGATTTCAACTTTCGAATTTTTGATGAAACTTTGCCTAAAGATCAGGCGAGGCTGAAAACGAGAGTGCTTGAGCGTGCTGAGCTGCAGGACAAAAGACAAGCATGACTGGAGGCTGCCCCTGAAAACAGAATTCGTCACGAGGACACAACACTGGAGGCTGCCTCTTAAAACAGAACTCTTCACGAGGACACAACACTAGAGGCTGCCTCTGAAAACAGAATTCTTCACGAGGACACAACACTGGAGGCTGCCTCTGAAAACAGAATTCTTCACGAGGACACAACACTAGCCAGGCATATCCACATCCTGTTCCGAGAGCAGGGCATTAAGATCGCTTCTATCCTCACTGCAATGGAGATGGCAGTCTCGACCCTGGTCCTGGCCCTGATAGGTTGGGCCACGACCTTGACACCAGCACTTACACCGGCTCCTTCTGACCAGGACTGTGTTAAAAAAACAGTGGATAAACAAACAACTAAACTCCTTGGCAACCGCCCTGAAGGGCCTAGCCGATAAGGCAGCTGCTGCCCTTCCAGGGTTCAATGGCTCCATCGTATTATGGCTGCTCAAGTCAGCTGCAAAGGTGGCTGGTTGGATGGCAGAACATGTATGGCTCGCAGTCGTGGCGCTTGGGGGAGTGGTCTTTCTGATGCTCTCTGACCTACTACGTAGCACGCCAAAGCACGACTAAGCATATCGTGATCCACCCACAGTAAGAGCGGTTTTTTATCGACGTAGTGGTCAGTAGGTGCAACAGGTGCAGCGGCGACAGAGTTATCGGGGCCCATATCATCCTGCGGGTCCTGTATGTCAAAGCATCCTTCACTAGAAGATGCAGCATCCGCGTTGACATCAGTGTTGATGCAGATCTGCTGTTGCTCACTCGCGATGGTAATCTGGTTGTTGTACCCTGCTACTTTTCAAACGTGAGACTTATGTCAAACGAAGTCATATAAAGGCCTCTTCTAAACTAATACTCAACCTTGGAGGAAGTGTTCTGGAGCAAGTTTTGATACCAGCTGGTGAGTTGTTAGCAACCTCAAATTGAGCCTGAAACGGCTTTTGGGCATCAAAGGATGTGCCTGCACCTAGTATCCATGAGCGGGTCTGCGACTGAGCACTTAGAATAGCCCAAACATAGGTTTGATACTTGGAGCTGTGAACCCCTCAGCATTGTCCAGTATGTAAGTACTCCAGGCAGTACTTGCACCCGCAGTATCTTGCTTTATGTAATCAACATGTAGCGAGCCACCCTGGTAAAACGAACCCGTTCATTGGTTTGGTAAACACATGTCTTCCTGCTTCGAACTGGTTGGGATTCCCGTATTGAATGATTGGCCGCATTTCATTTGTTTCAGGGTCAACGAAGTAAATTGATTACCACTTTTTGTATTGTTGTTCTTCTTTATATACTAATTTAAGATGCATACAATTAAATTGTCGCCATCTTAGCTCGCACGATTTTTTATTCCCCAGCCCACCCACCCAATGTTTCAATTCTTGTTGTAGTATTTTCTAATGCAATACCTTATTCTAGTAGTGGTGGTTGTCTTCTCCCCCACCTTTGCGGTGTGCGATGTATGTTGTTCACCTTATTATATATATATGCACCTGGCTTCTAATAAATAAGCCCATTTGTCAACTCTATATGTCTTATCTCTCACAGCAAACTAGCTGCATGGTTTTTGATCATCATTCACACTCGCCTTCACCGAATTTGCAATTATGTTAACCTTGTTACCCCTGACAAGTGTTTGGCTTTAGATAACACCATTTTGATGTGACCTCTGAGTTATGCTCTTCATGCCATTAACATATGTTTCGTAGTGAACCAGCTGCGGACGAATGCGGACAGTGCCCACCCCAATCTTTCTTGGGTCATCACTGTCCAAAGGTTATTGTCAAAAGCCACTGAAGCTAGCATGCACCAAGTTGTCACATGATCTTTAGGGGCTGGCAAACTAGGTGTATGAACATTGACAAAATCATCCTCTCTTGGGAATAAATAAGGGCAATCAGATCTGATCGCTGGGGTAGAAGCAAGTTAAGTGTGCGAAGCATCAAGCGCTGCACTTCAGAACTAACACCGGTTCACCCTGTCTATTCCGTTATCAGCAAGGACAAACATATCAGATCCCGTCTGATAGCGGAGAATAAATTGAGATTCGGCGTGCTGTGTGGCATTGGCTCCATTTGCACCTCAACTGGTTGACAGTCATCTTATAAACCAACTGACCTGCGTATATACATGCCGTTCATTCAACTCAACTCTGCGCCTCAATCTCCGAACACACACATACAGTATGGGATCGACCGAAAAGAGCTCAGCCTTCAACCAGGCTTTAGCAAAACATACTCGACTCAGCTCAGATTTGGGGGAGCTCAGCGTTGATCAGCTGTCAGACACATTTATTCCTGAACTCTACAAACTAGTGACGGAAGCAGCATCTGAGACGAGTTGTCGAGAGAGACCATTTGCTGCAGATGAGTTTCCAATACTAGATGCCTTTAAGGTATTTACATCTTGCGGTTACGTGATGACTTTCTCTCAAGTGGCGACAGGTGATGTCGTGGGTTACGGATTCCTCACGCCATCCAACTCGCACAGGAATGTTCCGCCTCTGTACGGCGAAATTCGCTTCTTTCTGCTCGGAAACAACGCTACAGAGAAGATGATGAAAGACGTTTATGGCTACTTAATGGAGCTGTCAGCGTCCATGGGATACAGAGCATGCATCATTGACACGTTTTCCTCTAACCAAGCGACCATCGCTGCAGCTTATGGGCTTGGTTTCCAGACGACGTGTTTTATTCCACTTAGTGGGCTTGTTCCGGGTCAGGGATTGACTGAATGCTTCATTCTACAAAAATCAATATCTGCCAAGGTAATTGTGTGTAAATAATCAATGCTTGTACGTACGGTTTGTACTTCTCAATATTACAATATTATGTAAATACATATAATAATATATATATATATATATATATATATATATATATATATATATATATATATATATATATATATATATATATATATATATATATGTATATATACATATGTATATACATATATATAAATATATGTACATATATATATATATATATATACATATATATAAATAAATGTACATATTATAAACATATATATATATCTACATATATATATATTTACGCCTATATATATACATCTGTATATATTTATATATGTATATGTATATATATATATATATATATATATATATATATATATATATATATATATGTAACAATATATAGATATGTATATATACTTATATATATGCATGTAAATATCTATATATATATATATATATATATATATATATATATATATATATACATATATATGTATGTATATACATGTAAAAGTGTGTGTATATGTAGGTGTGCTTTCATTTGTGTTAGCGTGGAATATAACTGCCTATGCACATAGGAAAATGTGTGCCCATGGCATGTACATTTATGAAGCTGCAATAATTAACAATTGTTTACATTAAGCATACGATGTCAATATGCCATAGTGAGATTTTTATTCTATGTCAATATGTTAGTCAAAATGTACATATACAGCTAACAATATTGGTTTCAGGAACTGCCATGTCCCACGGACCCCTCTATAATTCATCTTCCACTGTTAAAACATCGCCCCAGGAAGCGTAAAACTGCAGCCCTGCCTATGCCTGCGACGTCAGTTCTTCGGGATGGTACTCCTGTCAAAGTATCATATGCAAAAGAAGCAGATATACCCATTATCCTTAATTTGTTCCGTCACGCAATTGATAAAGGAGAGGGTTTCTGCGCCGCTGATCTCCCTCCTGTGGAGCAGCTTCAAGCCATTATTCGCGGAACAGATAGCGGCGATTGCTTCATGGTGGACAGTGCAGGAGTGTCGGTAGGTTTTTTATACGTTGGGCCGAGCATTGTATGTCGTAGCTATGATGCCGCTCTCAGTGATACTTTCATCGCAGTGGAACCAAGCTTTTGCGGGAAAGGGCTGGGTACTTTTTTGGCAGGCCTATGGCTGTGGCTTAGCCACGAGCTTGGTTACAAAGGAGTCCTCTCGGACACGTTCATCTCTCACTCGATCGTTCTGCGCGTTGTGAGAAAATTAAAAATACGTATTGTGGGATTGATTCCTGCGGGCGGCTACCTTACCGGGAAAGGCTGGACCGATGTTGTTGTGTTCTTCAGGGAGACATATGATTCGGATCCTTCGTATCCAACACTTTCTAAACTTTCAATGCGTTAATTAGCCATTAATCAGTAACTGTGGTTGCGAAAGCACTCTTTGACAACACCGGGATGCAGCTGGGAGAGTAAGGTAGCCACTGAAAAGAGTGAGGTAACCACTTATAAGACCCAATCTAATGAGCAGATGATGAAATATGGTGATGAATATATAATCTTATTGATTGATGCCCGTGGTCATGCATGTATGTTCTTCCATTGCCGTCAATTCCATATTGTTACGAGAATGGGGATTTATTGCCGTTCATATGTTACATCTTGTTTAATAGACATTATGTAGACAGATAAAGCTAGACTAACAAATAATTATGCATTGCCAATTTGAGTTTTCCTTCATCGACAATTCTCTTTCTTGGTTGAAATGATTGGCCCCACAGACATTCTAATCAATTCACATCTGCGCCCATAGAGGCATCCAGTAGAAATGTCCACTGTAGGTTTCGGGGGTTAGGGAGATAGAGGTGAAGGTTGAGCAGATTCAACGGGCCGCTGCTGGGTAGGTGTGGGGCCAGTGAGAATTAATCGGCAGCCACCGAGGTGGTAACGAAAGATGTAATATTTGTTTGTATGGCTAATTTACTAATTACTTTTGTATCAAAGTCGGTTTGGTTGCGTTAATAACTTTTTGGCGTTTTAAAAGGACAATTTAAGTGCAGCAGGTAACATTATCTCATTTGCCGGACTTTAAATGTCGCTCATGCTGGCTTGATCGGAATTGGGACGAACACGTTCAAGAAAGCAGCTTATGCTAACTGAGTTCGACAACCATATTTTACAACGCTTCTCTCCCTAATGCACACAGCATTTCTGTGGAGAGTAACAAGTAGCAATATCGTCCCTATGACGTCATCAACTACGCAGCCATTGACGATAGAAGACGGACATCAACATTATCTTTTTAAATGTCGCATGAGTATAATAAGTTTCTATTCAGCTTACGCATGGCGTGCCGGAAGGATGATCTTGTATATAGGATATTGTTAAAACATTTAACACTTGATATTCAAGATATATTATTCTCATGTGCGCGAGAATAGTAAATAGAGTCTAACTGAGGTGAAAATGAGGTGCCATCGCCACATGCTATTTCACTTGCGATGGCAGTTAAGTCATTCACGAACACCACCAGTTCCCCTGCGATGGATCTTTATGACAAAATGGTACATTTCAATAAAATTTCTGATCACGTGTGATGCATGTGCTCGGGGAATCTTTGAGCCGGCTGTCTCATCGACCAAATTAGTACTGTCTAAGAGACTAAACGGATAAGTTGTGTCATTCTGTAGGTAACTTATAGCAGACAGACACTACTAGCAGAGGGAATCCTTGCGATCAAAACGCACAACACCAACGAAGGACTTCGTGTTGGCAAAACCCTCATACACATGAGCACAAAGGTGTACGCACGATCCAGCCGTTCAGTACTCATTCCAGATGGTGCAGTTGGTGAATGGTTCATCTATCACTGGGTGGCTTTATGCTTCGCAAACCTCAAATTTGCCGATGTTATTGATGGATTAACAGGCTGTGAAGATGAAGCCAGCGTCGTGAATCGCCTTGTTGCAACATCTACGAGATATTGCATCGAGCTTAGCGTGCAATGCATATATCTGCCTGATTGCGTATCAAAGCCACATTCTGCTCGGAGTTATTGGTAAAATTAATCGCAATACTGACATTAACCCTAACCTAAACTAAAATGTATGATTCTTATCATGAATTAATCTATTTGTTTTGGATAGTTATTGTGAACCAAATAAGCAGCATATTCTAGAATTTGATCTGCTTATGGAGTCGGTTATCCTCAATATCTGAACCATCGGAATGGCCGCTAATTCCGGCAACTCTAAACCTATTCCCTTTATTTAGGCAGTAAAGGTTGTAATGGAAACGAGAAATTGCACATCGGGAGTATTTGGAATCATAGGAGCATATTCTATCAGTTCTCTTTGGACTGTTGCTTTCTAGATTAATTGGAAAAATGTGATATCAATGGCAACGGTAATTCATAGCGCTGTGCGTAATATGACTCAATTGCACCCTGCATGTGTTCAACAGTATCACAGACTGTAATTGCAACATCGGTCAAGTAATCCATGCTGCATTCTAAAAGCTGGATAGCTGTTTGGTTGAATCATTCAATGCGCTAATTGAAACCTCTGGCGTGAACTGAATTTTAGTTTTATTTGCTATGATTCAGTGTCGGTCCTACAGAATGCATTGTAAAGCGTCACGGAAATCCAGACTAACGACTATCAACATGGTCGGTAATTATTGCGTATATTACTGTGGAGCAGTGCATTTTCGGAAAGGTGCCCGCAGTCACGGAACATTTACTCAAAGCTGAATGAGACTTACAATTCGAATATTTATTTTTCCTCGAAAACTACACCCCCTCTGTGCCAAGTTAACGAGCGTAGAAATCATTCCATGTAATTAACCAAATATGCATTATGCACAACCCAAGATAATACGGATGACTTGAGGATGTCGGTGACACCAGGGCAGAATTTGACAGATTCATTGGTGGTTGAATGGTAGGTGATGTCGGAGGAGATTAAGAAGTGGGATCGATGTTGGGAGGGTTTGAATCAGAGCTAGGATAGCTTGTGGCTTTTGGGGATGGCGTGAATGAGGTTGGCCGAAAGGAAGGATTGGACGCATGTGGTGGTGGGGAAAATGATATTGGTAGAGGAACGAACGATACAACATTCCCCAACTTTTCAATAAGAGTGTGACGTATGGCTTTAAAAAGCTTCACACCCTTCCCTCAACGGCATCTCACTTGAAAGCCCTGACCTCCATGCATCACGCGACCTGGCCTCTTCTTCGAAATATGCTATGCCCTCTCTAATTGACTCCTCGTAGTACTCATGACAGGTGGAAGCTATTGACATTTAGCGTCATCAAGCAATCTGAATAACTTAATACCTTAAGTGTTGAATCTTTCCGTGTTACCTTCCATTTCGAGTAGTTATTACTGAAAATCAAGCAAGATATCAATAATAACTAAATAAACTGTACTTACACTTTTGAATTCTCCACCATGTGACGTATCGTGATATGTGGTGTGGAGATGCACACGATACGCACTATATTGAACTAAGACTCGAACTCCAGGCGTAGGGTTAGAAGAATCTTGAACCTAATTAGCTGATTTCAACTTTCGAATTTTAGATAAAACTTTGTCTAAAGATCAGAGAGAGATGTGTTTAGCTCGGAGGCAAGGAGATAACTGATTTTAAAATGCATAAGTGCTTCCCTCAACGACTTAGGCACGCTATCCCAATTCTCACGAGACGCACAGTTGCCAGGTCGGTGAGGGTTGGGGCCTTCGGTCGTTGTCTAGGCTTGATAGCCATGTTGCTCTAGAATATGGGGTATGTATAAGGAGAGGGGGAATGTGGCAGGTGACACTCGTGGGTCTGGAAAGCTGTGGATTATAATTTATATCAGCTGTAAGGGGGTTACTCCATCAACTGATGACTGATATGGTACGTTATGATTATGGATAGTTTTGTTGTCAATTTGGCAATTAACAGAGAGGTGATCTGATCAACAACCTGGCACAGATTAGCGAAATAGACAGGCATTTCATCAGTCAGAAGCGCAAGCTGGGGGAGCTGCCAGGCGAGGCTGAAGACGAGAGTGCTTGAGCGTGCTGAGCTGCAGGACGAAAGACAAGCAACACTTGAGGCTGCCTCTGAAAACAGAATTCTTCACGAGGACACAACACTAGAGGCTGCCACTGAAAACAGAATTCTTCACGAGGACACAACACTAGAGGCTGCCACTGAAAACAGAATTCTTCACGAGGACACAACACTAGAGGCTGCCACTGAAAACAGAATTCTTCACGAGGACACAACACTAGAGGCTGCCACTGAAAACAGAATTCTTCACGAGGACACAACACTAGCCAAGCATATCCACATCCTGTTCCGAGAGCAGGGCATTACGATCGCTTCTATCCTTGACAATGTTGGGTCATCCGGTAGTGCTACCCTCATTTCATTCAAAAGTCTACGAATGGTGTAGTACTCGGAAAATCTATAAAGGGCCTTTTTTGGTGGGACTCCAGAGTTGAGGTGGTCCAACGGGGAAACCCCACAGCCGGAGATTGCACACCATACAACAAAATTTACCTAGTCTGCCAGTAATGCCTATGATTTGTTTTTTTTCAGCCATCTATAAGTTTATCTATAAGCTTATGTTTGGCACCACGTAGTGTTAAAACCGGTTGAAGGACTCCACCTTCAACGCCTTTGTACTGACCTCTCCATAGACCTGGATGAGAAGATGTGTCAGCTGCTCAGCTACTACATGGGGCGGGTACAGTGTGGCCAGTCTGTCAGTACAATTTCTATTGAATCTAAAGGCTTGTGTCGCCATAGTACTTTGTATCATACTCTAATGTTCAAAGCAGCGAGGCTGAACCCCTGCAAAATTCTATTGACAACATTGCAGGTAATCTATGTATAGATCTTAGGTCAATAACGCATACTGTGGGTTGGTACAATCTTGAAAAAATAGGGATTATTGCATGTCGGTCAGAAACTATCGGAAGAGGAGGATCTATCTAATTAAACGCCGGCCTCTTGAGTTTCAGGCTTCTTCAGCAGCAGATTACAGTAATAGGGTTTCGGTTGGAAGTTGATGCTGTAAATGGGGTTATTAAACTCACCATTCCTGATGGGAATGAGCGTTTTAACGATGAAATGTTGACTATGTTGGGTCTAGATTACGGCCTCGGTAGGCAGTGGATTTATTCAGGTGATTACAGGGATGATCAACTTATCAACTTTAGCATAGTCTGTGCACTTTGTGTTCACTTTGATAAAGATAGTACCACGCACAACACTTAAGATGGTGCGCCCACTTTCGGTGATACAGTAGCCACAAACATCGCTAATTCTGTATGTAAGCATGTTACAAGCGAAAGTGCATGAGTTGACGGTTCAGCTAAGGAATAATAAGCGACGGCTATTTGACAACAATTACCTGCCTGTTAGCGTTGTCCTTGAATTTACAAGATGTCAATAAAAACTAGTATCGGTGGACGTAGACAATAAAAAGGAGAGCAATCATTCCAACCGGCGATTCACAAAAAATTAGCTTGGGCTGGCGGTACTATTACTGAAGACCTTAAAATCCGATATGATAAAATCGTTTGGTTTGGAGCCCCAACATCACCAAAGGATGCTGCTAACCCAAAATTTGTTGATGACAAACATAAATTGCAACACAGGGCAAGGAGACAATATGTGGCCCCCTTTGCACGGGATATTAGCGGTCGTTTTGTGATGGGGCCAGGGGTCAAACCTCACGTGACGGAAGCTGTGGATATACCATGTTATCAAGTGGTAAGATCATTCATATTGGGCAGTTCCTGTTATACAGAGGACATATCAAACGGTATGGATAAGCGCCATGCTGCTGTTGGGCCTGTAGCCATAAAGGTGATAGCTCTCTTAAAGAAGGTTGTGGTGAACAAGTACATACGCCCCAACCAATACATGGAGTCCCAGTTCACAAAGAAACAGTCCCGCTATGGGATGAACATGCTGCGCAGTGAAGGCCACCAACAGAACTGCCACTTCCTATACTACTCGAAGGCTTGCCGGCGAAAGCGCCACCGCATTCCGAAGCGTGGCAACCTTTTGGGAAAATAATTGTCCGAAAAGTTGTCACAATGAGCGAACAATGCAGAGCGCCAACGTAGCCAGCTGACTGAATGCGGCGCCGAATCGATAGCAGGGCGAATTGGATTTGTCGCTACAACGGTAAGTGATACGCTCGTTGGCGTGGGCATTCTACTGTTAATGTCTCGCCCCGTGGGGGTGGGCTCCGAGAATCTATTAGGATGATTCCAAATTGAAAAATGCAGATTCAATGCCTCACGAGGATTATCACTCAAGGTAGGAAATGTCCTTAGCTGAATAGAACACGCTCGATGCATAGTTAACCTCATCATTATTGAAATGCCCGAGCTGTTTTCATAACTCAATTATTATCTTTACTGATATTAATAGCACAATACTGGAGCTGACTGGAGTAACCGATCATGTCTAATTATGAATGCATACTGCAAGCTTTTGAGATTTACCACAGTACGACGATAAACATGGGTAAAAAGTCAGCAGCAGGAAGAAAAATGAGTTGTTTTCATTAATCATTGACCATAATTGATTACAGCCTATGTAATCTCATCCGTCAGCAACTCACAATTCGCACAACCAAGATAACGCAGCAATCTAAAGTGTAATCTGAAGAATCAATTGTTCTACAGTTATCAGGGTATGTAATTTAATAATCTTAACTGCTGTAGGGTTATGAACCACGAAGAACCATTATACCCATGTCACTTATTTTCCGTATGCAGGTCTTGTATCGACCTGGGAAACATATTAAACTGAATGTTCTTGTGATAAACAATAAAATAAAAAAGTATATCTTACTCTGTGCAAGCTAATTTTTATTATACTGACAGGCATGATCCCATTGATCATAGCCCGCTAATAAATTGTAAAACAATTAATGGTGTTTGGACATTTCCAGAATCTGTACGGTGGCAAACCTTACTGTAGCTACCAATAGACCACACGGCATTTAAGTTACGATACATACAGTCAAACGTCACGTATACGTAGCTACATCGTATTGCAAACATCTTGAAGCACCCTAGTACATTGTATACCCTCTAAGGCTCACCACATGCTTGACATGACAGGCAACAGCTGAACGTCAAACGCTGTACATTTGCCTGTGGGAACCTATTTCAATCCCAATCAAAGTCATGGGTTTTTACAAAGGATGATATCTCGTCAAGGGTCTTTTCAAGCTGACAATTTATGATTCCAGCCTGTTCGAGGGCTTTCATAATGACTCTTGTACGATGGAATATCATGCACGAAGATGGGCCGCTGGTCCACTTGAGTATTGGTATGAGGTTTTGCCCGTCCCATTCAGATTGCTTTCATGATGCACTCTTCCTACCGTCCAGTAGTTGAACATGCGCATTGCCATTTTGCAATCAATACTGGAAGGCTTCACACATGTACTTTGCCCCTCGATTTTCTATGTGCTGATTGATTGCGGATGATTTCGATTTGCTCAAACATAGTATTGACGCACGTCTAATCACAAATTTATCTGATCCACAAGGGATTTTTACCATGCATGTTGTAAAATCATCGGACAAAAACAGGTATGCAAAATATTTTTCAATTGTAATTAATTAAGGGATTGAACAAATATGATGAGTTGACTTTTGTTTTGTTATAAATGCACCTCACATTAAAATCAACATAAATACTTATTCATATAATTATGTAATAAATGTGTTCACACACACACACACACACACACACACACACACACACACACACACACACACACACACACACACACACACACACACACACACACACACACACACACACACACACACACACACATATATATATATATATATATATATATATATATATATATATATATACGTATATATATGTTTTTTATATATATATATATATATATATATATATATATATATATATATATATATATATATATATATATATATATAAATGAATATATACATACAAATATATATATGTAAATATATAATGTAATATATATATACAATATATACATATATATATATATGTATATATGTACATAAATTTATATATATGTATAAATATACATATAAACATACATACATATATATATCAATATATATCATTTTGCATATATATCTATATATTTTTATGAATATTTATGAATTCATGAATAAACACGCTAATATAGCTGATCAATGATGGGGTAATTATGTAAATATATGGAATGGCGATTGTGCAGCAGTCAGTGTGGCTTCTTCATTTATTCCACGCAATATCGACCAAGGGCTCGCTGCCGACTAAGTCGAAATATAGTTTTAAAACATTAGCATCTGGTGTTGGTTTTGCCATTTGTGTGTATTAGTACGCGTCTGTCGTTGTCAGTATTTAAATTGGTAACTATAGCTAAAGGCTGGCCTCCATGTGCACAAAGACAACATCACCAGTTTTAACAATATTAGTGAATGAACAAGTTTGTGTATTTTTTTCGTTTGCAGCACGCGTTTCCCTCAAAGAAGATCAATATTCCAGGTCATTTAATTAATCTTCAATTACAGGGTGATGGGATAACAACATGAGTGACCGACCGTGTACTTAAGAATGCAACAAAGAATGGAATCAATTTAAGGATATTGCCATAAAACCTCGGCATTTGTTGTTTGGGTAAGTTGGCCATTTTGAATGATTCAGCGTGGCTGTGTATTAATGTTGAATATATGTATGCGCCATGATGCCAGGCTGCTGTAAATGTAAAGAGTAGTTACTGCGCTAAGATCAAGCTACATGCATCAAGCAGCCTATAACATGAAATTGGCATATTCTTGTAGGCAAGGAATATATTTGTAACGATTAGAATCCATAGGCTAATGAAAATGCCAATTGCAAGCATTACAATGAATCGAGTGAGTTTAACAGTCCATGCTATTGAATGTTATCGCACAGTTATTCATCCTCGCCTACATTATGATGTCTGCCTTAATGTGAGGTAACCCTGGGATATTATTGTAAACATAAAGCTATTGATTGGTGCAGGTTCAAGTGCCTATCGCACGGCTATAGGTACTTAGCTGAAATCAATTCATGATATGATCAATAAACTCAAACCGTCGCATCTGATCAGTTAAGACCAACATTTTATAAAATGTCAGTTCAAATTAGCGCGCTCGACAAAAGGCTGCGGCAACCATTATCTAGGTCAGACCCAGGGGTGTGACGTCAGTAAAGTGAGCCCGTTCGCAGAGACGCCGGGAAATCCCCGTTGTTACAATGTAATCTCTCGTTGTTTTTATTTTTGATCGTTTTCAGCCATCTTGTGACCAATCGATCACAATGGTTAATCATTGTTGTGTTGGGGGCGGCTCGCGTACCAGTCTGGACGGCGTGAGCTTGTTCTAGTTTCCTGGTAAGGACGATTTGGAAAAAACCCCAACGGACTGGCCAGGTGCTACGATCGCGAGACTAATGGCCGGGCCCGGGCAAGTACTCGTTTGTGTGCTCAGTTCATTTCACCGAGGAATGTTTTGAGCAGGCACCGAAACTTAGAGAATAGCTTGGTTGGATACCACGGTGTAAGCGGTTTTGGAAGGAAAATGCTGTACCTTCTCTTTTGCGAAGGCCTCTGCTGTCAAGCAAGCAAGAAAGGATGGTGAGGCAAGTGAACCCCTCCCACCCAAGCCTAATAATAGCAGACCTGACTTTATCAAGAGAGAGAATATGATAATTCTGAAGATTGATTTAATAAATGGCTAAGTTTTAAGAGATGATTATATCAAATGTTTCTACAAAATACAGCAATGATCGCGCTACTAAATTACATATATAACTTGGTTCTAACAGGCTGTCATGTAGCTGTCAAGCTAGAGAAGTTGGTCAACAAACATCTACTCTGCCAGGATGTTTGCAAACTGTCAGGTTACTTGCAAACAACATTGGTAGAAGCCTTCCATAGTTTGGTTAATCACTTCGCCCCCAAGATGCTGGTCTTCTTCTGTGAAGGTATGGTTGCCAGGCAAGTACCATTCGCTTATTTCCAAATATATGTAGGTCACGTATTAATGGTTCATTGTGTCACAGATTGAGACTGGCAGTCCTCCACTACAATGAAAATGGGAGAAGAGAACAGGCGACAAAAGAAGCTGGGGATCCAGTCTTCAAGCTAAGATACCCCCAGTCTCATGGCATATATGTTTTAGCTGCTTACATTTATAGAAACTCGGGTGTAACACTGACCACGATGATAATATAGCATCATAATCTTAATTTCCTGTTATACATTCATTTATGAGCTAACTGAAAATCCTATAAGAAAACAGCTGTTGTACTTGCTCTCCTATATATGTTCTACTCAGAATCAATCTACATCAATTTTTAAAGATATTGTAATCAGCTTTTGTTAATACCTACTTTATATCAAGGTGCATCTCTATTTATTAACAGAAGATAGTCAGAAATTAGTTGTGGTTTATTAACAATTCGTGTGGAGGAGTACTTACACTTTGTAGACATAATACCCTTGCATTCACTTGATCAGACAAAAACTTGGTGATATCTCATGTCTGCTGTCTGATATGGAAGAATTATTCGCTGCAATGCTCTGTTGTATGCTGTTAGGGAAAGAGGTTACATATTTTGTTGGTGAAATTTATGGATTAACCGCGTTACATGCCAACATATATACGATGAACTGGTGCATAAATACGATCAGACATAGCTTACCAAGCATTGTTCTGTACCCGCCCTATGTCCTGGGCAGGATGACATGCGTGAGACCCAGACGCAGCAGTGGCCTCTTTTTACTCGTCATTGGAGACGTCTGAAACGTGCTCTTGTTCGAATCTGTAAAACAAAATTAGCTCCTGCCGAAGCAACGATGGTCTGCAAATGATCTGTGCCATCCCATGTCTCTTCGTCGCTCTCCTGAAGTGATGAAATAGAGAAATTACCAGCAGCAATTTTGCGCTAATCGTAGCGCAGATCGCGCCTCGCAACAAAAACAATGACGTCACGCGGAGGCGATTAATTATTCATGAGCTCATCGTCTCGACACGCCGAAATCGCGCACTTTGACGACTGATACATAGACAGAATAGGTACTTCTGGGTTATATTTCCGTAATCTGGCGAAAAGAGTGACATGATTTTTCGTGCGATAGGCACTTTAAGCCTAACGCTCAACCATGACGATTGCATGTCTTAGCGAAATAAGTGTTTATCCTTTGCCCCATGATCTTCTAGGAAGACTACTAAGCAGCATGTAAAAGTGTCCGTAACGATTACATAACATTGAGTGCAATACCTAACACAAGGAACGACGAATGGTAGTAATTAAAGCGCTGTTTAAAACTCCTTACGTGTTTGTAATTATTGACCAGACGGCCAGATTATTACTGCAGTCAGAACATGTTTTGTCGCAGATACTCAGCAGCTGCGATTTGCTGCAGCAAAATCCAAATGGATGATCAATTAACTGGCTGAAATGAGACTGTTAACAGTGAGAACTGTATCAGCGAATTGCTACTGACATCCTGCGTAAGGCAGGTAATCTTACCACGTACATCACCACATTATTCATTGCATTGCTACTGTATCCGGTTTAGCGCATAAACCAGCATCTGCTTGACGAAAAACACCAAGTGATCAAGTAGCTGTTTGCCTCCCTCAGCTTGACTGCCAATTGCCCTTTTTGTATCGTAGTGCTAATGTCAAGCACCAAGGCTTAGGATGCAATGACACCAGTGGAAAAGATCGTTCTCAGTAGTCGGTACTTAATGTCAGTCTGGTAAAGGAATGCTTGGACAAACATCTAAAGCATTTCAATGAAGGTTTGGTAAAACTGCATGAATTCGTTCGTTATTTAAGCTCTGGGTCCATGCATTCAGGTGGTGACATTGACTATAATGTAGATATAATGCATCTATATTATAAAAGCTGCTTATTTTCATATTTCGTCACGACGAACAGTTATCTGGCGAGTTTGTTGGCAGCAAGATTAGAAGCAAACTAGAAATATACACAATCAACCACTCATCATGCAAATTTTGAAAGCTCGGTCAATATCAAACTCTCCATCTGAATATCCTCCATCTAATATGGAACAAGGGGCAGAAGGTAAGGGTTCTTTTTGCATATTGGATTTGTTTTGTCAGGGTATATATGGTTTCTGCTGTTTAGTCGTCCAAGGCAGGAATCAATGTTTACTTCCGTTATGATTTGACCCGTAATCGGCGATACAACAATCGTATTACATCAATATATTAGGTATCGTGTAACTGGCGGTTGATAAGTTGCAGCGTGTAAAATCGTATTTCATAACCTAATATTTTGAGAACACCGATTATCACACCATGCAAAATAAATAGATATGTACTTCAAGCATATTAACTTATGCATTTGTCTTGTTGCTTCTTGCCTGGAATCTGTGTGCTATCTGGGCCTTAAGTCACTTACATATCCGTAGCCAATGAAAAACTGCCTCCTGTACTGGAACTCTAGCTACCACTTGTCCGCTTGGGCAAGTGGCCAGACTTTGCACTTGCGCTTTGACAACATTGATATGACCAGTAGTGAACCGTGTGGGGCGGTTCAATTTGAAAATGCTGCTACATAGATCTGACATATAGACTTGTCCTGTCGAGCAGCCATATGTAGATGTATGCTCGCCCGACAGTAACTTGCACTTGTCCTGGATATTAAAAATGGTATTTATGGATAATGACTGATGGAGGTATTTGTGAGTAGGTATATACACAAAATTGTGTAGGACAGACAGCAAAGCCAGTGAGTTACTAGAAGATGTCATCCTCTCCGAGGCTCTAATCAAAGACCTCATCAAAATGTCTTCACTATATCAATTATCCATCCTGGAGGCTTTCCATAGCCAAGTAATAAAATTTGCACCAACACACACTGGTTTCATGTGGCTCTGTCAGTCTGCAAGGTGTGTGGGTTTGAGATGTAAATATGTTCTTAAAATTGTTTGAGCACCCTGGCCTGCCTTAATATACTTTACATTGCACCTGTTCACTTGGTCCTGTGTTTATGGTATTTGACCATTGATGTCTTAACAGATTGACACATATGAAACATTTTAACATAGACATCTATCAATCAAATTGTGAATTGCTCTACCGGCTCAAGATATTGTCTGCCTGCTCTACAAAACAGTGGTAGACCACATGCTGTTGCCAGGTACAATAGACCCCGGATCACAGAAAAGTGATTAAGAACCAGACATTGTTGTTGGTAGCTCTGAGCAGAATTGAATAGGCATTACTTGTAAAACTTTGTTGATACGCCACCTTATATAATGTGCCAGCGAAGTTCGATTTAGACGATTGCTGTGCAATGACGCAGGAAGGGTAAAATATCCCGCCGATAATATTAAATGACTGTTAACATACCGTTATTTTAGTAATATACATATTTTGTACATGATACAGGATACAAGAACCTGCTGGTATGTACGTCATGATTTTGGAATTGATGATTCCTATCATTTGATGCATATGAAATAATAAATTAGGTGGACAGCACGAACTTAACTGAATTTAGTTATAGTGTACAGTATCATATATAGGCAATTTCTGAGCAATAGCTTAATAAAAGAATATTTCATTGCTGGCTGTTTGAAACCAATATAAACTGAACTATCCTTAGGAAAAACTTCACAAGCTGGCAGTAGCATTCTGTGATGTCTGCCTAGATAACCCCAGCACCACTGTACTAGCTGCCGATATGCCATGACTTGGAATAACCTGCAATATAAAGAGATCATTACAGCTTTTCCTTCAGTGCTTAAATGTTTTTCATCGGGTATCATCTGAACCAGTCCATTTTAAGTATACTTACGTGATTCTTATTGTACCTCTGACAATAACCGTATGCTATTTCTTGCGTTCAGACAGACCACACCCATAGCATGCACTTTAACATGAACTTCTAGAGAGCATTTGCTTTCTGCCACTGTAAGCATTGGCCCAGATGAGCCACATAAGCACCTAGTACAGGGCATAATTTCAATGAATAACTAGTTTTCCAGAACAAAGATAGACATAAAACATAAATAAAAAGAGGACTTCAAGAAAGACTTAAGGACAACAGTAAAATAAAGAGCAAAATATCTGCAAATGGTTAGAATTTATTTGGATTGAACTATGTGCCATTACCAAGTGCTGTAGTCCAGTCAGCTTAAGTCCTCTTCTATTTGAGGATAAGCTGCTGGTCTAGTCCTAGCTAGAGGCTCAAACCTGTATGGCTGTATGCCCCCACTGGCTTCTACTTCTTTTTCTTGGTGAGACCAAGAACTGCGTTAATTCATGCCAATATAATAAAAGTCAAATATGATGGCAGTTATACACTGTACTACGTGTAAGTAACAAATATTTATCTAATATGGACACCATAAAGTATGTATTATGTAAGACAAAGAACTTGTGTAAGACCTTGAACTCTTTAATGGCCCATGATATATGTATCCAGAAACATATATAACTTGGATTCTGGGCCAGAAGTCCCCCTGGACAACTCATTGGAGAGTTATATTTAACTGTAACAGGTTCTATCTGAAAGGTCTCGGCTCCTAAAACCAGAGTTAATATTCAAATAAAATTAAAACTACTTATCCACAGACAAAGAAAATATATTTTATTGGAACTGCAATCGATTAATTGCAAAAACAAAATAAACATTGAAATCTCAAACGAATGCAGAAGCAGCTTTCGGTTGCAATAACGATTTATAATTAAACCAAATAAAAGCCACAAGAACATATAATTTCCGTTACAGGACGCAAATCGTGAATCATTTATAACCATGAAAAGGGCCTGAATTCGAGGTGCATCGCTGTGTTCCAGTACTCACTGTATTATCGCTCGGTCTTATTTGGTTGACGTTTTCACACTAAATGATGTAAATGATGTAATTCCTTGTGGTATATGATGTACATGATGACGTATAAAATACGATTATGCTCACACCTACCATAGTTACCATGCAAACAAACGAGGAAAAAAATCACGCTAATCGGCTGGGCGGTGGCATATGACGTCACAAACTCAGGATGGACGTTGTTGTTTGCGCATATGCCACAGCGGTCCGAAAAATCGAGGAAAATATTGAAAAACCCCCCCCATAAAATGACATCGATGGACGAAATTACGGAAACGTCTTTCACAGGCTGATATATTGTAATGACCACCGTTGAACCCTAGGTCTCACATATGATAAAAATATCGAATTATAACTTAATACATCTACAAACCCTGCCTGATCATAACGATGAACTGTAATAACTATCAAGATTTGCTAACATTTTGCACATATTCGCTTTGCTACAAGCGTTTAATTATTTGCTTGCATTATTTAGCCGAAGAGTAATACTGTGATCGTGGGAAAATAGCATAATGATCATACCTTTACGACTTTATAATGCAAACACCGTTGCATCATCAGAGTCTGTTCAATACAATTAATCTAATCAAGCAGCTCGATTTTTGTCAAGCATGCACCTCACACTACCTCTTCGCGTAGCTCGTTGGCTTACCGACGATATATATCCTCATCATCATTCTGATCCACGTATTACGTCGCAGAACCCTGGATTGGGTATTTGATTACCTAAGATTACCCGTAGCATACAAATAGATGTCTGATGGATAGGTTCTTGGTCGGCATACTATACAAGCACAAAGCGGAATCGATGTTAGGTCCGCTCAATATTATAAATCTGCGCTGTAAGATTAATGTATGATTCGAACGTTGTCTGCTTCTCAGTTGAATAATGTAGGCTTACCATAGAGCTATTTAATTTGACAGCTACATTTATATATTTACCTATCAGTTGTGTTATTAATCTTGTAATGTCAACTAAGAAGCAATCAACTTAACAAAAATAATGATATTTAGCAAATTAGAAAATTCCGAATAACTCAGTGTGTTATGGTATTGTTGAGTATCATACGAACTCGCACATAGATGTCATCCGTAAAATGCACGCTATTACCGAAGATATAGTGAATTATCGACATCGCTTGAAGCCATATAAATTATTACATTGATGCTTCGCTTGTAAATATATAACAAGAGTGAAAGGTAATAAATGGTGAGAGTATCCTAGAATGCAATTAAGGAAATGAGAGTATCGAAGAGTAAAATAATAATGGCAACGAGAGTAACGAAAAATGCAATTATGGCAATGAGAATATCCAATTATGCAATTATGGTAGTACAACACCCAGGGATGCCTAGGCAGTGTAATGAGTATGGGCGAATATACTGACTGGTTCATTGCCTTTCATGAATATTAAAATGAAATTGATGATGAGGAAGCTGGACTGTGTCCTTGCGACCTTCGAGAAAAGTGGTCAATACCTTCATGCCATTGATGCTGAATAAGCGACATATTGATTGCCTTGTGGCTGTTTGCTGCAGCAGTTCCAAATCATCTACATTCTCCCCTTAAGAAGTATTACGTCTCAGATGATACAAAGACGTCATGCCATGTGACACTTTTCTATTGTGGATGATGTCACGGCGGATCAATGCTCAAGGTTCTGTGGCAGCTAAATAATCGCACCATTGACTGTCACATTGGCACAATGCCATACTCGGCTTAGCAAACGTATCCCTTAGAAATAAAATTAATCCCGAAATATTCCAGTCTACCATGGTATTGTTAAGTAGCAAAGGCAAGATCGTCCGCCTACGCACGCATATCAATGACTACTTAGCTATGGTGGAACTTACTGGAGGATTTACTAAGAGGATATTGTTTTCGAACATGCCTTGAAGCCATAGAGGCTATTGCTCTGGTGATTTTCCTGTAAACATATTACAGCAATGGCAGGTTATTAATTGGGAGTGGTGCTCATCAAAGAATGTAAGTATGGCAATTCAGCACTCTGGGGATACCTAGAAAGCGTAATGACTATCGGTTTGAATACTGCAAGGTCCATTGGCGGGCGTGGGTTTTTCGGATTGCTACAATGTTATTGATAATGAGGATATGTCCACTAACTACGTTGCGATCTGCAAGTATTAGGGTCAAAACCTCTATGCCATTGTACTGAATTGGTGATATGTTGACTGCATTGCAGTTCTGCGCTGCAGCAGTTCCACCATATCAATTATCTCCGCATGAAAAGGATTTCATCTCGGATGACACGTAAGCGGCATAAGTGTTTTTCTACCGTGGATGGTTTCGTGGAAAGGTCAGGCGGCTGCTACATCACCCCGTTGAATGTCACATTGCACGATGCCATACTCGGCTTAGCGCCAGTGCCCACTCAGCGTGGTATCACAGATTATGTCCTTGTGCTAATCTCCAGGTGATTTACGTGGTGTTGCGGCGCAGTTTCTTTGCGATGTACAAAACAAAATGATGATAAAGGTTTATAGCATTTAAGTGCCTATCACACGAAAATTCAAGTAATTTGTTTCGCCAAATTACTGAAATATAACCCAGAAGTACCTATTCTGTTTATATATCAGCCGTGAAAGTGCGCGCTTTCGGATCGAAATTAAACTTTAAAGACAAGTTCGAATCATTAAAACGACGAGCTCATTCATTCTAGCAAAATAGCTGCTGGTAGTTTCGCTATATCATCACTTCTGGATCTGGAGAGCGACGAAGAGACATGAGACGGCACAGATCATTTGTTTTTCTTCTTATAGATTCGAGCGATTCAGACGTCTCTGATGAAACGAATAAAGACGGCGGTGATGCCGCTGCTGAGCTTGGGGGTCTTACTCACGTGGATCATCCTACCCAGGATATAATGCGGCTGCAGCACAAAGCTTAGTAAGCTATGTCTGATCGTATTTCACCGTTTCATCGTATATGTGTTGATATATAAACGCGAGAAGTTAATCTATAAATTTTACAAACAAAATATGTTTACCCTCTTTTCCTGAAATATTTTCATACACTTATTATACGTTTTTATGCAAACAATCCAAAGCTGTTGTAAATCCATTGAAATGATAAATTCAAACATATCACGCATATTGACAATGGAGTTTGGTGAAAAGCCACAGAAGTTTATCAATTGACCAAAGTTACATAAATGTTTGAAAAAATCGCAACTCATATTAACACAAGGGAAATAGTATACAACAGAGCTTTGCAGCAAATAATTCTTCCACATCACACAGCAGACATGAGATATTAAACATTATGATTTATAGTCATTACTCGGCACGAAAAATTCTTCTTTTGATATATCTACCGTATGTCATTATCGCGAGCCCAACGTTTACCAGTTTGGAAGGATCTTGACATGATGATTAATCGGTCATGATAAATCATTCAAGTCGGCAGCGATGCATGCCTTATGCACTTTAAACCAATGAAGAAGATGATAAAAGAGCATTAATTATTTATAGAAAGGCTGAAATGTATATGGATGATGCCTGGGAAGAGCAGGGATTTCGCTTTATTGATAGTATCACCGTTATAACTCAAACAATCGGATGTTGCATGTGTATCCGTGAATTCACTTTGCACGCCCATGGATGCCAGGGTGACTACTAATTGTTACATGATCTACAACTCGCGTCCGGATGTTCGGGCATAAATACTGCCGTTGCTGTTAGATATTAATCAACGTTGTACTTTGCGTCGATAACTGTGTCACAGTAATGCACATGTCTTATGTACATGTTCAGGCAGTGTTTGTTACTTTCTTGGGCACCACAATGGTTCGTTCATTCCTGTGTCCTGAAGTACTATCGACCATATGTATCATCTTTATTATTTGTTGCGTCAGCTTTGATTTCAGTAAATTGAAATGCAAAAATACAGGATGAACAAAGTAATTAAAATCGGCGAAGTCAAGCTAAAACATTGGCAATATAACACAAAATTCTCCCTTGTGAGTCTACTCATAATATCAATGTCGATCAACCTGCGTCAAGTCAATTAAAAAAGATAATGCACATGCCAATATGACCTTTGCCTGCTGGAAACGGACATGGGTTAGATTTTATCAACAAATGATTCCGGTTTAGGTGAGAAAACCTTAATGTGATAGACGATATTATTTGGACATTTGGACGTGTCTTCTCATCTTTAATCACCAAACAAGTGTGGATAAGTCATCTTACTTAACATTCATTTGTACTCCCTACAGGCACCCTGAATAAATCAGCGCACACTGATTCCTACCCACCCCCCCCCCCTCCCACCCTCTCTCCTTCCCCGCATAATATGCTACGCTTCGTTTTTGGTAGAAAAGTAAAATATATGATATGAAAGCAGTATACTGGACATTGCTACTAGAAAGTCCAATACCGCAAAATGATATCAATTGAAAATGTGTACCTTACAAAATTTCAATGGCAGGGTCTGTGAAATGTTCCCAAATTATATAAATTGTACATTTGATCGAGCATGCGTTCTGGGCGGATACTTCGCTTGGTTATTTGTTGTGCTCTGTTGAACCGTCTGTTATAAGAGGTAAATGTACTGATGCGAGTAAGCTGGTAAAGTTCAGCCGGTAACATTTATGTCTTGTTCATGTATACCTATTTGCCAGATCTTTGTTTATATTATCTAATCGTCATTAGTTGCTATGTAAATGGTATGTACCTTCACATTCTAATCAGTGCGTGCTTTTCCTTCCTTGTAGTGCCGCTTAGACCTACTGTGATGAAAAGCCAACTTGCTATTCTATTTTAAGCATTCAAAGCAAATGTCGTTGGAAATTAATTAATGAATGGAGGCGACACGTATCAAGGTGGCCATTGGTAGCATAAAGCAAATGAGATCCTATAGGATTATTCAGTTATGCCGATTAAAGAGACGATTAACTGGCCTGTTTAATCATAAAATATTACAATTGAATGAATGATCTTGCGCGTCCAGCAGTATCTGAAATATGCCTCGTATAATAAAACATAGTTATTTCATATTTGGAGGAATAAGTTTAGGTGAAGAATGAAAATGCAGTGTTGCACAAGGCATATTCTTCCTGATCATGTAAATTGTACATGATGCGACAATATATTTTCCAATCAACGTTCCACGATCTGTAAAGTGTTATACCGTGTCATGGAGAAATCGAAGGTAATATTTGGTCATATGCCATATCGGGCAGAATGTGTTGCGTCACAGATACATATAGCATACACTGGAGGGTAACCGGAATGATGTTCATTGTCAGTTATAAACTGAGTGGGATGCTCGAGGAGCGTTTATGCATTTACATCGGTATACTTAAGAATCATAGAAATATATCTTGACCATCAACCAACCATCCATGAGCGAACACAATTAACAAGCTATTTACTTTGTGACGTTGCTTTCTATTCACGATGGCAAATGATGCCTCTTGCCATTCGCAATCGACATCCCGAACGTCATCACATCCCCTTTGAAAATGTTGTTTCCAAAGTCAACCGCAACGTGCAATGCAAATTGATAGGCAAACCAATACGGCCCTGGCTACATGAATACGAATATATCTTTTTCTATTGGAAAGGGGGCTCTTTTTTGCGATCTATTCAAATCTTTGGCACGTATTGCTAACGCCCTCAGATAGAACAGCCATATATATGGTCTGAACATTTCCCCAATCTTAACTGGATGAATGAAATATATAATAACATAGCTTGTCTGTAAACACAGCATGTTGTCAAATGGTGTCGCATAAACCTTAGCAACCACCAGGAATTCCACATTTACTAATCGATCCAGGATTACACCTCGTGGTTTTATAATGTTAGTTTTCGCGAACGGAACAACATTATAGCAATAGCATTGACGAAGGCCCGAGATTTATGAAAAAATGAAGAGCGCCGCGCATATGAGCTATATTGTGAATTATGCCTCAGTGGTAATGCATATTGTCCGCCCACGCATATGCGCTAGTAAATTTATATGTGTCAATTATTATCAAGGCCAGAAAGGCCAGAAACGAGTTTCAGAGTAATGGTTGGATGATAGATTTGTTTTGCTCGGCGCTATGATATCATACTGCTTAGCGGAGACCCTGTGGCTTCTTCAAATGGGGTGGGGGCGGTCATTCCAATTTATTAGCAACAACTATGGTGGTACAATTGAACGCACCTTTTCGTCATTTTGCATATCATACTTTCAGTTCAGACCGCTGCTTAGTAGTGGTCATATCTGCACTCGGCAGTCCAAGGGGCAGCGTATTCTGCCCTGATGTACGGTTCTCTGTCTTTCCTTTGTCATGCTTTTAATGACTTTTTATCTATGAGAGCAATTTCAACGACGCTCTTGGAATGTGAATGGCACACAACCCTAAAAACATAACTCAAACGCAGACCCGTGGCTGATCATTGCATGTAGTTAACATCCCTAAATATACCAGAACCAAATACAATCTGATGCATTCAATTCCTGAAACTGTCACTAAAATTTGATGCCGCCACTGACAGAGAGAATATTTTAACGACATGAAACACAGCTAGCTAACTACCAGTTTGCCAGTCATGCACCCTCAGTAACAAAAAAACCCTGGAAAAACCTGTTAATGACAATATAACGGAGTGCATGGATTTAAACAAACATAAAGTCGCCACAGTATCACAGGCTGCCGATTAAATAGTTGTTTTGCATATCGTTGGTGATATTTATAAGTGGTTCTAGTGCGATAAAAATGAGTAGCATGCAGTTGATTCAGGCTATGGAGTGCTGTCTGTGCCGATATAAACCAATATGCATTCACTTAATTAATTTTAAATACAGTTGTCGTTCTGATTATTGACAAAATCTTATCGTCAAAACTTACAGAGAATTGCATGCTTTATGTGTTAAGTAAACTTTGGTTTAATTTAAAGATGATGCAGCAATAAAAATATTCAGTACGATTGCAAATGATCAGAATCTATTAAATGATCTAGCGTCAATACAAGACATTTACATACATTGTTCAGAATAAGACTTTGTATTAAGATTGTCAGGCAATAACGTATAAATTATGTAAGCTTTACCTGTTGAATTAGACACAGATGCGCGATGTTGAATTCTGCGTCTAAATCATTTAGCTTTCCAGAGACAAAGACAGGCGGTTTTTCAAATCTAATGAGACCTGTCAAATCGGAGGGTAGAATTTTCACGTTGTACCACATGCTGATTTCAAGAGATGTATCTATATTCGATATATTATTGACGAATCCAATGCAATAACAATAGCACGGCTGTTTCTGTAACCCAAATTTTTACCCTGCATATGGAGAGATAGTCCGGGCAGCAACCATACTACGGCATGCATTCGAGAGTTTGGTTCACTTCATAACTTGTTCGTTAAGCGGTTTTTTTTTCAGAAATCGGTATATCGGTATGTTCGAAGGCAAGATGTGTCGTCATCATCAACAATGTATTCCAATATGAAACAAATAATGCTCTAACAAAGACAAAGTGTGATACATTACATCTGCTGTGCACGCGGCATCACATATATCGCACAAACGGTACAAATGTTGTACACAGAATTAAACTTTACAGATTGAGAACGATCCGGTGTTGTTTATTCAAAGAATATATGCCTAACCTTAAAATGAAAAAAGTATTGGAAGAACATTTTGCTGATACCACACACCAGCACAATTACCAAACAAATGATTTATAAGGCATATTTGTTTGAATGTGTAGATTTAGCAAACACGTTACTCATCAAGTAATGTAACTCTAAACGCATGTCAACAACCAGCAGTTTGGTTATTTGTAGTAGTGAAATAACACTATATTGGTATTTTCCCTAATCCCTCTTGCTAATCCCTCTTACATTACCCATTATGCGGTAAGCCAAATCCCGGTCAAGTTACCGAGCAACCACCATCACGTTAAGGAGCATATTCAGCAAACACTGGCAGCATACTATGCACAGAACTGGTGCGCCGATGCAAATGCACATTTGTTCATGCTATATAAGCAAAATCACAAACTCATCGTTTCGTAAAAGGCGCATTATCAAATTTCTAAAGAGAGCGGTGATGAGAGAGAAAAAACAGCTGCGTTTGTAACTCAATAGATCAATCAAATTTTACGATTACATCAAATTTTATTTCCGCTGTTCTGACGCAGTCATTTCCTCAACTAAGATTTTCTGTCTGTTTTGCAGACTCATAAGTCACGCGAGATGCATCACAGACTAGGCAAGCAAGATGACAATTTCCGACAGTGAAGAATTGGTTTCAACGAGTTTATCAGATACAGTCACCGTTGCTGCCGCTTTTAGCTCATGCAAACGACTTACGGCTCGTTAAAGCCTGTCTCACACAGAACACACGGCTTATACGGTTGGCCACCCGTGTAAACCGTACATATAACCGAACCAACCGTGGCCTTATCCGAGTTACACTCGGGCCATTCGAGTGTATCCGTGAAAGCCGTGTATGATTTTTAAAACTTTTAAAAAACTGGCACGGGTGCCATGTCCGTGTATAATCGTATTAGCGATCGTACAAGACCGTGAGAGACCGTGTGAGACCGTACGAGACCGTATATACAACCGCACATAAAGTCCACTCCACGAGTGAGCTCAACCGTGTCAATATCGTATATAAATCGTATGGAATCGTGTGAAACCGTTCCCAAGTCCTACATCCAACACCCGGATTAACACTCGAATGTCACACGATCACCGTACGATTCACACGAGTGTACACACGGTTTCATACGATCGCCATACGACCAATACGGTTTCATATACGATCGCCATACGACCAATACGGTTCAAGTACGAATTATACATGGTCAAGTACGACCAGACACGGTCTCTACGTCTGTACAAAGCTCGTGTATGATCATACAGCACTCGAACACAACAAAAAACACAACTACCTGCTGCCACATTGAAACAACAGAGTACTTGCTACATAATGCCTCCAAAGAAGAAGAAGGTCCCCAAAAGAATCCCCACCATGGAAGATTCTCCCAGCGAGAATACAAAAAGGGCCACAAAGACCCTCCGACCACTTCAACCTGTTGACCCTGTCGACCCTGATGAGCTGGAGGACCCGCTGGCACTACCTGACGAGATAACCATCGCTCATCGTGGCCAAGGCCCATCCTTGAGTAGGGTTTCATCATCCATGTCCTCAAGGCAAATGCTTCGTCTCCCAGGAAGAAGTAGGGCAGGTTTTCCGTCAGGCCTGGCAGTGGCTCTGGATCAGGGAAGCCTAGCTCACCTCCTTCCACCAATTCCCTTAATTCAGATTCGTTGAACACTTGGCAATTGGATGCTGAGCCATACTCCGCCACTGGTACCCATATAAACTTGTAGTCGGCATCTGCCAATGCCAGAAGGATCATGGAGAAGAAGCCCTTGTAGTTGTGGTAGAGTGATCCAGAATTTGGTGGGGCCTTGATAGATATATGCTTGCCATCCAGGGCACCACAAGCATGGGGGAAATTCCACTTGGTGTTGAACCTGTCACTGACTTCCCTCCATTCATCTGGCTCAATAAGTGGTGGCATAACTTCGGCTTGGAATGTGTCGACTATAGCCTCCAGGACTGTCGGTAGGAATTTTGAGATGGTGTTGTCTGCTACCCGGAAACTGTACATCAACTCTCTGAATGTAGCACATGTGTCTGAGTGTGATTGCAAGCTTCAGTCCAGGGTCCAATGGCTCTCTGAAAATAAATAAAAGTAAAAAATTATTAATCATCGATATGTGTTTTACAATTCTCACATTTAGATTTATTATTGGATATGTTGCTTTTCCCTGAAAAATTGATATTATTGTTTACCTCCAATTGGTTGTTTTCTTGGTTAATTGTGGCCCGACACGTCTCACAAACTCCTGAAACAAGTCAGCATCAACACGGAGGAAGTTCTTGTAACATCTGGGGTCCTCTCTGTTTAGTTCATGTAACAGAGTATCATATTGACCAAACATGACCCTTCTGTTGAGCCATTCTCTTGTCCAAACTTGCCTCCTTCTTCTTCTCCTTCTGTTGGCTTGTTTTTGTCTCCCCTCACGCCTTCTGGCCAAAATAATCTCAATGTCTATCAGTCTTATCATGATTTCTAATTCCCTTATTCTGCCATCTGCCATTTTGATAACTTCTCTGTTGAAAGTTCGAAAATTTATGAAGCCAAGCCATCAAAACGAGTCAATTTATATCAAAACATACACGAATGTGTGATAATTCGAGCATAACTCGAACAAAAGTCGATGGGACCGTATGTAAACCTTGTAAATGTCCAGTTGATCGAGTAGAAGTCGTGTTTAATCGTACTAGGCCGTAACAGACCGTACTAGACCGTACTTGGAACCGTGCTTTGTTCGTACATACTCGTGCTACATTCGAGTCTAAATCGTAAACAGTATATATTGTGTCACACCAAGCAAATCCCGATGGGAAAAGCTGCTGCATCAATGTGGTAGGGGCAACAAATACACGCCCACCACTCGAAGAAACAAAATAAGCACACGCATTTCGTTTGCCTAAAGTAGCACCATTGCAAATCCGGTGGGAATCAGGATATAAACGGCGTGTAATTGTTACAAAGATAGAATAAACAAGAAGATTAACCTGCAATCAATATTTACACCTTATAACTTGAGCACAATGTTGCATGTTGCGTGTTTCTAGGTTTCGATATCCAAGGAATCTATCGGTAACATGAAATGAAATGCCTTGCATGCGTAATGTTTGCAAAAACTTGACGCATGGATGCAAGTTCCATGTACAAAATTTAGCAGGTTCTGCCGACCAATTTGCTATTCAGCATGTAACCAAGTTTTGGCCCGTCAACACAATAGAAGCCAATGGTGTTTACGCAATTCCGCACTGCGTACACTGTAGGCTGTTGTCCTAACAACGCAATCATCGTCATCCACAAACCTTTTCCAAAGTTAGTTCTTTGTTTCTTTGTAAAGCAAGCGCCACAGCATTGCTTTTAAAGATTTATCTATCCATAATACCATTTTCTCACAGGATATATGATAAAATAACCTAAAATTTTGCTTAGAATGTAATGCAGGATCCATGCCTTAACAATCACGCATACCATTGGATGCAAAGAGACGTTACGTGTTCTCGGGCTGTTGTTGTCAGGTAACATATTAGAGTTGATAGCAGTCTTTGAGTAACATCATACAATTCACATGGGCAGCAGATAAGTTTATAGCTTACTACCCGCTCAGTTTAGTAGATCGTAATAAGATGCGCTCCGCAAGGCTTAAGACAATTCAGACTCAAAAGTAAAGTGATAGGATACGCGACATTATCTCTAGCAATTCATTGCTCTGTCAGCTTACCTGATTGGATATTGCTGAAAGCAATATATCCTACTGACCAGCGTTGACACCCCGTTCTCTAATATGATAAAAATATATACTTATTACTTAAAACATCTACAAACCCTGCCTGAACATTCCGATGAACTATAATAACTATCAAGATTTGCAAACAATTTGCACATATCCGCTTTGCAGCAAACTTTTAATTATTTGCTTGGATTATTTAGCCGAAAAGTTATACTTTGATTGTGAAAAAATAGCATAATGTTGATACATTTCCGACTTAATTATGCAGGAACCGTAGCAGCCTCAGAGACTGTTCAAAGCAATTAATCTAATCAAGCTGCTCGAGTTTTGTCAAGCATGCACCTCACACTACTTCTGCGCGTAGCTCGTTGGCTTACCAACGATATATATCCTCATCACCATTTTGATCCACGTATTACGTTGCTGAACCCTGGATTGGGTGTTTGATTACCTAAGATTACCCGTAGCATACAAATAGATGTCTGATGGATAGGTTCTTTGTCGGCATACTATACAAGCACAAAGCGGAATCGATGTTAGGTACGCTCTACATTTCTGCGCAGTAAGATTAATGGATGATTCGAACGTTGAATTACGTAGGCTTACCATAAAGCTGTTTAATTTGACAGCTAGATGAATATATTTTCCTAACAATTATGTTATTATTTTTATATCAACTAAGATGGAATCAACTTAACAAAAATAATGGTGTTTAGCAACTCATTAAATTCCGAATAACTCAGTGTGTCATTGTTATGTTGAGTATCATACGAGTCCGCGCACAAATGCCATCCGTAAAATGGACGCTTTTTACCGATGGCATAGTGAATTATCGACATCACACACATGACATTGAATGCTGAGACCTGGCGGAAATTGCTTGATTATTCTCAAAAAAAGATATTGAATTCTGACTTGTCATATAAATTATTGATGCTTCTCTTATAAATATATAACAAGAATATGAAAGGTAATAAATGGTGAGAGTATCCTTGAATGCAATTAAGGAAATTAACAAAATCGAAAAGTAAAATAATTATGGCAAGGACAGTAACGAAAATTGCAATCATGGCAATGAGAATATCGAATTATGCAATTATGGCAGTACAACACCCAGGAATGCCTAGGCAGTGTTATGATTACGGATGAATATACTGACTGGTTAATTGCCTTGCATGAATATTAAAATGTAATAGATGATGTGGACTCTGTCCTGACGACCTGTAAGAAGAGTGATCAATACCTTTATGCCATTGTTGCTGAATATGCGCCATATTGACTGCATTGTGGCTGTTTGCTGTAACTGTTACAAACCATCAACATTATCCGCATAACAAGTATTACATCTCAGATGACACAAAGACATCATGCCATGTGACACTTATCTATTGTGGATGATGTCACGCCAGGTCAATACTCAGGGTTCTAAGGCAACTAAATAATCGCAACATTGAGTGTCACATTGGCACAATGCCATAGTCGACAAAAGTGTCCGTTAGAAATGAAATTAATTCCTAAATATTCCAGTATATCATGGTATTGTTGACTAACCAAGGCAAGATCGACCGCCTACGCACACACCATTGAATGTCACATTTGCACAATGCCATACTCGGTTTAGTGTCCGTGCCCATTCAATGTGGTATCACAGAATATATGAAACTGGATATAGCAAAAGTAATAAAAACCATTATTTGTCCTTGCACTAATCTGCAGATGAGTTCTGGTGGTGTTGCGGTGCAGTTTCTAGGCGATGAACAAAACAAAACGATGATAAAGGTTATAGGCATTAAGTGCCTATCGCACGAAAAGTCATGTAATTTTTTTCACAAGATTACAGAAATATAATCCAAAAGTATTCATTTTGTTTTTATATCCGCCGAGAAAGTGTGCGCTTTCGGATCGAAATTATACTTTAAAGTTCGGCGTATCGAAACGACGAGCTCATTAATAACTAATTGCCTTTGCGTGACGTCAGACACAGCAAATTATTGTTTGCGAGGCGCGATCTGCGTTACTATTCTCGCAAAATAGCTGAAGAAGAGACATAAGATGTCACAGATAATATTTTGCAGACCATTCTTGCTTCGGCAGGTCACTTTTTTCTTATAGATTCGAACGCGAAATGAGCGATTCAGTCGTCTCTGATGAAGCGAATAAAGACGCCAGCGATGCCACTGCAGCGCGGGTCATCCTGCCAAGGACATTGTGCGGCTGCAGAACAAAGCTTGGTAAGCTATGTCTTATCGAATTTGTTAATCGTATATGTGATGGTATATAACGCTAGAAGTTAATCCATTCATTTTACAAAAAAAGTTTGCATACCCTCTTTTCCTGAAAATATTTTCCTACTATACGTTTGTTTTGCAAACAATAGAAAGCTGTTGTAAATAATTTGAAATGATTAATTCAAACATATCACGCATATTGACTATGGAGTTTGGATCAGAGTCTGGTGAACACCAAAGCAACAGAAGTTTATCTATTGACCAATGTTACATAAATGTTTTAATAAATCTCATATTAACATAAATGCAAATAATATACAATAGAGCTTTGCAGCATATATCAGACAGCAGACATGAGATATCAAAATAAGTGATAAAAGTGTGATCAAGTAGCTGCAAGGATTCATGTTTACAAAGTTGTACCATGTTAGTGTAAAAGCTCTTCGACACAAACTGTACAGATGTTACAGGTATACAGCATACAGACAGTTTGTTCCATGGTGCTAGGGACATCTGGGCAGAAGATATGCGTTCCTTTACCAGCCTGTCCTGTAATAATAATGAATGAAATATGATGCTCAAAAAGTCAACCTGATTCCGGCCATTTCTTCGTAGCATGTGCTAGCACTTGTGCTGTCAGGGTCATATATTGGTAATGTGACGGATTGGCTTCCATCCATTGGATGCATTCATCCATGGAGTCAGAAGGATGCGCAGAATCGTCGTCAGTACCAGGAGTTTATTGAGGTTCAGCTATCAGACAGGCGCCCCTTGAACATGCCGTGACATATGGCTGTCATAGCTAGCCATAGGTGCTTCCACAATCGGTAAGTCAATGAAGAAACAGAATATCTCAATGCTATTTGAATAAATTGATGCAAAAAACAAATCAAGAAACAATTGTTAAGTAGCCACAACTACTCCTTGTCTTCGTGGAATGCATCAGCTAAATCAATCTTCTGAATTATCATATATAGATCCATAAATTGGCTGTATAGTCGAAATGTATTATATCCTCTCAACAACAACGCAGAACAAGTCCTTAAAGGAAAGTTTTTGGCTGCACTGTGCCTCATCCTGCTCAGGGTGCTAATCCCAGACACTATATCCGAAGGTATTGCGTCACAGATACATATGGCATTCACTTGCAGGTGACCGGAATGATGTTAATTGTCAGTTATAAACTGAGTGGGAGTGTTTATTCAGATACATCAGTAAACTTAAGAATCAAAGAAATATATCTTGATCATTTGTCCATCGACCAATAACCCATTAGCGATCTCATCATGTTGATACTGTGCGATAATTTAAGGTCTTCGCGGGATAATAATATCTGCTAAGAAAGGATCGTTGAATCATAAGCATTGTGAGTGACCGATGGATTTGTTATGTAATTTTTCAATCTAAAGATGTGAGCTTATTACTCTTGGAAAGCTTGAAGTTTTATCTTATTGAGAGACAAAAACCGCTTACATCTAATGTTGCTATAGACAAAAAAATTTCACCATCGCATACAAATTGAAGCGAGAGCACCATTGATACAATAACTCATTATTATTTCTGATAATCTTTGCATATTGCCTCATAATCTAACATTCATTACAAGCTCATATATATAAAGGATAGATATAAGCTCAACTCAACTGCACGCTTAGTGGCTTAGATATGAATAATAACAAAGTTAAGTGCAAAACACTTGGATCACGTCTGATAAACATCTGCTTTGGTGTAGCCAGCCTATACTGTCACGCAGTTTCTTTGCTATCATTCATAGAAAATTTGTATAGCTGGTTCTGTATGATGCAGAACACGGTCACAAAATTGGCTTTGAGATGACAATTACCAAATAAACATATTTTTCTCTCCACGTCTGGTTGATCTTTACCCACATATTTTGTTGTATTGAATTTTGTAAACATGCAGTGTCCCGAGTCAGAGTAATTTACTTGTACAATTGCATATCATTGACCGGATGTCTATTAACAAACTATTTACGTTGTGACGTTGCTTTCTACTCGCAATTGACATCCCGAACGTCATCACATTCTCTTTAAAAATAATGTTACCAAATTCAACCGCAACGTGAACTGCAAAGTGATTGGCAAATGAATACGGTTCTGGCTACATGAATACGGATGTATTTTTGTCTATAGGAAATCGGGCGCCTTATTGTGATCTATTCTATCTTGTATTGCTAACGCCCTGATATATAACAACCACATATATGGTCTGAACATTTCACCAATCTTATTTGGATGGATGAAATCGAGTCCGTATATAATTACACAGCTTGCCTGTTAACACAGAATGTTGTCATATGGTGTTACATAAAACCTTAGCAACTACCGGAAATGCCACATTAACTATCCAATCCATAATTACACCTTGTTGTTTTTTAACCTAAATTAGCGAAGGGAACAACATTATGGCAATAGCGTTGACGAAAGCCAGAGATTTATGACACATGAAGAGCGCCACACGTATGAACTATATTGTTAATTATGTCGAAGTGGTAATGTATATTGTCCGCCCACGCATATGCGCTGGTAACATTATATCTGTCGATTATTATAAAGACCGAAAACATAAAATCTGATTAAACTGACTTCCCTGCGTTGATCTAAAGTTGCAGTGTAATGGTTGAATAATATATTTGTCTTGCTCGGTGCTGCAAGAACGGAAATTGTTGTAGTTCAGTGGTTGTTTGTCACAATACACTGATGTGCACATGCAATAATAATGCCATCTGATTTGTACTCATAGCATACCTGGCATTCAATAGGCAACCACATGCGTTTACATATATTGCCTTACTTCATGTCTGTTAAGCCGTTAACAGGGTTGAAAAAAGTGCGTGCTAGAACTGAATTAATCATCAGCCTCATCATTGTTATCACTACCATCAAGTGGCACATTCATTACAGATAATGTCACATGGATTTTCATTGATTTACGCAATCTATAGACCAACAGACAGGAAATGTGAAAGACTGAATTACTCATTAGCCTCATCATTGGTGTCACTATCATCAAATGGCACATGTATCAGAGGTAATGTCACATGGATTTTCATTGCTTTAAGCAATCTATAGGCCAACAGACAGGAAAAAGAATGTGAAAGATAACTGCGATGCCAAAAGTTAGCAATATTCTTGTGTAATGATATAAGAATAGTTAATTATCGGCGCAAGGATGCAAATCAATTTCAATCCCAGACGCTAGGAACCATGTTGAGCATTTGTACTGAATAACGTTAAGGTATAACACTGGAGTTCAGACATCATTATGCATACAGATCAAAAAAGAGTGGGTTAGGTATAGTTGCATATAGAAAACGTACTCAAATGCACACATGTTTATATGAATGGGCCCACTAGGTAACGGAAAAGATTATTTATTGCCAATGTTGGCAGTCTGCTTAGTGTCAATGGTTTAGTAGCATCCTATGTGAATAGATAACTGTTGTATGCATGCAGCTATATGCGGCTTCGTATATCGATGCATATTGTTGATTTTAAGATGCAATGCATCAAACACACGTATTCATCTTTAATATGACGTTGTGAATGGTGCCGAAATAAGTTTCCTCCCGCAATGTACCACCGTTATACTTATTGAAGAATAAATGCAAATTCATGGGTTAAATAAAAGTGAAGTTTGAATCAATATCGGCCTAAGTCACAGATCGTCGTTTTTCAATCCACTTCTGCTTCGCACGAATATATGTGTAATTATATATGCACATCGTGTTGTATTTCTTGTGCGATATTCCACAGTGGTTGTAATAAGATTATTGGAGTTGCACTTCAGACAGTAATTGAACTATCGCTACCATGTGGTCTGATGAACATCAACACTCCTTATGCAATACAATGAATTTGGTTGACATATATAATAAACAATTCAGCTCGAATGTTGCAGTTCCTGGATCATCGGCGCATATTGCTTGGGCATCTGCCCTTTCTAAACTTATTATATGCATAGTTTTGTGTTTTATATCAATCACAGATTAACTTATACATAATCTTTACAGCGAATGTAAAATCTCAATGTAAAACCACGTATCACGATTGCTTGATCCACAAAGTTATGTTTTGCTACTGAATGGTTAATTTCGACCTCATATATTATATTGAGGTAGTTATAAATACGATTTGTATATACTATTATCCCATACTGCTTAGTGGAGACCCTGTGACTTCATCAAATAGGGTGGGGGCGGACATTCCCATTGATTAGCAACAACTATGGTGGTACAATTGAACGCACTTTTTCGTCATTTGCATATCATATTTTCAGTTCAGACCGCTGCTTAGTAGTGGTCATATCTACACTCGGCAGTCCCAGAGGTTAGTGACAGCGTATGTTGCTCTGATGTATGGTCCTCTGCCTTTCCTTTGTCATGCTTTCAATGACTTGCGTTTTGATTCATGAGAGCAATTTCAACGACGCCCTTGGAATGTGAATGAACCCCCAGTAACCAGAAAACCTGTTAGAGACGATATGGCGGAGTGTTTAGATTTAAACAACACATACAGTCTACTTACCTTTGTAAATATTTAGAAAGCGTTGCCACAATGTAACACGCTGGCGATTAAATAGTTGCATATCCTAAGGGATATTTGTAGATGATTTTAGTGCGATAGAAAAGAGTAGCATGCTGGTGATCCAGGCTATGGAATGCTGTCTGTGCCGATATAAACTGCTATGCTCCACTTAATTGAAGTTTGCTTTTAAATGCAGCTGTAGTTCTGATCATTGACAAATTTAATTAAAATTAATGCAGCAAATACTCAGCACGATTTCAAATGCCCAGAATGTAATAAAAAGAAGACATTTACATACATCGTTCAGAATATGACTTTTAATCAAGATTGTCAGGTTATCACGAAAACTATAAAAGCATTATACGCTGAATTAAACACATATGCTCAATGTTTAATTCTGCGTATAAACGTTGTTGCTTTCTAGAGACCAACGCCTATATTTTATTCCGAAACATTACTTGCGGACAGGCGGGCTTTCAAAGCTCATGAGACCTGTCATGTCGGAGGGTGGAATTTGCATGTTGTGTCATAGGCGGATTTCAAGAGATTGATCTATATTCTACAGATAATTTATGTAACCAATGCAACAGCGATTGCACGACTGCTTGTGTAATCCTCTTAAGACGATTAAGCAATTTGCATATGGAGAGGTAGTCCTCAGTGCAGCAACCATGGTGCATGCGTTCGAGAGTTTGATCCACATCATCACTTATTCGGTAAGCGTTTTTTTCCGAAATCGGTCACGGAGCTATCTTTGCACACCTCGATAAAACAGGACATCTGATTTCAGGCTGGTTATTACAATCTTCGCCATCAAACGCCAGATATTGCCAAACACAACGAAGCCCCTGCTTGTAACCTTATGACCATTGCGTATGACCATGATCTAATTAAAATAGTACCGTGTGCGTAAGTTGCGCAGAGTGGCCTACGGTACTACGATGAACAGAACCATCAATTCATACCAAGTCTATTAAAAACAATAGAAGCAACAATTCATATAAAGTCTTTATGGAAGAACTGCACTACCTCCCAGAAGAACAGAACGGATTGACGCAACTTGTGACGCCATGTGTATTTTATGCTTGCCATTAAACTGATAATCACATCATTATAAAACTCCACCTATGAATTCATTAAAAAGGTATCATCCATAATCCTTAACACCCTTTTTACAGTGTTTCAGATGTATTGACGTATGTAATAGCGGATTTGCATTGTAAGTATCGGAGGTACCGCCTGCTGCTTTATGCATTACATCAAGCGTTCAAACCATTGTGTTAGCCGTTCCACCATACTCATGGCATGGATAATTTCATTGCTGATTGTGATCAATATTCTCATTGAATCGGCAATCTTTGAATTATAAGTTATCATATTTTAACACAGAGGCGCCCAAATCTCAACTAAGTGCGACAACACGTTTGTGTACGTTCTGAAGCTAATTTACCTTATGCAAGGTCAACGTGGGATCTATAGCAGCACTGCAATCAGCATACACGATATCAACCATATCATCTAGATAAAACACAGCGTTAATCATATGAGCAAGGTGTCACTGAAAGTGTCTGTATTGTTTTGGGCAAAACTATTTTGTCGTCGATAAATAAAGGTCTTAATGTTTTCTGTCTAATATCTAATATTCGTACTAACCCGTTAATGCCAGATCTATTCGAGGTGTTCCTGCTTGAAAGACGCAATGTTATTGCGTTGATCACATGGTATATCAGCGCATTATGGCGTCGATTCATAATAATATCAGGCACCATTTAATCGAAGTTATAAATATAAACTAAATGAGCAAATGTGTTGTGTTAAAGGGAAGCCGCCAAAGATACTGAAAATTAACACACATCGCAGCAATATTCTGGCTGCTTTGATAATATTGAATGCAAACTGAAACATGCTGTTCATAAGGGAGGCATTCTCTGAAGAATGTAAGCCGCTACCTGTGGTACTCTGCTACTTCTAACATTTCTACATGTGTCTTAGGCTTTCTACACAACATCGGTAGCTCAGGACAAGAGTTGTTATCATTCCACTCATTCGTTTTTCGGGCTTGTACCATTAACCGCATACCAGTATTGCATTTTTTATATAGCCAAATGTTACATACGTCTTGCATAATATTTGTTTAAAATCTTGATTAGGTTTTGAGTGTTGGAGCTAATGCTATGACTAATTATATGCTATTCAACAAGCAATAATAAGCAAAAACATAAACGCTCTATGCCTGCCTGAGGCAACATTAACGACCTAAATTGTCTAAATAGAGTAAGTAACGCCATGAAACATAAGGACCATACCCACCCCAATTTATATAGATGATCACGTTAAGCCATAAAAGGGCATTACATATTCAATATTCAGTGCACATTCGACAGGGCTTGACCTCTTTGCAGCATGAATGACGATTGTGAAGTCCGTTTATCCCCTCTCCCAACAAAACTCTACTTCACCCATAATTACCATTGAAGGAGCTAGAATATTCGATGCGAACGGTTAATAACCTAGTTAGTTCGTGAATAAAGCCCATTACGTACCTTTTGAATGCCGCCGACAATTAGCTCTCTAGGCCGTCAATGTTACGAAACGCAAATGCAAAGCACCTATAAATAATGTGTACACTGCATATTCAAGCGCAATATACACGTCTGCTGTCTACCTTATGTCGCTCTGTTGCTAACGTTAGCATTGGACAAGCACCTAAACAAGTACTGTTTCGGTAACCAAGTACGATCACCGAAAGAAGAAATGAACTCCCGAAAATAGTACAGAATGGCTCTTACGCATAAAATATATTTATACGAATGCAACCTTTTTGAGACAATGGACCAACATTTTTGGAACACAGTCACATCTTGGCACACGACGTGAGTTACAAAAAAGTCAAGACCTTTTTGAGTGCTTTATTGTCCAATTTTTTATTTCAAAGTGATGTTACAATGTACATTATCTCCATTTACTTTTATCCATTGCAAGGTTTTGGCTCAAGCATCGCGCAGGGACTAGTTAGGGGCGTTTGAAAAAAATTATATATTGGGCTGACGATTTTTTTGGTACTTTTTTTTGCCTTTAACAGCGTGTTACTCATTATTATCCGATATATCATTATCCCAACTTCAAGTATATTGTTTAGAATTACTTCCTTCATGAATATATCCCAATCACGTGACATTCGATAGAGGAAATAAAAACATATATATTTAGTTTCGACGTTTTCCAACGAGCTGGAGACAGATATATATTCGCCTTGACAAACCGCAATGTTTAGACAGGTCGGATAATTCGTTATTTCAGACGAAGTTGCGTTGCTGGTCTAGATTATCTTTTGATTTATCAAGAAAAATGGTTGTTTTTTTTGTCACAAAATGTTTGGTTTTTTGCTATGTTCCAAAATAGTTGGTTTTGTACGTGTCCCTAATACCCGAACTATTTTGGAACACCCTTTTTGGTACACAAAATATATAAGTTCAATAAAACAATGAAAATAAAAAATAAGTTTGCGAAAGCGAAACATGTTGCTTACAGACCAACAGAGTACAAGAAATGATCATCATATTACACAAATGTTTTGTCGCCTCCAATGTCCCAAAATGGTCGTTTTGTTGCTACATTTCCATAATAGTCTCATTCGTATATATATATATATATATATATATATATATATATATATATATATATATATATATATATATATATATATATATATATATATATATATATATATATATATATATATATATCTATACCTATCTCTATATATACCTATATATATATATACCCTGATATATATATATATATATATATATATATATATCCTATACTGCCAGACCTATACCTATACCTATACCTATACCTACCTATACCTATGCACCCCCTGATCCGCTTTACTAATCCTACACTGCCAGATGTTTTAACGATGACGGATCAAGAAATATGCTCAAAAGCAAATAGCACAGTGGGCACCGAGTGCTTCAGAAGTTGCTCAACGTTAACTAGTATAGATGGATGGTATGCAGTGCACATTTTGCAACTACGAAAGCGTGCAATACGTATGTAGCATACAAAACACAATTGGCGTATGAATCGCATATTTTTGATCAATAAATGGTGATGTTATGTGTTTTATTTTGCAGCATGACATCGTATTACAAACAAATTCGTGCTTTAATATTTGACAGCCTTCATAATGGGTGATACCGCATAATTGTTACGAATTTATTTGATTCCATGAGGGTAAGAAAGAACATAATGGTATGCCTATATGTAGAGCCATTTTACAATTAGCACCTAAAACTGTCAATCTGTTGTTGATCAAATGCTACTTGTGGCATTCCACTTGCGCAATGAATGATGCTTGAGCATTGGATGCTTTTGAAAAGTTATGTCCCAGTTAAAGAAGACCCTATTCTATTGTGAAAAATTATCATGTCGAACTGCTTCTGTTGTTTCTTCTTTGCCATCGGTTATTTCGAATGGAGTATTGTGTAGGGCTTTGGTCATAAAGTTTCTCTGCATGCTTTGTAACGCCTTAATTGATTGCCGCCATTGACGTCAAGTGCTTATGACATGGATTCTTTCTGATTGGTATTTGACAATGGAAATTACGCACTCGACCGTCAATAATATGCTTCCTAGATTAATGAGTTGACAGGCTCTTGTATATACGTGCCCATCGAGGTCAATGTACCAACGAGATTGCACTTTCAACGCAAAGTTATTTATCCAGCATAAGTAGAATCTGGATGGCATAGGTGAGCTGTCGATTCATCATTAACTTCTAACATCCTCTTGTATTTTGGTCCCATCGTCAATCGTCAAGTTCTCGTTAAACGTCAAAGCAGATCAACTGCCAGCCCCTTTATGTAAAAACTGCGTATGTACATACAACTACCGATCATGAAGGTCATGTAATAAATAATAAGTTATGAGCTGTTCGTCGACAGCATGTTCTTTTTATCTAGACGACAGGGTTAAGATTGTAAAACTCATTACTGTATCGGCAGTATTAACTAATGCTTTTTTCTGCTTTTATTCACACATCTAAATGCAACGCATAACTATTTACCTTTAACTCGACTAAAGTACTGTCGGTGTAACGGTATAACCAAGTTTATTTGCTGTGGTATTTACTAATGTGTACATGAAAACCCAACTTTATGCGAACTTTGAATATCATTTAAAAAAACCCGAATCAATCGTGAAACGAATATATATTTGCTGAGCCAAAGTACATGACCACGAGACATCAGAGCATTAAAATCTGCTGCTGGAAACGCACGCGCTATTGGACATTCGTGTATCGTGAACAGACATAATGCACAGGGTCAATCAACTTCATGCATTGGATGCCATCAAAACTATCCAATTACTAAATAATAGTTTCGATTGGATCAACTGAGACACGTCGAATATTTTAAGACAATGGTCGGAAAACGTTGGTAGTGTGACAAAAATGTCAATGAGAAGTTTGACTGTGTGACTTGAGTAACCTAAACAAGACCGTAAAGCAGTGTAGGAGAATGCAGCGGATTATTTTAGCTATGGAACTGCGATTGAAGTAAAAAGCTGGTTTGGGCATATGACGTGTTGCATTACTGCACTTAGTATGGCTGTCTCGACATCCGCCCGAAGTGGTTCTCAGAACTTGACATATCCGCGCGAGCGGTGTGCTGCTGTCATCTTACAGGAATATTTCACTGGCTTTAGTCCTATGTGGAAGCTTGTTAACATCTGATAAAAAAAGGGAAATATGAAAATATTATTGAAACATTGGTTGCACTCTCACTGATAATACCTTTTGGGTAAAGTATACTGTTATTTCGGTACAACATAAAATTATTGTTGAATATGGCACAGTGTTGTCACCTATGAAATATAACGTAAATGTTTGAACTGAGGCCATATAAAGCATACGATATTTTCCTTGTTGCCTTTAACGTCTACGTTGTTATTTGTGTGATAAGTGTTTACAGAAAGCTGTGTTATTATATATTTCATTCATCCAGTTAAGATTGGTGAAATGTTCAGACCATATATATGGCTGTTCTATCTGAGGGTGTTAGCAATACGTGCCCAAGATAGAATAGATCACAAAAAGGAGACCCATTTCCAATAGAACAAGATATATTCGTATGTAGCCGGAACCGTATTTATTTGCATATCAATGTGCAGTGCAAGTTGCGGTTGACTTTGGAAACAACATTTTCAAAGGGGATGTGATGACGTTCGGGATATCAATTGCGAATGGCAAGAGGCATCACTTGCCATCGTGAATAGAAAGCAACGTCACAACGTAAATAGCTTGTTAATCGACATCAGGTCAATGATATGCAATTGTACAAGTAGATTACTCTGACTCTGCATGTTTGCAAACTGCAACTTAAAACGTACGAAACGGATTTGGTTGACTGTGTAACTGATAGCAGATCTAAAATAAAATGTATGGATAGTTAATATATGCACGCTGGGTTATATTGCAGAACCGAACGCTCAATTATTAGGCTGCTGTCTCTCATAACACCGATATGCAAATATGTTCTTATCTCTCGCCGACATCCTGTGTAGGGATTTTATGCAACATTACACGTTAATTGGCAGTATTCATTTTGCGCTGACGGAGCATGAATAATGCTGCCGGTGCCGGAAGTGAGCTACTACTATGGTTTTGTGCTATTGTAAATAAATGTTATTGTATAACTAAGGTTAGCAACAGGTTTTGATAGAGTGATGTCAAAGGCAAAACTATTCCATAATTGAAAAGGTTTCTGATATGGTAGTATAAATATCCAATATTGTTTCTTCAAATCGGAATATTTGATATGCTAATCAGCTATGATAATTATGTAGTAACTGGCACTATGTCATATATGTGCATTATAGCAGCTGATACTAAATAAGAAAATTCGTCTCTATAGTCCCAGTAGCATTACCTTGAACGTAGAAGAGTAGTATCTGAATTTATCACCTGAAAAAAGAGGAGCCATTATAACCCAGGTTTTCACCTGCTACTCTGGCAATATTTTTCGTCAGGACTTGTTAGATTAGAGATAAACCTTGGCATGATTGAGGCAGCGACAGTAAGGTGGCGATAAAAAACAAATATCAAGACCATTCCACGCAAACGATGTTATGCAAGGGTTCGTCACAACCTCTTATATAGCATTGATGTGGTTGGTGTAATGAGGTAGAGGGGAAACGATCACTTTTATGTGTTTCAGATTGTTTCCGTATACTTGTGCGATTTATCGTACAGAGCAAAGGTAATATCTTGACAGCGTCATCATTACTTAAAGGTCACTCTATATCCAGTATAAATACACAAGCTGTGCGATTGTAAAAAGGCGTACCAGACGTCTTGGTCGCAAATCTGTTACTTGATCACGAGTTCTGCATCGTATACATTGGGTATTCAAGGAATCACCTCGTTGACTATCATTTAATCTTTCCATAATATCTTACACCCCCGCAGAACATTGTACTGCGGCTACTAAGAAAGAATCACGTCTCTTATTTACCAAATGTCGGTCAAAACTTTGCTCAGGCTTTATCGGGTGCTAAATTTTAGTCGATATGCTGCTGTCTGGCCTTGAATGAGGGCCCGAAGAATAGCACGATAGATCCACATAGTGAAGCCACGTGATCCGATTTATATTTCTTGAGTACACGGATACGTGTATATTCAGTACAGCCTCATTTCATCCTATTTCTAAATAATAATGAACCACAACCTTTGTAACCATTTAATTGTGTTTAACGATTTATCCAGTGACAGAGGGTTATGTGATAGTCGGTGAATGGTCAACAAATAAATGACGCACACTATCGGCAAATCGTATGCGTCCTTGAGCATAAAGTAGCATCGGTATCATACTGTAAGTGCCTATACCTGTCAATGTCTGCGCAGCAGTGTGCTGTCAACGCAAATATATGCTGTCAACGCAAATGTGTTACTGCCATTTCTCTTCCAATAAATAATATGGATACATATACACAATAAATAATATGGATAACGGAATTAATGAAACCGTGACGACAACAATCTTATGTAAGCCAAGACCTTCTTTAGGTCCAAATAGCTGTCTGTGTTTAAGAACATCCCTTTTAAATTATGTTTTTGTCTTTTTGCAGTGTTTAGTAAACAGTGTTTATATGGCAGGCTATATATTTCTGTTCGATGGCGATTGCCTTATTCGACATTTGCCAACCGAGTCAATGTTCCTTCATTATACTTATACTTTATTTATCATAAATTTATCGACTGATATTGCTGATTTGGAAAAAAATGTATGCAGCCTTTTATGGAATAACTACTGCAACATATTGCTGGACAGCACTTTTTGGACAGCTTCGTGTTTAATTTGCCATGCACCAGACGTACCTTCAAATCTATTAATTTGATCGAAGATGTTAAAGTTTCGGTTAGCACTTGCCATATTCTTAACCCTAGTTGATCCCCCAAAGACAGCCCGAATGGAGTAGAAGCGTGACAAATGGCACATAAGGTGATTATCCACTCAGCATAATCACCCCTCATCCATCATACTCGCGATGCATGAGATTGATCAATGATATTTTTTAACATGAACAGCAGTATTACTGTAGGGCACTGTAGTTACAAAATGTATTCTGACATTTTTCAATGCTGACTAAAACGTTGTCGTCAGGCGCAATTCGTCCTCTGGTAAACAGCCACGTGGAATATCAAATATAAATCATTTATGTCAATGCCGATTTGTTGGACCACTTTATTGTGATTAAAGCGATAATGATACTATTGTCGACATAATATTGCGACACTTCAATGGATATTTATTGAGTCGCAAATATATTTGAGGCCATATAAGGTAAAACGCAGGATATTGTTTAATTTATGATAATCACACTTCAAGTGTTCCTATTCTAGTAATAAGAACAAGTTCAATACATCACTATACATAGAACGAACTGTTTTTGTGCCATAATACATATTTTGTACCTTTTACTGTTGATGAGGTCCACTTCTGAGACTAAAGTTTCACACAAATAAAAAGACTGCAAACGTCACTTATACATCAACTAGCTTACATTCACGCTATTCCGGCATTGTAGATCAACTTTTATGTAACAGCCGCCTAGGTATATAAAACAGATCATGATTGGTCAGGTATGCATGTATAACGGATATTCAAACGATACCGTATATGTATTTGCACCACATGTCGGTGATGTATTCTTCTCAAATATATACATGAGCCTTCAATTAATAGCTTTTTAAATCAACGCCAAACAATAAAATTAGGATTAAAAACCCTAGATTGAATATCTCATTGAATATGTCGGGTGTATGTGTCTCCCTCCAAAGGAGTTGTGGTTTTCTATTTACAAATCTACATGAAAACATAAAACTAATTAGATTTATACACTGGATGCCACCACGATCAATAAAATCCAACAACTAATCGATTGTATTAATTGGATAAACTGAGCCAATTTATAAATTTTGTGATGAAAAACTCACACATGCTATTCAATGGAAGTTGGTCTGTACTCCACACATGGGACACAGCCAAGCAAATCACACACTAAGCGGTTGAGAATAGTGAGCAGGACTGCTGCCATACTGGCTGAGTCAGCGGTTTGCCGAGGGAAAACGTTTATTCTTAGCTGTGATGCGATTGGAAATATGAGTTTTAACACCACCGAGGCCAATATGGTTGTCTCGATATCGATTTCGTGCCATTTCGCACCCTGGACCCGTTTGCTGGGCGAGTGCTGTGCAGCTGGGCGAGTGCTGTGCAAGCATATTTGGTCAGCCCATTAATCATCAGCATCTGGTTGAATCTAGTCCTATAAACGACTGGCCAAACACTAATGGGAGTGTCATCGTATCAGAATAAAGATGATGATATAGACTATAACAATAAGTCATCGAGCACTGACTTGTGCGATTGGTGGGCATGAATCAAGAAGTACATTGCAAATTTGTGATAAGTAATCAACCCCCGTGCCGCTTTTATCACGCATAGGAAATGCCTAATCACATCAACTAATCTTTTATCCAAGACAATTGAGTATTGTCTTTACAATAACTGCGAAAACTCACTGATATGAATTGTCCTGTGAAGAAATATATCTTAGTTATATTGAGGATCATTGCAACCCATGACTTTATTATGTGCTCGCAATATTAGATTGCATTCCCTAATGGAGTTACCCTAGACACTGCGTAGCAATTATGTTATTATTTCTTTTCGACAACCAGGTCTTCTATATTCCTTTATGTCGTTATGTGCTAGCGTTGTTGCTGGAGATGTGGATAAGTAGCGTCCTTGGAAGCCTGTAGGTGATTACTCCAAGTCGCAGCCAACGTGTAGTTTCGTTAGTGCTTAGGGGTTTTACGCAACATCACACAGTAAATGGCATGACACATTTAGCGCCGATGGAGTGTAGATAATGAACACACTCCCGGAAGTGAGGTACTGCAATGATTCCTTGCTATTAAACAAACATTGTTTCTGTATAACCTAGGTTGCATTAAGTAACAGGCTTTGCGCCAAATCGAATATATGTTTGAACATGTTTCCGCAATATCTGTATAAATATCCAAAACAATTTCCTCAAATCGGAATATGGTGCCTATGGTATTTGCTATGCATTCATCGTTTTAGATGTTGAAATAGAGTCGCATAAATGTGTTACCATATGCAGTTCATTGTACTTCGTCTGTAACTAATTTATTACGAACGTTAAGCACATACGGTACAACCCATGCATCTTGTCTAGCAACCCTTATGCATATACCTGCTCTCGGGTGCAGACTAGAACGGGTATTACAACAGATAATATCAAATGAAGGATCAACAAGGCTTGATAACAGGAACAGGAAGGTTGTATGCATTGTCACAAGGTCGACGTTCATAATAAGTTTACTTTTACCTTGAGTGGCATATTCACTATCATATTGACTGTGCAAATCAGACTATGAGTACTTATCATAACAATTAGTTTCCAGCAGGGTAGTCATTTTGTACAGCCCATGTTCTTCTCTCTATATTTAGCGCTTTGTGATGTTGTTCGGTGAGGCTCTGAGGCAATCTGATTTTGTCGCGAGCAGATTGAGACTTATCTGCATAGATTACCACACATCAGCAAACCATTACAGCCTGTGACCGTTTATAAGCACATTGAAGCTTTATTACATAATGCAACGCGCGGCCAACTGATTCGTAATCTTTCTGTGCACCGTGCTTCTGTCTAGACTAGCGTAAAAAGTGGCAAAACATTGGTTGTTACATCGGATGAATAATCGAATAATAATGAAGCAAAATATGTGTCTACCTTGTGTGTAGACACTTCACTAGTCAACAACAGCTTTGCAAATCGGTGATATAGGCAACAAGCTAGATGTGGCACGTGCCACACATACCCAACTACTAATTGCATCAACTAATACTTGTGTATTGGGGTATTTTCCTGTGCAATACTACATGGCGTAATAGTGTTGATTGTGTATTGTCTCATGAACAATTAACCCCCTGCTTCACAATACATAATTGAAACCCACCCCGTCATTATAGGTTGCTGCATTGTATTTCTACTCCCAAAACTGCGGATTTTGCAGATAGACCACTTCGCAAATATGGTATTACCCCGCCAACAGCCATCGTGGTCCATATTTATACATTTGACTTGTAGAAATTACCCCACATGCGTAGATGCGGAACATGTGTGTCTGTGTAAGCCTATCGATTAATGAGTGCGTTGGTTTATTGGTTCTCAATGATTGCTCATACAGGGAAAGGTACATGCAAGTATTGATGGAACATCCTGAATGGCTTTCGTGAAAAGGAACTATTCATGTTAGCATGTTGGTACTAATAATAGAACGATGGAAGCATTTGCTACGGCTAAGATAAGTACCAATACATGAGTAAATGCCCACATAGCAATGTTGGCGCTAAAATCGTTTCCTGGCAGGTGCACAGGTATGTTTGGCATAAAGTCGCCAGTGATGTAATAAATGATGGTGTAATAAATGATGTTAGAAGTATTGTAAAGAATTATTGCTACCGGGTAGCAATACAACGCTTATGAAGCATAGTGCGCCCATAAGCTGAACATCAAAGTTGCGAGTGTACCGTGCTACTATGCTTTGCAAGACACAAATGCATTAAGACCAATGTCCATCGACACTTGATCACTTTAATGGATCACTCCGAAACCTGATGCGCTCCCTTGTTAATAAAGCCATAGAGCCGTTTTCTCAGCCTGTGTGGTTATGGGTTGTCTGTTTGCAGCAAGTCATGTTGAGACGGATTACTGCCGTTCTATATAACTTCTCGCTGCAACCGATTTACGACCGCCTTTAATACCGTAACGTCGAATAACATAGAGTTGACAATCGACAAATGTTGTACAGCCACCGTTAAAGCCTGTGCAATCATCCACTTAGTATGACCAGCAAACAAAGAATCGAATCCACATTAGAGGCAATGGCTGTCCTGAAACTGGCACCATGGGCTTCATCCATATGCGTGTTGCCTGATAAATCAACTGTTGCCCAATGCAGCTTATTTCGGTGATATACGGAATAAGATGAATGGCGTACAAGCTCAAGGTCAACACTAAATTGAGGTATACAATACTATGGAACGTCAAATGATCGGCAGGTACCATTCGACTAGACCAAAAGGGATAAGACGAACCGTATATTGGTCAGTCAAATTCATTCCCACTATTGTAGGGCAACAGGGTGTATTACACAGTGGATTGATGGTATTGCAACTCAAGTGAACATTGTGGTATTGTATATCAGATTGAATGTAGAATTGTTAATTGCGATGATTCCGCTTTGCGGTTGTGTTAACTATTTGCATGCTACGGGAGTTTTGGGTTATCATTAACCCGACGCAATATCTTTGTGGCATAATACGTGGATCAGGAAGGCTTGCATCATCGGTAAGACAACGAGGTATGTGACGAAGTGGTGGGTAATGCAGACTACAAATCAGTATCGTGAGTCTGTCAATGGGCAATCAGAATGACTAGCATCGATGTTGGGGAGCCTCTCCTTATTAATGACCCATGAAACATATTATGATACGCTTGAGACTTCTACACGGAGTTGTATAATTGTTGAATAATTATCTCAGACCAATAAAGCGTTAAGCATTCCATTATGATATTAATCCCATCTACGGCGCCACCTTTTTTGGCTGAACAATTATTGGGTACAAGTACAGCAGTCAGGTGCGAACAAGGAACAGAGCTGACAGATAGCGTTGCGGGGTAAGTGAATAAGCGTCAGTGAGCGGAGTGTTTTTTGCAAGCTGAACCGCAAATACTGACAAAAGGTTTGCAAATTGGTTTGCATAACAGATATTACATCAACGGTATTATTTCACATTGTTGGCTAGCCGCTGGCCAATCTCAGGTTAAAAGTATGTCTGCTTCAGCATGTGTGAAAGCAATAATTAGTTAGTACAATTGAAGCCATGATTTCCGCTTCAGCAGTCGTCCAATTATTCCTACACACAATATATAGAAATTTCATACGCTATTAGATCCGGAATAAGATCAATCTTCACGAACAACTCGATGGCACGAAATAATGCCACCATCTATATAATCACACTCCATGTGAGCGGCATTTGATGTGTAATGGTCCGTTAAAGCCTTGCCCTTCATCACAAATATAGCACATAATAACAGCAACTTCTGGCCATCGCTGACATACAAGGATGCTTTATGTCCGTTCTGCGGTCAAGCAATTATTACTATCCGCTAAATATAAAAATAAAAGTGACCTGCTTCAAAACTGTCGGCAGAAAGAAATAACATGGGTGCAATGGGGTGACTTGGGGTATGGTATTCTGCTTGATGAGTGCATTTGGTTATGTTGTCATACAATACAAAGAGCCCATCACGATGTCTTCGGTTACAGTTATTCGCAATGATAAAATTGACTTGCTGGCGCCAGGCAGTAATTAGGCAGAGGCGAGGACATATGCGAACGTAATATTCCTACCACTAATTGCTTATATTACTCGAGTATGATCATCTATTGCCACATAGTGATTAGCTTAATCACTTTCCTTCCCTTATTCTAAACAGATACTATGAACCTTCTTGTTTGGATATGATACTGATAATTAAAATAATACGATGCATGCATGGCACAAATCACAACAGCAGCATTCCAGGATATGTAATCATGCTGAGGTTTCATCATGGCCATGTCTGCACATTATAATCAATTCGCCTACGACAGCAATTTCGGAGGAGGTCAATCAACTGATTGGAAGTGTGTTGTAAAACGAGTACATATTGTTTGCATGCAGATACTGACAGTTGTCATTGTGTCAGTCGATATTTAGGTCTGGTTTGTTTCCAGAGTGTCAACCAGTTAATCATATGCAGATCAATGTGTTCATAACAGCAAATAAAAGACTAAATCGTTGAGTCTAAAAGCCACCCGTTCTAATTTTATGAAATCAGCCTACAACAGTATGGGGTTCTAATTAATACTAGGCTAACAATAAGTGGGGAATACTTTCCGCTATTGCACACCCTGTGATGTACATTGACAGCCATTCAAACATGGAAATGAAAGTTGATAGTGGGCGTACAGTTCATTCTACGAAAGCAATGTAGCAAAATAAATGTGAGATAGGTGCTAGCTTGTTTTTGTCAGTTTTGCAGTGTTGTGAACTCAAGACCTCGGGGACATTCGAACGCCTGGACAAAACCTATGGTTATGACAGGGTTAAGCAGAAATAGCTTATTCAATCGCGTTGTGACCCCATGTAATATTTTACCAGCCAGCTAAGTTTCAATGGGGTCTTTCGTAAACCAAATCGATATGAAGGTGTTAATTATTGATTTTATAATTAGCAATTACTATACCATAAGGCCTTCATTTCAAATCATGGTAAATCATGACTGCCTCCTCGAGTGTATTCTGTGTTGAATTGTCAAAATCTATTTGCTAATGCTGTGTTGAAACCACATTTAGATTGAGGATGCAAACCTGATGAATAGCGAACGGAACGGAAGATTCTCCCAGAATGATTATATTCTTGGAACTTGCACTCAAGTGTCCAGGTTTTGCAACCATTATGTTTTAAAATCGGCGTTCAACCATTGTTACGCAACCTAAATTTGTAGAATTTGTTCGCCGAAAGCTACATTCTTTGTCCGTAACATGCTAGGTAAACAACACACCCAGACATATACCAAAATGTTGGTAATATTAAGGTAATAGGCTTGTGTTTATATTTAGGGCAGGCTTATTGGTCTAATTGCAATATGCAATTAGACCAATAAGCCATTCTGATGGAGCAATATCAGGCTAATATTAAACTTGTGGTTAGATTTTGTTGCTTCATGTAAGGGTACGATTTGTACCAGCTGTCCCTACCCCTTTGACACATTTTCAATATGAGCTATAAAAACTGTTTATCATACAGAACAGTCTGATAATAGCTGTATTGATTGCACTTGCAGCCACTTTGTATTCCCCTTGGCCTCGTATTGTATAATGAATCCATAAAGATATGAAGCGTCCATCACCCGAGAGACGATTAATGCAATTGCAACGAAGACAGTGTATGCTGATAAAGTACTCAACATCCAATTAGCTAATGTATGGTAGATTATATGAAGTAGACACGTCTTAGGTTTTTATTAAGCCCTACATCTTTTGCATTGGATCAATGTCCCTAGTTAAGTGGAAGGGCATGTTATTGTATCGGATACATTCGTTGTATGATTAGCAAATTAGGCGTGTTTGTGCACCCAAGGCACCTCCACTACTTAACGGACCATTTCATATTAGTTTATCCGGGGATCACCAATAAGGATGTCAATAACGTAATAGCTTTTTATAAAGTCTACGTCACCGTATATAATGGATATACGCGCTCACCTGAGAAGGGCATTGTTTTTATGCGGCGCTCAACGGCACCTGCCGTAAAACACATTGATCTTCAACATAAGATTAATTGTTTCTATGCACCTGTGATAGACTCCTAACATATTATTGCGGGTTGATCACATGTAGGATCAATGATTGATGGTTCACCCCATGAAATTCTGATATTGATTGTTAATAAATATCTTCGTTTCCAAACCTATGAACGAGTAAATAATTTTCTTTCCGACCCTTCGTAAATGTGTATGACACCTTTCTAATTCGGCAGCTGAAAGACGCAGGCATTGTGAGTCCTCCAAAAGGATATCCTGACTGCTGGTTCCACCAAACGTCATAAAACTGCTCTTCTGTCATACAAATGAGTACCGCCACGCACAGTAATCAGTTATTTACGTGCACGATCTATTCAGTCAACATATATTCTGCAAAACTACTCTCTCCGTTGCCATAAAGCTTTGTTCTATGTGATATATAATGAGCGTTAATTGAATTGTATTAATTAAGTTCAATTCATTCGGCATTTTACTTTAAAGGATCTTAGTTTCGTTCATCTCATCATCTTATCGTTGTTCTAGTTATACAAACTTCCGGTTCGTAGCACAAATCATAATTAACAACTAATTTGCAAAGCACAGCCGATCGATACAATTAGGATGTAAAATATTAATTGTATAGCTCATAGAATATGTCGAAGATACATGTCTCCCGTTTGAAGCGTTGTTTGGAAATGCTCTACTCGATGTTTTATTTGCACATCTTCAAGAAAACATTTGCAAAAGTTGATGCCGTGATACATCAAAGTGGATATGTGGTTAAGTGTGCCAAACATGTGACACAAGTAAATGTATCGTAGTATCTGATAACAAAACGTAACCTGTGCGATTTGTGCCGATAACCTAGAATAACATTTCGATTTTGTGATAGAGACAACAACTTCGCTTCTACTTTCATCACTTATACCTGATAGCTTCAACTCGTCCTTTATCCAAGATAATAAGGTATTTCCTTTGCAATCCATACCATTTAACCACTAGTTACACTGCGCATAATTGCAACCCACGATGTCACTATGGGCTCGCTATATTATATTGCATACCCGAATGCGCTCGTTTATCACAATGGAGTTACCCAAGACACTGCTTAGCCATTATGTTATTATCTCTCGTCGACAACCAGGTCGTCAATAAATTTTTCAGTTTCTTGATGTGCAAGCCTCTTGACTGCCAATGTGTATAATTTGCGTACTTGGGCGAATGACACTCTAGGTGGGTGTCAACACAGCATTATCATCCTCATCAATCACATTCGCGATGCGGGAGAGATGTACAATTCGATTCGTTCTCTCAGCGATATTGCTGTAGAGAGCTGCACTAATATATGGTATATTATCATTTGTCAATGCTAACTCTAACGCTGTCGCTAGTCGCGCCTCATCCTGGCTAAACAGCGATGCTAGGGACTTCTTTATTAATGAGGTATTTATAATGAGCACATGCCATATATGGTAAATACCAGGCGCAGGATAGTTTGTAAATAATGATAACCATGCTCTAAGTGCAGTAAGCATTTCTCTTGTAATACATCAACATCTAAGGCACGGTCTGTTTCCTTGCCGTAAATATCTGGTTCAATTGTGCCATTTGTAGCTGTTGTGGTCCATTTCTGGGCCCAAATGTATACACAAATCTAACGACTGCATCTGCCACTTACACATCAACCAGTGCCAATTATCATTAATCTGGCGTAGCAGATAAGCTGTCAGAATTATATAACAACCGCTTAGGTACTTAAAACTACCGATTATCATTGGTAAGACTTGCGTATATATCGGTTACGTTATTGGCGGTACGTCTAGATATTTGTATGATTTACAATCAACTGTCGGTACTTTGGTGTCATAGTACATCAGTATGGTTATATTTTCTGACGTGAGTATTACACAATCATTCATGTGAACTTAGCATGACCTTTGGCAATCTGATGGTAAGTGAAAACAAGTGAAATTAACCATCAGGGCTGGTCACACATGTGTCACAAGTGCGAGTATCGTCGTATCTGGGGACAAAAGTAACCTGTGCGATTTGTGCCCATTGCTCAAGAATAATATTTCGGTTTTGTGGAAGAAACAAATACTTTCTGCTACTGTAATCACACATGCCTGATTATTATTTATATAAAGAGCGGTATTGTTGCCTATCAATTGGGTTAGTGAGGAAATTAAGAAGATGAACGACAGTTTGTGATGACAGGATGATTCTAAAACCTGATGCGCTCCCTCATGTATATCCCTAGTGCCGTTCTCTATGAGTAATTGGTTAGCATCAAGACACGTTGTGAAGGGTTCCCAAAACTAGGCAATCTCTTTTGTTTATAAAACTCCTCACTGCAGACGATTAACGACAGACTTTAATAGCGGCATAATATGCAGCAGACCATTGATATCATAACAGTAGCTGCATTATCAACAAAACCCTACACAAGTCAAAACTTGTCAGAATATTTTTCATGATGCTTATAAACGATAGGATAAAATACGAAGGCATGGACGATGACGTTGGATTTCACTACCAACCTCTCTTTTGGCATGTTTGTTAGAAGATCAATTAATATCCTGTTTGAACAGTAGTTGCTTATCCTGATGTAACAAGTGTTAGTACATATATTAGGATGTTGTAATAAACAATAACCAATTTCGCTTTTGATTTGCATAATATTTAAGAAATATTTTCGAGACTCATGCCAGTAGTTTATATAACCTGCAGATAATCGGCGTCACTGCGTCTATACTTCACTAATCCATTTAAAACTAATGCTTTCGAAATCCAGGCACTACTTATCATTGATAATTCCGGGTAATCTCAGGCAATTTGGCGGCATGCATTTCATGGGGAATCGCACAGCCGCCATTTTAGCCTCAATAATCATTCACTTAATGTGATCAGCGAGCAAAAAATTTAGACGTGACACAACTTAACAATCACAGTTGATTTTGAAGCATAGTGAGAAAATGCTTGTCATATCAGAGACGTACGTAGCAAAGTCGGATACAGGTTGTGCAAACGTTTGCGCTTGTGAGTGGTTGTGTGTCTCGAACTGACATGGTACCTACTTAAGCACAAATCATGTTTTGGATGCTTCGACAAATATGCGTCAAAATTATCTGTAACTAAACGACGGGGTCAATTGGAGTTTGTGAACCACCATACATGATTTAGCAACAATTGTAGCACATATATTCAGAAGTGATCGCAGATTTAGCTGCATACTTGAAATGCCGGGGTGCCATAAATGATGATGGTGGTAATGTAAAGATCTATTTAGACCGCATCAGCAATATAACGCTATTGAAAAATACTGATATCCATAAGCTGAACACAATTGCCGTTGCTAAGGGGTTAGGCTGATATAAAATTACTAAGACCGATGCCTAACCACCGCAGAGTAGATGATTTCGAAAACTGAAGAGCTCCCTAATAAGCAGATCCACAGTGCATTCCTCCGAGCCTGGGTGTTATGTGCATGGCGGCTTCATGCCGCTTTATAATTGCCCAATAACTATCACCAATAAATGAGGATTTTCAACATCTCATAATGACATTAACCTCACCGAGACGGCTTATTGTTAATGGTAATCATCATCAACGGCACGGCTTGTTTTGGCCGAATACATATTGGGTACAAATGCTTTAGATGTATATATTTTGCGAGCTGTAACACAAATGTTGGCAAACTTTTGCAAATAAGTTGCCCAAGCCAAATACAATATATTATATCAATGGTATTATTTAACATTGTTTGCGAGACACTGCCAAAGCTCAGAGTAAAGTAACTCGCACCTATCTTCTAAAAAAAGATATTTAGCTAGTATATTTGAAACCATAATATCCGCTACAGCAATCGCGCGATTATTACGACACGCAATATATAGAAACATATACACAATTAGTTCTGGAATATAACGCATCAATCTGCATTCACCACTGCATTGCACGAAAAAGTGCCGCCGTCCATATAACTTCCGGCAGCTTCTGACCCATAGTATCCGCTTCGGCAGTCGTGCAATTATTACTACACGCAATATATATAAATATATATATAAATATCGACAATCTGGTTAATAACTGTCGACAGATGGATATAACATGGGTGCAGCGGCAATATGCAATACAAAGATCCCATAACGATGTCTTCGGTTGCAATTATTCGCTCAGCAACAAAGCGGTATTTGCTACAATACGTTTATGTACGGCAGTCATTAGATAGACAATGGCAAATGGCACTGGATGCAATATAAGCTAGCGCAATCAGTGGCGAGCACAATTGGCTAATACTGTAACTACAAGTTGCTTATTCAACTCGAGCATTAGAATATATAACTTCATGGTGATTATGTGCAGTACTGTTCTTCCCCTTGTCTTATCAGATGTTATAAAACTTCTTGTTTGCGATGATGCAGTCGTTTACTGTACTATGGTCGTATATTGTTTTACCCAGGGGCTTCGTATATTGATACACAATCAACCCTATTTTCTAAAGTTCCAAAGTGCATCGTTGTGATCGAATGCAACAATATTGATGGATTTTTCTGGTATGCGTTCTTTGTCTTCAGAAAGACGACGAATATCTACCAAATTACTGCGTTATTGCTACGTTGCTTTATTACCGTTGATAATTGCATTTTTACATTTCCACGCTCTCCTTCGCAGTGTATTTTCTTTATATTACACACCTGGCTCACAACAACGCAAATGTATTCGACTTTCTCAAACACTATTTCTCTGGCAATGTATTTTGTAAAAACAATTCTTTTCTGGAGTCTATCTCTATTCGAAGATAAATAAAAAAATTACTGAAATTCATGATTCTTTCAGCATGTTTACTCTTGCGTTTACAGAGGAAGCGACATAAATTTTCAGGAATGCTTTGTCAGAAATATTTCAGTTACTCAATATAATGTCCATCTATCCACTTCATTACCGTAATACTTTTGTACTCAACGAATTAATAAAGCTTATTGGGCAACTAACTTGGAAGGTACAATGATTATTTATGGGCACAAATTCTCACGGAAGGACATTAACCAGAATGAATACACCACAATAAACTGGTACTAAGCCTTCCATAACGGAAATGACACACTCGACTACTAACCAGTGTCTTCGGGCATAATGATCACAAAGACAACTCTAACAGGAAATGTTAAGGCTTAAAACAACCCTGGTTAATGCGCATTCTCCTCGTTGTAGTTTTTTCTGGCCCAAGCTATCTTCTGTTATCTGCATGGAAGTACATCTAACTGGACCATAACGATAAGTACCTGTCTGTTGATGTGCGATAACCTGGTTTCCTGACTGTTCTGGTAATATGCTATGACTTTTGCGACTGTTGTCGGCGATGTTCATAGATTCACAATTCGTAGGCATCGAAGGTACTTTTAGAGAATTACTTGGTCCCTGAGTTACAAAAATTGCAAACGGGAGTTTCAAACCTACGTAAATCTATGCATGACAAACCCGTTGTTGTAGATTATACAGTTGTATCGCCAATATTGGGAACAACGCGCATGTGGCCGTGAGTTTTAACCAGCGTATTATGTAAGCACAATATTATATTAATAGTTAAGACAAAGTGCAATTGAAGCAGATTGATTTTCGTTAATTTTCGCGGTTTGTGTACAAATAAAACAAAATTATCTTGCAAGACCATCGTTCGTATTGTGCAACCACTGTCCTTCACCCTAGTTTTGTGTGTTGCAGGACTGCTATCAGAGATATCTAACTTAGTGTATCTCGCTCGAATTGATTGTTTTGCGTAAGAAAAGCAAATATGATCTATGAGTAGGTAAAAATAAGTCTAGAAACTGACGGCACAATGAGGAAGCAAAGTCATGCAAATGTACCTCAACCCAATACATGCTCGAGGCAACATTGTGATGCGTCACTTGTCCAAAATAATTTAATTTAATAATGGCAATAATCTGACGGCTTCAGAGAAAGGTGAGACAACAAGTTTGACGATATTAATGTGAGTGTTGATTACAGAGGATGGTACGCAATAATTGCACCACTTCAGAAGAATAGAGTTACACACAACATATCAGGGTTTTGTAGGATGGTAAATCAGAGCTGCCAGCACTAATTCACAATAACGAGGGGTATAATAATGATAAGCTACCTCAGAATTTAACGTGCTAATATATAGGAAAAAGATAATTCCAGCTAATTATCACTTAAGGATAGCATACAACTTAACGCACACCAACCGAAGCAGGAATTCACAAGTGCACAAAAACATAAAGCATTGCGAAAGCTATAACAGAAAGATGCGCAAGCGCACCCATGCATTCCCCTGAGACATACCCTCAGACTGATATCTCAAAACTCCTGTGGGTTAATGTGATGGTGATTCTAAGATTAGCAGTGGAGGCGTCCTACAGAAACAGTACATTTGTAGTGCAGCCAAGGCACCTCTACAACATTATGGACCATTTATTTGCAGTTAATACAGGATTACCAATAAGTATGTAACATCTATATACTGTTCAATAAATATTGCGACACCATGCAGACGCTCTGCCGACCAGGGCATTGTTTTAATGTAGCCCTCAACGGCCTACGTTACCAGTAGTCGCAGGCGCTCAATTACCGATGCTAAGCTTACTAGCCGCAAGATGAAGATGCATAACCAGTTATATAACGGCGTTGTCCATGCACCAATATGCCCAAATGTATCATGATCATTTATTCATTGACCATCCACCTTTAAGCCAACAAAGTATGTTGATGCTTTGTGGGAAGTTAGGGTCCTTTCTTGGTACGAGTATCTGGCATTTCATTGTCTAAGTATGGATATTTGAATTATGACCATTACGGGTGATCATTGGATTTGTGATTTTGTTATCTACCAATGCATCCCCTGAGATCCATTACTATACATCTAAGCTTATCTCAGCAACACGCTGAGTTGCCAACCACCAAATGGGATTAACAGTTTCGTCCTTTTTGGCCAACACACTCAATGTATTTTTTCAAAAGTGTGTCAGCATAATATTGTAATATTAATGACATAGCCAAGACCATATTGGCCTAAATACATGGGTAAAAAACAATAGAGGATAATCGTGAAAACGGCGCCAATGTCTTCTAAAAATAAAACAACTTGGTGACACAGAAAATGCTATGTCATAAAACTATTGGATTCTAGATTAGCAGTACATTGTCATCATCACAAATTATGATATTCATTGGGTCATCATAATTTGGGCACAATTGTAGTGCAGCCAGGCACCTGATCATAGTCATCCAACATTTCTGTGACCATATTATTTGCAGTTAATACAGGATTACCAATAAGTATGTTAAGACATTGGCTAAATATGTCTGTTAATACGCATAGATATCGTTGCGACACTATGCAGACGCTCTTTCAAAACATACCAGAGCATTGTGTTTTTAACCAAGGCCCTCAACAGCCTAATTACGTAAGTTAAAAATCAGTAGTCGATAGGCGCTCAAAACCCACCGATGTTAAGCTTACTATGCATAGCCGCAAGACTGTAAACAATTGCATAATAAATGTCGTTTCTTTATATATACCTACCAGTGCGCGTTGTGCTGACATGCACCAATATGCCCAGCATCCAAAATTTATACTATTGATTCGTTATTCAATTGAACATCATCTTACATGAGTAAGCAACAAAGCATGTTGATGCTTTGTGAACATAAGTTAGGGAGTATGGTGTTTTTTGCCCTGAATACTGAGTATCTGGCTTTTCTTTGTGTCTAAGTATGGATATTTTATATTTCGATGACCATTGATTTCTTACCGAGATGACCTTGGAATTTGTGATTTTACACCAATCCTACTAGGATTTACTATGTATAAATTGATCTCAGATTGCATCGCATACAGTTTCGCGTTACTTATTGGAACAATGGTTACTTATCTCAGCAGCCTGATCACATGGTGAGGAAGTTGCAGCGAAACCACCAAATGGGATTGGTAGGGTGGTGCATAGTTTCGTCATTGGCATCGGTAGGTTAGTTTGTCCGACATCCAGACGACGACAATGTATTTTTGCGAAGTAAATCCCATACAAATCAGCGGGGTAGGGTGGTGGATCCACCCATGCTGGGGGCGAAGATCATCAATATTCAATAGGAATTGGGGTTATGCATTACAGCATCTTGCAGACATGTTTGGTCCACCCATGGATCATCAATATATGGTTGCATCTAGTCTTACCCAAATATAACAAAGCATTTGCTCCACGTGAAAGCGTCTTTACACCTGATTAAAGAAGGAAATATAAAGTAGGGACGATGAGCTTAATGCTGCTGACACGAAGTTAATACCACTTATTACATCAACTTATGGTTTTTCCATGACAATAGGCTATTGTCTGGACAATTACTAGTCGGCATAAACACATTGACTTTTCATTATCTCATAAGCAATTATCTCCAAGTTGCATTTCGAATAATCGTCATTTTGTGATCTTTGTATTATATTGCACTATCCAATGCACTCAAATATCTCTCACCGAATTTAAGCCCCTCTATATGTTACCTCTTGCGCTAACTTCGTGATCAGACAATCTGCGTGTAGTTACGTCAGCACTCAGAGATTTTACGTGACAATATATATCCATTAGGATACATTTAGCGGACAGAGCATGAATAATGTTGCAGGTACCGGAAGTGAGCTACGGCTATGTTTTAGTCCATATTTAACTATAGTCCAAGGTGGAACAAGTTTCCGATAAATTTGTACATACATCCGAGAGGTTATTATGTAACAAATAGCATTATTATTCCATTCTAAGCATTCCAATAATTCCATGTAACAGAGCCTGTTTGACATGCATTTTGCTATCTGTAGTCATGGTGCTGTGGAAATAAATAACAATGTGAAGTCAATTTTATTCGGGACGGTGACTGTAACTTGTTAAACACGAACGTGATTTGTAACTGGCTAATTAGCTTGCTTTTCTGCACATCCGTCAACGTATTAGCAAATATGGCCAAACTCACTTGTCTCGAAACGTAAGGTATCGTTTGTTAGATGCGTTTTAGGTACGTGTTTTTAGCAGTTGATATCTAGTGAAGATCCAGACTGGCCTCATAGTACTTACTGGACGGTTATATACACGGTGTGTAGGCCGCCGTTATATGTGAGCTACGTCTACTTTTCATTTGAAGCGGATATGCACTGCCATATGGGTTTCATAAATCGTATCATAGTTAATATCCAGTGAGGATATCACTAGACTGACTACTTCTCTTAACACAGGATTAACATCCTACGTATCATATCGTTTGGCTATTGGTTCACTACAAGTTTCCGTTTTATACTTTGTGGGCATGAGATCAGTAGAACATATGTTCTACGTATAATCTATGAACTTAATTCATCATGTCTGGCATTCAGCATCTACGGTTTGACGCGTGCAAATATTCACCGCACGAATCGTCCAACCAACTTATTTCTGATTATGTCCGGACTAACGCGGATTACAAATAAGGATGTTACTTTTTTTCATACATCTGTATCCGGTTTTATAAAGTCTGCGACACCGTACACCGGGCGCTCTGTCAATCAGGGCATTGTGCTTATGTTGCATTTAAAGGCCCTCGTTACCAATAATCGCAGACGCTCTATTCCCGATACCAAGCTGACGGGTGCTGATCCTGAGTTGATAAAAATTCGAGGTACCAGTCCCTTTGACGAGTGAGTCAAAATGTAAGGTGCACATCCTGTTCATTGATCGGTTTTTCGGCACCTCACTGAAGTTAGGCGCAGTTACTTTGGATTCATTCAATTATATGATTTATATAGCACGAGCATGCTTGTATGGTGTCGGTATATCTGAAAGAAACAATATTGTTTGGTACGCAATCGGTCTTTGCTGGATGTAGTTATATGTCCGTGGCATATTGCAGAAATGACATTAGGTGCTGAAGTTTTCTACTCGCAACATTGCAACGTTTGCGGTTATTTTCCAAATTATTACCATTCGGCAGGGTTTTGTGAAAACGCGCCACTGCTTGATTAGTACACTTCCATAACTGCTTAAGCTGCCATAGTTGGACATTGGATTAAGTTGTACATAAATGGTCCATGTGCTGCAACCTTAGTACGCATATCAAAGCTTGTTCAGTTAGCTGACTTGTATAATGTGTACATGTCGATATTTCAAGATTGCAATCGTAGGTAAGGCAACATGTAAACGACAAATGCAATATTTCATTTGCGCTTTATAATGTCGGCTTACACGATTTACGTTCGTAATGCTCTGACAATCCACCCACACAACCATTTTCGCAATTCACTATCCACTTTCCTGCTTTATTGCAAGTACACTAGCTTGTGCACTCAGCAAAGTAGTAAAGGTTATTGTGCAATTCACATAGATGGCACAATGATTTGTCATCAGTAAAATTGTAACTGAAGGACCATAGCCAGAATTCAAGATGCCTTCATATTGCGCACGGGAATAGAATAAACATAGCACAATAAACTGGTAATGAATCTTTCCTAGCGGTAATGGTGCCCCCGCTCGACCACTCACCAGTGTCCTTGGGCATAAGGGTTCCAGAGGCAACTTCTAAAATAAACACAAATGCGTTAACATAACCCGGGTTAATGCCCGTCCTGCTCATTGTAGTCTAACATCGAGGGCCAATTTATGGTCGGCATTCTGTATGGACATACGCCTACATGGGCCTTTACGAAAATTCCTTTCTGTGTTGTTTATAGTGACTGTTCTGGTAATATGCTATGGCGATTATCTTTATTCAGGTCAATTTGTAGGGTGCATAGGCTTTTTTAAGAACATTGGGTGGTCCTACTAATATACTTACAACTAAGCATGACAAAGTCGTTGTTGTGGAATAACATTAATTGTTGATTATTTTGGTACAGAAAAACACATATATTGATAAATAATGAATAGATATAAAAAAGACAAAGCGCTAACGGCACAATGAAGAAGCTAAGTCGTGAAGTGCATCCAATAAATCATTGATGACGACTCTAGTTAGCACATTATGGCAAATGCCCCTCCGAGGCCAATCTTGCTAAACTAACTACATGCTCGTATCCCCCACATTAACCAGATACGCCATTTCCCTGAGTTATTGACAGCGACGTCACCCCCAACTGTTTCATTTGATCTGATTCTTGAAGTGAGTTACACAAAATACCATTCTGCCCCAAAGTGCACCAACGCATCCCCCGAAAGAGACCGATATCTCAAAGCTCTAGACAATCAATTTCATCCTCTCCTTCGAAGTTGTGTACTTTCTTTGTATTATACCCCGGACTCACAAAAACACAAATCAATTCCACTTTCTCAAACACAATTTCTCTATAAATGTATTCATTTCGTTTCAGGCGTCTAGCACTTATCGCAGATAAATGGAAAATTGCCAAACTTCCTTCAACCTGTTAAGTAGAAGTGACAAGGTGCCAGTATGCATTGTGTTACAACGCCTTAAGCCCTCAATGAGCCGCCCACACATGGAATTTCCAGCGGATATATTATGATATTATGGGAACAATAAGCAGGCTAAAATACCACTGCACAGCAAATAGAGCACTGCGCACAGCCCACGGATGAGAGTTGTTTAAGAGAAGAAAACAAACGGACTGGATGTGCTAACAGGGCTAAGTCTGTAACTAGGCATTGCCACCTTTTAGGACAGTCATATTAGCTGCACATTTTGTAAATCGTTTCACTCAAGGTGCCTAATTCTACGTCGGTAGACTAGCGCAGTATTATACTCAGGTAATAAACCTGTATTCGATTTTGCACTTAGCTAGCCTCATCATCAGTTTTGTGTCTGTCATTAGTAAATATTTCAATACCAGCAGAATATGCAATTATACCAATAAGCCTTTCCAATGAAGTATTATCGGTTAAATATTAAGCTTGTTTGTCAAATTTGTCGCTGCATGTGTGGGGAAGATTTGTATTAACTGTCCCCACCACTTCGATACATTCGAAATGTGTTTAACGTGAACTTTGAAAATGATTTTGTCACACACAACAGTGAAGTAGTAGCTTCAATGTTTGCCCTTGAAACCATTTGTTATGCAACTCGGCTTTATTTGGTATAATCTTATGACAGAAAATGCAATAAGCATGTATTTGGTATGCTGAACCCATAAATGTATAGAGCGTTTACCACCCGAGAGACCAAATCTGAGAAATAAGTTGTAGATGTACTTTCGTCAGAGGAGCGGATACAACATCTGATGTAGTAGCGACCGTTTGACAGATATTCTGCGTAGTAAAGATAGATGGTAAGGCCGATTATTTCACAATCATCAGTCGCTTACTTAAGAATGTCGTATGCGAACGGATGCTTACCTAAGAATGTCGTATGCGAACGGATAACTTCAGCTTCTACAGCGACGCACAGTAATTTAGTTCATGATCTATTCCGTTAAAATATATGCAGCATTAAGTGACGTGGTAGCAAAATTACCCTTTCCGTAACCATTAAGTCTTGTATATTGCGATATCTATAGAATGTTGATATGATTACATAGTTTAAAAATACTTCAACCCCATATTTGTAACGACTTGGCAACCGCAGCTTGGAAACCAAAGGTTTTAAGTTTTCAGACTTACAGTCGCTACGCGGCGCTGCGGTCGCTGAAAATAGATCCTTACTCTGGCTGTCGCCATTTATGCTGTTGGAATTACCATTCCTGCTTGTCGGTCTAAGGCAATTTTTAGAGGAACGCCTTAATACTGTCAATACATTAATGATAGTATGGTAAATTTAACCTGTGCAACCAATGATGCTTGATGTAATGGTGTATATTGCAGTGGCATTGTCATGCAATGCATGCTGGGCGACAACCTTAATTGGTTGTCACCATAACCACCCACGGCTCGTGATTGGGATCACTATCGATTGTGTATGCTATCCAGAACAAAGTAAATGAGGCCCGCAATCAGCCAAGCATGGATGTCCTTGAGCATCTATGACCGCACAATAATGTACTGTCAATCCCACAAGAAGTGGGAAATTAACGACATGGCTAAGCTGTTGATTAATGATAAAGGAAGACACCGTGTGTGCCAATTGTGACGAATGATATTTTAGGTGGTTGTCCACACCGCATTATCATCTTCATCCATCACACTCGCAATGCCCGAGATGTACAACTTGAATCGCTCCCTAAGCAGTATTGCTGTAGACAGCTGCACGAACATATGGTATATTGAAATTTATCAATATTGACTCTAATGCTGTCGCTGGTCGCGCCTCGTCCTCTGCCGAACAACGATACATGCAATGTTTTATTAATGAGTTATTTATAATGAGCCATATCAGGTAAATACCAACCGTAGGATAATTTCAAAGTAGTGATACCCATGCTTTGAGTGTACCAAGTATTTCTTTTGTAATGCAGCAACAACCAAGGGATTGTCTGTATTCCTGCCATAACATATGGTTCAATTGAACCGTGTGTGGCTGTTGTACTCCATTTCTGGGCCCAAATGTTGCACTTATCTAACGACTGCATCTGCCACTTACACATCAAGAAGTGCCAATACCATTTATCTGGCATAGCAGATAAGCTGTAAGCAAAATATAACAACCGCTTAGGTACTACCGATCATCAATGGTAAGACGTGCGCGTATATCGGTTGCGTTATTTGCGGTGCGTAATGAGTTGTCCTGGCGACAGCGTCTAGATATTTACATGATTCACCACCAACACTCGGTACTTTGGTGTCATGGTACATCAAGATAGACATGTGGCTATATTTGCTGACGTGAGTATGACAACAAAAATGTATGCAAACTTAGCATGACCTTTGGCAAACTAATCGTAAATGAAAACAATTAAAATTAACCATCATGAGTCACAAGTGAAAGTATCATCGTATCTTGGACAAACAAAGCGATTTGTGGCCATTACTCACGAATAACATTTCGATTTGGTGGAAGAGACAACCAATTCACTGCTACTTTTATCGCTCATGCCTGATAGCTTCAACTCGTCCTTTATCCAAGACAATAGGGTATATCCTTTGTAATCCATACTTGTCCGACGTAAGCCAGCCGATTTGCATTGTCCTTCGAGCAATTATCTCCTAGGTACATTACGAATTATTGTAACCCACGACCTCACTATGATCTCGCAGTATTATATTACATACCCAAATGCGCTCATTTATCACAATGGAGTTACCCAAGACACTGCCTAGAAATGATGCTATAATCTCTCATCGACAACCAATAATTTGCAAGCATCGCGACTGAAGATGTGTATAAATGCGTCCTTGGAAGCCTGATGGTGATTGCTACAATTTGCTGCCTATATGTAGTTTAGTAGTGCTCAGGGATTTTACGCAACATTACACATCCAAGGGCTGGATACATTTAGCGCTGATAGAGCATCAATAATGTGGACGGCGCCGGAAGTGAGCTACTGCTATGATATCTAGGTATCATGAACAAATGTTTTCGTATAAGCCAGGTTAAATCTATTTACCATTCATGTCCACGACTAATCCAATCTATGGCGGAACATGTTTACGAAATGGTCGCTCATATATCAAATACAATTTCTTAAAATTGGAATGTTTAATATGATTATCAATTATGGTAATTATGTAGTAAGTGGCATTATTATTCCTCTTCTATCATGTGTCAGTGGTATTCGTTATGCATTCATCCGGTTAGATGTCGCAATAGGGTCATATGAATATGTGATTATATTCAATTGATATTAGTTTGTGCTGTGTCTGTAACTTTTCCATCACCAACTTGACAACTGATTTGTAACTAGTCACTTAGGTCGCTTATCAAAACTGCAGCGGTCGTGAACGATGTAGCAAATACAGCTCAATCCACTCATCTTGTCAAAAGACAATGAATAGATATACAATGAAGTTCCAATCAGACTTGACAAGAGGAACACGAAGGCTGTATACAATGTTGTAAGGTCACTGTTAATCCGATGCAGCGTCTACATGAGACTCATAAGGACTGTCATAAATATTATACAAATCAGAATATTAATTATCACTATTGTTAGCCATAGATTTGTTTTTTGCAGCATGTTTTATGTTGCTCCGTTGGGCGTGGCGAGCATATCTAGTTTGACTTTATTTATCATATTATATCAGCTGGTCAGTCCAGATAAGGACTGGTTATAGACAAGTTGGAGTTTTATTGAATTATGCATGGCGGGACTAATTCAATAGTCTTCTGTCTGTGCACCATGATTTTGTCCAAGCTAACGCAAAAGACGGATAAACATTGGTCACAACAGTTGATGAAATAAGTGGTAAATCGCGTTATAATGAAGCAGCAACTTGCGGGCGGTGGGCGTAGACTCATCAGTATTCAGCAGCAGCTTGCCAATCGATGGTGCGGGCAACAAGCGAGATGTTGCTTGCACCACACATAGCCAAAGACTGATTTTCGTACCCAATACACCATGGCGTAATCCTGTGAATTTTGCATTTTTCCTTTGAGCAATTTTCCACCAACTGCACTGCGAGTAATTGAACCCATTAAGTCGGTGTTGGTTGCTGCATCGTTTCACTACACTAAATCATGTTTATTTTTATATTCTACTTGTTGTACAAACTATACATCTGTAGAAGCAAGCAATATGAGTCTGTGTCATTATCATTCCGTAATAAAACGGTAATTATCATAGCCGGGCAATGAATGAATCTATACCGGAGGAATTTCACATCATACGCGGCATGTCTGATATTATAGTCGATATCGACAACAATGTAGCAAACAACAATACTTGCAGCCGTCAACACATATTGAAAGTAGCCATACTTAAAGCCATCAACACACACACAAACACACGCGAGTGCGTGCAAATATACATATAGCTATTAACCATCGAGCTGAGCCTTATCAATATATGTCCATATTATGTCTACGAGAATTGAAATAATACTCGTTATCTATACATAATTTCAGCTGTCGAGATGGTGACGCGGAATTACAGGTAGTATATGCCGTCAATTTTTGATGGTGGGTTTACATGCAGTGTCCAGTGCTTTTTGTTATCAGTCTTTCATTTATCTCTGATGCCTTTCAGTATCCACAACGCGACACAGCTCCAAGGAGATACCCGGCCGCCAACATAACCAACTTTGAAGAAATGTTTATAGCAGACAAGTTTGATAGTGGTGATAATGAAGACTACAATGTAGAGAAGGATATTTATTAGTTTGGTAAACTTATCCAGAGGAATTCGAAGGCCAGTCTCTTTGGCTGATACTAAAGCATTCAAAAGACTTTCATGGTGTGCTCACAGACAACCAAATAAGTCTGGAAAAACAGAACCCCTGGTTGAGTTGTTGACCAACATCATAGACCAGCACAAATGTCAGACGACGCCAATATCAAACTAATAATGAGGCGAGGCGCATTACCAACCGCGACTACGTATTAAAAAATCATAATTGATTTCATCACTGATCGATGAAGGACGGCCAATTACTCGGTAAAGCAGATTATTTCGCCCCTTTAATATGAGCTGCACATGCTGCTTGTGGTCAATTATAATTTGGTGCATTACTCCACCGAATTATCGTGGACGACATCCATGGCACAATAAGGCAATAGAGAGGGCGCCATTTATTGTATCGAATATTGATTGTTTGGATGCCAATAAATGTGCATATACATTGATGAGGTTCAAATCATGCGACACGTCATTCAAATTTCTATTATATTCATAGTTATAATTTTCGTCATTGAATATGTCATGAATATGTCATGTTTTGCAGATATAACATAAATTCCTTAGACTGTAAAACTGTTTTCTATTCGCATATGCCATACAATACTTTTCGTCCTTAAACAAAAAGCATAAATTGTACCTCGTCTTACTATCTATATCAAGAGTAGAATTGTTGCCTATCAATTACACTACTTAAGTTGAACAATGGCAGTTTGTGATGATAGGAGCACTCCAAAACCTGATGCGCTCCCCAGAGCGGTTCTCAAAGCCTTGGTGATCATCGATATATTTACGATAACAGCTGCACTAGCCACAAAACCCTACACAAGTCAACGACTAACATGTCAGAATGATTTCATATGATCAGGACGATAACGTTGAGTTTCACAAGTCAACCTCTCTTGTCACATGTTTGTTTGAAAACTCGTCCGATAATCATTATCAGGTTTGAGTAGCAGTTGTTATTCCTGGTATAACATGTGTTAACATATAAATTAGGACGGTGTAATAAACAATTGTCAATTGTGCTTTTGATTTCAAATATCAGCAATATGTCCGTGATCTATGACCCTTGCCAGTAGTTTATATAACTGGCAGATCACTGCGTCTTTATTTTATAAACTACGTTTAAAACCACTGCTTTCGAAATCGTTCTCATAACTTATCGTTATTCCGGATAATCTCAGGCGATTTGCCGGCATGAACTTCTTGGTGAATTGTACAGCCACCGTTTTAGCCTATACAACCAATCACCTAGTATGATCAGCGAGCAAGGAATGGAGACGTGACGCAACTTCACGAAATAATGTTCACTGTTGATTTTAAAGAAGAGCGAGAAAATGCTTGCCTCACCAGAGGCACACGTAGCAAACCCGAATTGAGGCTGTGCAAACGTATGTGTTTGCGAGTGGTAGTATCTCTTGATCTAAAATGGTACTTAGTTTAGCAGCTATCATGTTGTGGATGCTATTATAAATCTGTGTCAAAATTATCTGTGACTTAACGACGGATAAATAAGATTTTGCGAATCACAAAACTTAGCAACAATGATCTCAAATATATTCAGTAGTGATTGCAGATGTTTTTGCTGCATACATGAAATGCAGGTGTGCCAATGCGGTACGAACCGGACACCAAGAGAGGAGAACGTTGTGTAGAAATGGTAGCAACACGGTTGATAGGGAGAATGGTTTTGCTAAGCTGCGCTGCAAGTGACAAATTGTATCCGCGGTAATGAGGTTTTACATAACCTCATCAAGACATTACCGCCAACCAGAGCAAGTGAGACTCCCGCATCTTGCAGGTATATGTGATCGATCAGCGGTCTTTGTTTAGATGTAATCAACTAACATCATGACGAGATTATTTCTGCATCTTATATTTCACAAGATTAGCTGGATATATCAGATTGTGGCTGTTTATAAGCGATACGGTACTATATCACAAAGAACATGGCGCAGCAAAGTAATTCATCTTCTGTCTGTGTACCATGATGTTGTCTATACACCCGCAAAAGTTGGCCACAATTGGCCTGTGCAGAAAGATGATGATGATGATGATGATGATGATGATGATGATGATGATGATGATGATGATGAAGAGAAAATCCTGAAGCAGCGACGTGCAGCAAGGTGTGTAAACACATCATTAGTCAAGAACTAGTTTGCATATTGACTATAAGAGTAACAAGCACGGAGCAAACATCTAGTATCAGCTCATATTTTATCCAGCGTAATGGGATATTTTCTTTCCCAATTCTGCCTGGCGTAAACGCACCAATTATGCATTGTCCCACTAGCAATTTTTGCTAAAGTTGCATCACGAATTATCGCAAGTTCAGTTTTTTTATGGATTTCTGCATTGCATTTTTACACCCAAAGTGCCAAAGACAGCGATGCAATTATGCTATTACCTCCGATGTCGTCGTTTTTATTTCTTCACAAGTCTTACGGTAATAGCTACGCTTCCGCCATCATGGATAATGAGCGTCTTTTTTACGTCTGAAAGTGATTACATCAGATTGCCGTGATGACCTGGATTACTCTTGTTCAAGGATTGGACACCAACTGCATGGTTATTTGTGAGTAAGTACTAGTGAAACATTGGTTAAATTGACAGCAATGGTTTAGTGCCATTATAAATAAGTGGTACGAATGGAATCATGTTTCAGAATAGAATTTGCACAATTCATGTCGTTAATAAACCAATTGCATGACTTAATATGCTCATGATATGCATGCGTATTATAAAACGGTACGATCAACAACAGCGTCGGGGTAGCATGAATTAACACCATCAAGTCGAGAATTATTAACATTATATTAGCGCTGTTAATATTTGAATGATACTAAATATTTATATATTGTCAGTTTTATAAGTTAGGTGAAGCAGCCGTTTGATCTCATCACATAAGTCGGTCCACCATACGTAACATATATGACGCTTACTTTTGTTGTGGAAGCATAAGCACAAATGAAGCAAGTTGCTGACTTTTTGTGTTTGTTGATTGCATTCTAATACCGTCATAACATATCTAACGGGATGATTTGATTTAACACGAACAGCAATATTTTAAGGTAAATAGTAATATTGGTAGCACAGCTACTCACATTGAGCTATCGTAAAGATCTGTAAGTTTTAGATACCGGTATGAATGTGCGTTCAGATAATTCACTTGCCTTAATGCAGATTTACGAGATAAAATTAACTTTCACACAGCGTGATGTCGCACTTGGATATTTGCAAATGATAGTATGTCACTTATTTCACGATTTGCAGTACATTTTATATTGCATTCATATTGGCAAGCATCAGGGTACCATGCCAAATTATTTAGCATCGGTGAATATATAGCACACTTTGTCAATATGTTATATCATGTTCAACATGCATATGATCGGACTGTCTCAGTGGTTTCAATTTAGCCGCTAGAAATTTCCTCAGATATAATTCCCTGAACTATACACCGGATGCAAGCACCGTAACTGTGCGAGTCGACTTCCCTTATTGAGCAAATACAAATATTTATGCATATAAATCTTCACCACATATTTTTATGTATACGTTCTTTACTGATACGATACAAAATAACCTTTGAGATAACTGAATGATATCTGATAACACGTCGCTACAAACCAAGGAAGGTTACTCTTCTGAATAACAAGCCTTTGTGTATGTATCTGACTACCTTGAATGCATTGCAAAGCACGGTGTATATTTCTATTTGTCAGAAATTTACCGCCGACCAAGCAAGATGATAATAGGCATGTATTTTCACCCCTGTGCGCTTTTTTTTTCTCGATGCTCGAGGTACCAATCGGCGTCCAATGTCATCTTGCATCATGTAAACAACTCCTGAGCGCCCCCGCTGCATAGTTGAACACTGTACGCAGCGCCATCCGAAGCTGCATGGATAGAAGCTTGGATTTGTTTTATGGTTGACGACTCCACATACTATTCAGAACGAGGCTTTTCGAATGCGCGGTTATCATAGCGCATATTGAGGACGTGTCGGGTGTAATCATTTAAATTCAACAGGACAAAACTTGTTGGAAGTAGCATTGTTTCCATTAAGTTTAATTTTATGAGCCAGTTGCGGAATATGTTTGAAATAATACCCATTGCAACACAAGTGCGGTCGCTATTGAAGACACTCGGTTCGCCCATTTTTCGTGTCTACTTAATAAGCTATCGGTGTGCTGTCAATATATACCGAACATACTGATTTAACTGATAGTTTTGGAAATAAGCCAAACAACCGTAGTTAATGCTAGCCTTATAAAAGAAAGACTACACGGAAAGTTCATCACTTACGTTGTCGATGGAAGGATTTGTACGGCTGAGATAAGGACCAATAAGTGAGTACATTCTGACGGGGGTATGTGTGTTGTTTCCTGACAAATCCATTCCGTGTGTCCCATCTTCTAAATTGTTCTATCCGTTTGTATCTTTTCGAGAAACGGTTTGTAATGGGTCCTTCAATCAAGTTATGAGCGCAGATAGGTAAGCATAAGGCTTTGTTTACCACTGCAACAAGCCACAATAAAAAAAAAAGTAGCGGAGGGTCATTATGCAGTCCATTACTCGACACACAGAGCCACATCATCTTGCTTACGATTATGCCATAAATGATGAAGGTGGCAATCTTAAGATCCATTTAGACCGCGTCGGCAAGGTAGCGCTAGTGAAGAATAATGCTATTCATAAGCTGAACATCGGAAGTGCCAGTGCACTTGGGTTAAGCTGATATAAATACACCAAGGCCGATGCCTTTTCACCATGGAGTGGATGCTTCCGAAACCCGATGTGCACCCTCGTAAACAGAGCCATAGTGCACGTCTACAATCCCGCTGGTTATGTTTGATGAGTTATCAGTGAACATCAAGGCATGTAGAGGCGGGTTGCCGAAGCTGAACAATCACGGCCGTTCTATAGAACTTCTCACTGAGAGAGGCCTTGTATCATAGCGATGTTAAATCTCATGACACAGAATAATATAATACAAAGAGCTGCATTAGCCAACATACACAAGTCAACGATAAACGTGTCAGATTTGTTGTCCTAATATAGACTAACGAGAGGATAATAAATACGAATGAAGATTACGGCAATACCTGCCAACTGCAAACCTACTTTGTTTGTTAAGAACCTCGTCAATATCAGGTTTAAAAAGTACTTCATATTTCAGGTATTACATGTGCCAATACATATTTAGGATGGCATAATTAACTATTAGCAAGTTCTTATTTTGCAATGGATTTCTATTGCCGGAAATAATTCCGTTAATTCTGACCTTTGCCAGTATATTTATGTACTATGTATTAAATTTACTGGCAGGCATTCGGCGTCACTGCATCTTACCCTTGTTATCAACATACTATCACACTGATAATCAATGCTTTCGAAGTCCTGCCAACTACTTAGAGTTTGTAATGTAATCATAGGCTGTTTGGCGGCATGAAGCCCTTGATGAATTGTACTGTCACCTTTTCAGCCTATGCAATCATTGACTCAGTATGATCAGCAAGCATGACAGCCAGTCCACTTTTATAACAACGGTTGTCTACAAACTGGCAATCCTGAACCTCATCCATATGCCAATGGCCTGGGTTATTTCCAGCTCAATGCAGTTGAATTGGGAGACCGGTATTTAATTTCAGAAAGCAAATACAGAATATGAGAACTCTGAAAAACGCTTGTCCAGTTTGGCAAGTCCTGCTAATGTTTACTTGTCTGATTGATATACCTACTTGCCCGGTCATGGTCATTTACTGGGAATCGCCGATCACGCGCTAAGTTGATGAGTCTCACAACGCTGTTAGTTTAGACGTTGAGCTCGCATACAGACGATTGGTTGTTTTTTCTCGGTAAACTGAGCGCACGTTCCCATGAATCGCCGATCGATCTTAATATGCTTTGCTTAATAAATATTGTAGAAAAAACGTAGGGCAAGCTAGATTGCAGCTTCACTTGTCCGACGGCTTCACCTACTTGCTAGGGACAATAGGGCGATGGTTAATGTTTCCCCCTGAACAGGGATAAATAGGGCGATGGTTAATGTTTATATATGATATATATATATATATATATATATATATATATCTTTACTGATACACATATAAAAAACACGATATATATATATATATATATGTATATACATGTACATAGATATACATATAGTATACATGTTCATACCCATGAATATATGTACATATAATATGTATATATATATATATATATATATATATATATTATATATATATATATATATATATATATATATATATATATATATATATATATATATGTAACAACAAGCATCGAACTATATATATATATATAACATATACACGTTTTGTGTGGGAGTGTATATTTTTGGCAAAACTGGTTCAACATCTTCTTGCTGTCAATGACATATGTATGATATTGCCTCGAAAGGGACACCGGAGTTTAATGCATGCTCGCTCATTGATAAATTAGAATTACGATCTAGCGACAGAGCACCAAGTGAAGCGTCTCTCTCGATATGAATATCTCGTTATTGTGTCTGGATAACTAGCTTACATTTATTAAGTAACGCTACTTATATCGGGGTAGTGCTCAGGTACTTTCGACAATGACGGACCATGCTGCCCTGAGCATTGCATCTACATGTCTTGTTACAATACTTCTTGTCCCACCTTACAGATTCCTTTTAAGAGGATATTTAAGCAAGTTCTAATCTCCGTTCCTTGTAATATACATTTTACCAAAGTTTACTGCTATGCCAATTTATACAGTTCCAACTTTATTGAAATGTTTTGCTTCCTTATAACTAAGCGGTTGATTAGAACACTCGACACTTGAGTGATTGTTAATCATATCAGTTCTTATAACAGGTGCCATGGAAGTAGTTGCTTCGCTCTCCAGTGCTTTCGTGAGTACTGCAAGAGACCCAGGATAGTCGCTCAATATTGTGTTGTTGTCGATAATTTGCTCCAGGAAAGGTTTGCCAATCTGTTTCCGAGGCAAACTTCTTAACACAGCAGAGAAGTTCTTAACAACGTTTTGCGTATTTTATTTCAGCCAAAATATCGCGGCTGACAAACGATCTGGGTTGGCGGCAGCAAGGGCACTATGACTGAGATACCACTTCACGGATACAAGCTTCATCTGAGTGAGGCTTGGTGCCTTCTTAGACGGGGAAAGTTTTCCAAAGCGTACTCCTGATATTTGGCTACTTTTGAAGAATCACCATGGCTTAAAGCTATCTTCAAAGTCGATAGGCAGTTCTCAATGTTAAGTGGTGATTTGGAAAGCATAACACGGCTACATTGTCCTTCCACCTGTGTTACTCCCATCTCTTTAGCTGCCTCTGCAAGGTACCCCGCCCAATACTCGGCCACCCCCAAGAGATGACCTCTGTAGATGCACTCCAACAGCTTGGACATTATTTAAGGGTCAAGGTAATACGCAATGCTCTTTGCTTGATTGCCTTTGGTGAGATATTTATTGAGGCAGGTTGCTTGCGCTACCACGATTACTTTGTGAACTTTGAGCTGCACTCCGCGACAGACTAAAGTTAAGTCCGTGTATTCGTTCACTTTATACAGCTCCCAATATCGATCTAGCTTGGGATACAAGGCAATGGTTAATGTCGGAGCAGGTCTTGAGAAATGCAGCTCGGGGACCTCGCAATCTTCTGATGCTATGTTCCCTGAACGTTTCCTGCATGCCAATCATTATATAATTCAATACACGTATCGTAATGGTATTTTGCACTGTAAGCACACGAGGATCCTTCCGAAGTCGGTTTCATCGGAGATAAATATTACATTTGTGTTCAACCATCGTTCACCGCAAACAACAGAACTATATATACCACTACATACCTTGACTAGGTATAGACTAACGTTTGACAATCCTATTCATTTACACAGAGATCAAGCGCCAACAGTAAGCCACACGGAACTGACAATTCAGCGGGCACTTGGGAATGACAGGTGGCTTTATACCTTTCATTAACTGGCCATATCCTATATATGTCATTTGCGGACAAAGAATGCCTAAACAACCATGTTTTGTATGGTTGAAACTCTCATGCCCATCCAGCTAAGCCAGTGTTATAGCCATTTCATTATCTTAGCGGCATATAATGATGAGAATAAACAGCTTTATATAAAGTTGTTTAGCGCAAAAAGAAATGCAGCTCGGGGTCCTCGCAATCTTCTGATGCTATGTTTCCTGAACGTTCTGCATGCCAATCATTATATAATTCAATACACGTATCGTAATGGTATTTTGCACTGTAAGCACACGAGGTTCCTTCCGACGTCGGTTTCATCGGAGATAAATATTACATTTGTGTTCAACCATCGTTCACCGCAAACAACAGAACTATATATACCACTACATACCTTGACTAGGTATAGACTAACGTTTATCAATCCTATTCATTTACGCAAAGATCAAGCGCCAACAGTAAGCCACACGGAACTGACAATTCAGCAGGCACTTGGGAGTGACAGGTGACTTCTACCTTTCATTAACTGGCCATTTCTTATATATGTCATTTGCTGACAAAGAATGCCTAAACAACCATGTTTTGTATGGTTGAAACTCTCATGCCCATCCAGCTAAGCCAGTGTAATAGCCATTTCAATATCCTAGCGGATTTTTTATTTGACTACTCAATATCCGTTCGTATTTGCGTTTTCTGGCATCGATTCAACGTAAACATTCTAAACCAATCGGTCACGTGGTTCGGTCATGCTCTTTCACATGTTGCGTGAATGTTGTCCCAGGAAACTCAAAATGCTATCAAAAAGGGTATGAGAGCTATTCCAATTTTAGAGCGACATGATATAAATGCAACAGAAGATTTGCGACAATGCTTTCTGAAAGTAAGTAATATGACATATTATAAGGAGAATACACTGAACCGATATTTGTTACTCTGCACATCGGTTTAACGCGCCAGCAACTTATGATTTATTTTGTTAAACACCATTAAACTGCATGCTTTAACAACGCTAATCATACATTTACTTGCATAAAAAATTATTAACTTTGCTGCGGCTCAAAGATGACAGTAAAAGATAATATTGCACCCAAATTGAAAGACCGTACTAAAAGAGATCAAGCTCTACATAATACTTTTAAATATACAAATACACAGTCCATACAGTTGCTAGATAAAGTGCTGACGGCCGACAAAGCTTTTCAAGATGCCAAACATATATTCGTTACGAACCAGTACCCCATAAATTACTATTGTCCCCACTAAGAAGGATTTCCTCTACTGAGACTGACGGTGACTTTTGCCTTACATTAACAAAGTTGATTGTTGTATGCGTCAAATTAGGAACAGGTATGCTTGAGCAATCGTGTTTCGTATGGTTTCAGACCTCCTACGTTCATCCGACAGAGCCAGTGCAACAAGGTATGTTATCATTCAAGCGCTGTATAATAGAGCGAACGGTGGCAAGCGCTATGGCGACGCCTCAAAGGCAGTATTTGCTAACGAGAAAACCAACTGCTCAATGAATGTACCGTGATGTATAGTGAAGCTGTTTACCAATTATCTGTTTTGCAAACAATAACCTTCTATGATTTGGTGTTCCCAATTATATGAAAGGATTGCAAATGAATCATAATAAGCAGAACGTTAATGCCTATACGACTTGCGTCTTTTCTATATAACCATAAGCAACATAATAATTATCATTAATCAGGATGCTAACCCCATAAATCACAAGTAATCCAGGATATTATACTAAGTAAAGCAAAGTAATCTACCCTGAAATTACTTTGATAGTCAATCTATTCTTACTTTTGTAACTATGACCCCAGTAACCTTTCGTTATAAGCATCTGTGCCGTTCCTTAATAGCCTGCACTGCAATGAACCGCAGGTATGTGCACATGGTCAATATGTTTTCATCGATTTTCAATTTGAAGGTGTGAACGATGGCTGTTGTCGGTTTTTCACCTGAAAGGAATGAACGATGGCTATTATCAGTTTTCCACCTGATGGTGTGAACGATGACTTTTTTTTGGTTTCCGCCCGAAGGTTTGATCGATGGTGGTCAGTCTTGCCTTACCTCAAGCTGCGTTTTCTTCTGCTTATTTTTACTCTATTATGTGATGTGCATTCCGTTATATTCATATAGCTAAGAAATATGAACACGTGCTTATAAACGCCAACCCAGTATCTCTTCAGGATGCAGTACCATGAGTCCGCATGTAACAACCGTCTGTATCGTCCACGTTCTGCATCTGGATCATGAAACTTTGTATGACCTTAGCTGTATGGATAGTAGGGTCACTACTAAAAGAGATTTTCAGTTCCAGTACACATTTTCATGATATCGTAAGGACATTATGAATTTATAATTTCAACAATATTTATCACACTGCTACGAACATCCAACATACGATTCATTGATAACTTTATTCGACTTCGTAGATTCACACCGCAGTGTTATTTATGTAACTGCCGCTTACATTACAGACGATATTACGAAATGGTCAAACCCTATAGCCAACAGAGAACGAAAAGATTAAAATGTAGTGACGAAAAACGATTAAATGCTTCCCAAGCCTCTTTGAATATCACATGCTCATTCTGAATGATCTTTTGTAATTCAACGTTACTCCAAAAGCGCGTCACAATTGGGGGTATCCAGAGATTAAATACGCCATTCGAAAAGCTAATGCATTCGCTATAATGCTGTATCTGATGTAATACTGATTGCTACATCAGTAACGCGCTCAGTTGAGAAGCCATATCACAAATGTGGTGCAAAAAGAGCCCTGCTACAATTTGTCCATAGCTGTTTATGTATTTCCGCCCACGCCAAAGCCATTTTGCTATTCACTTATTAAGCCCACCCAGACTTGAACGTTATGTATTCCCAGCAGAAATGATTGATTAATTACAACAAATGTTCAGCAAATTATGATGGCGGCCTGTAAAAAGATACTTGTTTCCTTTTCTTGTTGAAAGGCTTTGTATTCTTTATTATTTAAGAAACACAGCTGTCTCACTGCTTGGTATTCAGTAAGGCGCACTGAGCAGGGTTAAGGGCAGTATTAAGCCACAGCTTTTGCATCATGCTACAGCTGCCAACATCTCTCTCAGGGTTCACAGAGCCTACTAAAACGGGTAACGAGACAATGCAATTTCCCACTTGACATACATGTGTCGCAATGCGTACACCACAATGGTAAAAAACATAACCAGCTTATCAAAATTGCAACCACTCGCTGCTACTATAAGAAAACTTCGATCAATGTACAGCAAAGTCACACGCACACATACGCGCACATATATATGTATAAACATTTACAATACATTAACGAAAGTCATTCACCAATAAGCAATAAGCGTTCTTTTATATTGACTGTGAATATGATCCCGAACCTTTTTGTATCAAGTTCACCTTAATCTTGAGTAATTTTGCATTGTAAATGGTGTACACATCGAATTTATCATGGCGTAATTTCAAGGATACTCGCGGAAATTCTATGAACGTTTTCTCATGATTTTTATTCGTAATCACTGCTGCGTGTAGGTTCAAAATATTGACCAAATGAAAATCTTTGAAATGCTAATCGTAGTCTAGGGATGTGTTAATGCTGTTCAACACCAAGTTCGATAGTGATAATGCCGCGCTTTTCAATACAATACGGTATAAATTCCGATTTAAGTGTATCGAGGGTCTACTTAAGGATTATCATATTGTGCAAGGACATGGTATAACATCCCTAGTAGCCACACCAAACACTGGGGAAATACCAAACCCAGAATATTGTTCTAGGCATTTCTCAGTACACTTATATTTTCATGGATATACGCTGGTAAAATCGGGATGTCCAAGTTGTAAATGAGACTGCGGTTGTTGATATCTCACAGGTGCGTCCTTAAAATATATATAAATTTTAATTGTACCTGGAGGGGGCGGCACTAATAACCATTGAGAGATCAATGTGACTGATTGGAGGTGACAGCTGACGCAATTTATGGCACAGTAGAACAAAAGTGTTGTGAGCAACTAGTCTGCCGATATCAACCTTCCATTTCAGCAGACAACAAGGGTTACCCCCTCTGAAAAAAGGGCCCCATTATCTCCCTATCGTGAATCTACTTTTCAGAATTAAGCAGCAGTAACATCTATCATTAGATGGTTCAAATGAAGTGCATGGTTTTGTCATAATGATGATATTTAACGCCAAACAATTTGTAGGAAACAATGTTAACAATATGCAACTGATCTGCTCAAGTTGAATCTGAATAGGAATAATAAGATTGTAAAATAATGTTTACTATATCTAGATAGTACTGGCTGATTGATTTATTCTGCGATCGTTTTGCTCGCATATTTGTTCATTTGATAAAGGTAACTCATATACATCTTCTTGTCATGATATACGAATACATGCTATAATACTCTACCAAGGCAAATGCTAGATATGGGAAGGGATGGGTTACAAGTATTGCGCTATGTTAAAGATGTCTGATCATGCGCCTATACTATTCTACTACGGTCAAGGAATGCATATTCCCAATATTTGACAGTATTAACAAAAAAAAACCCAAAAAAACCTTTAATTAGTCACCGTCCGAGGTTTTACAAGGTGGACGTTTGAGCAGAAGTTTATATATTTGATCATAATATATTAGGTGCATACCAAGATATATAACTGTTATACACAAGGTGAAGCTATGTTGGTGTGCCCTTCAACCCTATACTAGCCATATAACTGCAGTAATAAGGATATACCTGACCTAAACAATAGTAGCGAGTCAGGTTTTGAAACCCGCGGTTGTTTAGATTATGCTTCAAAATTCAAATTTGACATTTACAAAAGAGTCAGCGATGCACAACACTTCCATGAATGTAGAATTTAAATGAACGCTTTCACCATCAGCATATAGCAGATGGAAAGATGAATAGCTTCAAATATGAATTGTATGGCTATTTTGTCTAAAGGTAACGACGTGTATTTGAAGCATGTATTTTAAGCAGGCAATACATTAAACAATGTTTAGTGGCCAAACCCAAAGTCCGACGGTGTTTAAGATTGATCCTGAATATCATGTTTTAGGGGTACACCAAGTACACCATGCGATATCCTCAGTTGATATGGCCTCATTATTAGCAAAAGAAACAGTAAGAGCCAGAACCTGGCGCTATTAGCCTCCTCGGGGGTCAAGGGTTCTACCCAGTATGGTCATATTTGATTATATTAAACGCCACGTCACCAATCGATTTTGAGGAAAGGAGAAAAATGTAAAAAAAATTTTTGGGTAGTAACAATTACAGCGTCACGGTGATTAAGCAAAATTAAAACAGGCTTCTACTTTCATGCTATGAAAATCAAAAATATGAAAAATTGGTAATGATGGGTTATTATTGTACATTATCTCTGATCATCAAGACATAAAAGTGATTGCCTGCAATCATCAACGGAAACGAATAAATGAGCACTACGTTGAAGAGTGATTATGCAAAAATCACCGAAAATGCCGTCCGTTTTATCTTGTTTTTAAAGTTATTCATCGTTGCATAAATTCTTGTAACGAGGTAGAAAATTGGAACAGGAACTGTGCCTGATGGACCACGACCATGTGCTATCCATACCATGAATTTTAGCGCATAGAATGATCTTAGTCGTAAAAGACCATATGATGCTATTCATAAATGAGACTAAATATTCGAAATAATCATTGGTAGTACATCATGGCAAGCTCGTGCAGCTTAAATCAGCTCAAATGGATGGTTTTGCTAAAATGACACAGATTCTATACTGGGTATCCTCTCATAAAGCGATGATGACATATCAGGCAGATGGTGGTGATTGAGTGGACGCACGCATTTTATGTCTAGACGGCCGATTGCGGGATGGTGATGCGGGTGTTCTTTTAGAGATCATTGGACCCAGTAGCCTATTCAGTGAGACCTCTGGGAACCATTTGAGCATCATGGAGCCCCTGTTGTTATGGATCACACTGACTGTATATCATAATATGCTTATGATTATAATAGGTAGATATATGTATAAAATAGATTATATAACGCGTCTGAAAACTCATTTTGCCCGCAAGCATAGCAGTACACTTCCCCGAAACGAATCATGTTCTTCATTTCACTATTCAAACAGTTGAAACTAAGCAAATGAGTAGATATTGCACATATTATAGTAATTTGTTAATATCATTTTAGTATCAATGGATTCCACTGTCCAATAAAAGTAAGGACATGGGAAGGTTTCTATTCCAAATTGACCCGAACTTTTATGATAGGGTGGGGTGATAAAGCTTTTTGTAGACCCTGCCAAATTTGTATGTTATATAATTTGGATAATTCAAATGAAACATCTGCTCATTTCAAATTACATTTAGTTTTGCTGGCCTGTTTATGCTCAGCAACAGCACAATGAACAAAATGATCGCGATGTGGGCAGAGATATTACAATGCAAAGCAATTCAGTCATTTTAGATAAGCGATTCTCATGTAGTGTCAGAGTTACATGTTCTAAGTGATATTGAAAAGGAAGCGCAAATCGTCAAATGTTGTGAGGGTATTTCTTGTTTCTCTTCTGTAGTGGCCTGAGCAGTATACTCAGATATATCAAGACTTCACTGTGTACGAGATATATTTATTGACTACGATACCAACACCGCGTTATAACCGGTCTTATGCTGTATATATTGGAGTCGCGTCCACCCGCTTCGGATCCTGGGGGTAAGCTCCCGAAACTTGGACGCTCCTTCAATATATACCCAATCCCATGTCCCCTCATGAGACCAGCTCTACCTGTTATTGGCTGACCAATCACAGGCGGCCACTATACTGACCGATTACAACTAGGCCCATACATATTTTGTCACAGTGGAGTAAACCTTTAAGGGCATGATGTGGAGTTTAACAATAAACGGATTAAACCATACAACACAAACTAGCTTCATATGATATACTCAAAGCCGAATGGAATGTGACGGAATTATCTTATTAACCAGACAGGTTTCTGTTAAGCTTGTTTCCTGACAGCAAAAAGATAAATAGGTGGCGCTATACACCTGGTAATATTATTTTGTCAGTGAGGGCCCGATTATGCAACAACGACAACCTTTAAGATTTTCAAATGTTGCACTAGTGGTATTTCATCGGCGATAAGATTGACAACATAAAATTATCTGGTCAGGTACCACTCAGCAGCTGTATTTGCAACGATAAATTACAAATATATATACCTATTATTTGAACCCTGAGGTTCGTGTTATATTTATCATTTAAGCAATGTAAGTGTCTATGGTTCTCTTAAATGAGAGGATTCCGACCAAAACCCCATTATATGTAATATGTATTCTCTCCTGTTCGCCGATAATATCCGATTTGGTGGAGCCCATCACTATAAACAAGTTATCCTAGGGTCTGATAATCCTTTTCTGACGTGTCGCTTATACTGGGAAATCTATGTATGGACTATATATGATTGATATTCATACCCATCCACGTGTGGTAGGTACTAAGCGATGTTCCAATCTGCCAACACACGCTGTAGACATGCTCAATTAATAGTCACACTAATAGTATAAATTACACTACGAATATTACGCTATGATTCATATAATAGCAATGCAGTAAAAACATTCGTTAGAGATTCTGTTATCGGAGATTTGGTGCAATTCTTATTTTGTCTCCCTTTTTGTGTAGCTGCTATAATTACTCGATATTAACTCTTTATGACACTGCAGCCAACAAATTATCGATAAGTTAGCGATATTGTAGCCAAAAATAGTTCGCATACGAGTGTTGAATGGTTCGATTCACCAAGTTGGAGCAATTCAGTACAACTTCATAAATGGATATTTAATAGTAAACCATGAGCAATTGTCGAACCAGATTGCCTTATCTCGAACACCCAAGGGTGTATGTTACTTATATTGTATGATTGAATGACACCACGGTCCCTTTGAGACAAAGATAACGTCAATTCGTATCTCGAACCCTGCGCTCACTCTCAGATATCATAATATGTCATGCACCTTTGTCGAGTAATCGTGTCGATTCTGATAGTTTTAATTTCAGCATTGACACACAGACACAAACACACACACACACACACACACACACACACACACACACACACACACACACACACACACACACACACACACACACACACACACACACAACACACACACACACACACACACACACACACACACACATATATATATATATATATATATATATATATATATATATATATATATATATATATATATATATATATATATATATATATATATGTGTATATATATATAGATATAGATATACATATTGTTCTTGCTTGACGTGTTTAGTGGTACATTAAGTACTCTATATATCTCTAGAGAGGGTAAGGAAGAACGCTAAGGACAAATTGCATTGTTGTGATTTGCCATCTGCTTCCTGCTTCAATCTGTGTCTACTTGGCACGGCGGTAAGTGCATCTGTTGAATGTGTTAGCGGGTTATTGGAGATATTCCCCACAACCCGCCTTGTTGCACCCCAATGAAAGCAACAGCACTAGGGTAAACATATTTGAGTGTGTACCAGGTGCTAGTATACGTTCAGTACATCCATAACTTCAGAAGATCAAACTCTGATGATTACCTTTTACATAAATGTTGTTCGTAGTTATGTTATTGGGGTTTTATTGTCAAGTAAGATATCCTTGCTAGCTGCACTGTCTTAGAACCTCAATTAAAGCATACTGTGATAAACTAGCAAACCATCTTCACTATCGTTAAACGCATCATTAGGGCTCTGGCTGCCGGCACATGCCATGGCAATGAGGCACTCGCCATTGTCTAGCACAGGGACAATTTTAATTCAGATATATAGCTGTCCTCAAAACGAGCACATAAATACATAACTCGTTTTCTATGAACAGCACCCAGTACAAATAAAGCTACACGAATAACCTTCCACCGAGGATACTTTTATCATCTCCAGTCCAAATGTCGTCAGTCTGGCGTTGGATTGTAAATGAACACAATAACCGTATGTTAGCGGGTCTAACGAGCAACTTGGTATTCCCTAAACAAGTTCATTTTGGATAATCACCCAATAAACGAGAAATTGAAATAATCTACGCATGCGTCATTTGAACGGGAAACCATTTGTGATTGTAGCATATGCAGTCTTTGTCTTTACCGTTAGCTTGTGCAGTTGTTGATATAGTTACACCACGCACTGCATACAATGAAAGGGGGGTGAGGTGGGGCAGTAAATTGGTGTTATTGCAGCGCCTCGCATTTGGCGTCAGCTATTTGAGATACAATTAGCTCTGACTAACAATCACGCTGGCTGTTGAGGGAGCCTGTTCG